>OX602120.1:8750000-10000000 GCA_951449985.1 Falcaria lacertinaria | reverse complement strand
AATTACATTCATTTTGCTCGGGTTAACTGATAGATGGTTTTCTGTGCACCAGTTCTCCACTATGTCAAGAGCTTCTTGCATCAATGTTGATTCAAACCATTAGTCACCTCATAGGATTAGCTGCAATTTTCATCGAGCGGGATGTTGTACACCAAGTATATCATTTTTATTCGCCTGATGATAATACATTAACTGATCACGTAATGATAAAGCGTATTGCGCAAGCGCACCGCGCACATTCATTATGTTGTAAACAGATGATATCAGTGCAATTAACCCACGTCTATGACATAGTCATCCCCGCTAATGAATATCATGCCATTTATATCATATGCCAAAGCACCGCGAATTACTAGAAGCAAAACCAGAATTAACCAAAGAAGAATAAATTTAAAAAAGAATCGAATAGTCTAAGTATGTCATTCTCACAGCTAAGAACAATCTAAGGATACGTTGTGTTAAGCTTAAATCCATTAATCCATTTTGGCTCCAGAACGTGCCTCAAAAGTTTACACATAATACAATATTGATAATACATGCAGTTGAATATAATAACCCTCCTTCAGGGACAGTAGGGTAAATAGGTTAATATAGATAAGGTCATCTATAAAGATTTTTATTTTTTCTTAGGTTTATATAAGAAAATGTATTACTTTTGATTTGCGAAATAACATTAAAAACCCACCAAGTCTCTCAATTTCTCATCACATCACATCTCAACATTTAAAGGCCGAGACTTCCGTCTTCCAGTTTGTATTGAGACACAATATTATTTTCTCCATCAACCCGTTTTCTTAACTTTCCATGAAAACATATCGGAAATTAACATCAAAGCAGATCGGAAATAAATCAACATACGATATAATAATACATTTAATTATAAGAATATATCTTTAAAAAAACTATTGTATAAATTATGATGTTAATTATCCAGATTCACTTTAACGTTAATAAAAACAAAGTAATAATTGCAACATAATATACGATTTTTTTATTAATTTTCTGTAAATTTGCCTATGGGTGGTTTCAAATTATTGTGTGACTAGACTAAACGGCAGATGAATTAAGTCGTTGTATGCTTCAGATAGGAAACAAACATACCGCAACCATCGGAATCGTTGATTCGTTGACTGTTAAATCGAAGCTCTATTTCTAAATGAATTCCCATTGGCAGGGGTGAAAATTTTCCTTGTTTTCATTACTATAAGCAACCCGATGACGAAGACTTGTGCGAGCCAAACACGCAAAAAAGATATCCTCAATAATCATTTAAAGACAGTCAAAGGAAATACGATTAAGAAATCGCGTCATTCTATTTCAATGTCGCCAGCATTTCTATTATTAGACACATTAATGTGTCCAAGATTATGAACCTGATCCTAGAAGCCCCACACGCAGTGAGAAGCGTCGGCCTCTGACGTGAAGTACTTATAAATAGGAGGTATTGGTGCGTTGATCTTACCCCACTTGGTCACGCACTAAATGGCAAACAATAGCCTAAACTATGATCCATGTTAAAATTTCAGTCGTCAAAGGATGTTAGAAACACAGTATTAGAGTTCAGCCTAAATTGGCTGATGTCAAAATTTTCACACCATTTGGTGTCGATTTCGTTGTAAAAAACATTAAACTAAACTAATTTGACAGGACTTATTATACGTATGTAAACGTATTACCATCCTTATTTAATCCCGCACACGAGAAAGGGATAGCAAGACTTTAGACCTGTCAAACAGAATCGCCACCATTTTCATGCGTACTCAATTTAATGCGACGGTTACTGCAAGTAGGCTATACCTAAAACGTTATGGTTATCGGTAACCTCGGTTGCTATGTAAGTTACTGCTGTAAAAATGGTAATGATACGATTACGTAAGCCTTGGGTTGTCGCGTTTAGTTCATACATTTTCGACTCTAAAAAGGACCATTACAAAGCATTTCTTTTTTAAATTTTCTTAAAAACTTCTCGTCATTACATATCCCAACAGCGACCGAAAATATCGAAATGAATTATGAGCAAAACGACAAAGAAAAAGAATCTTTGACAATTGCATGATTGATCGTATTCTTGTTATTGGCTATTGTTTTGCAGTACGCCGAATTAAAATCAAATAAAGTCATTATGGTTGAATTTGTACACAATTTTCGAATCTGCCATTGCCTCCTGTGGACAATGAAATCACCCATCTTTGCCTCAAGTGAATGCCTATAACCGTTAAAATCTGACGTGTGTATTATCTTCTTATTATCATAGACATGTCATGCCAGTGACCGAACTATACGGATGACGATACTTTCTTTCTAGAACAAAATAGTTTTGTCCCAAAAATTGCTGGCTCCAATTGATTTATTTTCCCTCGTAGGATCTTCTATCACAATTTCATTCAATTTTATAAAAGCCGCATTTATTTAGAATTTACCAACGCGTTTATGACGATTAAGTCTATTTGTCTACTAACTCTCTCTCTCGCTATTTATATATATCTCTCTCCCTCTTTTCAGTTACATGTTTTAAAAGAGAGATTCAAATTGTTTAAGAGCTTCTATATCAATCCTCTAGCTAGACTTTCCCCTAGCTATTATTATATATTTGTTTATATGAAGTCTGTCTGAATGGTATTTTGTCTCGACGCACGATAGAGGTACTGTGAATGTACTGTTATCTAAGCCGCAAACGTCCTGCCAACTGTATATATATCGTATGTAGTACATACGATATTTATACATACTGTGTACTGTGTAAATAGTTTGGTACTTGATTTTGCATTTATTTATATCATGGGTCCCTCAGGGTATGCACCTGGGTCGTCTACTATTTAATTAAGGTAGAAAGTTGGTGAGAATTGAAGAGTTGAACAGAAGGGTGAATTGGAATCTCCCGTTGGTTTTCCCATTAATATTGGAGCCGCTCGACTGGGACTGTACCTCCACCTTACAAAAAACCGCAGTGAAATGACACTACTTTTATGTAGTGTTGTGTTTCTGCGGTAAGTAAGGTTGCCAGTGCTCCACGAGGATACGCTGGGCTAGTAGTAATGCTGCTAGCTCAGTGACTCCTCATCAACAACAGGGTTGGCAACTAATTTCTGATATCCCTGGTATTGCTAGCGGCTATAGGCTACGGCGACTGCTTAGTGCTTACCGTTAGGAGGGCCGTATGCTTGCGTGCATCTTAGTAATATAAAACAAAAGTTGTAATTTAAATAGTTTTGATCAAAATGAGCGAGATTATTTGTCTACCTATCAACCTTTATCAACGATATTTAGATATAGTCTAAACAAAGGGAGCATCGCGTTCGTTAGCACTGAGCGTATAAGACACGACACGAGATACATAATACATTATCATTAGAAGATAAGATAATGAACAAATAGTCGTTAAATTAAAATGTTGTTTTGAGCATTATTTCCGCGTTAAATTATTTGTTTTCGCGAATGGTCTGCACACAATAAATTCATTGTTTTCTCCCGTCCATAGATAACCTTTCCATTGTCGTCGAGATATGAAGAAGCCATACATAACAAACTACGCCATCACGTACACAAATACATTGTATTTTATCGTATCGTACGTAATTACATGTCATGGAAGATTTATGTATTCTTAGAGAATCTGGCGCCGAACTGAATTTGATAAACATCACTCAAATCCGCAGTCAGAAACCTACACAATCCAATCCAGTTATAAAATGTCAAGTTTTCAAGAGCAAAAGCAGTCACTCCTGACCTAAATCTCATCTTACACTCCAATAACAAAAAGGTCGTTTCGTCTAGACCCAACAACCACGACACATGTACAAAAACGTTTCTGATCGACATTGACTTTGTAAATTTTCGAGATAAAGTAAATATTATCGACGTGCATACGGCAAGGGTGAACCTGTCAACCGGGGTCAATGGCCGTGTAGGTTATAGATACTTTAAAGTTAAATATTTTAAACAATCATTCCGCCAAAGCCCGCTGCTTGTCATGTCTCGATCATCCTGTGGTACAACAGGTGATCTACAGCACTCCGCATCGACCCGGTCACCTTCAGGTCATCCACTCAAGGACACATCTTCTCTACCTGTCATTCTTACTTGGACTATATAAACTATAGTTGTTGAAATATCAGATACCGTTCAATCATCGACTTAGTGAAATATCGTATAATATCTTAATAAAAATACATAGTACCATAAATCCCTTGATCCAATTTAAAATTTCATAAATAAAGTAAGGCCAAATGAAGAAAAGACGAGGTCAAACAATGATTGCTCAGACGTCATTGCTCAGGAGGAAATGCCATGGAAATTATACGATAATATTTATAATTATAAATTCTACTTAAAGTACTGAAAGTAATTATAAAATGGCACGAATCTATTATGTTTAAGCAATTTGAGTTATTCCTTGCTTGAAAAGATTCTTCCTAGTACCATAGAGGATCGATGTCATAAAGACAATAATATCCTGAGGATGACCCTGTAGTTTCCAGGTTCTATAAACGACTAGCTATGATAAAACGTACTAGCTGTGCGCCATTAAATGAAGTACATATTTGCTCATATGCCTTCTTTAGAATATATTAGGTCCTTACATATGAAATTGGCGTTTTGTATGGGAGGAACAAAAAGTCGAATATTTTTTAATATAATATATTTAATTAATCAAAGTATGAACCATTATTTTCTATGCACTTTTGCCATCTCATAGGTAGTTCATTGATCCCTTTACTAAAAAAACCAGTCGGACGGGAATCAATAAAATCTTTGAAGGCGATTTGGACTGCCCCATCGGAGTTGAATTTTTTCCCTTGCAAGAAGTTATCCAAATTTCGAAAAAAATGGTAATCTGTTGGAGCAAGGTCCGGGGAGTACGGAGGATGTCTTAGACTTTCCAATTGAAGCTCTTCTAATTTAGTAGCCGTCTGTAGCGCAGTGTGTGGTCTAGCGTTGTCGTGAAGCAGCAGTGGCGTGGAGCGATTGACCAGCCTAGGTTGTTTAGCCGCTAGCTTTTCCATCATGGTTTGCAATTCCTGACAATAGACATCAGCCGTAATAGTCTGGCCAGATTTGAAAAAACTGTAATGAACAATACCGGCACTAGTCCACCAAACGCTTACATGTAACTTTTTTGGGGTTAATTTTCGCTTGGGGCAGGATTTGGCTGGCTGGCCAGGATCTAACCATTGCGCTGAGCGCTTCCGATTATCGTAAAGAACCCATTTTTCATCACAGGTAATGATTCGGTTTAAAATACCTTCATTATTGTGCCGGTTTAGTAATGTAACGCAGCAGTCGACGCGCGTTTGCCGGTTTGTTTCAGTCAATTCGTGAGGTACCCACCTTTCAAGCTTTTTAATCTTCCCAATTTGCTTCAAGTGAATTAAAACAGTTTTATCACTAACATTGCAGCCTGCAGCTAACTCGGACGTGGTTTGCGATGGATCCGCTTCCACAATAGCCTTCAACTCTTCATTATCAACTTGAGTCTCAGGCCGTCCACGGGGCTTGTTCTGCAGGTCGAAATTTCCAGAACGAAAACGTTGGAACCAAAAACGAACTGTGTTTTCTTTTGCAACACGACCGCCATACACATCATTCACCCTTCGAGTTGTTTCCGCAGCACTAGTGCCACGGCGGAACTCGTACTCGTAAATAATGCGATATTTAAGGTTTTCCATTTTGTAAAATGAGTGACGCAAACAGAAAAAAACAGAAGAAAAAAAACAAATGAATGACGATCATCGAAGCACAAATACATGAGTCTATAGCTGTACAAATTTGAATTTGGAATTCCTTACCAAAGAGGAGAAATTCGTGATTAAAGTGGCCAGTACGAAAAACGCCAATTTCATATGTAAGGACCTAATATTAAATCCTTAGACAATGATATAATGCCTATACGTTTCCCACAAATAGAGTTAAGTCCAGTTTAGTGCCCCATTTGACAATTGTGTAAATGCGCCATCATAAAGGCAATATTTTCGGTTAACACAAACACCAAACTAATATATTCAATCCTATTGAGGCATGGAAACTAGTTTCGTATATGGCATAGAAGTAAACTTCGAGAAATTTAATTATTCAAATGTGGGCAAATACAGAAGTGGGCAAATACAGAAGTGGGCAGAAGTGGGGGTAAACAGACTTATTAACAATATTAACGCAGGGCTTCGTCACAATGTCAGATGGAACGTGAGCCGTGCCTTTGTAGAGGCTGCCCTTGAAGAAACTTATATTAATAATAATCAAGTAAAGCTCAATTATTACAATTGAATTAATATACTATTACTATTATTATCATAACAAGAAATAACACACAGAAACAGTTACTCGATAAAACAATATTTGATAAGAAACTCAATTAACGTAGCATTTTGAAGATAAGTAATTTAACCAAACCCATTAAATATTCTCTGCAATTGGGAATTTGGGGGTCACTGAGAGCAAGGTGTTTGTTTTGTTAGTGATCGAACATGAAGTATTAAATATGAAACAACTCATATCAGCACACTTTATCTACGTAGACTTTGGACTCACAATACCGTGTGGTAATCATGTTTTTATATTAGCGCGTATAATTTGCAGCTCTCATATTGGAAACGATCAATTTTACAACAGTCAATCCATCTGCATGGGCAAACGAGCTAAAAGCTCGGAACTTCACAGGGTTATGTTCTGCCAGTGCACTCTTCAGGGTTGTATACAAAAATAAATCCCGTCCGGTTATTGCAACCAAAATGAAAAGCCGGCAGACATTTCCTTCAAAACACACCAACGAAGTAAATTCAGTTGCATTCAAGTTGCTCGCCTTGAGTGTGTCCACACTGATCGACCTCCGCTCCACCGCACTTCATTGCAAAGTCAAATGTAGGTACCTTTTACGTGAGACTTAATGCTAAAAGATTTAAGATTTTATCGCAAGCGCCACTGAGTGCACTGAATAATGAATACCCAACTATCATGTAAAGTAATTTCTTATTTGTATATAATCTGATAAAGTGTTTAAAGGTTGAAGCTTAATATGTTAACGGTTTGGGCATACTTTTTAATCTCATAATTTATATTATTGACGTAACAAAACAAAAACCTATGATATCAATGGCTCAGTACCAGATTCTATCAGTTCAAGAGGAACGATCTAATATTTGAGTGCGATACGGTGGGATGATAAGATTTGCGAAGTCCTGATTATGGCGACTAGGTCAGTAGCGACACAATTTAGCTACTTAACTACGCAATATGATATTGAATATACGTTTAAGATAATTATTACTATTAATTTATCTGATTGGTTTATACGTTTTAGTACGAAATAAAGATTTCACAATAAAATATACATATTACGTTTCGATAAGTTTATTCGCTTCATTCACCTTTCGAAAATGGTTATGTCAAAGAGGTTGTGCGATTCAGTCCTTATAAACTTGCTCAATTCAATGACATTAACAATTAAGACGATAAAAGGCGAAGACTTTCTTAAATATTATCTGCACAAGAAAATTCTATGCTACAGATGAAGCGAAGCCTGAATCAGAGTGAGCCAGCCACGTGATAGCCAACCCTCTCGGAATTGCAAAGTTATTAGATGGAGGTAAGTCTTCTCTTCTTCTATTAGATTAGTAATGATGTTTGTTTCTCAGAAAGTTGTTTTTTAGTACCTATCGGATTGGATGGCTGCGATTTAAAACGGATAACTGACATTCTGTCGTATCTCTCCTCACCTGACCTAATCAAGCCTTAGACTACAGGCCATATTGCAGAGAAATTTCAAGTTGAAACTGTCTCCACATGCAAGAAAAATGTGTCGCTAGCTAATTTATGAAGAACTCGACTTTAAAATACGAGAATTCTTTGTTCTAATCTTACGCGGACAACGTCAAGAGTAAAACCTAGTCCTAGTGCTAAAATTAAATGAAGATCCAAGTCTTTGTTTACATACTGAGTCACCGCAGCGCATCGTCCTTAAGCCGGATGCGATGGCGTACCGACCGACATGCTGCGCAGTTAGATTTGATTGAAACGCACTGTGCACTTGAAGACTATGTATGTACGATGTACGCTATGGATTACAATGATATTGTTGAAGATAAGTGACAGAATACTGAGAGACTCACGTTCATGTGGTATTAAACCGGAGTTAGAAATTATAAATCCTAATTGGGATATGGCTTCAATTTCATGAAGGATGGTTATGTGAATACTGTTGCTATACATATAACACGGAATAACTTATACTCTCTCATAGACATAGCGAATATCAACAATGCATTGTACACTTGTGAGCAAGCTATGGATGCAGAATAATAAGTTAGTAATACAATAAATACGCGTGTTTCTAGCAAATTACGGCTAAAGTATGATCACAGTATTTTTCACCTTGATTCAATTGGTCTAACGATAAACTATTTTAAATTGATGTATAGTTCAAGACTCGTATCAAATAAATAGGTAGACAACATGAACCCAATACTGGATTATATTTCAATGTGAATGTTTTTGCAAGTGACATCAAGATAATATGCAGCAAAATTTCTTACACACAACTACACAGATAAGCCTCGCTATCTTCGTTACCTTTCTTTTCTATAAACAACACAAATAAAGTAATCAACGATCTAAACATAATAATAATGACAAGCAGAATTGTTGTGACAGAGCATACAAGCAAATGATTGGAATCAGTTTCCAGTGGCGACAGCAACAGCAGCTTGCTAAGCAACTGGGCCCGCACATGTTAAATCACTTCACCATATTGAAGAACGCTAACTAAATGTGACAATACTGTCCTCAAATTTAGCACAATTAAATTGCCGTGTTCACGAGACAATTTAAGAACTAAATGCTGATACATAACTATTCAGCCAAATGTAGTGTCGTAATTGAGTAACAAAGGTACAAACTTCCAAACATTTAAACTATTAATATAGTAGGATACTTTTTCAAGGATAACACAATTGGTCTTGATATAATAGAAAGAGTAAATGAAGTTTGATAACCTAACATACTTATATATCAGTTATTGGGAAAGGTCGGAGCAACCCCAACGATGATTATAATGAAATTAGGTTACTAGTTTGGTTCAGCAACAGTTTGTAGTCAAAATGACAGTAAAGGTATACATTTCTCTTTTTTCAAATATTCTTAGTTTCGAAGAAAATGCGTTCTTAGGTATACAAATGCACGGCGAAATACAGATAACTTCTAATAAGCCTGTATTTTGAGATATATATGGTATAAAAATCCAAAGCAAAATATGCAAATTTTTCTTTTGTAGAGGATGACTAACGTAAATCTGAATTATCAACATTTGGTGACAAACCTGAGTAGATTCAGAAATCAGGACTCGGAAGAAATAAAGATATAATCAAATACGAACATGACGTGGGAGTAACGAACCTGATAAACATTTCAAGCATTTCTAATCGTACACAACCTAAACATACAAATGAGAGAGACAGAAGCTAACATTGTTTCATTAAAAAGACTGTTTATATAAATATAACCCAACAAGCTCAGGATGTCGACCGACCAAAGGTCCATTATGTAACAATGTCAGTGCATAATTAGTTCCAGTTTTATATTTAAAATATAAAACTGGAACTAATTATGCACTGACATTAAACAGCGATACGACTAATAAAATTATTAAAGGAAATGTTTTGCATTTTCTACATTATACATTTATAACGTACATAAAATAGCAAAAATCATGAATATTGCATTTGTAAGCATGAAGATACCGGTATTACAAAGGCTTGATGATAATATCTACAAAGCTATGTAGTACGTCCTTGGCAAGCATTCTCATGAATTACTTTACTTTGTCTCTTATTTAGTGTTCTGTACCAGAAGGGAGGCCAGCCCTATTACTAAGACTCCGTTGTCCGTCCGTCCGTCTGTCTGTCAGCGGGCTGTATCTCATGATCCGTAAGAGGTAGACAGTTAAAATTTTCATAGAATGTGTATTTCTATTGCAGCTATAACATCAAATTATAAAAATGAAAAAAAAGGAGGCACCCCTACTCTAAAAACGTTTTTTCGTAGTTTTTATCTGCTTCATTTTATTTATGATAACAAGTAGACGCATTGAATGCTCAAAGAGTGTAAATTGCTATATTTTCTAAAATAAAAGCGAATTTTTACTATTACATACAGTACGGAACCCTCGGAGTGAAGGTCCAACTCGCACTTGGCCAATTTTTGCAATTGTATCTTCTGCTCTGACTTCTGTGACCAATATTTCCCATATCGTATCTCATGGGAAAGCTCGTCATTAATCATCATTTTATTAGTTTTTCACGATAATCTAACGATTTGCTCACGAGCCGATCACCATAGAATGCTTCAATAACAATTCAATTATCTATTGACTTATCGGGAACAAAGAAAATAACTTCAATAATATTAAATGGCAAACAACTTCCAGCAAGGTGTTAGACACACTGCTATTACTATTTGGCACTGAAGGTTTAAGAAGACACCACGGAATCATCTGTACTATCTATACTAATATTATAAAGTGGAAAGATTTGTATTTTTGTGTGTGTGTGTATGTTTGTATTGAATAGGCTCCGAAACTACTGGACCGATTTCCAACATTATTTCACCGTTGGAAAGCTACATTATCACTGAGTAACATGGGCTTATATTATATTAATACGCGGGCGAAGTAGCGGGGAAACAGCTAATTGTTAATATTATACATCAGGATTCTGAGGGCTTGGATCTGTGGGATACATGAAATGGACTATAAGAGTCTAAAATTCCTTAGTACATTCCAATTCAAGTAACAAACAGGTTCAATGCTAAACCATTGCGACAACACCATCGGGAAGCAAGTGACATTGACGTATGATGTAGCACCTTCATCATCCGTACAATGACAGCGAGAGGAGTCACTTATCCGACCACCCTACGTCACAAAAGTACACCTCTGCCATTGACACAGAGCGTGACGACGGTGTATTTCCTACTACAAATATGAAAGCGTTGTATACCTCACTAAGTAACGCGTTACGTTGATGATAAATCCTTTTCCTTTGATTATAACCGCTATATTGGTCCAGTGTTGGGAATGACAACTGCGTTGTTTGGATTCCATTTCGGGACGATAGAATTCTTATCGTTAGATTTTTATGTAAAAATCGAATCAATGTGTCATCAGGCCAAAAAGACCCACTTAATTTCAGGTGATTTCCAGTATACTATTTTGTAAACAGTAAAATTTACTACATGTAGTAATAGTAATATTTAGTGTTGCCGCCTGTATCTAATGTAAGGACTAATTTATACCAGATATTTGATGCTTTATGGCTTACATAAAGTGATTCATCCATGCAAATTCTATTATTTTCTGATTTAATCCAAGGTTTGAGGAAGCTACAAGTCAAAATAATCCATCGACGGATAGACGCAAACCCAAAATGTATTCCTTAAATAAAAGTAATATTGCAAAACGTTTTTTAATTAACAACCCACATTTCATGTATTTAAATGTTATTATAATGTGACAGTTTAAAAGTTCAGACAAAACATTTATCTTCGTTTGGTAAAAGGATATTGTGCTGCTATGCTGAAGCTTCAAGGTCTCACAAAATGTAGCCTGTTCCATAATTAGCATTTGACCAGCATGCCCATTAGTCATTAGTTCATTACTATCGTGGTTTCCACTGCCGTCCACTCCACTGTACACGATACAATCCTACAAGTTTACTGATTGTAAAATTGTGATATAATCATATGTATTGTTAGTTCGTGTTCAAATTGCATTTATTCCACTCTTATTACTATCAATTCAACGATAGCTGATCTTATCATCGGCTGTTGAGCACGTAACAGTAACATAATGAACTAGTTCAATAGTATTTAGCTATAATTTTAAATTATCAACTTGAAACTTAATCAAGCCTGATAAATGTATAATCGGAGCGTCTACCCAGATCGCATTATAACTTGGTGGTAGTGATTTGTGTAAATTAAATGATATCGTAATGTTATTTTCAATTCATATCTTAGACAAATACCTTGTAATGTGTTATCAACGAATGAGCATACACATTACAATAATAACGCGTAGAAGCTACAACAACACAAACATATTTGTTGTTATCTGTGTGCACCGAAAGAAACACAATTTTACGTCGCTATAAAAAAGTTAATTTTACATTAGGTTATCTAAGAACTGACGAGCAACCTGATTCATACTAAATTGCTGAGATAATGAAAGGCGAAAGAATCATATGGAATTGAAATGAAAATGCTTCTTCATAATATGCATTAGATAAGGAAATGAAAGATGTAATTAATCATGTATATCTAAGATTTCCAACGACTACTGGTGACAAGAAATATTGTTTTGATTGAATTTAGGCCTTAATGAAGCATTAATGAAAGTGGAGTCGTCCACATATTCCATTAAATGTTATAATGCTGATGATAGATTTACAAACTGTACTCATGTGACATATTAAGTCCGACCTAGTAATGATCTACAAACAGATATGAAGAACAATAATCATTTGTTGACTCAAGCTCTAGTTAAAGAAATCAATACAATCGACAAAACTTCCTACTGATAAACTTTTCTAGACAATTCTTAGCGCCTCTTAATTACGAAATCTGTTGGAACTGTAACCATGGAACTTTCTCAGGCGAAATTTTGATGGATCATGTTTTCGAATGTTAAGAATATAAATGACGAGACAAGAGCAATATTTACAAGTCCACCTTGAGCTTACATTGTTGACATAAAGACATCGATTTTTATTAAGCACACAAGTTGCTTAATAGAAATAGGTGTCTGCGTTGTCTCAACTAGATAGGGTGGACAGATGATTAAAATATGAACAAGTGTAAAGATCAAGTCAAAAAGATTATTTTACCTTGCACTTCAATACTAAAGATTAGGAGCAGTTACCTTAAGGACATTGATACTTTAAAAACTCTACGTAGCGATAAACTAGCGGTATCTTCGTGGAAGTCATAAAATTACTCATTCTTGTGAATGTGTTTTAAGAACTTACAGTTAACACAATAAACAATATCACTTTTGTCTCGTTAGCGTTAATTTCCCACATCGTTTTGGGAATGGAAGGTTCTATTTCTCATGTAGTTTCCACGTTCTCAGATAGATCAACTAGTTTTTGCGACAGATACTTTGACCTTGCCGAATGAATTAAATTGAGGCGATCTTATTCTGTATTTACCTCCATTGCAGGTTGCACATTGGTTACCAAGGTGATGAATGCTCAGATATCTTCATTGTATAAAAAAATTCAAGTGCTAATAATAATTGTATGAGATTACGTACCAATTTCTTTGCTGGCATAGTGTCTGTGCTCCCCGTTGTGGGAATTTGTCGTTCCAAACGCCTGACCCATTTTATAGTATATCACAGCACTTGAGATCACAATAACAAAATAATTTAATAAAATGACAATCAGCTGACTACACACGATTTATTGCGGTTGATGTACGCATGCGTGGGCTCATGTCACGTTGACGTGCGCGCCCCTCGGCGTCTCATACACAACTGACGAGCGAGAGGAGCAAAGCAATGCAAAGTAAAGTAATCAAAACCAAACCTAACGCACTGAGCGAGCGGGACCGCTGACCGATAAGCCACTGACCTAGATACGACTAGAGCGAGACAGGTATTCCTGTGCAGATACGCTCTGTTTATATTGAATGTAAAAATGAAAAGGATCCTGGAGCTGCATTCATGTTAGGTTAGGTATAGTATTAGAACCATCCTAGATAAGCTCAAGTGTCTCGGAATAACTAGGTTCTCTTAAAACAACCAAACTGGCCGTTCACCTGATGATGGCAAGCGTTCCCGTAGCAAGACCGTAGCCTATGGACGCCTGCAATATCAGGGGTCCCTATTTGTATTAGTAGCTCGTTGTCAAAACTGCAATAATCTGTTCAAGACCTGTTCATTGTTCAAACCCTTCTTGTAGAACCCCATACTTATACTCCAAGCCGGAGAAATATGCGAGATAATATTTTGGATATTAGGCGATTTAGGTGTATTAGCACAACTGTATAAGCAACATCAAGGTGATGATGATAAGTTAGTAATCATGGGTCATCATAACCAATCCGTTTCACCCATTGCCGAAATTGCTTGGGATAACCCCAAGTTCGTGGCTATAAAACCTACTGTATTCAGAACTGTTGCAATTGAAATAAACTTGTGTGAAAAGTGGCAGGAAACGGTAGCCTTGTATTGTAGCTGCCGTACGTAATGTACCAACATGCCCACCACTTGGCAAGGTTTTCAAGCAAGACTTGTAAATAACACATACCTATTTGACCACAACTGTTTGGGGCCTCATAGAGTCAACAATTGGCTAGAGGTACCAAGTGTGAATGTATTCACGGCACCATAGACTATAAATGTCATTATGGCTGACACAAAGATGTTTTCATGGATTGTTATTATATTGACGATAGGGGTGTTGGTGTGTCAATTTATTTTATGTATGCATTTAATAAACCGTATTCTATCCTTTGTCAGGTACCAATATCAATAGTACCGGCTACGCGCTTATTTTTGACAATACATAATGGTCGTATCAGGTCGTACATAAAAATTAGGAATATCTTTGTCACCTAATTTAAAACATTTGTGCGATTGTAGTATTATTCATATACTAGGTTTTATGTGCATGTTTGTGTCGCGCTGTTTCTTCATTGTGTTCTCTTGGCACTTAACATATATTTTTATCAGAGACAGCACCAAGAACATACCATACCTCCAAATGTGACATAAATAGTGTAAATCGTATAAGGCCAATATTTTTAAATGATTCACCAATTGATGTTATCTAAATTTTTTGTCATATGTACAGCACTATAATGAAAGTCAGACTTCATATAGGTGATTACCCTTATATACTCGGGAGTCCCGACTACCGGCTCTCGGTTAGAAGAGCTGGCCATAGAAAAAAATAATTGGTAAATCTCCATGCATTTTTCGTGTTTTTTTTAAATGAACTGCAAATCTGTTCAGACATGAGAGACCTTACCAGAAAGAATTAATTCACTAACAAGACGAGTACGACGGCATATTCCTTGTAAATGGGTCGAGTCAGGTGGCCTTTCAATAAAATAGTTGACCATTATATTTCCTTAAGAGATATTTGCAACATCCGTCTTCACATTTGAACCTGTCTTCATTATAACGCGTCTTATTATTGAAACCAAACAATAAACAGCTTCGATTACATTTTCAGTGTATACATAATTTTACTGTGTAATTATAATAGGTACCTACCTAGCACGAAGTAACGGAATTATTCTGAGAACGGATTCATTGTTTTCATGGAATAATTATAATTTAACAGAATTGTACGCAACTTGTATGGAAAATATTTCAACCTGGAAGCCTTTATGAATCGTTAATTAAAACTAAACGTTAGAAGTTAGTTTAGTAGACTCAGTTATAGTAACAAATCTTTGTTTCCCTAGTTAAATAAGTCTTAATTCCCGCCTACAGTTGTTACATTTACCAGCATATAGCACCCTCTATTTTGAGAACTATCTCGCAGGCTTAGGGCGTAGTAGAAAAATCTATAAGTTAAAAAGCTGTAACCCGACTACCAACGCAAAAAAACCCGCGTCAAAAAAATGAATAAAATCAATTAAAACCGAGGTTTACAAGGTAAAATCGACTCCACCTTTTGTTTAAGTCGGTTAAAATGTTACCCGGGCCATAATAACTAAATAATAGATTCTGGCTTCGCCGTAGTCGAGTAAAAAGTGACTACAAGCAAAACAGCACTGCACTCGCCAAGAGACGTAAAATACAGTGTTTTGTGAACTAATTTCAAATAGCCTTGAGTACAGACAATTGTATGGATTAGATAAGATTCTATGATCAAAATTATAACAATAGAATTTTTCGACAAAGAAAAATGTATGGAAGGAAATACATTAACGCCTGATCGTTTATAATAGCAAAGAAGCGGTGGAGCAGACTCGGAGACGTCTGCTGTAGGCGTTTATTGAATAGGACGAGTCTCACTCTTATTGATTGAAAATAGAAATACATACAGACGAACATAAAACCTCCTCTATTACTAAGTGTTTTTTTATATTTAAAGATACTGTTTAATCTAATCTAACTCGAAATATAATTACTAAACTTAACTAATTTGACAGGTCTAAAAATATTGCCATTCTTATTTAATCCCGCACATGAGAAAGGGATGGCAAGATTTTTAGACCTGTGAAATTAGTTACGTTTAGTAATTTTGAACATCAGAATCGAGACCATTATATAGCTACTTAAATGAGTTTCAGTCTATTGTGCTGCAATAAATAAAGTTTTAGTGTAAGTAATACAAGTTACCGCAGACCTTCGACAATGAACTGAAACTTAAGTAGATTCAGTAAGGATTCTATTATCAGGTGAATACGTACGTAACGCATATATTACACTTTAACTGGTCATGTATCTTTTAATGTAAATGTATTCAACGGTTTGGTATTATATTATTTATACAACTGAGCAGGCAAGGCGAGCAATCTTCAGGCCCGCCAGATGGTAGATGGTCACAGCATAGGTACCAGAGAGATCACTAGCGCATTGGCAACTTTATTGTTGACAGGACTCGCATATGGGCTCCTCTCCTTACTGCCAGCGCAGCGTATCCTCGAGGAGCTTGCCGTAGCAAGAACAACTTCCGACTTCGTATTCGTATCGCTTTCAACTAAAACTTTCTGTATGTGAAAATGAAGAGCGCTCCGCCGCGTATAAATTCGTATGTAAATTTAATCATTTGAGAGTAAGAGTAAAGTTTTCAATTACGTAGTAGAAAGTCCTTGGTTAGGCTACTGGTGTCCTTACCCACCACATAAACACACCACTACTGCAGAGTAGTGCTATGTGAGTGCGATTATCTCTAAGGTAGAGGCTACTTTTTTCATGGGTTAACTAACACGATCATAGATTTTTTTTTTGCACAGCTAAAAGTTGCTAGTAATAATAACTAATAAATGTTTCGTCCAACAAAACTAAAACTTATCAGAGTGATAAGGGAATGACGTCAGCAGTGAACTCGAGATAAAGTCGAATCACATCACCAGTCACCAGTGAATGGCGCAATGTGGAAGGGTATGAAAACAACCCGATATCCATTTTAGTAAAGTTCAAAATAATTACAAGACGAAATTAAATTATTAAAGTACATATTTGTATATATATATCACCACGCCATGTCCCCACGGGGTAGGCACAGAGCATAGAGCATCAACTCAGTTTTCACTGGAAATTTGCACTCTTTGCTTGCACAAAATTGCAAGGGTAATCTTTGAACAAACCAAAAATCGTATTTAAAAAATCTTTCACTAATGAAAAGCAATAGTGTACCTGATATAACCAAGGCCATATATATTGTATGTTTGAAGTAATTTACAAGTGCCATGTACATTGCATGGTTTTTTAATAAATTAACAATATCATCCAACCAGGTTCTGCGGTTAGTTTTTTTTTATTTCATGTTTGCTGAAACATCTGACAAACCACCTCAATATTTACAAAGACTGAAACATTTAATATAAGACACAGAGCAATAATTTAACCAGCGTGAAATTGAATGAGTACGCACAACAACAAACGGAGCGGGGAGTAGTCATAAAATGTCACGGGCGACGCTTCGACAGTCCTTAGAATTGAATTAATGTCTGTGAAATTAAACAAGTTATCCAAACTTTGATGGTAACCTGACCTTAATTTTATTTACTTTTTATAAACACAAATTAATTCGGTTTCGAACAAGATATGACGAGCAGATCTTAAAATGCCAAAAAACAAATTCGCTATACATTAAATCGATGTATTTTAGTTGGTGTGTACTGGAAATAATGGTAACGTGTCCACCCGCCCGGGCTTTGCATTGCACGGCTAGACATTTAGACACAAACCTGCCTTGGGAAACAATGAATATAATTCACTGGTTGATCAGAATTTTCTCCTAGAGTCACCAGTCAACACATAACGGTACAATAACTTATTATTTAAAACTATTTAATACCGATTTAAATATATGTACAATAATTAATTAACCCATAAGGCGTAAATTCTTTACTCTGTAACGAACCTACCTGACCAGGTCTGTTTTTAAGCTTTATATTTTTTTAAGATATCGTGATGAGTCAGTTAGTGAATTGTATTTTATGAATATAGATAAATATTTAGCAAAAAACTGACAAACCACGCGGACATTTTAGTCTTAAGCTAAATAGTGTCGACAAAGTTGAATACTTCCAACTGTTGTTATCCTGAGCAGAAACAAAGTGAGTTTATCCAATCCAGGGTAGCGGCCCAAAGATCTAAAAAAAGTAAGGGAATTCTTAAGTACCTAAATGTATTTTAATTACATTTGAAATAAACAAAGATATTCCCTTCAAGCACGACACTTACTCCAGTAACAAAGGCGCAGACCAAAATAGCCCGGATCAAGGGCACAGAGTGCACCCAGGCCCCAGGTCGGTGACCAGACAGGGATAATGAGGAACCCAACGTTCTCATACATATGTGATATGTGAGTAAGAAAGACTGGGCTTTTGTTTGTCGCCATTAAGAATTAAACTCTCATGCTGCCACATATCAATCTACATATAACTACATTGAAGTGGTTATCAAAACACAAAGGACGGGTTCATATCTGTTCCTATATCAGTCAATACTGATCTCCAAAACAACTGAACGGATTTCCATTGACAGAGAACTTCATAGAATAATCTAGGGTAATTTGGAGACCTGACAGGAGGTTTAACTTCACTACTTGACATTTCATCAAAAGCAACTAAACTCAAAGCTAACCACGAGTTATAAACAGGTAAAAAAAAGCTAAATTATGTCTTCTTGGCTGGTTTTATTTAAAAATAGCTTTTCCTTATTGAGACTCGTTTGAGTACAAAAGTAATACACGTATAGTTACCAATCCGGTTTCGATACGGCCGGTGGGGCTAAAATATGGACGAGAAAAGAATTAAACAAAGGATATCTTAGAAATTTATACTGGAAACAAATGCGCCTAGTACTTAAAGAAAACCATATTATGTCACAGAACTAAATACTCTGAATACCAAAAATGTTAATACATCACAGACTAAGTCTGATAGGCCCACTAGGAATATAATTTCTAAAACAAATTTTAAATAGGAGAGAAAGTAATAACAATGGAAGCGTTTTAAATGTAGAAATAGTGGAAACAGATGAACAATTACCTTCAAGAACTTGAATATCGTCTGTAGACGATTATTGAAGTAGAAGCATTTACACCCGCCAAGTGTTATCATGACACTTACGAGTGCTAAACCAGTTGGACTTGAATATAATGATGTAATTCAGTAATGACGAGAATATTAAATAAAGTAATCCTAGAATTCAACTTGAATAAAATTTACGACAATGGGATATTAAATCTGTAGTTTGGAAACTTTTTTCTGTGCAAATCTGTATTAATTTCGATTCTTACACTAGGTAAAGTTACTTAGGTAAAGTTTCTTAAAGATTGCACGTTCCTATGTTGTTATATCTACATGAAAACGAATTCTCTTGGCCTAAGGCGCACGCGAAGTAAAAGTTTATAATATAGATCAATCAATGTTTACGAGCTAGAGGATAACAAAATTTATTATGACTGTGGTAGTGGTTTCAACTGACGCAAATGTTCTATTCAGTCTATTTGACTCTATCAAAGTAAGATCGGCTGGTTGTACCCACGGTGATGAAATGGCAAGTAAAAATGATGTTAGTTACAATATAGCTATCGAAGACGTAGCAAGTATTATATTTAAAGTGGTGAGAGTAAGGCGGTTGGTGTTAAAATAACTCGCGGCTCAAGGTCAGGCGTCGAGCTCACAGTCGATCAGAGACTTACACCCAGTTGTATTAATTACCTTTATTACTTGAGATTGCTCGCGACATCGCCCGAGGAAATTGCAAAAGAAAAAGTAAATTTTCTCCGGGATACATTTCAAAAATAAGCCGTACCGCCTTTTTGGTGTGGTTGAGCTATAAAAACCCATCTAGACTTTCGAATTCATTATATCAGTAGCACAACCACACACACACACATACAAATTAGTAACGAAGATTGAAATGTTTTATTAATACGCTCAAGTTTTCTCTACAAAACGTTAGCAGTTAGCACACAGACATCGCACAAATTGTGAAAGAAATCCATGTGTATTGGTCTTTTTTGTCCGATAAATGAAAAACTTTAACAACGCGATTTATAGCTGGTCGGGTTGTCGAAATTCGATCTAATCCTTAATACAAACGATGTCAACAAATTCCAGAAAATACCTTAGATTTAGAAATGACTTTTTTATGATCTACATTCCTGTCGATTCCCGACAGACTAAAAGTATTATGATCATCATATCAGTCAACGAACGTCCTCATCTGAACAAATGGGAGGTGCCACAGATTTCTACGATGACCGATTTAAGGATGCTTGCAACCAACGCAATGTAATTTATTTGATCTGAATATGTTCGTATATCAAACAAGGTACAAAAGCAAAGATACGAAAGGAATCGTCGAACTCACTGACGAAGGTTTACGGTCGCGTCACTGTACTCATAAAAATAAAACGATTTGGTTCACAATCTTTGCTTTACTTAAAAGTATAAAGTAAAGACATGGTTAGGACGTTAAGGGAGATTGCGAAATGGTAGGAATGATTAAATTAAAATTATTATGAGGGCTTATAAAACTTATCTTCGAGTTGGGGAACGGTTATAATGGAAAACCGATCATTGCAGGCTTTAAAACATTTCTTTAACTAAAAGAGTATTTACAACTTGCGAAAGACTCGTCAAGTCTGCTAGGATGTTTTTTGGTGAAGAAGTTAAATTTCTATAGAAGATATCACAAATATTTCAGCAATGAAAATACGTCTAGTGAAAGTCCTTGTATTTTGGGCGTCCTAGTTTAGTGTACGTCACGAGTGGACGAAAATAAAACAACAGTTTGTAAGTATTGCTGAAGTGTCTATGACATGGTCACAGTCCGGATTGATGGTACTTCCGAACGAACCCTTAGTATTTCTGCGCTCATAACTTCGAGCACCATTAATAAAGAGTTTTCCGACATACTTGTAAGCAACACATAATGTCAAAGTAATTAATCAAAGTTCTACCTATGTATTTTTTCGTCAGGAAAGGATTCCAAGCATATACGATATTTTTCGAGTTATTCCTACTTTTGAATACGTTCCCATCAGTTTTATAGCAACCACCATTCCCACCACTAGCGTAACTAATAACTTTTAAAATTTGGCACTTGTAAATAGTAATGACCTGAATTTATTTGGATATGAATTTAAAAACGATCGCGTGTGTTCCAGTCGAGCGTTTGGCATGATCGATTAATGGCTTCTGTACGTGGATCCGAAACATTTGCTCCAGCAACAGTGACTCTTCTTAATTATAAACGAATCGTGTAGTAAACAGACATGAGAAATGATATTACTGTGAGAAAAACACGAGTGAACTGTTGTTTCCAAGAACTACACACTTGCACTTTATTAAGAAGTTTTTAAACGTTGAAACGTCATGGACAGTATTAGATTTATATGCGCTTAAATTCTGGATTTTGATCATGTATTTGGTAACTTAGTTAACGACGACGATAAACGAAAACGATCTCTGTTCTGCTCACAATAATCGCACCAGCGGGTTCTAAGGTTTCTAACCTACTCTACCTATCTTTAAAAATAGCCGAAATATCGGAGTGGAATCAAATGTCTTCTTCGGAATTCAAGTGTCATCATCATCGAGCTGTCTGGCCTTATCCCAAATATGATTAAGGTTGGATCTATATCTAACCCAATATGTCTGATTATCAGTTTTACACAAATCAAACTGTCATCAAGGTCAGACACCTTCGCAGCCAAAACAGGAAAAAAGGTTACCTGGGTCTAACCAGTTGTCAATCAGTCTGCTTCTAACAGGCCGCCAACGAATTCCAAATGTATCATAACTTTTGTTCAAATCTAATTTCGGCGAGCCAGCTGCATGTAATACAAGATATAATTTAACGGAGGATTTACGTGTGAATGAAGACATAGATTTGCATGGTGATAAACACACTCAGCGTGACATAACAGTGGATGCACCACAGGAACAAAGCGGTGCAGCAAAAATAGCGATGTAGCCCAATTTCCGCAAGGCCAACCAAGCTTTATTTTCGTTGCAAACTGATATTCCCGCTGAAAACTTACAGACAATAAATAAACAGACATCGCTTTTTGTTTAAAGGTCGAGAGCTGCAGCTTCGGTTCCCACGAATGGCACATGGGATATTAATAATGTTATAGTCACTGAATCACCTCGTAAATTAAGATTATAAACCAAATGGTAAATAAATGAAGTAGACAAGTTTTGCGGCATGCACATTTCATTCAAGAAATAACAAACATATAAGGAACTGTGATAAGATTTTCCAACAATAATCTTGACCTTATTATAACTAACACTGAAATGAAAATATTAATGCAAAACATGTTTCAATATTACAGTTTCTCAGATTGGTTGAATCTTTTCTCCATAAGTCCATTGTATAGTATTCGTGGTAATCACGATGTAAGTTGTTTACCAAACTGCCAATTGGTAAGTATTAAACAGAATACCGAAATAAAATGACGAGAGAGCCACAAAAAGCCACATCGCATCCTATCCCACAGTGATTCAGATGTGTGCATCAATTTAAGGTCACTGTTGACGCCCACTGCCACCTTGCCAGCGGCTATTGACTTGAAATTGTATTTTTTTTTGTATAACGGGAGTGTTCTGCAGGTGCACAATAAATAAACACATAAATTAAACAAGACTGAATTGCAAACTAACATTCATGCTCTATTTTACCTCCTTGGGTGTCATGGAATCACAAAAATACTGAAAACACATGTAATTTTTTACCAAAAGCCCAAGAACAAATTTTCATTACATAGCCTGAAATATTACGGACGTTCATACAAACATCTTAAAGAACATCATCCAAGTTTCATAGAGATTTGGTCCAAATCCGAAAGTGCCGACCAACTTTTTTTTTGTTTATTCTGATTGAGCTAGTCCGTCTGAGCATTTATTACTATGGCTCCAAATCTGGACATTACAAGAAATTTCATATGTTTTGGTTATATTGAATTCCTGTTTTCAACAAGAATGTATGAAAATCTGACTTTCGAACTCAAATAAAAGCTTTAGTGCCATAGTAATAAATGTTCAGACGGGCCGGCTATAATAGAATATACAAAAAAAATCGTTGGCCGGCACTTTAAGATTTGGACCAAAATGGATGATGTCCTTTAGCTCGTTTGGGGGCAGAATTTCCACTTAGGGAGTGCTTACGTCAGTTACGTCATAATAGGAAACTACTGTCAAAATTTCAATATTCCAGCTCCAGTCGCTTACCTTAGGTTGTGCATTGATAGATCAGTCAGTCACGACAAGTCTTGTATTATGAATCAAATACAGTTAGGTTAGATTTCTGAACTCAAAGGAAGAACTTTTATCAATTCAACCCATTTTTCGCAAAGTTTAACCTAAAAACTCCTTTCGGGCCATTAGTCTCTCTGTTAAGTTCGGTGTATATCGCGGGAAACTTTTTAAGATGTCGTGGTCAGTTATGTTCAGGCAGACATTATTGATGATGACAGACTGATGATGAGACATCATTGTAGGCGAAGTCGATCAAATTCCTACCCCCCACCTCGCCATGAAGCGCAAGAAGCTCTTTCGAAGTAGGGTAAAATGCGGAATCCGTTTAACTGAAGCTATTGGTAACTTCGCAATCCAGCAAAATTATATCAGCGACAGCAGAAACTCTTAAACATTTTTCTTGAACATTTAGATGCTCACTACAACCACCACAGCTTCGAACTCGAATATTACTTAATTTACTGAGCAAACAATGCATATTAAACGCATTTTAATTACCCATATGAATAATATCCGGTGTGTAAACGATTCAATTAAGTAATAAGGTCTTATGCCACGTGCGTGTAAGATAGTGAATTCAAATACGCAAATGTTTGCCAAACAATCCAACTTCCTTACGGTTAGCAAACATTGGCCACAAGCACAGATTATCTAACAGTAACAAACATTACTTCCTCAGGCTTGCATGCAAAGGCGATTATGCAAATTGCGACCTTATTTTCTAAGTACAGGCTCAGGAATAAATGTAGGTACATGTTTTTGAAAGGATTACATTTCATTTTATTTGGATGAAAGTATTCAAATCGATGGGATTTGCTTCATCAATAAAATTTGTTACGGATGATTATAATTAAAATAAACTATTCTAATATTTAAACAGGGGCGTTTTGCGTCACATAATAAATAGAAATTTGGCAATGTACCAAAATATCGTGTAAGTGATTTGTGTATCTACTCTATAATAGTGCCTTGTGGTGTAGGAAATATAAATTATGCAGTGAATTAGAAGAGAGCAGATTAGACTTGGTTAGCTCGCGTATGAGAGATAAAATTTAGCTAGATCTGGGAACCAAATTATGATCGCACTCATTCACTCGTTCACTGAACGGCTAACCAGCTCAGTGGTGACGCCGACCCTGATATGTCATATGTAAATTGATTATTTATATTTATCAAAACACTAATTGAAAATTCCTCCTTTCTTGCTAGAACTGAAAATAGAAAATTCATATAAAAATTTGCCAAATTAATCTTCACAGATCTAAAGAACATAATATTTCGACCGCATGATCATCACAACCAAAATAAGCAGACACCATTTTATAATTATCGTAGTTCAATCAAGGTGCATCAGATTCAGTCAAATGAGCCAAGATATAAAATGTTAGGTCAAAAGAGATATTGAGCTTGGTTGTCTTGTTCAACTCATATAGATAGACTAGTAGCTGGCAACAGATGCAACATAGTTAATTGGACGATTAAAAATTAATTTCCGAGTGAGCTAAAATAACGAAAGTGCTGAAACGAGAGATTCGGTTCTTCTAATCAATGGAAACTAGTTTGTACTTACCCGTTTTCCGCTTGTCTAAGTACACGATAGTAAAAGTAACAGAATTCAGAATTGTATACTCGCCCTTAGGTGAAGGAAAGTTACAATTAGTAAATGGATACGGAAAAGCAAAAGAGTTGCCTAATAGTTTAGTTCATAGTATAATTTTAATATTTTTGACAGATGGTTTCAATGAAGCAGCAAATTATGTTGACAACAGACGGAAAGCTGGTGATCGCTATAATTAGCTTGATACTAAAAAAGTTAAATGGATTCAACGTGATAGTAAGATCGGTCGCTGTGTCATTGCCAAGGCGACGGTTCTCCAAGACACAGATATTAATCTTGCCACAGTTTCTTTTATTTGCATTAAAACTTTGGCATAGATGTCATTGGACGTGAATAGTGCGGTTTTTAGTATCCTTAAGATCAACTACGCTCAATTTTTTCAACTGGAATTATAGAAATAGACATCTTTTTAACAGAGCGAAAAAAATATAGCAGATACGCACTTAAAGAAAACTATTTCAGAATTATCTTTATTTGAATGGACTTTTCATGCTAGAAGATCATCGTAAACGAAATCCATAATTATTTTAGGTATTTCCAGTTTTTTAGGAATTTATAAAACTATATTAACTTTTATAGTGGTTGAACCACCATTAACCTTGGAAATATGATACAATTCCCTAAGCAATGGAAAATACTACAGAGAGGCTTCTGATACTGAAGGGATTCATCATTCGGATCTGTAATCACAGATCTAGTGATAATCATAATCACAGCAAATGGCAGTAAACTTTTGGTGTATGATTTATCGCCGTAGCCGACAGGAAGCATGTGTTTGCCCATTGATTTCACATAAATACTCTTATAGCAATTCCAACCATACCAACGAATGAACGGGTCGACGAATCTAAAAATACCTGTACAAAACTAACCACGCTACGGTACGTCAACTTAATCAAGTAGCTTGGCAACAACACTGCATTTACAACCACTTTGCATAACATAAGGTCGAGGTTTGCATTTAAAATTTGCTGCATTGGCTTCACAATATCGGCTTCGAAATTGCTTTGGACTAAAATACCACTCCTTTAAGTATATTAATCAATGTCCAAGTCATTAGAAAATCAACTGAAATCTCAGACTATCAAAGTGATTTTTACTTCAATACCCGTTAGTTTAACTCCTGGTATTGCTAGCGGCTATAGGCTACGGTAACTGCAACATCAGGAGGGCCGAATGCTTGTGCCACCTGTGGTATAAAAAAAAATTATAGCTACCTACGCATAAACAAAGGTTCAAAGGTTGCAAGTATCTTCTGGTCAAGGTAACGCAGCCACGATACGATATTTATCAGTGCTTAAACACAACAAGATTTAATTAGCCAATTATATCATGCCTTAAAATTTATAATTGTAATGCATGTCTTGCTTAATCGTAATATGGTTGGAATTTATTAGGAAAAAGTGCCATTTTCTGATGGCTGGGGTGGCGTCTGATGAAAGCATTTTCATGAAGTTCTCACATATCATTAGATTCGAGTGGAACCGTTGAACTTTATGTCTAAAACAAGATGCGGTAGGATGATGCCAACTGCCAAAAGTCGAGTGCACAGCCCCCGAAGTTCAGAGACCGCTGCGATCGGCGATTAATCGCAACGCAGATAAACAACGAACTGGCCTTACGCCAAACGGGAATCGAATCGAACCGCTTCCTCGCGATACAGCTTATATAAAGGCACACTTGTAACACTACAATCATTCTAGTATATCAGTTAGCACTAGGTAAAGGTATACACACTACAAGCCTAAGCCGGTAATGTTTGTTTGCCTTTACTTAAAATTACCTCATTGATATAAGGTTTTTGTGTTTCATCTTCACTTCACCAAAGCTCTATCTAGGGTTCTAACCCGTATCTTAATATTTTTTTAACGCCTTGATATATCAAGAGATTTATCAAAGGGTTAAAAAGAAATGACTTTCACCGGACTAGGCGAGCGAGATCGACAGCTGCCAATAATGTGTTTCGGACGGGCCGTTGCGCTCGCGCACTATTTCAGACGCAAATGTAGGCCAAGTCAGTGGGGCGTGCGTTAACTATAGCCCAATATTGGCCAGGTGGCAACCAGCGCTATATTAAACTGTGCAAATTATTTAACAGGACACTCGCCGACGACTTTTATCTCTCAATTGGTGGAGCTTTGTATTCATGAACGGTGAGGTCAATGAAGGAATCAAACGAAGATTTGAAAATGGTTTCTCTCGGGAAACAAACGACGCGTTTAAAGACAAAAAGCACCATTTTATAAATCTGATACTATGTGCTTTGATTTTTATAATAAATCTCCATCTACAAAGCAGTGTTGTACATCAAAGTATTAGTAATTGAAATCCTACACGATTTTGGCATTTTGAATTGACATTGCGTCTAGAGTAGCTATAGACACGGACACTATTCAATAATTTTATAGACAGGAAATTGTTTTCGGTACGTGTTATTTAAATTGTCGAACGATCAAAGTCATTAACACAATGGTAAGTCTTTTGACGTGATAAATTTAATTAATAACGACTTATACCTTCCATCTTCAATTAACTCTTACCTTACCTTGGATCGTTGACATGCTCAGTTGTAGAGCTATGTTAATTGTTTTCTGCAGTGGGTGATCGACAAAAAAAATCCAAAGTAGGGAGATGAAGGGAGGAATTCGATACAAGAACAAATTGGATATTGATGTAGAAAAATCGGTAGTTTAGTTAAGAGAATGATCACGGTATGTTTGGCTAAAGAAACATAATACATATATGTAGTTCATTAATGCTTCTCATTAATTCTCCCACTTGTAGTGGATAATATCTGTGACATAGTCTTATTCGCGGATGACACGTCTCTGGTATTTAGAGTGAGCAGAAAAGACAAAGAAATGATAAGTCTAAATGAAACGCTAGCATCCGTTTCTAAATGGTTTGACGCCAATAACCTAGTTTTAAATTCAAAAAAGACAAAATGTATACGGTTTTCTCCTCCAAACTCATCGCAGGTAGACACGAATGTACAATTAGATGGCAGAAAACTTGATTTAGTTGATAACACGATTTTTCTAGGTCTAACACTAGATGCAAAATTGCAGTGGGGCTCTCACATTGAGACTTTGTCAAAGAAACTTAGTTCAGCTGCGTTTGCCATTAGGAAAGTCAGACAATTGACAGATATTGATACTGCAAAATTAGTTTACTACGGATATTTCCACAGCCTCATGTCTTATGGCGTGTTATTGTGGGGATCTGCGGCGGATCTGGATACGATATTCATTCTACAGAAAAGGGCAATCAGGGCAATTTTTGCAATGGGTCCCCAAGAATCGTTAAGAGAATTGTTTAAGAAAATTAATATTCTCACGTTACCGGCTCTTTACATCTTTGAGAACTTGTTGTTTATAAAAAAGAACATTAGAAGTTTTCAGTTAAATTCAGATAACCATAATATTTATACAAGAAACAGAAACAAAATTGTGGCTCCTAGGTTTAGACTTACAAAAGTAAACAAATCATTTATGGGAAACTGCGTCCGCTTTTACAATAAAATCCCACAATCTATTACCGAATTGAATTACGATAAGTTTAAGACTCATGTCAAAAGAGTTTTGATAAATAAAGCCTATTATAAAATTAATGATTATGTAAATGATAAAAATGCTTGGAATATATAGACTCACTCTGCACAAGTGGCTCCCCGCTCCTGGTAATTGTAATAGTTGGAATATGTATTTCATGAAAGCAGTGACAAAACCAACTTGGTAGCTTTCATTTTGATATTTGTAATTTCATACCAATGTCTAGAAGAATTTTGTTACAAATTGTTATATAATGATTGTTAAATGCAAAAAAAGACAGCACTGAGTTTCTTGCCGGTTCTTCTCAGGTGGCTTTTTTTCCGAACCGGTGGTAATTTAGACCTTCATAAGAGCCTTATTAGGGCCTAAACTGAATAAATGATTTTTGATTTTGATTTTGATTTGATTTTGCTTGAAGATGTAGTTTTGATAATAACACACCGAAAAAACATATATGTTCCGAAAGGTCCTGCGCGTGTTGATATATCATTACGAATCCCTTTCGGGGCAGGCATAGAGTTTTCCCATTTGATTCTTAACTTGCATCTTTTGCGATATAACAAGACCAAATATATCTGCATTCAATCATCCAAATCCAAATTTTCCTAAACAACAAACTCGAGCCATCAAACAGCTGAGCCGGCAGTAAACAACTCTAATCACTTAACTTCCGATGGTCTGTATCTAGCCACTGGATACCATAAATATAACTCTGTGCAACTCTACAGGCGAGTGACGTACGACAAAATTTTAGATTTAACGGCCGTCCTAGATCAAACAGAATATATTTAAATGTCAAACAATTTTAAATTAAACTTCTTATTACAGATGTTCAACAAAATGATCGTCTTCTCAAAACGTTGTTTACAAAGACCGCTAATCATAAACATTATCTTCGTTAATATTTCGCGAAGCAACTACCTTAAGGTACTTGATTTGTAGTCAATATTAATAGTCCCTGTAGAGCTTTGGTCACTGCTTCTTCTAAGGTCTGTAAAAGTATATATTCAATATCTGGCAGTAGATTTAACGAAATTTATGAGTGCCTATTATTAAGATCTAATTTAATTTCAGTAAGCTATATATCGGTCTCTATCTCAACACCAACTTGATATCCCATCAAACGGCACTTATGCCTTTTGCGTTTCCTCTCGTGAATGTTCTTGCCGTTATGTAATAAATATTATTCGAAATAAAATAACTCATTACCAGAGACCTAGATTCTAGAACGAAATGTGTACGCTAGCCTCAATGTATTCACACGATAAATAAGTTTGTACGTGAGTTCGCTCTATTGAAACAAAATCATTACTTATGTGAATGCATTAAGTAAGTCAAAGTTACCAAAGACTAGGGTCTAGGGCACGTATTGAGATGAAACGACCGACGGGAAACAACCATTTCTTCAGCAGCTTATAACCAAGGAAACGTTAAGGAGAACTTTTCTGCCTACAATATTATTTTCTTACATCATGTTGCTTTTGTCTGTAAGGATTAAGCTCTCTTCGATTGGTTTCGGGTTAATGGGTATCAGGGACGCCTGGCTGACTTAAAGTATTTGTTAATCAGTTGAAAAGTCAAAAACTGTTCGCCTGTGAACGTTAGTACACACAACCAAACGCACCTTGCGCGGTGCCGGCGTTTTCATACTTGGACTTAAGCTTGGCGGCGGTAGCACGTGCATCCGACCTGACCGTGTCGCTCGCGGTGGTGGACGTAGTGGTTCTGAACGACAGCGTGGTTGAGAAGGTGGATGAAAACGAGGAGCCTAACCCCAGGCCCAGGGTGGCGCGGTAGCGACGGCGGTACATGATGGACGTCCGAACACGACGACAGATCGTGCGCGACTGCCGCGGAACGTGCGGCGTAGGCGCATTGGGAACCCGGAAAAGCGACCGCGATTTATTATGTACAGGAAAACTGCTAGATGATAGTTTTCAGGAGAAAGCGTTGCTCTTTCAATCAGACTTTAATTCAAGTGCACGTTCAAATTCGCCACAAAGAAAACGTTTTATTGGCTAGATTATTTAAACAGACACACACCATACCATAAAAACAATGCATAATTCTTACGAAAATGCCTATAAACTTAAGGACTATGATATTAAATAAATTGTATATCGAAATCATATTGTTGAAAATTTTCTACTTCAAATTGGTGCACAACAACAATCCGAAGTCATTACTGTAGTGTATGTCTAACAGCAATTCCAGGCAGAGGTATCACTAGCACACTGCCAACTACATGTTGAGGATAATCACTATACAAAGGTATGTATAAACAATTACACATTGTTATATATTAGGTCCTTACATATGAAATTGGCGTTTTGTATGGGAGGAACAAAAAGTCGAATATTTTTTAATATAATATATTTAATTAATCAAAGTATGAACCATTATTTTCTATGCACTTTTGCCATCTCATAGGTAGTTCATTGATCCCTTTACTAAAAAAAACAGTCGGACGGGAATCAATAAAATCTTTGAAGGCGATTTGGACTGCCCCATCGGAGTTGAATTTTTTCCCTTGCAAGAAGTTATCCAAATTTCGAAAAAAATGGTAATCTGTTGGAGCAAGGTCCGGGGAGTACGGAGGATGTCTTAGACTTTCCAATTGAAGCTCTTCTAATTTAGTAGCCGTCTGTAGCGCAGTGTGTGGTCTAGCGTTGTCGTGAAGCAGCAGTGGCGTGGAGCGATTGACCAGCCTAGGTTATTTAGCCGCTAGCTTTTCCATCATGGTTTGCAATTCCTGACAATAGACATCAGCCGTAATAGTCTGGCCAGATTTGAAAAAACTGTAATGAACAATACCGGCACTAGTCCACCAAACGCTTACAAGTAACTTTTTTGGGGTTAATTTTCGCTTGGGGCAGGATTTGGCTGGCTGGCCAGGATCTAACCATTGCGCTGAGCGCTTCCGATTATCGTAAAGAACCCATTTTTCATCACAGGTAATGATTCATTTTAAAATACCTTCATTATTGTGCCGGTTTAGTAATGTAACGCAGCAGTCGACGCGCGTTTGCCGGTTTGTTTCAGTCAATTCGTGAGGTACCCACCTTTCAAGCTTTTTAATCTTCCCAATTTGCTTCAAGTGAATTAAAACAGTTTTATCACTAACATTGCAGCCTGCAGCTAACTCGGACGTGGTTTGCGATGGATCCGCTTCCACAATAGCCTTCAACTCTTCATTATCAACTTGAGTCTCAGGCCGTCCACGGGGCTTGTTCTGCAGGTCGAAATTTCCAGAACGAAAACGTTGGAACCAAAAACGAACTGTGTTTTCTTTTGCAACACGACCGCCATACACATCATTCACCCTTCGAGTTGTTTCCGCAGCACTAGTGCCACGGCGGAACTCGTACTCGTAAATAATGCGATATTTAAGGTTTTCCATTTTGTAAAATGAGTGACGCAAACAGAAAAAAACAGAAGAAAAAAAACAAATGAATGACGATCATCGAAGCACAAATACATGAGTCTATAGCTGTACAAATTTGAATTTGGAATTCCTTACCAAAGAGGAGAAATTCGTGATTAAAGTGGCCAGTACGAAAAACGCCAATTTCATATGTAAGGACCTAATATTTACCTGATAATGTATGGCTAACAGTTTAATATTTTTGGCATGAATATTACTAACATATTAATAGTATTAAAGTTTATTATCACATGATGTATCTAGCTCTAATACAATATACCCACTAATACGCACAGACACAATAAGTAATGAAGAATCTTATTCCTTTGAGCACTGCTAGACTAAATATTAATATTATTTAGCTGTTGCTGTCCCATCACTAGTAAAAGGCCTCTCTCCACATTTTGTATTTGTCTCGGTCATGTAGTCAGTTTCACAATGGTACCAATTCTGTTGTACCAAATCACTAAGAACTAATTAGGCAGGACTAAGTCTTGCTATCCCTGCCTCATTTGCAGGGTTAATTAATTAATTAAGTTAAATAAGGCTGTTGGTCTTATTGTTAGTTAGGCAGACTGCTGAATGTCAGGATTAAATTTGCCCCCAGGGCAAACATTGGTGTTTTCCATGTTACTGCTTGTATGGTATGAATTTTACATATTCACAGAAAAAGTATATTTAGTTATTCTATCTATTGTATAGTCTAGTACAAGTATTGCCTGGTTTGTGAGCAAATAGCCATAATTGCCAAACATAAATTATGCCTCAGCTTTTTTTACTTTTCAGTAAAGTTACAATGATGAGAGGAGGAATCACTACATAGTATTCAACAAAGTCGCTTCCCGCTGTCTGTTCCTATGTATGCTTTGATCTTTAAAACTATGCAATGGAATTTGATGCAGTTTTTTTTTCTTCAAGAGGAAGGTTTTATGTATAATTCATTTGTGTTTTGTAGGTATTTATCTTTATATGTGAAGCATAATAAAATAGTTTTAAAGATAATTTTTTGGTATCAATATGTATTCTGTGCCTATATGTAAAAACTAGCATAGTTTGAGCTCATTTAAGAGACAGAGGCCAGTATGATGAGACAATGAGATGCCAGTAGGCAGATATGCAGCTAGAACAATAAAGTTGCCATACTATAAGGGACAATAAGTTTGTTAACTGTGTATTGCTAGTGTTTATAGACTCACCATGAATGGACCAGATATGTGAGGGCAGGGAGTGCGCCGCGTACACTCGGCCGAGGGCCAGCGACGTGCCAGGCAGCGGGCCGGCCTCCTCATTGGAACTGGAGTCGGTGTCAGGGCTCGCTGCGGCCGACGGCTCGTAGCTCTGCGAGTTCGCCGGAATCGCTATTGCTTCGTGAGACGCGTGCAAGTCTGGCACCGATGATAACGAACGCGCTCTCTGACGCTCACTCGACACCTGTATACCCGGAATGGCCCGCAACAAACCCCACCCGGCTCCACCGGATACCACTTCTGAACTGGAGCTTGTTGAGAATGTCCTAGTGCGTGGACTCTGCCCTCCATTCGCAGTGCTCGCCTTCGCACCCATCGCGACTCCGTTACGCAAAACTAGCACCTGTCATCCACAATATCAAAAGTTCCATCAAATCACCAACACTACTCGTAGCGCGCCGGCCACGCTCCCTGTACACATCGTCCGAATCACATCAATCGATAGACAGTTTGATAAAAAATAACAACACTCCACCGATAACAAGAATGTTGCGAAATAATTGTAAACAGCTTTCGCATTGCATGTGCCCTCTGCCTGCAGAATTTTGACAAGTTTAGTTTGTGTGCTTGATTGTCTAGTCTTTTTTTTTTTTTCTCCCTCTTATTTGACATCAGCTTGCTTGACGTCTATGCTTGACACAGATGACACTTAGGCTTGACATGAAATACGCATATTAAACGACATTGGCGTACGACGTTGCCAAGAGGATCCTCTCTAAACTACATTACATTGGCAAAATACGAATTGTAATTTTTTGTGTTGCCATTAAATAAATAATTGATTGATTGATTGATTGACATTGGCGAAGGAGTTTTTGGCGGGAATCAGGCGGACCGGTTGAGATTTTTTCCAGTGTGTCGTAAATTGTGTTATAGTGATCTTTAATGTGTATTTTTGGTGTCGATATGTGCAGTAAAGTTTCATTTAGTGACTGATTTATAGGAGCATTGGAAATAATGCCATAATACGACTTTTGGGTTAAGTGATTTATCATTTTGGTCAATAGGTTACCTCTAATCTAAAGGCGTGTTACGATCTGCTACTGCCGTGGGTTGTCTCCAGGAACTCCATTGGGCGTTAGAATGCATGACACTAGGCATTTTAATGCGGCAAACACGAGACATTTTGCAACATGAAAATTCTCTAACACTCGACACTGGCAAAAATAGTCCCTGAAGGGATTGAATGCCATATTTAGGAAAAAGAAGATGCAGTGTTGTCTTCAAATACGTAGCGGTTATATACTCTGTGCTTCAAATTTAAATAAGTTGGCTCGTATAGGTCGCGGCACGAAACTCTAGCGCTGACCGTTATTGCGCAGAAGTAAAAATAAGGTGTCTTGGCGGGGTACAGGGGTGAAGGGCGAGCGTGCGTTGCGCCGATTGGCTCTCCAGTCGTACTCCGTCCCCCGTGCCGATACGACGCTCCGCGCACTTCCAGTGTACAGTCGCGTTCTGAATTGTTTTGTTGTCATCGTTAATTTTTGTTGTTGTTTTTTGTTAAGTTTGTTTTGTTGATTTGTTTGTTGTGTTTGTTAGTTTATTCACTGTTTGATTAAGTTTGAACAGTTTTTAAACAGTGAAAATGCCGAGGCCGAGAAGGAATACTGTTTTGAAAAGACAGGCACGGAAAATGGTGTTTGACGTGCATTGTTTTCTGAAAAGGGAATCGAATGATTTCATTAATTCCCTGAAACAAATTCAAAGTGAAATTGGCGAAGCTGCGAGTATTTTACTCGATTCTGACCGCAGCACTGTAGATATAAGTGAAATAAAACAAACTGCAGAAGTTATTCAGGCGGGAAATATAAAATTAAATAGTATAATTAGTGACTTACAGAAAATTCAGAAAAGGACAGCTGAATCTACAAAGACGTCCATAGCAACGGTAAGGAAAATCTCCACTGAAGCCAATAATTCCGACTTATTATCAGTATTTAGAACACCAGGCAAAAAACGCTCCAGATCAAAACCGGTCACAGATATTGATAACTTTGATCAAGGATTAATAAAGAGGTGCATACATAACTTTCATAGGACAAATAATGAACTTCCCACCGTCGGAAAGTTGAGAAAGAAGCTAGAGGAAGATATAAATTTCAAAGGCTCAGAACGAAGTCTTCGACGAATAATTAAGAGTTTAGGGTTTCGGTGGAAAAATACTGAAAACAATCGAAAAGTACTGATTGAAAGTTCAAATATACGTTTACTACGTATCGAATACTTACGCAAAATAAAACAATATCGCCAAGAGGGAAGGCCCATCGTATATACAGATGAATCTTACGTAGATTCATCGCACTCTGCTCCAAAAGCCTGGACCGATGGTACTACAAAAGGTCTCAAAAAACCTATCTCCAAAGGACAGCGGGTGGTCATTGTCCACGCAGGATCAGAGGCTGGGTTCATACCGAACGCACTGTTAACTTTTAAAGCTGGTGCGAAATCAGGCGACTACCACGACAATATGAACTACGACAACTACGAAAAATGGCTGAGGACACAGTTATTGCCGAACTTACCGCCTAATTCTGTCGTGGTAGTCGACAACGCATCATACCATAATAAACAATGGGACCTTGCACCCACTTCTAATTCCAAAAAAGCTGACATGCAGGGTTGGCTTACTGAAAAGGGCATACAATATGAGGAAACTCTACTAAAACCTCAACTATACAATTTAATACGGGCTAACAAAGATAGATTTAAAACATTTTCAATTGACAGGATACTAGCAGAGCAAGGACATCAAGTGCTAAGACTGCCACCATACCACCCAGATCTAAATCCAATCGAAATGGCATGGTCTGACATAAAGCAATATGTAGGCAGTAAAAATGTGAAGTGGAGTGTTGCTAAATGTATAGAACTAATTCAAGAAAAAGTTTTGCTGATGGGTGCTTGGGATTGGGGAAAGTTATGCCAAAAGGTAAAGGACATAGAAGAGCAATATGTCAAGAGTGACCATGTCGTGGATTTGGTTACAGAAGAATTCATCATTCGCGTTGATGGTGACAGTTCAGAGGATAGCCTTGGTGAGTCTGATGACGATGACGCTGTTAGTGCCGACGACCGAAGCAGCCCTGAGCCGGGGCCCTCAGTAAGCAAAAGGCCCTGTTGGGATACTATTGAAGGTGTAAGACCATTGTCTGATTCGGACTAGATATCGGAAAGGAGAATGCGGTGTCTGATGTCCACACCCTGCCGAACTCGCAGGTTTCTTCTATCCTGAGAAGAAACTTCAGTAGGTTCTTATGTAATTCGGACTTAATATAATTTTTTTTATTATTTGGTATTTAATATAAAAATTTACAAATCCGATAGTGTATTTATTTTTCTACTCCCCATAAACTTGTTAAAAATTATATTGTAGGTAACATGAAGTAATATTTGCGTGCGTGACAGTACCCATACGCAGTTAAGTTCCACATTTTGTTCACCGCTAGACTTACTATTTGACTTTACATTAAAACATTATTTTGCTGTTTTTAACTAAGCAATTAAATTACTAATTTGTATTGCGTGCGCGATGGTACCCATGCGCAGCTATCCCCTCCACGTTTCGCTCAGCGCTAGAGTTTCGTGCCGCGACCTGTACGTATGACGAAAACGTGGTGGTTATAATTATGTACCCAAGAGAATACAACCGCTACGCTGCTATGTACCATGTGGTATGACCGATGACGTTTGTTTGTCACAGTACTCGGTCGGTATGTATGTTTTCACTTTTCAGCAAAGACCTGTGGCAAAGACCCAAGAGAATACAACCGATTGGCAAAGACTACGTTTTCAGTGGTGGCGTGTCGATTTTAATAATTAAAATTTGACTGATTAGACGCTTAGTTTTATCGCATTAAATAAGAAGTACACGATGAATAATCCTGCAATGAATTCTGCCACGGTGAGTACCAATATTACAGTTTATTTTTTTAACATTATCAAGCTTTAATAACTAATCATACTACTATTTCCCCTCAATAATATTTAGACCAATTTTATGAGTATTGAACTATTGAGTATGAGATTTGAGTTTTTTGAGCGTACATAGATACCTAATTTTATTTGCCAGCCTTGCCCTGTTCAGTTGTATTTTGCTTATTTTAACATAGTTGTTAAATATGTTACAAAATATAATCATGGTAGGTATTAATATCACCTTCATTTGATTTTTAATGCTTACGCGGTTTGAGGCAAGTGTCTTGCTAAATGGCCAATATCATTTAGATAGTAGTACAGTATTGTAAATTCTCTTAGCAAAATCATTTGGTGTCTAGTCTAGATCACCAATGAAACCAAATAAAAAATACACACTACAAGAAATACACACAGCAACATAGGCACTACACTTGGTAAAACTGTCAGGTATGCTTGCTTGCCTCCTTAGGGGTATGAAAAAAACACTAATGTGCTCTACTAAAATCACTAAATGCATGGTTAAATTGATATATAATAAAGATGCAATTAAATAATTAATATTGCTGTGTGATAGAGTTGGCGATATTCAATAGACTGCACACAAGGTCATGAAGACTAGTGACAAATACTAATACACTACACTAAAACCTTATTTTGAGTAAACAGGTAGTAATAAATAAATGCAAGTAAGTATGTATGCATCTAGCCTTTACTTGCATACATCATATCTTATCTGACCATATTGTTACCCATTCAAGATGTAGGGGTGATGAGTAGGGATTTTAAAGAGCATAATACATATCAACAAAACAATGTGTTTCTGCGGTAAATAGGATTCCTCAACTCCTCGAGTATGTGCTGTGCTGGAAGTAAGGAGACCATAAACTGCTGGCATGGTGAGCACTACATAAATTTGACAATAGGCTAGTGATACCCCTGATATTGCTACCGTCTTTAAATTATTGTGACTCCCTACCATCAAGCAAGCTACTTTGTAGTGTTGTGTTTCTGCGGTAAGTAAGGTTGCCAGTGCTCCATGAGCATACACTGTGCTAGTAGAAATGCTGCTAGTACAGTGACTCCTCACCAACTAAAGTGCTGGTAACTCGTTAGTGATATCCCTGGTATAGCTAGCAGCTGTAGACTCTGGTGACTGCATACCATCAGGTGGACCATCATATGCTTGTGTGCCACCTTATAGGTATAAGAAAACAAAAAATCAACAGGACTATACACTTGCCACCTTAGTATTTGCTGTTGTGGCTGTATTAGTCATATTTATCTAGTATGTAGTGTATTAACTAGGAAGTCTTATATGCTGCCAGTATTTTGTATGCATTAATTAATGTAGCTACGATACCTTTGAGTGACTTGATTAGTATTGTGTGTATGCTTTGATCGGTAAGTTGCTTTGCACGGCTTGGCTGACGTAGCTCTGTTACCGCAACACTTACAGCCGGCTGTGCCCCAGGTGCCCCTGCTCGATGACGACACACTTGCCTTCGGAGACGAGGACACCGCCAACAAGCAGTTCGTGTGAGTCACTGTTACTTTACTAAAACTATTCCTTACATTATCATTATCCATAACCATTATACCGCTGCTCAAGTTTGGATGTTTGTTTGTTGGATCATATTTTATCGAATACACGATAATGTTTCTATCCCGAAAGTCTCGAAAGAAAAGAATTGCTGTGATTTATTTAAAGAAATATTTCCATTCGGGCAAAAGCTGGTGGTATAATAAATTGAGGAAGCCATGGGTGCCGCCCCCACCACTCCACCTAATTACGCCCCCAGAGCCTCGCTAGGGGCGGGAGCTATTGATGGGCGATGCTCTACCTTCAAATACCAATGCCCCACCTCAAAAAATATCATACTCATGAGCCAATATAATATAAGCATAGTATGGTGAAGCTAAGTTAGGACGGAAAAAATATACTGGCTTGGCGTATAAGGGCATCTAAACTATTCCGGAATGAACTATGACAGGTTACAAATTACAATCCCCTTGTTTACAAAACTAGCAAGTCAAGGAAGCCAAAAATCTATGTACCATAATAGATCAATAAAACTTTTTAATACCGCTCTACCTGTAACAGCAGCTGCCTTACCTTTAATTCAAGTCTAGTCACGCCCCTGTGGCTAGTCTCGTCACCTGGTTGTGGTGTGATTGCAGGCACCCGTACATAGTGTTCTTCCACCTGGTGTTCCGGTGCTCCGCCCTGGTGGTGTACGTGCTGTGCGGCTGGTTCTCGGACTCCTTCATAGCTAGCTTCGTGCTGGTCGTTCTCCTGCTCTCGGCTGACTTCTGGACGGTCAAGAACATTAGCGGTATGCTCCTGCCTTGTTCCAGTTATATTTCATATCGATTACCAATTTTACTTGCGGTCCAAAACACGACAGGTTGTGAAAGCAAGACCAAACATATTATACCAGTTTATAACTAGGTTATTGGATCTTGGGGAAAAAAACTCTTGGTGTAATTTTCTATAGTTTATAAGAAATAGTCATGGGATATGGGACTATTGGTCGAATAGTGATACGGCAGTTAAATCTGATGCCACATTAACTTTTAGCGACCTCCGATTTTACATGGGAAATTATATATCGACGACGCTTCAAACAGTTACGTTTCAAATCAATTTCAAATCTAAATGTCGTTTCAGTATTCGGCCTAAAATGGAGTTTTTTTTTTTTTTTTTTTATATACCACTAAGGTGGCAAACAAGCATACGGCCCGCCTGATGATAAGCGGTTACCGCAGCCTATGGACGCTTGCAATATCACTCGCGCGTTGCCGACCCTAGACCCGCGTGTATAATATTTTTTTGTAAATGTGTATACTGTGTTTTCCAGGACGTTTACTAGTGGGCCTACGGTGGTGGAACTACGTGGACGACGACGGCAAGTCCCACTGGGTGTTCGAATCCAGACAGGTACAGAATATGAACATATGAACTAGCTTTCGTTCGCGACTTGCCCGCGTAGAAATAGAATATCTTGATATAATAGGCAATTTTTTGAGCGCGCCTCAGAACCGAGTCAAAAGGCCTATAACGGTTTTATTCTTCTTCGAGCTTCTGCCCGCGACTACGTCCTCGTCGAGCTTAGAATCTCAGAGGAACCTACAATTTTCCCGGGATAAAAGTATCCTATGTGTTAATCCAGGTTGTAAATTATCTGTGTTCCAAATTTCATCCGAATCCGTTAAGTAGTTTTTGTGTGAAAGAGTAACAAACATCCATCCATACTCACAAACTGTCGCATTTATAATATTAGTAGGATAGGATGTTTATTGACTTATTGACTTGTAAACATACAAGTCAATAAGTAACAACTAATAAATTATTTCTCGCTTATGGGAGTGATTTCGTGAAAAGGGATAGAATACATTACGGGATATCTGGGAACAGTGCTGCCAATCCAATCGCTAGAAGTGTCGACTTTTAATGTAAGCTGGTCAAAAATATATTTAAAAAATTTCTAATGTTTTTGACGAATGTGGATATCATATGTACACATCATATGCGACTATTGTAAGGTCGCTCTTTGTTTTGTTGTGTTTTAGAATCGTGTAAACGCGAACGAGAGCCGTCTGTTCTGGTTGGGGCTGGTGCTGTGCCCGCTGGTGTGGACCGTGTTCTTCATCGTCTGCCTCTTCGGACTCAAGTTCAAGTGGCTGGTGAGGATGCACCACCACCTTTTATTATTATACCACTAAGGTGGTAGACAAGCGTACGGCCCACCTGATGGTGAGCAGTCACTGTAGTGTATAGCTGATAGCGATATCACAAATGAGTTGCCAACCATGTTGTTGATGAGATGGAATTTAAAAAAGTTCAGTAAAATAATATTTCTTTGTATTTCTTGTCATGCATCAAATCTTTCAGACAGACAGACGCCACGGGGTATTTGTTGTGTAATAGTAGTGAAGACTGAACGCTAATGTGTGGTCTGTGTTCCCCAGCTGCTGGTTCTGATAGCGCTGACCCTGACTGGGGCCAACCTGTACGGGTACATCAAGTGCAAATTCGGTGCCAAGGAGAACCTGCAGTCAGCCACCACGGAGTTCGTCAAGAGGCAGATCTTCCAGAACGCCTCCACATTCATGTTCACCCAGCCCACGCCGCCCACAGCTGGGAACACGGGCGTTGTCTAACTTGCCCACTAACTATTCAATGCCGGATTTAGAGGTCTGGAGGCATCGGGGCAATAAAGGATTGGAGGCCCCCTAGCCACAAGTTATTTCCCAAGTATAAGAGTATATTATTCAAGCAAACGCAAAAAAAATATGTCGAAGGAAAAGTTGCTTACCAGTCGTAATTTGTTTTTTTTTTTCCGAAATCTCTATTGTGGGATTTACTCTTTTAAATCCGGCCCTGCATATTAGACTCTGACCTAATACATGGACTTCGGTTCGGCGCTCAAAAGTGTCCGGAGCTAAACACTACAAAATACGAATATATAAACAAGACAACCGCGCGCCAAGTCACTGTTTGGACGACTCTCTGAAGGCGATGAATTGTTGCAAGCATTTCAGCTATGCGGCAATGAGATATAAGTGGATTTTAAGTGTTTTACATTTTTATTATTGTAAATATATTCATGTAGATGAGCTCTGGACATGTTTTTGCTAATTTACTGCTAGGCCTGACGTCCCTGTATTATTATTAGGTTAGTAAAATTAGGTATGTTTTTGTAAAAACGATAATTTATACTGACGTAATTTTGACGTAACGGTAACAGTAAAAAAATTGAGGCAAATCCTCATGACTTATTGTGTTACATCAAAATGACGTCATAGCAATATTGTTATATTATAAATATTTTTAAAGCCCGCACATTGTTCAGGTACAATCTTCCCGGGGATGCACCTTATTACTGATGAAACAATCCTTCGATGTAGAGACAGGGTTCAAAGCGTTGATTTAACTATGTAATTATATATTATATACATTGATTTATCAAGATTCTTATCATACTTATAGCTAGCCATAGCCCACGACTATGACCGCCTGGAATAGGGACAAAAAAATCCCTGTCTTATGAAATTCCGCGGGAATCTTGATTTTCTGGTATTAAAAATAGCCTTTATTACTCTCGAACCTCTACCTGTCTATGAAAGTCCCGACGCAGAGAGACTTCAATTTCATTCATTTAGAATAATGCTTTCCTAATTGTTCATAAGAAATATTGCATATTCGTATGTTTTATATTAAGTATTTATTTAATATGAAGTTAAAATAGGTCGGCAACTAAGTTCCAGCTGATTTTTTAAAAAGCGTTTGTGGCTTAGAACGAAATGTGGCGAACTTGGTTGTCAACACAATAGCGTAACTGATAGATTTATGTGTAACTGTATATATAGTGTAGGTACGCAGTATATTATCTAGTTTGAGGTACTAGTAACTTTGTAATTGTATATATTTAAAGATGACACATAATTACATTCCACAAATTCCCTATGATCTAATTTGAATTGTTCGTGAGGTAGTTTTACCCGACTACAACGAAGCAAAAATGAAGGTTATTGAAATTAATTAGGCACGATGTGTTATTGAGCCGGAAGTGCATTTGTAATCACTATTTATGCTTCTAAAGATCAGCGAAGTTAAGCACCCTTAAATAAGGCCAGTACTGGGATTGGTGATACTACACGGAGTATCCTACATGCCTAGATACAAATAAAAAAAAACCAGTTTAGACCCTAATAAGGCACTTCTGAAGGTCTACTTTACCACCGGTTCAGAAAAAAGCCACGAGGGCTGGTTTCTACTTGTTACTGCACTAAATCTGCTGCTAATGTTATGTATATTATTTAGGTATTATGTTTTATATGCACAGAAGTATTTATGTATTAGTTGTACAATCATTATTATGTTTCAAATGTGTGACTTATCTACTTAAGTTGTATAAATAAATTATGATAATATTAACATTTTGTTTTCGTACAATATCATCCTTAAATACTCGCCTTTTTCCTCTAGGATTTACATAAAACTACTCTGTATACTTTAGTGAACTAACGAATATAAAACACTACTACACTAGTAAGAGGAACTCACACTAAGCTCAGTTTTGAGTGTTGTGTTCCTGCGGGGTGAGAGAATGGCACCACTCACCAGAGGATATTTGCTGTGCTGGCAATTTTTCCGAGATGCCCCCAGTTTTGTAAGCCTATAAAGTATAAAGGCTAAGGTAGTATATTATCTACTCTGAGGGCTAAGGTACGATAAAAAGATTGCCATCAGATCAGGCGGACCTTGCAGGTTCTTGTACCTCGGAAACATTAAAATATATAAGCATTCACATTTGGAATACTACTACTAGTAGTAGTATATTATCTACTCTGAGCTAGTAGAATAGGATAAGACCAAATAGCAAAATGGACGAATTTGGGATAAAAAAAAATTAAGAAACCAAGTAAATCTAATTTATAAAAAAACTATGCTCTAGGTGAGGCTCGAACTCACAACCCCGGCATCTCTCACACGTACACTGTCTTATAAGTACCGTGCGCTAACCAATTGCGCCACTAGAGCTGTGACTGCAGTGTCAAAAATACACAATACATTGTACTTCACCACTGAAGTCAAGTGATATTCTTTTTTTTCTTTACACGTCAAATCAAATTTTTTTGCTATCTGGAATTTACACAGGAAAATCAGATTAATAAGCAAATATTTGCTCACAAATGATATACTTGATTAGGCACACTTTATAATATTAATTAAACAGTGTATGATCTGTCAAGTTATTGCAATTAAATGAAAAATAAACAAAATGGAAACGTCACCTGAACTTTGTTGTGATTAAAAATGAAGTGATATTTTTTCAAAACAATCAAATTATACAAATAAAATCGTCGTGTCGACGTTCGTGTGAGGTTGGCTAGTGTTGTGATACGTGTCGTGCGGTGTTCGATGAGCTCGCGAGATGAATTGGTTCGACACGTCGGGGCTGACGAGTCTTGCTAAAACAGCGCTAAAAGAAGCCCAGAAAACAATAGACAAGGCGCTGGACATACAGGACGAGAGCAGTGAGGAAAATGACGATGAAAAGCCGTCTCCCAGCGCTGGGAAAACTTCCCCAGGACCAAGTACCACACCAAAGGATAACGCCGATTTCTTCGCTTCGTGGGGGCTAACAGCTAGTGCTGAGAGCTCCAAAGACGACCCGATTAAAGAGCAACCGGTCGTTACCGAGAGCCCCTCGAAATCCACCTCCCAGAGCCTTTGGGGGTCCTTTGCAGGGTCCTTTTTCGAGCAACCAACAACCGATGAAGGTGATCCCACTATAGTGCGTCCGCCCAAGGCGAAGTCAATGAACGTGATAGCAAATGCTACATACGACAGCCAGGATGATCTGTTCTCCAAAAGCCAGCTAGTGATGTCTGAAGGGGAAGATGTTAAAGTTTTCAAGAAGCACGAAGTGGGTAAAGTTGATGAGAGACGTGGTTCCTCGCGCTCTAACAGATTGTCACTTGTCTCCAGTCTAAACAGTTCTGACTCAGTAGAGGTGCTCTCTCAGAGCTTAAAAACAACTCCAGACTCTGAGGTGTCGGCCCGGTCTATATCTGATAGCAGTAGTGCATGCCACAAACTGAACTCGGATTCTGTTGAAATATTGCCCGACAGCCTTATCAGCCCCAGTTCAATAGAGTGCCTTGGTTTTGACAGCTACTCAAGTGATAAAAACAGTACCCCTTCATCAAACTTGTCTCCTGATGTGAGTGACAAGAAATCTACTCCAATAGGAGAACAAACTGAAAGGGCAGAAACAGCTGAGAGTGTGAGCCTAGTACCTGATGATGATGAGGACACCATGTCATATAATTCCATATCGGAGTGCACGGCACCTACTGTGCTGGACACGGATGAGAAGACTGCACCTTTTTTCAAGGTGAGACCTGATTTAAGGAAAGGTGTAGAAAAAGAGCTCATTTATCTAGAGCAGTCAGTGTTCCCTAAGATGCAGATGAGTGAGAACTCCTCAAATGATGGATCCTGGTCAGACCGAACATTGAATCCTGACAATGAGAGCATTATTTTAGACACTGCAGATGAACAGAAGAAGGAAATGGATGTGGAAGACATATTAATAGAGAAGCTTAGTGATTCATCCTCATTCTACAATGTTAATGTTAGTGGGGACGTCCTTGGATCAGAAAGCTCAGCGTTTGTCAATGTAGAGAAGCAGCAATGTGGCACAACATGCAGTAGTGGATCTTCACAAAAAGATGGCAGTGTCAAAGAAAGGACATCCCCAGTCAGTTCTGACAGCAAAAGTGACTTGGTAAAGATTGGTTCAGACCGAACATCGGGCCATACCTCAGGGGATGAGTTGGAAACTGCAACTTCCTCTGATATTGAGATTATCCCCAGCCCAAATGGGGATAATGGTCATTACTGTAGCAGAAGCAGTCCTGCAAAGTATGCATGTAAACAAAAGCATGATGGAACTACATCACCACATCTTTTGTTGGGGAAGTCCCTGGCAATAAAGATTCGTGGACATAACCGGGAATTGTCGGAAGCGTCAATACAGAGTAATACAAGTGATGAGAGCCAGGGGTCAGAAAACGAGAGGCTATTGCGGAGGCTCTCTGAGGTACCAATAAATCATTATTTATGTATTTTGTTATCAAATTTGCCAGTGACACACTATTGCCAGACCACATACTTTTAAAGTATACCTAAATGATTTTCATACATACTTATATTATGTAGAAGTCAATAGTTCTTATGATATTGGTTATGTGTCGTTTTTTAACTCCTAATTTGGTGTCATGTCATGTCCTCACTGTGTTTGGTGTATCAAATTTTTCTTTAAAAGATTTGCTCTCTTTTCAGTAATGTAAACAAGAAATTTACAGAATAATTATTATGCTTCTAGGTGACAGAGATCTTGGAAGCTCGCGAGAGCCGATTGCTCGAAGTGAGTCGCAGTAACGTGGAGCTAGCGGAGACCAACGCGGATCTGAAAGGACAAGTGGAGGCTCTGCTGGCAAAACAGGATGGAACTGACATCCACACCATTACTGAAGACTACACGCAGCGAATGTCCGTATTAGAGAAAAAGTTTCAGCAGGCTATAAGGGAAAAGGTAAAGTTCTCTAAGACAGATGCCTATAGAGTAGTACCACTCTCCCTGTGTTGCCAGTAGGGTGATATGTATCGACATTCAGTTCTTCAGCTGCTAGCACAGCTATTCCACTGAACATATTTAAACACTGCCATGGTATACCAAATCAAAGGCTACGGTAACTGCTTGCTGAAACAGCATTTTGGTAAAGTACCTCCAAAGTATGATAATCAAAATATATCCGACTACTATTCGGTATTTGGCCGATCGTTGAGTACTTTTCGGACAGAAACCGAGCAGCAAACCAAAGATTTAGGGTATTCTGTATAGCAACATTTTTGAACTGGCAACAGGAGCAGTACCGCAAGCAGTTGGACGCGCTGAAGGCGGAGTGCTCCTCGCACCCAAGCTGGTCGGAGGCGCAGGGCCGGCTGCGGGAGAAGGAGGAGATGGTGGAGCAGCTGCAGGAGGAGGGGGAGAAGCTGGCGCGCCAGCTGCTGCAGCACTCCAACATCATCAAGAAGCTGCGCGCCAAGGATAAAGACAACGAACAAGTCATCAAGAGCCTCCGGTCTGTTGTTATATCGTGAGGTGTTTGGTCCGCGAAGCGCGAGTGATAGTCCTGTTGTTGCAAGCACCCATACTCGGTGACCGCTTACCATCACGCGAGCCGTATGCTTGTTTACCTTAGTAGTCTATAAAATTAGTTATATGCTTTGTGTACTAAATGCAGGAAAGACAAAGCTACTGCTTTTCGAAAGAGATGATCGAACGAATTACAGTAAATGCTCAACTTCCAGAACAATCGAATGGTGTTGTATTACGATTCCAATGTTGAAACAAGCATACGGCCCGCCTGATGGTAAGTGGTTACCGTAGCTTATGTACGCTTGCAACAACAGGGGTATCACTCGCGCTTAGCCGACCTTTAATTTCGCATGTTAAATCGAAGGCCACTCAAAATGCATGATCAGATTTGAGTGGTAGATAGAGTGTTAATGTTTGTGCAGGGACAAGGTGTGTTCGCTGACGGCGGAGCTGGAGCGGGTGAAGCGGGCGATGTCGGGCAAGGAGGAGCAGGAGGTGGCCCGCATGGAGGCCGAGCACCGCCTCGCCGCGCACTGCGCCCGCCTGGAGGCCGACCTGGCAGAGGTCACTCACCCCGACATTACACACTGTTGCAGCCGTGTGCGCTCCGCATTGCTCGCTAGTCTCGCGTGATTGGCGACTATAGATATTTTGATATGGCCGGGTGTCAACGATAAATATAGCTAAAATATCAAAAATTAAAACAAAAAAATTATGAATTCAAAATCTTTTTACCCCCGTGTCGTTGGCTCCTAGTAACGCTGAAGGAGAGATTACATTCTTAATATAATATCACATTGGTACAGCAATTTTTTTTTATATAACTAGCGGCCCGCCCCGGCTTCGCACGGGTAGACATTAATTTCGGAGCATAGACATTTATCAAATATGTGTCCACCCGTGTGGAGCCGGGGTGGGCAGCTAGTATAATATATAGCCTATGTTACTCAGAGATAATGTAGCTTTCTAAGGGTGAAAGAATTTTTGAAATCGGTCCAGTAGTTTCGGAGCCTATAGACATTTATCAAATATTGTGTCCACCCGTGCGGAGCCGGGGTGGACAGCTAGTATAATATATAGTCTATGTTACTCAGAGATAATGTAGCTTTCTAAGGGTGAAAGATTTTTTGAAATCGGTCCAGTAGTTTCGGAGCCTATAGACATTTACCAAATATTTTGTCTACCCGAGCGAAGCCGGGGCGGGCAGCTAGTATAATATATAGCCTATGTTACTCAGTGATAATTTAACTTTCTAACGGTGAAAGATTTTTTGAAATCGGTCCAGTAGTTTCGGTTTTGTCTACCCGAGCGAAGCCGGGGCGGGAAGCTAGTATAATGAAAAATAGATGTTGGCCGATTCTCATAGATACCGGATAAGCACAAAAAATTTCATTAAAATCGGTCAAGCCGTTTCGGAGGAGTATGGTTACGAAAACTGTGACACGAGAATTTTATATATTAGGTCCTTACATATGAAATTGGCGTTTTTCGTACTGGCCACTTTAATCACGAATTTCTCCTCTTTGGTAAGGAATTCCAAATTCAAATTTGTACAGCTATAGACTCATGTATTTGTGCTTCGATGATCGTCATTCATTTGTTTTTTTTCTTCTGTTTTTTTCTGTTTGCGTCACTCATTTTACAAAATGGAAAACCTTAAATATCGCATTATTTACGAGTACGAGTTCCGCCGTGGCACTAGTGCTGCGGAAACAACTCGAAGGGTGAATGATGTGTATGGCGGTCGTGTTGCAAAAGAAAACACAGTTCGTTTTTGGTTCCAACGTTTTCGTTCTGGAAATTTCGACCTGCAGAACAAGCCCCGTGGACGGCCCGGCGATATCCTGTGTTAGCTATTAATTCATAGGACAAATACACCATAGCAAAAAGGACCTTTAGTTTATCGCGAAATTTAAAAGGTTCCGGCTTTTTTAATAAATTTTTTTTTCGTAAGAACCTTTTCCTGACTACAAGAAACACAAATAAAAAAATATTAGTGAAATCTGTCCAGACGTTCACGCGAGATGCCGTGACCAAGGGAAGTAGGGATTCATTTTTATATATAGAGATGTGGATAATATGTATAGACAAGAAGCGCTTTGGACGACACTACCCAACGATTGGAGAGCAGTCAGTTATCGCTGGGGGCGGCGCGGCGCTCCGTGGGCGAGCTGGAGAGGCGCGGGGCCGCGCTCGAGAGGCGCGCGCAGCAGCTGGAGCTAGAGGCGCGCCGGGCGGAGGCCGCGGGGGCCCAGGCCGGGGCCGCGGGGGCCCGCGCAGACGCCGCGGGGGCCCAGCTGGCGCAGCTGCGCGCCGACTACCAGGCCGGTGAGATACCACACATATATCATATACTAGCATTTACCCGCCCGTCTGGTTCTTTTTTAGGGTTCCGTACCTTAAAAGGGAAAAAGGAACCCTTATATTTTTATACCTCTAAGGTGGCCATCAAGCATACGGTCCACCGAGTAACCAACGGCGCCCTATTACTAAGACTTAGCTGTCCGTCCGTCTGTCTTTCAGGGGCTGTATCTCATTAACTGATTACTGTCCATTACCGCGTAATGTCAAAATTGTCGTACTAATTTTTAGTTCCACTTTTCACCGCCACAGTATATAACGCTTTTCATTTTTGAATACAAAAATTGAAATTGTTACATGAAAAAATAGAAGAAAGAGCACTGAGCTTCTTCTCAGATGGCTTTGTTCCGAACAGGTGGTAATTTAGACCTTCATAAGTGCCTTATTAGCCTAAACTGAATAAATGATTTTCTTTTGAGTCGAAGGCGATACTAATACTTTAACGCAAATAATTCACGCTCGCGCTACTGATAAAAAAACTTGAGGTGTTAGGGATACTTGAGAGTAGTATATAATATAGGAGTGAGGCCGGGTACAGTAGTTGTATGTCTGCAGAGGAGCAACGCTGGCGGGCGCGCGAGGAGGCGCTGCGGAGGGAGCTGGCCGAGGCCCGGGACCGGTGCGCCGCGTACGAGACGGGTGGGTACACAGCTTCCATACATGTTACTGTTACAGCCCTGCCAGCAACAACATCTTTCAATTAGTTCAATTTTTCATTTTCCCAAACAAAAATAGGCGACAAAGTATTTTTACTAGGGTTATAGGTCACCACTTAACGTCTTTTTTGTAGCTATATGTTAATAGATTGCTCAATGTGAACTGTGTATGCTTCCAAGGTGCGGGGGCGGGAGTGGGGGCGGAGGCTGGGGGCGAGGGGGCGGGGGCGGGGGCGGGGTCTGTGCTGGCGCAGCTGGCCGCGCTGCAGGGCGCCGCCCTGGCGCGCGAGGCCGCCCTACAACACGCCGCCACCACCGCCGCCAAGCAACACGGTAACACACACACACCACAACCTCACGGGGTAGACAGAGTGAATATAGTGTTATTACACTGTTTATTTGCGCAACTCACTAACTGTATACAATACACTCATAGAATATTTAACACGGTGCTCATTGTATAATAATTTGGGTGCTACAATTGGAGTACAAAATGGTGACGGTGACTTGCCACCGTACCACCGGCGCGCGCGCACGCCCTTTTTTTTACCGTTGCTAGTCACCGCCTCCATTTTGTACTTCAATTGTAGCACCAAAATTATTATACAATTTATACAGTCCACTCGCCTATTTGTTCTCGCACTTGAGCTACACCCCCTACAGTACTCGTGGTGGGGATTTATTTTCATTTGTAACTATATTTGTATATTTATTTTGTAAAAGCTTGAAATTGCGTTTGGTATTGTGTCAGCGGAGTTGGAGCGGTCGCTAGCAACAATGTCGGAGCGCGAGCGCGTGTCCCGGGCGGAGTGCTCGGGGCTCCGCGAGCGGCTGGCGGAGGCCGAGGCCCGCCTGGCCGAGGGCGAGGGCCGTCTGCAGCGGGCAGAGGACCAGCGACAGGCAGATGCTGCAGCACTGGCACATTTCGAAGACCTGCTTAAACTGTATGTCGCATCCAAAGGAGGATACAGCTTTCTAGTCAGGGGGTCTAGTTAGGACACGCTAGGAGGATACAGCTTTCTAGTCAGGGGGTCTAGTTAGGACACGCTCCAAATCGATGACAATAAATATATCCAATAAAAAAAAAGTCTAAATAATTTTAATCCAATAACAAATGATTTTTTCTCTTTTGTCTTCTTGCGAAACGAGTTCTGACTTCCTCAACTTGATTGGGTAGACCCAGCCCAGGGGGGGGTCATGACCCCCCTGGATCCGCCCGTGACCACATCTCCTCACACGAAGCTTTCTAGACCCAGCTCTCACAGCCGCTACCAGTACTGAGACCATGAACATGTTTCGAAAACGTAACCCTAAAATTTACAATATTCATAAGAACTTTTAGTTCCACTTTTCGCTTTTTTGTTTGTAATTTTGATGGAACCTATCTTGGATTTTTGTGCATCTTGTCCCCTCCATTTTGCAAGCAACATTGCAAGGGCCTGCTCCAATAGTATGTCACATTTCATGGTGGCAGACCTTGCTTAGTTTGGGACCAGAAACTTACACCAGGAAAACATATCGACCTTGTAGGATAATCGACTTGATGAGACTAGACGGGGCGATTTTTATCTTCACTAGTACGTATATTAACCTAAAACATATTTGTTCTTGTAAAAACATACAAATTCGCTAACAGGAAAACCCAGGAGTTGGAACAAGTACGTGGTGAGAATGAGACGCGTATATCGGAGCTGTTGAAGCGAGTGAGCGAGATGGAACATCAACTAGCGGAGCTGACCGATGCTCTAGACACGGAGAAGAAACGGAATGCGATATTACAGGTAACTAGATACACCTACTACCTTAAATTGTATAAGCGTTTATTTTTTTGTCTTTCTTTCCGAACCGGTGCCTAAATTTGTTAAATGCTCTTTGGTTTTAACGGAAACGTTTACAGCGATTTATTTTGTATTTTGATCATTACAAGGAACTTGATCAATTTTAATCAAAAAGTTTTTGTAGACTATATACTTTCTGGCTGACTGTGTAATAATTATTTTATAGTGAACATACCATTTCTTATGATCCCGGCTCGAAATATATACGTTCGAAGTCGCGGGTATTAGCCAGTGTATTATAAATAATATTTGACGTGTGTGTTATGATGTAGGAGCAGCTGTATTCCCGGGGCGACGTCTCCCCGGTGCAGTCGCTGGCCTCTGATACTCTCTCCGCGAGCCTCTGGCAGCCGGTGAGTTCCCACTCCTTCATTTTTTTTTGTAACATCTTGCATCTCAACTATGGAAGTGATTTCGTGAAACAGGAAGGAAATGCATTATAAGAAGTCGGGAACAGTGTTTCCAGTTTAGCGACTTTGTCGCTAGAAGTGATGATTTTTGATTAAGCAAAAATTAACACGTAGAATTGTCAGGTGATACACATAATATTATTATTTACGTGACGTCACGTCGTTTACGTGACGTCGTGTAGCGCGTGCTCGCGTGCTATTTTGTTGTTCCATCAAATTATTATTTTAAAATGTATCTCAGGTTGTTCTCAGGTCGCTTTTTCCGTACCAGTGGTAAAGGAGATATTCAGAAGTGTCTTACACCAAATTATTATTTTTTGTTTATGGTGTTACCACTATTTAAGCCGTGGTGACCGTATTGTTAAAGTAACGCCGTGACATTTGAGTTGGTCCGGGTTCAAAATCCCCGCAGACTTTGTTTGTGAAAATGTCAACGGGTAAAAACGAAGTATTGCAATAGTGATAGGACGGCAAGCTGGACACACCAGGTACCATGGCTATATTATTATATAATTGTAATGATTGTGTTCAGGATGAGGCGGTGGGAGGCGGCATGGGAGGGGCGGGGGGGAGTAGTATGGGGGGCGGCATGGGGGGGGCGGGGGGGAGTAGTATGGGGGGCGGGGGCGCGGTGTGCGTGGAGACGCTGCTGGCGGCGCTCGGGCGGCGCGAGGGGGAGGCGCGCGCCCTCGCCGCGCACAGGGAACACCTGGAGGCCGACAGGAGGGCGCTGCAACACAAGCTCGCCGCGCTACAGGCGCAGCTCGAGGACCATCAGGTACACACGGACCAGCTGGGGGTACAGCTACTAACTCAATATTCAGCCCGTTTCTACTCTAGCACAGCGTCTAACCGCGACCCAAATCTAGATTTGCAACTCGCAACTCGACATTATTACATACAAGGGTGTCGTCGATTCTGTTGTACGAAATCAATAAACTAATTTGACAGAAGGTATTGCGATCCTTGTTTAACCACACACATGAGAAAGAGATAAGAGACACCAAGGATCTGCCTAGCATAATGAGCTAGGCGACGTTACCTTGTTTTCTGAGATTTAACAGGTGGAAATCAAGTTTGTTCACATGAGTCCTTTGTTAAAGAAGTTTAACGAACTCTGGTCTAGCATCAATAAGCGGCTAAATGTGTAGTAAGCGTTGTTTCAGAGCCTGCAGGAGCAGTACGACGCTCTGCTGCAGATGTACGGGGAGAAGGAGGAGCAGCTGGCGGAGGTGAGGCTGGACCTGCATGACGTCACACAGCTCTACAAGGCCCAGCTCGATGAACTGCTGGAACTGAAGCGGCCACGGTAGGCACTGCCAAACCAATATTGGAACAACCGTCATGGTTTACAGTCAAAAACGGTCGAAACTATTTTTGGAGTAACAAAAGTTCCCATTTGGGCGTCATCTAACTAATAATATAGTTTCCTCTAGGTGAATTACCCCCAGTAATCTATCTAAGGGGGTTACGAAATTTCAAGAGAGGTAGTTCGAATTGGGTATTCCGTGGGTTTTCTCATTAATATTGGAGCCGCCCGACTGGGGACCTTACAGAAGACCGCTGTGAAATAGCACTACTTTGATGTAGTGTTGTGTTCCTGCGGTAAATAAGGTTGCCAGTGCTCCACGAGGATACGCTGGGCTAGTAGTATTGAGTGTGAGTCCTCATCAACAACATGGTTGGCAACCCGTTAGTGTTATCCCTAGTATTGCTAGCGGCTATAGGCTACGGTAACTGCTTACCATCAGGTGGGCCGTATGCTTGTGTGCCACCTTAGTAGTATAAAAAACTTTATTTTTGGCTAGGACGCGCGTTATTTTTTGAGATAAATTCGATTTTATATTTTCGGCCAGTAAAGTTATCAACTTATCAATTACATTGAATCGAGTCGAAAATGGAGGTAATTCCGAATTGGGCAATGAATACGGTAATAATATCCAAAAGTTGGCTTACTGGGGGTGTATCCAGTATCAAATTTCCTGTGAATGTGTTCTCAATCCTACTTATGTACGGCCAAAATCCAAAATAAATTAATGTGCATTTTAATATGTATAACATAATTCCATTGATATATTGAAATGTCAATTATGGATCCTCACTGTGGGGTTTTGTGCACTTTCAAAGCAGGCTAATAATGTAATGTGATTTGTTTATATGAATTCCTATAGTTTTGCTTAAGGTTTATTTTCTTGTCATTTCACTTGATGTCATTTTATGAACATTTCGTTACATCCAAGTATTTTATCCTAAAATAAATTAAGACTGCATTTTACCAATAATACAGTCTTAATAAGAGTTTGTAGAGAACTATTATTATATAATGTCACATTGGTGTCGATTCTGTTGTTCAAAATTACTAAACTTAACTAATTTGACAGGTCTAAAAGTCTTGCTATCCCTTTCTCATGTGCGGGGTTAAATAAGGATGGCAATATTTTTAGACCTGGCAAATTAGTTAAGTTTAGTAATTTTGAACAACAGAATTGATATGATAATGTTATTGTTGCTTAGTGTTGATATTGGTATGTATATATTATTATATAAGTATTATATTGGTGCCAATTTGTGCTGTACGAAATCATTAAATTTAACTAATTTGACAGGACGAAGAGTATTGCCACCCTTATTTAACTGCTCACATGAGAAAGGAATGGCAATACTTTTTTAGTTCTGTTAAATTAGTTAAGTTTAATCATTTCATACAACAGAACTGGCACCATGTCTGTTTATGTACAGTATTGTATTTATTTTGAATCCTAAGCGAGTTTTATCGAATGAGGTCAAGTACATTAACTTTTTTTTTAATTTCATCGACGTAAATATAATATTGAATCGATAATACGATAGGGGGTAACTATTTTAACGTATCGAAATTATTGTCAAGACACTACACAGTTTATTCCCAACGAATTGCACTAGTACTGCCAAGCTAAATGTAATATGTATTTCATAGTTAATATTATCATATACAAGTCACTTCTAAAATGGCCTTTGTAGACAGCAATGTACATGTACATAGCTCAAGCTGTGATAATGTCGGTTTGTTTATGTATTAATATAAATATTATATACTTACATTGTATTTATAATTGAGACGTGATTTGAAGACGCATGAGTCTGATCGTAAATAAGTTTATCCCATGTTAATAACGATATTATACATGGGCCTAGAAGGAACTCAATCAAGTTGGATCCTATTTAATATAGTAACAAATACAGATTAAAGCAATGTTTTGGTATATTTGATAGTTCGAGTTTGTTAAAATAGTTTTAAATGCTAATTAAGCGGTATAAATAATTTGCGAGATGACAAGTTCTTTCGATGCGTCCTTGAAATAGTCTAGCAATAAATTTTGTGCAAAACGCAGTTTCATTTCTGTTATGCCATATGTAAAAGTTTATGTAGTCATACAATGGTACAGTTCTGGTACAAAATCACTCAACTAATTTGACAGGACTAAAAGTCGTGCTATCCCTTTCTCATGTGCGAGGTTAAATAAGGATGGCAACACTTAAAGTCCTGACAAATTAGTTTAGTGAATTCGTGCAACAGATTCGGCACCAATATTTATGTAATAAATTTTTCAACTATTCTGTAATGTTGAGCCATGTAGGGTATACATACATAATATGCTGTATAAATTGTTCTATGTTCCAGATCATATTTGTTTCTGTAAATAAATAGTATATAATCGACTAGTTTGTTTGTTGATACATTTACAGGAGGGTAATAAAACATCATTTGACATACACCATTTATTATAATAATATAAAGCGATCAAGCACACATACAGTGAATGTATTGTTGATTATATAGCTCCGGGATATTTATTGGGCTACAATAACTGAACATTTCAGTAATGTCTGAGGGCGACTGACATGTGATGCGCCTCGGTGTCACTGCACTATAATATAAGATGAGAGAAGCGTTGTGTGGGGACTATGTACGGAACGGATGAACAGTTATCGAGCTTTCAAGTAAGCAAAGTTGGTCGAAATAGGGTTGCACATGACTTTTTTGTGATAACTAAATGTTTTCTATGTTAGTGGAGTGTGGTAGTAACTACTAGTCAGAGAAGATATTTTATGTCCTAATAAGAGGATAGATGGTGAGCTCAATGACAAGTAAATAAATGTATCTTTTCAATTTAATTAACACGATTCAAGTACTTATAATCAGCAGATAAATCAGATATAATTATGTTCCATATAGATATTAATTAATTACATCAAGTTTATCATTAGTTCATGTTCAACCCTATCATGTCTTCCACAACTTCTACGTCCCTTTCAATAACGTTTGTTTAAAGTAAAATGAGAGTTTAAGTTCCATTACTAAAAGTCCAAATTCCAATGTTCCTAAATGCTGAAACACCTACGTTCAAGAAGCATTTACGATAAACGTCATGTCAGTGCCCCGTGCATGCTTCGACAAGGTTCTAACGTAGGAAATATAGATAATGTCAGCACGTACAAGGCGGCAGGCCAACTATACACTCACACACGCGCCATCTATTACATGCGGGTAAATATATCGTTATATATAATATTAAACTATGAACTCACTTCTGTTAAATAAAGAGTTTGATTTGGAAACTACTAAATAAGAAATATTAGGAATTCTAATGTATTTGACACAAATTTTTGGGTTTGAAAGTATTTTATTTGGATCAATGTAGTAAAAGAGAACATTCTTTGTAAAACTGATTGAAAATCATGAGACCGATACAAAACAAATTTTGAAAATTTAATTTTTTTCTATACCTATAGTCTGTAGGTATAATGACAGAAATTATGATCCAATAAATAAAAAAAAAACATTTACATTTTGGTGAAAATACTTATGGAAAATACGATGAAAATTATTAAAATGATTCACCTACACAATGTGTGACCTGGATTGTTTCAGAAGATGAGTTCAAACTAAATAGAAGCCTACACTAATGTATATTATCGATAATATATTAACTATAGCGTTTGATGCCAGGAGGTGCGGACTCTAGTGGTGACATCGTTGCATAACGCAACATATTGGGTTTACTAACATTGAAAACTTTTACACCTTCCATTATATTGAAGTTTCAGGTTTAGTATAGTTTCTTGTAAATACGATGTACTACAGCCGATGACATACATTCTACTATTATAACGTTAAGTTTCCTATTTATAGATATTATTAATATTCTCAATGGGCAAAGATGCTAATAGAATGTCGAGTTCAGTTCACCAGTTATACCTGTTTCTCGAAAATGCCCTGAGACCATGCCAAGACTGTCTTCGCAGGATTTGAACAGCAAATTACAAGGAGCTGTCAGATGTCAGCATAAAATTATAATTATTTTTTATTCTGTCAATTTTCAAAGCTGATTTACCTCTAAATTTGATCATTGTTAAGATGCAGTATTGTGATTTAGCATCTCTGAACTATTTAGATGGAAATGTGCAAATTCTTTGTAAAATTATTTATAATTTTGGTCGAATTGAAATGTGTATCTCCTATTATATCAAGTTGCTATAATATTGCTGAATGAGAGTGACAGTTATTCCTGTCACGAGACAGAGTTTTAAACAAATAGTAACACTAAATCGGTCCGGCGCCGCAGCTGCGAGCCTCAGTGAAGGCCGATACTGTCGGAGGGACGAGGTGCGCAGTCCCTCGGTACGACGAGTCCTCTCAACGTCGAGACGTTCCAAAGCCGTTCCTAATGTAATAATGTTGTTCAGTAAGTCAGTACTGCAGATGGCGCCAGTAGCGTCGCTCGAAGGCCGTGTACCGAGCCGACGAGATGTCCTCTTCGTGTAAACCTAACACCTACTAACGAAATGAACCCTTATGTCGCCGAGACTTTACAAAATCGAGAATAAAATAAAGTTACTTCGTCGTGTCGTAGCGACTTCTGCGCGTATTCGACCTCGTGTCGATGTCGGCCTCTGGGGCTTCGGAGGGCCTTAGAGGCCTGGGGGCCTTGAAGGCCGGGGGCCTTGCGGCCTGGGGGCCTTGCGGCGCGCGGGCCGAGGGGCGCTGGCGCGGGGGCCGGGGGGCCGGCGGAAGAGGCCCTTCAAACCCAAGCCATCCAGCCCTCGTACATTAGGCACAGGTTCTCCAAGCTAGTTGCTTCCGTTATCATGTAGTCCACCTGCCAGAGACGAAATACTCAGAATAGTGACAAACATTATTGTAAGCGGCAAATCTTTAGGTGTGTGTGTGTACCTGTTCGTGCGGGGTGGTTCTCCTGGCGGGCCCGCGCCCCTCCAGCTTGAGCCTCACGCGGCGCCACACGCCGGCGCCCTGCGCGTTGCGGGACCCTCCCGCTACAACACCCACACATTATACTACTAATACTATACTATACTATACAGTATTCTAGTCCTCTTCTAGATACAGTGCCGGTAGCAAGTACAAATTTCGATTACGTATTCGAAAAAGAAACTCTCAAAATGTCAAAATGTTAATACAATTTTTTTGTTATAATTTTCACCGGCGCAGCGCTGTTCATTTTACCAAACGAACATTTTCCAATACGTAGTCGGAAGTTATTCTTGCTCGTGGCACTGATATGATGAATTAATAAAACATGGCGGTAAACTATGTATCTATCATGTTACCGTGTCTGTTGGTAGCGCTGGCCTTCGCGGCGGCGGTGACCGCTGCCTGCCTCGTCAGCTTGCGGCCGCTCTCAGCCGGCCATTTGGCAGGCATTCTGGGGGAAAACGACAATTCTTTGAACATTCTATGAATACCTCCGAATGAACAAAGGACATGATCCATGTATCATAGAGATTTGGTCCAAATCTGAAAGTGGCGGCCTTAGTTTGAGCTTGTCCGTCTGAGCATTTATTACTATGGCACCAAAGTTGGACATTCAAGGACATTTCATTTGTTTTGGTTATTTTGAATTCCTATTTACAACAAAAATGTATGCAGGTTTCCTCACTATGTTTTCAGTCATCGTAAAGCTCGTGGTGATCACTAATCACTGCACTTAAATTAGAAAAACTCATTGGCACAGACCGCGGGGATTGTAACTTGCGTCGATAGAATAGCAGACAACGCTTCATACTTATATATATATAGGTAAAGCTATAAAAATGAGTGAAAAGCACTGACTCCAAGAACATGTCCCGGAGTGCTGGCAGCGCGGCGGCGAGCGCGGCGGCGGCTGCCAGCACAGCGCGCGCGGCCTCTTCGCCCTCCAGCGCGCGCTCCAGCACGCAGCGGGCGCTCGCCCCCGCCTGCTCCTCCAGCGACAGGTACAAGGCGGCCGGGTTGGAGCCCTGCCCACCACCAGCACATTATACTATGGGAATAACTCTACAAGCGGAACAACATTCCTGTCTACTGGCAACCTTCACAAAATGTAATCCATGTTATGACGTGTACTGTAAACAAACCAATCAAGACGGTGCATGCTCTATACGAGCTGCGGCGGGTTGACATACGAACGACACAGTGGCGCGCCTATAGCCTAGACGAAAACTGAATTTAAATTTATATTAAAACTAGCGGCCCGCCCCGGCTTCGCACGGGTAGACTTTTATATCAAATATTTTGTCTACCCGTGCAAAGCCGGGGCGGGAAGCTAGTATAATATATAGCCTATGTTACTCAGTGATGATGTAGCTTTCTAACGGTGAAAGAATTTTTGAAATAGGTCTAAAAAAAAAATTTAGGGGTGGACTACCCCTAACATTTAGGGGGATGAAAAATAGATGTTGTCCGATTCTCATAGATACCGGTTAAGCACAAAAAAATTCATCAAAATCGGTCAAGCCGTTTCGGAGGAGTATGGCAACGAAAACTGTGACACGAGAATTTTATATATTAGATTTCACTCTATACTGTGGTTCGTATTTTGGTTTGACAGCACTAAGACATTACATCAGTAACTAGCTAAAATGTTGTGTAATTGAAGTTATTGTGTGACTGTTAAGTTAAGACTGTTAGATGTGACAAGATAATTGTGATATTGGTGTCGATTCTGTTATCTGTTGCACAAAATCACTAAACGAAACTAATTTGAGAGGGTTAAAAAATATTGCTTTCCTTATTTAACTCCCATGAGAAAGGGATAGCAGGACTTTTAGTCCTGTCAAATTAGTTTAGTTTCATGAAAAGTCATAAAGATGATGATGAATTTAAGTATCGTAAATTTCTTCATCACTTTAAATGATTAATGTTCAAAAAATCTATTACTATATTATCAACTATGCTACGGATGTGCACAAAATATTGTTTTATTATTTAAGCCTTAATATGTAACTGTTTTTGTCCCTAATAAAAAAAACGACTTTGTACAACAGAACTAGCACCATTGTCAGTTTAAAGGTGAGCATGTGTGTAGCGTGTAGCGTGTAGTGTGTAGCGTGTCTCCCGGGTACCTCTGTGTCGGGTTGCAGTGTGAGCAGCGGCGGGCGCAGGTCCTGCGCTCGGGCGGCGCGGCGCCCCTCGAGCGGGCGGAGGGCGGCGCGCGCGGCGCCCAGCGCCTCGCCCGCCCGCCGCAGCCGCGCCGCGCCCGCCCCCACCTCGCCGCACACGCCCGACACCATCTCGCGGACCACACACGACACGTTCTCCACCTGCAACCAACCACACCAAACATATTACCACCACCAACGTTTATACAGGGTGTCACATATTTACACAAGATCATATATACCCTCAATAGAACATAAATTAATCATTAAATGATACACGTAAAATTTATTTTGTGTGTTTGGTACGAACAAATCACCCCGTGCTCAACCGTTTCTTTAAAATAACCCTGTGTGTATGCGACGCTCTTCACACATACACATACCTGTGTAAAGCGCGGTTATCGGCCTATTCTAAGCGCTCGAGAATTTGTTATTAACCACATAATTAATAATATTTTTAAACAACTACAATAACATTTTACTGTTAGGTTTTCAAATTGACAAGAATGCAAAACAACACCTGTATAAGTTGTAGACGCTCCGCGATCGGAATATAAATCTAAGCTACTTAACTCACACTGGCTCACATTCACACCGGCGTAGGAAGCCATTAACGTGCCTTGTACCATCTATGTGCCTCAAAACAACCTTGTTTAGTAATTAGTTCGTTAGAAATGCAAGAGATGGCGCTATATTTTATGTTTACACACTTACAGACGACGAAACTAAGAAGTTTTTTCCGTAAAAACGTAATCCTGAGCGCCTACACAACAGATACAATTCTACTTAGATCTTTTATCGTAGTTTCATTTCTGCTGTAAGTTGCAAGAAGATATCGACAAGGATAAGCTTTCCTGGCAATAAGATCATTAAGTACCACTTTCCTACTCAAAAATATGGTAGACAATGCGCTAGTGAGACCCCTGGTCGTGCAAGCGTCCATAGGCTACGGTGACGGCTTACCATCAGGCTTACTTCTCTACTAACCCAGTGTGTGTCGATGTTCCCCTCCGGGTGTAACATTTCCATGAGTGATTCTTCCACCGGGGACACATCCAGCGCGTACTTCTGCGCCAGAGTGCAAGCCTGGAACAGTCAGAGATAGTCTTCAAAGATCTGATACGAAATCGATAGAGTAGTGTTAACCTTTTAGTGTGCAGGTTGGATTTTATGAGCAATAAAGTTCTATACAAATATATGGCAAGCAGTGTTTAGTTCTGAAGTTTTGAAGATAGCTTGATTAGAATTTACATATTCTTTTGTAAACAATTTACTGACAGCATGTATACAAGAAGGCAATATTTTTTTAAGCTATTGCAAAGCTTTTATCGCGGGCCTTGAGCGTGGGGACCGAATCCAGAAATTCCGTAACGAAAAAAACCTAACACCGCCCACTCCGACCGACAACTCCATCTATCGATAAATACCAGAACTTTTAATGACTTTTGAAATATCACGCTTGTCTCTTTAGTTCAGCAACCCGCCTTAGGTGGCATTGGTTGTATTGGAAAACTACCGTAATCAGCTGTTTGTGAGAAAGTATATAGGTATATAAAAAAATACTGCATTAATAAAATAAATAAATAATTATAATTGCATAAGTTGATAAAAAATGCTATGCAATAGCTTTACCGCGGCAGTCTCCGAGTGCCACACCTAATTTTTTTTTCTTTATGCCAATTGATAAGGGACTGATACTTGATAAGAGAATTTATACAGAATTGTGACCGCATAAGGATAAGCAAAACTATTGAACCAACTTAGTACTCTTAGAAATACCAGAAATATTTGCAAATAAAAAAAATCACATCACATACTCCGAGTATGCACATTTATGTGGTGTGATCGTTTAAAACTTTTCCCATGTTTTAGGCATCGCTTGGAAATTGCATGATATGTATACACATATACGTGCAATTATATTGCAAGCGATATACATACGTGTCTATCTGTATGTCTGTGTATGTGTCTGTAGATAGGTTGCGTCTGTGTGTATATCTCTGTGTGTGTAGTACCTTCTCCCAGTGGTGTAGCGGTGTGTGCAGCGGGCGGGCGCGCGCGGCGCGGGGTCGGTGTCGGGCGGCGCGCGCGGCGTGGGCCCCCAGCTGGGCCCCCGCGGCGCGGAGGGCCCCCGCCCGGGCGGCCGCGCGGGCCCCCGCCCGGGCCAGCCCCGCCGCCGCGCCGCTCAGCGCCGGGTTGGCCCCCGCGCCCCACTTCACTCTGCACACGCAACACACCATGTACAATAAAAACATTCATTAATTAAGACCTACTACATGAGAAGAATCGGCAAGAACTTTAGTAGGTTCTCTGTCAGTTTCATAATATAATACTATCAGATGTGACAATATACATTTTATAACCGAATTACTTGATTCTGAGTTTACGATCATCATTGCTTGGTGGCGTTACTCAGTAATTATTGTCTTTTTAGATCCCGAAACACATAGAAAATAACATAGGTATGAATTTTTTAAGCAACTCTCATTGTAGTCGCACTTAGGGTGTATAGAAGGGCAGCAAGATTTTGTGTGAATATGTAGGAGCCGTGTGTCGTGAGGGCGGGCTACCTCTGGTGAGCGGCGGCGAGCAGCGCCTGCGCCTTGGTGAGCGCCGCGTCCAGTCTCTCCACGGCCGCCGCCAGCTCCCGGGAGCGCCGGGACAGCGCCGCGCTGGTGTCGTAACCACCACCTAGGATCTGGACACAATACGACCACGGTACTTATTTATATTTATCTCAACTGTTACAAAGGTCTATAAACTTGGTTTTTTTATTTTTATACTACTAAGGTGGCACACAAGCATACGACCCACCTGATGGTAAGCAGTCACCGCAGCCTATAGCCGCTAGCAATACCAGGGGGTATCACTAACGGGTTGCCAACCATTTTGTTGATGAGGTCTCAGTGCTAGCAGCATTACTACTAGCGCTGGGCTATCCCAGTGGAGCACTGGCAACCTTACTTACCGTAGAAACCCAACACTACATCAAGTAGTGTTATTTACCTGCGGTCTTCTGTAAGGTGGAGGTACAGTCCCCAGTCGGCGTCTCCATTTTAAATGGGGAACCCCATATCGCCCTACATTCCTTTCTAAAAGCTCATGGTGTGATTTATCCCTGTACTTAAACTTAGTAAAACTCATTAGTACAGACCGGGATTCGAACTTGGGCCCATCAGATGACAGGCCGTTGCTTCAACCACAAGGCCACCACGACTTAAGGTGGTGGTGGTGTGTTACCTCAGCGTGCAGGTGGTGGGGGTGTGTTACCTCAGCGTGCAGTTGGTGGGGGTGTTACCTCAGCGTGCAGGTGGTGGGGGTGTGTTACCTCAGCGTGCAGGTGATGGGGGTGTGTTACCTCAGCGTGCAGGTGATGGGGGTGTGTTACCTCAGCGTGCAGGTGATGGGGGTGTGTTACCTCAGCGTGCAGGTGATGGGGGTGTGTTACCTCAGCGTGCAGGTGATGGGGGTGTGTTACCTCAGCGTGCAGGTGATGGGGGTGTGTTACCTCAGCGTGCAGGTGATGGGGGTGTGTTACCTCAGCGTGCAGGTGATGGGGGTGTGTTACCTCAGCGTGCAGGTGATGGGGGTGTGTTACCTCAGCGTGCAGGTGATGGGGGTGTGTTACCTCAGCGTGCAGGTGGTGATGCGCGGCGGCGCGCAGTCGTGCCAGGTGTGCGGCGCTGACTGCGCGCGCGTGGTCCTGGCTGGCGCGCTCGGCCCGCGTGAGCCGCGCGCGCGCCGCCTGCAGCCCCCGCGCCAGCCCGCCCGCGCGGCCCTCCGCCCCGCCCCGGGCCCCGCCCCCAACGGCCCCCAGGCGGGCCTTCTCGCACAGGGACTCCAGGGACACGCTCCAAGACGCTCCTGCACACAACACTATCCTATACACCAGCACTAAGGAATACTCGGTACCGGCGTGCGTGTATGAAGAGATTGATGAATGTGAAACACGCAATAGAGGTGTGCAGTCTAAAGTTCAACGACCCTTTTCTATACTCTCTGTTTAAAACGTGAAGGACTTGGTGTGATGCTATGTACATTTGTGCGAAGAGATTAATAAATTCCAAATATACCTTTACATGACTACATCAGCATATGGTGTTGTATACGGGAACGATAAGCAATAGTGGTAAGCTTACCAATTTCCTTCTGCTCGACCTCGGCGTGCAGGTCGAGGCGCGCGCGCCGCAGCAGGAGGCAGAGGACGCAGGCCAGCGCCTTGGAGTGCACGCCCAGCAGGCAGCGGGACACGTACTCCGCCGTGAACCTGACACCACACATCTCATGACACACACGCAAGAGACCTGCATGTGGCCGGCCTGCCTGTGAGTGTGTGTAACCTGCGGCCGGTCAGCCTGTGTGTGTGTGTGTGTGTGTGTGTGTGTGTGTGTGTGTGTGTGTGTGTGTGTGTGTGCGTGTGTGTTACCTGCGCACGGGCCGGGCGAGCGCGGCGGGGTCGTGCGGGGCGGGCGCGGCGCCGCGGAAGGCACACGCCAGCTGCGCGGCCAGCGCGAACACCTCGCCCGCGCACTGCAGCCGCCGCACCAGGAACATGTCCTCCAGCACGCCGCGCAGCACCGGGCTCTGCGCCGCCGCCTGACACACACACCACAACACATACCATCATAATGCATACTAACACGACGCATACACAAATATTAGGTCCTTACATATGAAATTGGCGTTTTTCGTACTGGCCACTTTAATCACGAATTTCTCCTCTTTGGTAAGGAATTCCATATTCAAATTTGTACAGCTATAGACTCATGTATTTGTGCTTCGATGATCGTCATTCATTTGTTTTTTTTCTTCTGTTTTTTTCTGTTTGCGTCACTCATTTTACAAAATGGAAAACCTTAAATATCGCATTATTTACGAGTACGAGTTCCGCCGTGGCACTAGTGCTGCGGAAACAACTCGAAGGGTGAATGATGTGTATGGCGGTCGTGTTGCAAAAGAAAACACAGTTCGTTTTTGGTTCCAACGTTTTCGTTCTGGAAATTTCGACCTGCAGAACAAGCCCCGTGGACGGCCTGAGACTCAAGTTGATAATGAAGAGTTGAAGGCTATTGTGGAAGCGGATCCATCGCAAACCACGTCCGAGTTAGCTGCAGGCTGCAATGTTAGTGATAAAACTGTTTTAATTCACTTGAAGCAAATTGGGAAGATTAAAAAGCTTGAAAGGTGGGTACCTCACGAATTGACTGAAACAAACCGGCAAACGCGCGTCGACTGCTGCGTTACATTACTAAACCGGCACAATAATGAAGGTATTTTAAACCGAATCATTACCTGTGATGAAAAATGGGTTCTTTACGATAATCGGAAGCGCTCAGCGCAATGGTTAGATCCTGGCCAGCCAGCCAAATCCTGCCCCAAGCGAAAATTAACCCCAAAAAAGTTACTTGTAAGCGTTTGGTGGACTAGTGCCGGTATTGTTCATTACAGTTTTTTCAAATCTGGCCAGACTATTACGGCTGATGTCTATTGTCAGGAATTGCAAACCATGATGGAAAAGCTAGCGGCTAAACAACCTAGGCTGGTCAATCGCTCCACGCCACTGCTGCTTCACGACAACGCTAGACCACACACTGCGCTACAGACGGCTACTAAATTAGAAGAGCTTCAATTGGAAAGTCTAAGACATCCTCCGTACTCCCCGGACCTTGCTCCAACAGATTACCATTTTTTTCGAAATTTGGATAACTTCTTGCAAGGGAAAAAATTCAACTCCGATGGGGCAGTCCAAATCGCCTTCAAAGATTTTATTGATTCCCGTCCGACTGGTTTTTTTAGTAAAGGGATCAATGAACTACCTATGAGATGGCAAAAGTGCATAGAAAATAATGGTTCATACTTTGATTAATTAAATATATTATATTAAAAAATATTCGACTTTTTGTTCCTCCCATACAAAACGCCAATTTCATATGTAAGGACCTAATATTAAAACTGGTGTAATAAATAAACTCACGTATGAATTACAAATCGAAACCTTTTTAATCACAATTTTAATGTACTTTATATTAATGGGATTGCTATCCAGCGTGGCAATGCTGCCAGCATTCTTGGCACGCTCCCGCATGATTCCGGTTTGGGTCAGATCTTTAATCTATAAGTAGGTAGGTTAAGATTTTTTGTAAATATTTCAATGGGATAACGTAAAAAATTTGGTATCAATTCAAAACCATGAGTAACACAAATGTCACTCTCAAATATTTACCTCGAGCAACAATATTATATCATCGCCTTGAAACCAAAGTTGCGAAGACAGACGATTGACGTCCTCTATAATTATTTATGAGACAGAGACAGGACGATAACTAGACAAGGAAGCAGTTACCGCCATGTGCATAGCGTCGTTGATGTGGTCTATCTTCCTCCAGGCGGGCGGGATGGGCACGGCGAGGTGGTCGGCCAGCTCGCGCGCGCGCAGCTCCACGGCCGCGAACAGCCCGTTGAACCCCATCAGCAGCATGCGCCCGCTCGACTGCTCGCCGCCGCCCGCGCCCGGCGAGGCCAGCAGCGCCTCGTACCGACTGCGCAGCTCCGCCGCCAACACCTGCGCTCCGGCTGCCGGGGACTGCACACCGAGGGGCATTAATACCAGAACGCGAAGCTTTTGGAGTTTCCTGCTACCTGCTAGTCTTACATTTTTGCAATCAAAAGTTTTATACTTAACCACACGTCTATTACCAACCGACAAATCCCACAATGCACCTGGTTTCAGCTCACTATTACGCAACACTATTATCTGCGAGCATGACGCCGCGCTTACGATCAGACAAATAAGATCAAATGAATAAAGAGCACGCATGGCATGTGTTTATCATGACGTCATTACAATACGTACCTCCATATCCATAACCAGGTATCTGAGGTGCAGTTCCAACTGGGCCAGTAGTTCGTTCAGCGGCACCGGCATGTTCATTATCACCGCGTTCAGTTCATTTATCATTTGCAATGTCGACGGGTCTTCTGAGTGCACCTTCTTCAGCGCTTCAGGTAGAATTATCGTACTAAAATTGTAATTCAGTTGCACGAGATCCGCCAAGAGGAGATTTGCGTTTCGAACGCATTCCACTGCCACAGGCATAGCGGCGTCTTCAGCCGATGCTGATTGTAAGGGCAGCAATGAAAGCAGTTCCACCGCTTGCATCGACAGCGCGCTCATGTCATCGAGGAACCATTCTCCCTCCCTAGATGTTAAGTCGATGAGGCAGTCGCCCGCGCTCTGCGCTCCTTTCTCCAACATCAAATACCTTCTGTTTAGGTTGCAGAGCATGCCTATCACTACGCATTCTAGAGCAGACGCCGCGCCTTCCTCAGTCCTCACCCAGTTCGTGATATTAGCTTTTGCCTCTCTGTACGCCTCCTGTGCCAAAGATAGGGCGTCAGGCCCTCCTTCTAGCTGCAGCCGCTCTATGGACTTGGTCAGATTCGCATTGGCTTCAGCGTTCAGCGTTTGTAGTCGATAGTTATACGCTATGATCTGTTGCGACGATTCGTTTTTATTGTTATCTGCGTTGAGAAGAGCGTTCACTTGGCTCAATACTTCTCGGCACACCTCGGGCGATTTGCTCTCCAGGGCTGCCGCTAGGAACTTCCTGAACATTACTATCCGGTGGTACTCTGTGCGGCTTTGCGGGTAGTACTGAGACACAGCCACGTACTGAGAGAGGAGCTCCAGACATGACCGCACCAAGTGATGTGTCTGCTTCATACTCTGGTACAGCTCTGTCTCGGCCTGTTCGCACTGGGCTATCATGGAGCTTTGTCCAGCGTTTGTGAGGAAATCCTTGATGTGTTCGAATATAGGCGTGTCCTCTTCGTCACTGGGCCCGGAGAACTCTTGGACCCAAGCCATCAGTTGCGGACCGTTCAGAGCCTCATTAGTGCTAGCAAAGTTCTCTATCTGTGTGTCGAAATCATTCAGTATCTTTTCAAGCGCTTTCTTGGATTCTTCTACTGCGTTCTTCGCTTGTTTATATGATGTGTATTTTTGTGATATGGCGTACAATGGATGGTTGTTCAGGTTCGGGCCGTAGGCTTCGATATCCTTGATCAACGCCATCTGCTGGTGACAGTTCTGAAGCCTAGCCTCCACAGCCGTCAATTCATTGTTTTCCTTCAGCCAGTTCTCGGCGCACTGCTGAATTTCAGGAAGCACCGCCAAGTATTGATCGCTGGAAAATTATTTCATGATTAAACTCACAACTCTGCGGTAGTCGTAAATAATTAAAAGTTAATTTATGTATTGTTCGTTAAACATGCTGTTGATGCGGTAAAACATGAATAATTTATTTCATTTCATAACCATATTACTAATATATGTATGTGAAAGTCAGTTATATAATATACTAGCTTTTGCGTGGGACTTGACCCGTGTAGAAATATAGCCCGTGTTACTCGGGGATAATGTAGCTTAGCATGTGATAAGGAAATCAGTATCAAATACTCACGTCAGCTCAACGATGTCATGTCTTAGCTCCTGGGCACGTACAGCCACCATAGCCAGCGCGGCACGCACGTCTCGCTGCGTGCGCCGGCGCTTGCCGCCGCCCGCGCCGCCCCACTCCACCAGCGGGTCGTACACGAAGGCCTCCAGCAAGGTCAACAAGGTCTCGCGGCCGCGGCGCATCGTGCGCATCACGTGCTCGCACGCCAGACGGAATATGCCCTATGAATAAAAACACAGAAGTTAGAATAATAATCATGATTAACTTATTGCATACAGGAGGGTCTTAATTACTTTACGGTAATCTTTGTTCGGGCTCCAAATACATCTCTAATATGACAGCCAGTGTCAAACGTCAACTTTCTAACTTCAAAACTTCAAACTGTCACTGTCATTTTATGACAAACCTAGCAAGTGGTGGCAAAACACGCGTCACTTACCCCTTCTTCAAAATTCAAGCGTCATAGGGACCTATATCAAGCCTACATCATAAATATTGTGAGGAAAGAAAATAAATATTGTGAACCAAAACCACAGTTTGTCTTGTCGGCTCCGACAATGGTGCTATGGCCTTTCGGGCCCCTTCCCACCCATCGGTAAACAGAGCGAGACTGCTCACTCAAAACCTTAGAAGTATACTACTGTTACAATCCCATGGCTCGAGCATCACCGAGACTACGACATATCCGCGGAAACAGTGATATCGACATTCCTCATTTGCATCGTCGTTAATTCACGTTGATTAATATATTCATATTTATTTAATTTAAGTAGGAATAGATTTTATCTGATTTATTTAATTCATAGTTAAATAACATAATCTAATAATAGACCCAAAGATGCATCGAGTGGCATTATCATAAAGTTGGTACTCTGACTTAATTTTTATGTTGGCACACTGATTTTCTTTCTTTGATGGCGGTACTCTGAAATTGTAAAGTGATAAAACTAAATGTAACAGTCATTATGTTCCTGTTGAGTGTGAGACACCAAATAAACAACAACCTTCTGACGCTACGTGTTATACTTTCACCTGTCTACAAGCGGAGGCCACTCTCACCACGCCCCTTCTCTCCAACCCCTTCGTCATACTACGCCGGTGGCAGTGCACCAACCGTACCGTTCGCCTGATGGAAAACTAGGCGTATTGTCAACCCTTAACTTTTATAGAATTCACTCTCTGTGACAGCTGATATATTCTTACTCTACATAAGAGTAGTGTTATTTGACTGTAAGGCCCATATACTCTTTTCCTTAAAATAATGGGAAGAAGCAAAAGAGATGTGCAAGTCAAAGCGAAAAACTGCTCTATACTCTCTGTCTAACCCGAAAGGAACACGGCGTGATGATATATGTATGTGTCTCGTTTATAGACCAACTTCTTTATTTATAAATAAAAAATAATCGACTTGCCAACAACAGTGCTAAGTATTGCCAACGGATGCCAACGGAACGTCGGTAAATATAAGGCAGCTTGCGGTCGCAGCGGTTTCTTTGTGATGGCGTTTGAGGCTTTGTGCGCCCGCTTCAATCTGTTTACCTATCCAGGCTACATCCCGTGCATATTCAGTTTTTATGTGCCTAGAATATATTTTGTGTACGTCTGTCGATAGTGAGAGTTGTTTACTTTTGTGTGTATTTATAAATACTACAAAATATACATTAAAAACGTTAAATTTAATATAAGCTTCTTTTTGTTTTTCTATGTAGGTACCTTACACTAGCAACTACTTCTAATGCAATAAGAAGCTGCGCGAGGCATCTTCGAGACGGTGCAGAAACACTAGGTACAACATTACATAGCACTAGGTATAACATTACATAAGAACAGCGGACTGGAATTGGAACAAATTGCTTGCTCACGTTAAATTACCTCAGTCGTAGCGAGCAGCGAGGAGATACCGCTTCACTCTGGGCATCACTTAGCAGTGTTAGCTGTTGGCTTTTACAGTTCAAATGGTACAAGCAAATTAAAAAAAAATACGACAGCATGGACATTTTTAAATTTAAATATGTGTATAACTAATTTTTAAAGTTTAATACTTTGTTGTTATTTAGCGTTTTAACTTACATTTAAACAATTTCGTAAAATGCAGAGGTTTTAATATTATGTTATGCACAGCCTTACAAAGCTCGATATTTATACACGAACTGTGACGTGCTATCACACGTGTTCATCCGCAATACAGGCGACTGAAAGAGAAATACATTTTAGAAGAACTCAAACAAAAAGTTCGTAGCAAATTTGCTGGCGTAGCATACCTCGTAGCTATGAGCTACGGTGTAGAAGTAGGGCAGCTGAAGCTCGGGGTAATCATAGGGGTGCGGGCGTAACAATATTGCTAGCGGCTATAGGCTACGGTGATCGCTTACCATCAGGTGTGCACTACACTTGAGTACCTAAGTTACCGGTAAATAAAAAAAAAACAACCTGAGCTGAAATGTAAGGTCATGGATCTGGTGTGTGTACGTATAAGTTGTACAAAGAGTGTAATATCATTAGAGGCACGCGCGGCTGAACAAACAACAATACACAAACTTGCCCGCAAACACTTGCCCTCGACAGGGGTCCGAGGGAGTCCCCCATCAGCCGGCCGCCTAACACACCGTGTTGGAATTAAACGCTTTTTAATTGATGACAAAGCAGTCGTTTCAGTTGTTAGAAAGCCTAACTTTTTTATTTAGCTGTAAAGAAATATCAATGAAAAAATACTCAATGATGGAAAGGTACAGAGTACTCCAAACCAGCGGGCATGTATGAAGAGATTGATGAATGTAAAAGAAGCGTGTAGTGTGAGTCTCTAGTGCAATGGCTCTCTATACCCTCTGCCCACCCCGCAAGGGACTTACTAATAACGGAGTAACGTTCGCTACGTTTAATGTGTGCTAGAGGTCTCGCATCGGTGTGACAGGCGGCGCGTGTAGTATTTAGTAGGGGCCACGCGTCACTCAGCGAGCGAGATGCTCACCCGTGTGATTGTTGCCTAATTACACACTCAAAGGGTTACCAGTATGCTTTATTCAATGCCTTCACTCTCTCCAAATGAATGGGCATGTATAAAAAGGTTTATTAATGTGGAAGCAGAAGAGGTGTACAAGTCAACAGTTAAATGGCGCTCTATACTATCTGCCTACCCCGTGAGGGACTTGGCATAATGACGCGTATGTAAATATGATGAAAATTAAGCTAATAAATGGTACTCATAGTATATATAATTAGTGTAATTGGCCCGTGGACGTTCTCATTATTTAAATTAGTTAATTAATTAATGATATGTATGTAATAAATTATGTTAGCATTGTACGCGGCCGCCTCTGTTATGTAATAGCCGTGTAAACCTGCTAACAGTGTGGTCGGGAAGTTAATCTAAACATTGTTTGAGTGTGCTTCTTGTTATTGTGACCTGGAGATGTGACCAATAGGGATGGGGGCCTTCCCTTGAAGGTCACACATCAAGAAACTACAGTGTTATGGTTAATGGTAGTTTTTTTTTTCAATTAATAAACTTAAGTTTATTACTACTGGGCAAATTTTTAAAATATTTCATCAGTCGAATGCTGTATTATCACTGAGTAACATATGTCTATTCCATCGCTACGAGGGCGTAGTGGCGGTGAAAAAGCAAATCTACATCTACACTAATATTATAAGGAGGAAAGATTTGTATATTTGTGGGTTTGTATTGAATAACATTTATCGGTCATCGGTAGCGGCGACAAGAGTATTACTCTTAAATGATAAGAAGTTTTTTTTATTCCTATTTAAAAAAAAATATTGTACTTTAAAAATTATGAAATTTCTAAGAAGTTTTTACTTCGATTTTTTTTTGTACACGTGAGAAATAAATATCAGCCAGCATGCTATACTAGGGCTGTAAGTAATACGTATCCCTACAACTAAGTCCCTGCATCGTCTCCGAGGCAGAAAGTTTTAATGGCCTGTCACCCCTACCGCAGGCTGCAGTTAAAATCCCAAGTCACTCCTTGCTTTCAAAGTTAAGCCAAGCGAGGCCAGGTAACGACAACTACTAGGGTTTCCAATTGTAATATAGTGTGTATATTGTATTGTACTATATGTCGAGACTGCGTACTGTTTGAAAAATATAGTAGGTAAAAATCAAACAAACAAATTCTCCATTATGAATGCCTCCTTGCATTAACTGTAACCGAATTAAAAGAAAAAAATCTAAAATATACTATTTTCTTTCAAGTGTACTATATTTTTATAGCTTATTTAGAAAAAAAAATCACGAAGAATTGTTGGCAAACCAAACTACAACAGTGCCGGTAGCAGGAACATTGTCGACAACGTATTCGAAAACGTAACTCGCGAAATGTCAAAATTGTCATACTAATTTTTAGTTCCACTTTTCACCGCCGCAGCGCTGTTCGTTTTCCAATACAAAAATAGTCGAAGGCGAAACGAAAACGTTGTCGACAATGTTCCTGCTACCGGCACAGGTTTGATGCGTGATCAAGGGTTGTGCTTATGTGTTTTTATACATGGTGTAGCAAAACGACACGGACGTATTTATACAGGTATTTTGTAATTGCCACAGGATCATATATGCCACATCCGTACTAATATTACAAGTGCGAAAGTAAATCTGTTTGTTTGCTACTTTTCAGGTCTATACGGCTGAACGAATCCTAATCAAATTTGACAAGGAGATTATTCTGGGAAAGGACATAGGCTTTTATATTTAAACAAATGTAGACGAAGTCGTGGGTAACAGCTAGTATTACATATTTTTTAAATTTACTTAATACTAATAAGATTACGTCACTTTACAATTTGTATGGAAACATGAATTTAATCACACATCAAGCCAAGTCTTTCGGGGTAGGCAGACAGTTAATTTTTCTATTGTCCGTTGAAACACCATCTTAAGGAAACCTATTTATATATTCATACGAGAATAGGTTGGTTCATCCATCAAAGTGTAAGTCTGAATTTTACATAGTCTCTCCCGTTCAATACGCTGTCAATATTTAATTAAGCCCAGGGTCGCAGGCACGGCTGCGCGGCCTCTGAACTTCATACATTCGGAAATATTTAATGTGGTTCATTCATCACTGGAAACAAAGAACAAGGTACAAGTATATTTATCTATATATATAAATGAATCCCTATTTCCCTCGGTCACGGCATCACGCGTGAACGGCTGGACAGATTTCCCCAATTCTTTTTTTGTGTTTGTTTTTGTCAGGAGAAGGTATCTATGAAAAGAAAAACTCCAAATAAAACCGAAACATTTTTTATTTCGGGATATTTATAGGTCCTTTTTCTACGATGTCTGTCGGGACAGATAGCTATATTAGTATTAGAGGCCAGACGGAATGTCGTTAGTGCCTTGGAGTCGGGGGCGGCCCTTGGTACGGGACGCTACTTGCGTCAATACTCTGGCGCCGTCCCATCTCCCGGGCACTTCGACTGCGGCCGGTGCCGCTGCTGTACAACAGGAGAGCCTCAAACGCCGCAAGTATGTGTGCCTCGGAAGGGGCTACATATTTGCTGTATTTGCGGTGGAGGCCATGCCCTGGGGCCATGGGGTCCAGAGGCTCATCTGCTGTACAAGGAGGTCTCGCGACGATTGATTGAGGCCTCCGGTGACAAGAAGGCTGGAACATATTTTGCGCAAAGGATCAGCATTGCAATACAGCGGGGCAATGCTGCCAGCCTTCTTGGCACCCTCCCGCGTGGCAGCGATTTGGGACAAGTGTTTTATTTATTTTAATTGTTTATATTAGGTTAGTTTTTTTTTCTTTTTAAGGAGTTAATGCACATAGAAATGTATATCGTAACTTTAATATTGAAATAAACGGAGAGAGTATAACATGTTAAACTGAATGTACATTCAGAGCCAATAAATTCACGCCTACACCCTTCAGTGACAATTGTAACTGACAGCTAGACGCTCGATTGTTAGTCAAGCCTCATGTGACCGGGCCGCTACGAGACTACGCCGTAGCCCGTAGCGATTGCTACGAAAGTTATTACACGTTCTCTTTGCGAATATAAAATGAAGACTTTTCGTAGCGGTTTTAAAAAGACGTAATATTTCCAAGCTCAAAGTAAAATAATGTGATGTGCACTGAATTGTGAATAACGTTAAACCTTATTTCACTCCAAACTTTTTATAAAATATCGATTTTATTAAGTGACTTGTTTTTTTTTATATATTTGAACGAAATACCACAGCATTGTGTGCTATTTCTTTCATCTTTTGGCCAAATGTAATTTGAAGCTCAGACATGCACGAAATAGCTAGCCCGCTAAACGCAGGAGATTCCTGTTAAGATATTCATCTTGCATACGGAGATCCTTTGTGTGCGTTACAGAGTCTGGACTGAAGGGTTTATTTTATAGTTAGGCATATCCATTATATTAAATGATTGAAATGGCAGAAATTAAATTATGGAGTGCGTCATAAGAAACTTATAGACAGATCAAAAAAAAAGAACCGTGGTGGCCGTGTGCTATGAAGAGTATTCTAGCGTTAAAGTGCGAATCCCACCGGTCTGTACCAGTTTTTATAACTTAATTTCAGTGATTATTCACACCAGGATCTTGACGGTGAAGAAAAACATCATGAAGAAACCTGAATAAGATTGAGAAGAAATTCAAGGAAGTACGTAGTCCCTAAGAAACGGCGACGAACACACCATCTGTCATTCATCTGTCAAATTATTTTCGGTGGAAAGTGGGCGTTGTAACTCCTCTGCCTGCCTCTTATGGGAAGGCGTGAAGATATATAAGATCCAAAAAATAACGTGCTGAAACAATTATCTAATTATACATGGAGTTCGGGTCTGCGCTCAAAAGCGTCCGGATTCCGGATCTAATACGATATGAAATATACATTTGACCCTCCTTCTTTTTGATGTCTGTTAAAATGATTTGTCAACTATAATTAAGACGGAACAGATATGCAATATAAAGCTGGTGAGAAACGGGACGGCGGAGGTCTATTCCCAATAGTTCAGTTGTCTAGTTCAGTTGACTGAACTAGTGGAAACGGCGGAGGGATATTTAATGAGCTCTCAGTGAAACGGGTCGATGTGTTTCAGTGACAAATTTTTAACAACAATTTGAGCAGAATAGCCCAATTGTTCAACCTTGATATGAGACGTTGGGAATATCTCGCTCCGCTAGCGACTGCACTGCAGCCACGAAAATTTGATTTGACATTTCTATCGACTGAGATCATTCTTCACATTGAAGCTCCTTGTACAGAATTTGAAGAGCATGCAGTACATACAAATAGTTATAGTATTTTTAATTGTTTAAAAAGTATGAAATCTTAATAGTGGAATGCCACTTCACAAGTATGTATCTATGTACGTTGTACTGTAAATTGATACCGTTCAATATACATAACTTTGTTTTTATACCACTAAGGTGGCATGCACGCATACGACCCCCCTGTTGGTAAGCGGTTAGTATGTACGCTTGCAACACAAAACCCGGTGTGCCGACGCTAAACAAATTTTGCAAGGTACATACATACATATTCAAGACCACAATATACCTTTTTCAGTACTTGTGTAGCGTAAGGGAAAAATAACACGCCTAGTAGATATAATCTTAAATAGAGTTCACTTTAAGAGTAAGTAAGGCAAGGTGTAATCTAATAGCCGTACCGACATGTAAGTTTGTTCAGTATGGAGTACTGTACTAAGGTAGGAGCTAGCTTCAAACAGAGTTATCCTCATTTGAACACATTAGGGCGCACGAGGATGTACTCAGAATAAAGTATATTTATTACCGCCGCCCTACGTGTTGGATCATGAATCATATCCTCCTCGAAAGCCTTACACCGGGCACTGTTACGTCACAGGTTACGTAGGTTCCGGTGGAGTGTGTGTGTGTGTTTTGTGTGTTACCATGTTTAACTATAATTTCCTTATGTTTACTGGCCGATACTACGTGATCATAATTATTTTAAGTAATTATTTTTTGCTATTTATATTGAAAATAAATCATAAATATTAATATTACCATTTAGTTTTCACCCGCAACTCCGCCCATAAAAAAGCATGACACAGCCCCTAGCTTTTAAAATTGAGATTGTGTTTATATAATCGATTGAGTATGTCTTCTAATAAACTGTAAAATTATTATATTACCATACCATGTAGTTTATTTAACAAACAAAAAAATAACTTATTTACTTATACTTTAAATTGAGATTTAATCGCACACATCGCGCCAAAGATCCTATTCAGCCTATCCTCTGAGTGAAGATTTGGAAATGAGTCAATTTCGCATATGACAAGGTACTGAATAAAGGACCAAGGACCTTAATTGATCAAAGAATCCAATTACACGAGATAAAGGCATTCTGCGAACTAACACAGCTGTGTTGAAGGAAAAATTGGTCGCGTATATTCTCAGGTAACTCAGGTTAACATTCCGATGTCGTTGATCAAATCTGTAAGTGTTTATCACTGAAGAATCGCAATTACTACGTCGTTATTAATCAAAGTGACGATCACACGTGCAGTTCAAGGTGAGTCTAGAATACTTTACGCTACGAAGGTGTACAGTACGCGTACCGTCCGCCGGATAGGAACAGGTTACCGTAGCCTATGCCTATACCTAGACGCTTGCACTGTCAAAAATATCATTGCTATCAGCATAAGGGAAAAACAGGCTCCCTTACAGCCAGCTTAGCGCATCCTAGACGAGCTCTTGAAAGCTTCCTCACCTCAGAAACACAACACTAAAGTAGTAAGAAGGAGGGTACTATACCACTCAGGCAACTGTATTTCTAACGGCATAGACTCTTCTGAATAAAGTGCTTAAGAAAAGCAATTTTGGTGCCGTTGAAACCGCTCGCAGTATCTTCAATAGTGCATAGGTGCCCTAAATACTAACTCGGAACAAACAGAACTCTCAAGTAAACTCACACGACTTAAGGTGGCTGTAGCGGCGGTAAACAAAGTCGGCTTAAAGTTAGTTAATTGGGCGATTCCGTTTGAGCCACTCTAGCCGAGCGTTACGGTTAATGACTAACAGGTAGTAATTAAAAGTTTCTGCCAAGAAAAACAGGACTTCCTCAACATCAAATGTACAACATTTGGTGTAAAATAAATTGAGGTTTTAATATCCACAAAAATAATTGATTTTTAATATGAATAAGACAGTGTTGCCAGTCGAGCGCCACTAATAAGATCGCATGTGCATGTGCATATCCCAGTCTGGGACTCGAACAAGATAGACTTAATAATAAAATGTTTTGTATTCCATGCACATGAAAGTCCACCATCAATTATATAGAGAATACTTATGTAGGCTATCATGACTATGTTATTAATATCATCTAAAAACGAACAGTCTCCAGCTCCTTTCATGAACCCTGGTCCAAGCGCAAAGCTTTAGGAAACCAGTACTACATTAAATTTAAATGTTCCTGGGAATTTTAATTTAAATCCCGTCTTGACTGATATATGTGGATCTAAGTGATAGGTCGGACCTAGGTACGTGTAATTAATTTCGTTTGCTTATATCACGAACTCAAGCTCACGCTTGCAAATTGCAAATAACTTATCTAGGCCTGGATAGTTCAGACAATATGACGGCGCTCGTGCTTGGCTTTGTGGTGTAACAATATAAATTACAAGTACCTATTAAGAAGTACTATTTTTTAAAACTGGTTAAAACGTTAATAGAAGCTATTTTACTTTGGAAGTTGAAACTCTTGAAAAAATCTAAGATGGCAATGGAACGGTTGTTTTATTCCCAATACCACTTATCGAGGCATCAATTAAATTATACAAAAATTTTGTAGCGATCGTTCTTTAACAGAGGCAGTAAGGTGTCACGTTAGTGGCATCGTAAAGGCATGACATTATGTATGTCCTTTGATATCGGTCAACTATTCCCACGTTGGGCGCCAACCATGTGTACTTCGTTAACTACCCACAATTACACTCGGGGTAACTGCTGCAACTTTTATGCGCCATATAAAACTTTATTGCCGCCACCGTTGCACACACTTAGCGGCATTGTCCGCAATCTCTGTTTACTCTTACAATTGGCTATTAACATTTAATATTTATGAAGTTGTTAGTGCTTGTTTGTCCAAAGTTCGTTGTTAAACAATTTGAAATGACGTCCCCGAGGTCATTAGTCATAATCTACAATGGCGCAAGCTTGTATCATGAATCAAGAATCATTCTGTGAATAATTTATCACATGCCTAAACGATTGACGATATTAAATTGGCAACCGGGATTGCTTCACGTATTCTCCGAGGCAGGTAGGCAGCTCTGCTTAGTAAGGACTATGGGCGGTCACCCATCTACGTACTAGCCATAATTAAGGTTGCGCAGCTTCGCAGATCGATAGGTGCCATGACTTGCGACATGACTGTGCCACGACTCTCCTCACGCATTTATACTATACGGAAATCAAAACTCCTTCCATAAGAGGATTGAACAACATCTTCAGCAGTAGACTAACCAACGCCACCAAGTAAGAAAACACTTAATCTACATCTACACTATATAATATTACAAAGAGGAAAGATTTGTATTTTTGTGGGTTTGTATTGAATAGGCACCGAAACTACTGGACCGATTTCAAAAATTCTTTCACCGTTAGAAAGCTAAATTATCACTGAGTAAAATAGGCTATATATTAAACTAGCTGCCCGCCCCGGCTTCGCACGGGTAGACACAATATTTGATAAACTTCTACCAATGCGAAGCCGGGGCGGGCCTCTAATGTTTAATAATTATGCATAGTTCTAAAATGTAAACATCTTTGTCGTTTTGAAGCGTGGAGAATATCACGTACCATGGCTGAAATAATATCTTATTTATTACATTATTTACCTATCTGAGGGTCATAATTAGTTGCGTCCCGGATTTAAAACATAGTTCTAGCATTCCGAGAGTTGTTGCATGACAACATTATGGGCAAAACGATGACTAATTCGGGCAAATTAGAACAAAATAATTAATTATACACGAAATAAAGCGACAAAGTTTAACAGTACATCACAACGCACTCTAAACTCATTAACGCAAAGTATACACACATACAGGTTCATAAGCTCACAAGACCTCGCTGTGAGCTTCTATTATTCAACTGGCTGTGAGTGAGGTCGCAGGAATGGGATTTTTAAGAATTTTCCCAATTAGGACCACGCTACCAAATGAATGTGGATATATACTCGTATTTCTGTATCGCAGTACTTGGGATTATTTTTAACTCTTAGGAGCTACGTAACTTTGTAACCATTTTTAGTATTTAGCTTTAGTTAAGACGGAAGGACATTGTTAATTGAAAAGAAAGAACACCATTCATGTTGGCCGGTTTTTATTAGACAGATTAGAAACGATAGCAGACAGTATTTTCTTCATTTTTATATTAAACATAAACAGATTAAAAATGGATAGCGGACTGTATTCTCTTCGTTGTTGTATTAAACATAATTCCCGAGGGAACATAAGTTTATAAAACATTCAACTTTTACTATTAACAATACTGTTAAAACTCTATTTTGGTATAATTAATTTTAGACAATAAACAAAATATTAAATTCTAAATCGGTCTCTGCCGGTATATAAACCTTATATGGAAATGCACCCTATACATCTACTTAGCCAAAGAAAATGATTATGTATTATGAGTAATATGCACTTAGTTTGCAACAATGAATTTTAAAACAAAAATATTCATATATACTAACTAATTAAACATTTAAGTTGTACGGAAAACAAAAATAACTTGGACTTCTAAGTAAATGATAGTAATATTATCGAAAAGGATATGTATGTATACATAATCAATCAAATAGATATAACTTGAGTATCAGGTAAGTCTTATTGCATACTTCCTTCTAATTAAACTTAATATATGACTGATCAAATCACATTTTGTTACTAAAACAAGTTCAGCGAGTGAACAATCAATACAATAAAGCATGGCAAGTATGAGTCTTTGTTTTGTTTTTGCGATTGTTTTGCTTTGCCCGTCAGGTCGCAGGTTTGAAGTTTGCCCTGAAATAGAAAATGATTAGCTTACAGGTTTTGATTGTATATCTGTTGTGTTGTAAGTTTGTCATATATTGTACCAATGTCTTATATATCAACGTAAATATGAATTAGTATTGAGTTATAAACAATTACAGTAAAAGTATAAGTAAAGTATTGTAATACTCTAATTTACATTTACAAACCTTAGGTGGTAAGTATTATAATAGAGGTTATGCATTTAAGTACACAATGTAATAGTTATGTTTTGGTATAATGCTAATTTTACATATTATATCTATATATTTTATTTCTTTATATTAGCACAGCCACAGGCCACTTACACTAACAGGTAACATATAGGTATATTCTTAACTTATTTATCATAAACTGCTTACATTCATACTTTGTTTAGCTATCTATTGAGTCACACAAATTTTATTCATCAATATCATATATAGGTAGTAAACAGACCTTGTTTTTTACAAATGGCTCAAGTTTATTTGAGTGAGATTGTATCCATGCTAGAGCCACTCTAGAATCTGTGAACAAACAGATGTTTTCTACATTTAAAATGTTTTTTACTTTAGATGTCAGTTCGGCTAATATCTGTGCACTGCACAGCTCTAATTTTGGTATAGTTAATTTATTTTTCTGAGGAGCAACTCTGGACTTGGCACAGATCAAATTGACTTGTACACTGTTACCGTGTGTGACTCTAGCATAGACACAAGCGCCAAACCCTTGGAGAGAAGCATAACAGAAACCAACTATGTGAACGTCTGTGACATTAGAAAACCTAAGGTTTCGATTTACATATATTGGATGCATGTTTGACAAACTATCATAAAATTCACACCATTTCTTGTGTAGCTCATTACTCAAACTGTCGTCCCAATGTAGCTTACATTGCCACAGTGCCTGCATGTATATTTTTGCTTTAAGTACAATAGGCGCAATTAGGCCTAACGGATCGAAAATGCTACCTATAAATTTTAAAACATTACGTTTGGTACAAGTAATAATTTCTCTGTTGGCATTGGATACTCCCATTTTAAGCTGATCAGTCTGGACATTATAGGAAATACCTAAGGCCTTTAGACAAGCTGTTTCTGTACTGCACATTTCAATTTCATTAAAGTGATGTTTTTCCTGAGGTATATCCTTCAACAAAGCTGCATTATTTGCTGACCATTTATGAAGTTCGAAACCCCCCTTTTTTAGAAGATTAATTACTTGATCTCTTACCTCAATGGCCTGCTCTAGGCTGTGTGAGCCGGCCAGAATGTCATCAATGTAAGTATTATACCTCAACACATCAGCAGCAAGAGGCAGCTCAGCCTTGAAACGCTCTGCCAACTCAAAGAGACAGCGCATGGCAAGAAAGCTTGAAGTCTTCAGACCGTAGGTCACCGTCTGCAGCATTATCGAGTTTCACATTCTTTTGGAAGTCCAACTCACATAGCTCCTCCTCACTAGTGCATGCTTGCTCTTGGTTGCCAGCTTCTATGGCTTCAATTTCCCAGAAGCGCTCCATAATGGGGCGTAGATCATCTTCTACTACACAGTTAGTGACGGAGTTTGCTGCTATAACGCTAGCATTTCTGTAAGTACCCCCCGCTATAATATAACCTAGCTTTGTGTTTTGAAGGATTAGCCCATCGTTGAGCCTTTTACTTTCAGGCATAAGTACACTGAAAAATACATCAGCTGCTAGAAGCAGTGATATTTTATTAGGTGAGTTAAACTCATCATCAGCCATAGCAACCTTAGGAATGAACTGACTTAAATTTAATTTATATTGTGGCAAAGGAGGAGTTATTTTATCCACCACAGAACATACAACAGTTTGAGTGAATGAGCTATCAACCCTTGAAGTTAAATTTATGAGCACCGCTTCTGACACAGGACTGCTCTGCTGTCCTAGTGTTGTGACATTCAACCTTTTATGGAAAGATTTTAAATCTAACTCATTCTTGAGCTCCGTTGTTATGAATGAGGTCTGGCTTCCGTTGTCTAACAGTCCACGGGCAATTACAAAAGAACCATCAGCCCTTGCAATATTTACCTTCACCGTGGGCAACAGAACAATCCCATGACACAAGCTAGGAATACAAGCATTTACAGACACCTCATTGATATGTAAAAGAGAATTATGTTCTTTTGAGTTACATGTTGTACATTTAAACCTAAACCTACATTTATTTTTATGTGAATTTAAACAGATATTACATAGCTGTTTTGCTCTTACAAAGTCTAATCTATTTTTAACAGAAGCCATTTTAAATTTGGGACATGTATAAATTTTATGGGTTGCATTATCACAATACCTGCACTCTGATGAACCTTTAACAGCAACTAAGGTAACTGCCTTTGATCTTGGTTTGGCTTCTAATCGTTGACTTTCTTCAAAACTTGAAGCACGCCTTTCCAGGAATTCCATTAAGTTTTCAACAGTGGGAAGCTTAGTTTTGTCCCGCTCCATATGATAGGCTCTGGATGTAAACTGGTCTAGCTTCCGGAGCAAAATAGGAAGCAACAACATATCCCATGATTCAATGGGCTGTTTCATGTTTTTTATTGCACTCAATTGTTGTTTAATTGTGGATACAAATTCATGTATGTTTGCCGCAGTCCCTTTCGGTATAGGAGCATAGTCCAATATAGTATTTACATGGCTTGTAATCAGCACACAAGGATTGTCATACCTCTCCTTTAGCAGGTGCAGAGCTTCTTGGTACGAGCTGTCCGTCAAGGGTAGACCCTCGATCATCGCCAAGGCCTCCTTCTTCAGGTGACTTCTTAAATAATACAGCTTTTGCACTGGGGCTAGTGACTCGTCTTTGTCTACAAGAGCATTGAATAATTGTATAAATGGCATGTATTTCGTTACTTCTTCCCCAGTAAAGTATGGGATGTCTATGCTGGGTAATTTGTTGCGCGATGACGTATGTATTGACTCAGCCTTAGATTCATCTAAATTAGATTCCGCTACAGAGGGAAACGAATCGATTAATTCAATTAATTTGAAGTACCTTTCCTCTAGCTCGTCCTTGAAATCTTCTTCCGAAGTTTTATTCATCAATAAATTTATCTCTAATTGGGCGTCACTATATTTTGCCCATATGCCTTCTAGCACCTTTAATCTCTGTCTCATTATGGCAAATATAGTTTGTGAGACTTTGTTTTTGTTTGCGTCGACGTACATTTCAAAGCGCGTAAATGCTGCCTTACATTGTCCAATTGTTGCGCGCAGCTTTCGTAGCTCTTCCGCATTTTCTTAGGCATCTCCCACGCTCGCAGTCTTTGACATTTTTGTGTTTCTTCACAAATTTTCTCCTTAAATGATGTAAAGGATGTGGCGGCTTGCACATGTAGCCGGCAGCGTCGGTAGAACACATCGACCGGAATCTGTGCAAGTATTGTCGGCACTCTTGTGTTGTCTCTCAATATGTAGAAAGTAGCTGGTTACTCTGGCAGACACTATAGCGCGCTTATTTGGGCCAGAAAAAGGCTCGAAGGACCATTATGTTAATTGAAAAGAAAGAACACCATTCATGTTGGCCGGTTTTTATTAGACAGATTAAAAAAGATAGCAGACAGTATTCTCTTCATTTTTATATTAAACATAAACAGATTAAAAATGGATAGCGGACTGTATTCTCTTCGTTGTTGTATTAAACAGACATGATAAGCTATATTCTTGTGTCTATGAAACCATATTTTGTAAACAAGTATCTCAAGTAACCATACTAAATACAGGGCTCTTCAAACCGAAACACCTTTGTATTCAAAATCTTTATACATTTATTTATTTCATTTAATATTAATTTATGATAATATAAGTCGGATCGTAGGCGAGATAAAAATGCCAACACGCTCGGGACACACGGTCGAATCTTATTTTTAATGTATTTTTCGAATGTATTTTTGTATGAACCAAACGAGCAACTTTTCAGATCTTGGCGAAGCCAAATAATGTATTTCTAGCAATACTGCTACAACATGAACCTTTCCAAATGGCAGTAGTCATTGAAGATTTCGCTTGGAGCGATTCTTTCATCGTCCTGTTTACGTCATGTAATGGGAAGCCCGCAGCAGAATTTACATGCTGCGGGCTTGACATGGGACATGACATGATAAATGCGAAAGTAACTCTGTTGGTTTGCTACCTTTTTAGGAATAAGCGGCTGAACGGATCGTAATATAAATTTACGAGGTGATGGATTATATCCTAGGAAGGAAAGAGATTACTTTTGTCTTTGAAAAAATGCAGACGAAGTCTTTATATCATTAAAATGCGCCTTTATTTCTAGAAATATTCCATTTGAAATGTTAATGACCTCTAGTAGCCAGGAGTACTTGAAACTTATATGGAAATATAACTAGCAAATTTTTGTCTTTGTATTGTTTACAACAGCAGATATGCTATATGCAGACAATTTAACAACGAAACCTCATTAGTACAAACACAACAAAACTACAAATGTAGCGAACACTTCGCTTAGAAGTCTAATATCAGCCCGGGGCCCGGGGCTTGCACAAGGCCGGGCTTTTGCTCTTCACATCCAAGTTGCTGAGAGTAAAGTTCGGACACAGCGCCATTCCGAAAATATATCTTTATATTTACTTCTCAGCACACATGCAATGTGCTGCTACTGAAGGCATTTGAACAAAACAGAATAATATCTTACATTTAAGTAAACAGAAAATGAGTAAAAAAAATATCATAAGTTTATTCCGAACTCTGGTATAATCTCCCGAATCTATTATATTGCTGGGGCCGCTACTATAAATAATATGTATTTTGAAAATATTTATTATTTAACAAAAATCAACCCCAGGCTCATGTTATCGAGTAACGAACTTCGTATTGAGTTTAGTTGAGCATTTTAAGACTGATGTCTTAAGATTTGCATATAAATGGAATGAGTTTTTCAACTTTAGTGCAGTGATTATTCACACCACGAGGTTTACGGTGAAGGAAAACATTGTGAGGAAACCTGCATACGTTTGAGAAGAAATTCAAGGACGATGTAGTGCCTAAGAGACTGCGACGGCCTCACCATCTGTCACTCCGGTGAAAAAGAGGTGTTGTAACACGGGACCACTGTGGGAAGGCGTGAAGATATATATTTTAACGGAATGGTTTTAAAACCGAAATAAATTCCAGTCAGTGCATTTTCCTCTGTGGTGTTCAATGATTACCACATATTCAGACATGATCCAGAGACATTCTAGTGTGAATTTCTCTCCACACCACCTATCTGCGGATACAGCTATCTGTCAGCAATAACGCGACAGTGGCGAATGTGGAATGCCATCAAATCAAATTCAATTTCTGTTACAATTTGGAATTCATTTTGCTGTAACAATATCCAAACTAGGAACGCATTTAATAGAATAGCAGTATAATTTAACGATTGAGACTGCAAATAAATTTGTTCTGAATAAATAAATAATACTGTAATCCATGACTGTGTGAACCTGCATTTAAATGATGTGCCATAGAGATGGGTATTACGAAAGATTCGGAAGCTATTACAGAAACAAAACGTGTTTAAAGGAGCCGCGTCCTCCATTTTAATGTTTCTCTAAACTACTAGGTACTACTACTTACAGCTAGTTGCTATAAATATAGGTCACCCTGTATCTAAACAACGGGAATTTTATTTTACCCAGCAATATCGACGGCTAGAGTGATAGTTACCATGTCTACAAACAGACAGATAGACAGGCGACATCACATTATGCCTGTCGTGACCTCGACATGTGTAAGACGATCCGGGTGTCCCGTGATCGATGATAATGACATGTTGACATCACCTAATGCATATCACTTGCCTCTCATCTTGTCATGTCTCTTATTGTGCGAGATCATTTAGGAATATCATTTGACATCATTGTTTTAGATCATCTTGTTTATTAAACATATCGTTACTGATATCAGCTTGTAGTTGTTTCCTTCTTCATGATGATTGTAGATGACAATTTACTTTCAAATATTTCTTAATTAACTTATACCCTAGTGAGATTGGTTACCACCGCCTCGGTCTGCGGGTTTTATTTTTATATGGTGAAGTTGTATTTGCAAGTCGACGAAAGGCTTTTGATAGGATCACTATCAATTAAATCTTATATTATAGAAAAAATGTGTTTGTATGTCAGTCTGCAAAATTACCAACTCATTGAAGTTTCCCAAATATTGTTTTTTTTAAATTGCCGTTTTACATAAGTTTATCTTAGGTAGAGATACAGTAGCGTAAAGCAATATTCCTGCAATTTATTTGGGAGTCCCTCAAGGGTCGCAATTAGGTGCACCGTTGTTCCTGATACACGCTGAGCATGCAAATTATCACGACGCATATGAAACCGCCGTCGTCAGGCGTCTCATCATAAATTTTGCATTTGCATCAGCGGTAGACTCCTTACATATCTGAGTACATACTTCATGCAAGTGCGTCGTAAACGTTATGTCATGTCAGGCTCAGTTATATTGTCACTACCAGGATTATGGTAACGTTCTACGGTAGAGTGTACATCTAAAATCGGTCGGATGTCACAATCATAAAATCTTAATATAAGCCTTGGTTAATTCAGTCAATTATTGTAATTTATAATGTCCACAGTAGGTTTGCTGGCGATGGTGAGCATTACAACGTATTTTTTACTTAAAAATTTCGACACAGTGTGGTTTGGTATAAGAGTTACGAGATTCAGGATTCAAAATCAAAACTATTTTATTCAGTTAACGCCTTTACAAGGCACTTATCAAGGTCTACTTTACTCAAGGAGAAGTTGACGCTGCCGCGATGCCGGTCCATAGAAATCACCCTTTAATGTTATGTAATTGTCGACGAGATTGAAAAATAACTCGTTTTGTATGCAATGCAAGGGTGAGAACAGAGCAATACTTGAGATTTTACAATGTATGTAAGAGGTCGGGAGACGGGAACAGTTGTCATGCATTGTTAGTCACAAGGCCACCAAACAACAGCTCGTACCGGAGCACAGACTGGGCAAATACTGTAAGAAAACAACATCAAAAACACACCTGTGAATGTGGTTTCCATACATACTTGAGATACATTTTAATACACTATTGTATATACATTTCTCGTATTATAGTTAAGTTTTATTACCAGACTGTCTCAGAGCGAAGGTTATGTTTGTCGGGTATCTACATATGTAGCAATTTATATTTATTAGCTAAACGACTTGATGTATTTCATATATGAGGTGTTCAGTAGTTCGACAAGGGACATATTTGTATCTGTATATTTATTTATTTATATTATATATCTTTCTCATTAGTCCTAAATACTCTAAGTAAGCAGTGAATAAGTAATTCTTGTTCACTACAGCCACACAGCGCGCGGTTAATTCTTTTCCTCCCCTGGCCTATATATCTCACGTCCTTATGTAAGATTTACTCACATTTTTATGCTAGTATTTCAAATCACGTCCGTGGTTTCCATTCCCTTGACGAATAAAGATCGTTTAATGTCGGAAGTTCCCTGGTGTATGTCACAGACGACTTGGCGATCAATAAGAAGACGAGTATTACGTTACGCACAGGAAATCAATAAAATATCTCCTTAACCTAGCACCTTATTACCTACAAGAAATACGTATAAAATTTTTGAACCGAAATTAAATCACTGTGCGTATTGTACCTAGGCCTACAGCCAACTTTGGAATTAGTCGTCTATGTTAAATCCAGCCTTCAAAAACCATTTATCCGTCCAGAATGTTTGCTAGACTCTAAGTATATCTTGAGTCTTCCGTTGACTGCATAAACGATTATATTTTTTACTAACTTTAACAGCGGTTTCGCCCACATGGTTCTAAATCTATCTTATTGCCAAACATCATTACGATCCGTTCAGCCGTTTATTCGTGAAAAGGTAACAAACAAGCAAACAAACAGAGTTACATTCGCATTTATAATATAAGTATGGATAATCAATTTTAATTTGAGCATGTTACATCGTCCACCCAGTGCGTTGTCTTTATTCCCAGGGCGGCGAGCGCAAGCGTCGCGGCATTTGAATAATGGCCGGCTATTGCCGACGAGCGGAATGTAGTTAATTTCGCCGCGTTTTGACTCTGCCGGCCGGCCTGTGAAATGTAGGACGGCGGCGAGTTGTTAACTGAGCTACATTTTACTCTGAATATATGGAGATATGGTTTTTACGTCCATCCTTGGTTAACACTACTTGTTTATGATATAATGTAAGCGTTTAAGATGTCAAATAGCAATAGATAGTGTTCATACTAAGCCCTAAGAGTTGAGTCAGTAAGGCATAATAGCTTCCGTTTAATAACATTTATTTTATACCACAAAGGCAGCAGTCTATCGGTAAGCGGTCACCGTAGCGTTTAACGTTTAAAATACTAGGGGGATTTAAACTTCCTTCTTTACTTTCATCAGAGCGTCTGGAAACACACTACGGTGTGTTTCTGTACTAGAGTAGTGTTATTTGGATGTGGTCCTCTGTACGGTGGTAGGACTATTGCCAGTCGGTCGGTATCAAATTTTAATTAGGATATTTTTTACACTCTACTTCTTCTACGATATGACTGAAGGTACTTTAAAAAACATTGATTGGTACAGGCCGGGGTTCGAACCCGGACCACCCTAACAATGCTGCCATTAAACCACACGGTTGCCACTTGATCGCAAGCATACATATGCTTGGGATCGAATACCCCTTGTGGCTAAAAACGGTATTATTCTTCGTAGTACTGGCAGTGTTTATTCTAAATTAAACTCTAAATTAGTTTAAATTAAAGAAGAATACTGCAATGGGCTAAGATACAGAATATATGGGAGCAAATGTTCGGAATGTACGCGCTTCACACACGGCCTCCGCGGCTCGGAGGCAGTTACTTCGTCTTATTAGTGGAAGTCACTTGACCCCTACGCTTGACCCGATTGCTAGACGCTTTCAGCGCAGTATGCAGTGTCGTTCGTCTGGTTTAGGTTTTTTTTCTTAAAATATTTATATTACACATTAGTCAAAGTATTTCTTTATTGCCTAACATATAAGGCGCGATATATATCATACCGAAATCCGCGTTCTAATCGCCACCAGACAAACCAGCTCATCGAAAGTGAAAAGTGACTTTCAATACAGAATTGTATGCCTTTTGATGATTTATGAGAGTTATGTGTTTAGGGGACCCTTATTCCCATTCCAATATGGATGACTAGTTTGATCATAATTTCTGATTAATAAATATAGATAAATTGTTCTGATTTATTTCAGACGCAGTCCATTTTCATTTGTTAAGTTTACTATTTAATCACATAACTTTAGCATAACTTTGTGAATTATTCGTTCATTCACATAGAGTTGAAAGCGCTTCCAACTTTATATGTCAAGCGCGAAACACACCTCATTTGTCACTCCTTTCCAGTCATTCGCGCAACTTATCTGGTAAATAAAATACGCGCAATAACATATATATATTTAAAACAAAGAAACAGTATATCTGTTTACACGGCGTCCTTGGGCGACACCGTGAGCACGGTTCGATGAATAATTTAACAGATTTGCCGCGCACCGGCTTATTAACAAATGGGCTACATGTATATTAGACCGTTGTGTAACGAATAAATCTATTTACACCGGGACGTGTGTCAAAACAACTTCTTGTATAACTTGGAAGGCAGTGTCTCCGAGCATCAGGAATAATGTTACAATTGTACTGTACTGAGTGTCCTACAAGTTTTGGGAACAAGCCTCTATTTTTAGGTCGTCCACTGTGTTATATAATATGTAATTTTGTAGTGTGCTTGCAGTTTAATTAATTGAAAATCAAACGTATGTCTTGAAGATATGTTTTATTGTAAGGAAAAGTGACAGAACATAATAATGACTGAAGAAAATCAAAATTAGAACCACTTTTTTGATGTGCCAGTACGCACACATACTCCTGCGCATACTGCGCAAAATAATAGAATTATAAAAATTATAGAATAGTTACATCAACAGTTAACTAACAGTCGGTTTTAAAATTAAACTACAAGCACACTAGAAAATTACATATTATCGTCAGCATCGTCAGCACTCGCTTACACGCTTACACAAGGCAACTCTACACGTGGCTACTGTCGCCAATACTTACTTTGTCTTCACAGCTATCACTTTGAAGGTATCCCTCGGAGTCTTTCAAGTCAAAAGCAACTTACCTGAAACGAAAGGAAATTTTAATTTATTTAATAATGTTAATAAATATTATTCTGTTTACTTATGTAATAATGTGTTATTATTTCTCGCGCATTTTAGAACTACACTTGAGCATTGGAGTCAACGAACTGGAAAATAATATGTTAAACAAACACATTACTCAAGCTGACAACAATACACGAACAAAGGAAAACATAGGACTTTAATAAGAAAAACAAAGCACCAAGAAATATTCTTAGAATTCGTGACATATTTTTTAAGATTTATCAACTATGTTTTGGCTTCTTTTTTATGTTGTGGGGTTGAGGATAACCCAAATATCGGTACATATTGTTCTATTTGTAAAGGTGTGACGTGATCAACATCAGGGACACGCCTATCTTAGAAGTGGAGAACCAATGACATCTAGGTTAGCGATTTATACATAAGATATCGTTGTTATAAGTCGCCATGAGTATGTAAATAAAAACCTTCTAAAAATTAAAGTAGACATCTAAACAGTAAGTACTACTTACTAAGTAGTGACTAAAATTGTATTTGTTGTTCAATTTAGTGATAACTACCGCCGGCTCAAGGTTTTTCCAATACAAATCGTATGAATACTAACGAGACTACAAAACGATTGAATCTCAATGTAGATCGTGGTCGCAATTGAAACAGTGTGTTCAAATTCTTTGCCCAACAGAACCTTCTGGCAAAACCAATCATTGTTCCACACCAAAGTCGCAAGATTTCAAACTATTGAGGACAAACTTTAACAAAGCCTTCTCAGTATCACAATGGACGCCGTGGAAAACTGTGAAGGATGGTGCACTAAACTTTTTTAATAACTTGCACTATCCAAGTTGGTGTGATCTCGCTCGACCGGGCCGCGATGTTTGAGCGGCCGACCTTTCAACTGTGCAACAACTGCTGAGTATCCATCGAAGGCATTTTAGTTTAAAACTACCTTGTCCGCGACTGTCTCCTTCTGATTTAGGACAAAAATTACATTATTATTCATTCTTTTCTGTTATTTTTCCGGGATAAAAAGCAGCCTAGATTTGTATCTGACATATCAAAGAGGGATCCGTTGATCACCTGTTATTTAGAAAATTAGCGTGGACAAATAAAACGAGAGAGACAGACAAAGATTTAAAAAGGCGTTTTTGTGTTTCGATTACGTACAAATAACCATTACATTATGTACAATACATAAATATATACTTGCCCATTGGTCACCTATGTGCTCCCATACTAAACAAACGTTTACGATGACAAATTGGTGTACCTGTATGTCAAAAATGAAAGAGACCGCAACTTGCTGTTCCTGAGCAAGTAATAATAAATAAGGATTTTATTCAGGGTCACGTACAACATACAATTTTAACACAGATAATGAAAAATAATGTGAAAAAGGTAAGTAAGTTAATGGTCATAAATCGCAGGCGTGTTTATTTAGCCAGACTCGGCTCGGACTATAGGTGCAAGCTCAAAGGGTAGGTAGAAAGGGGTAGTGTCCTTGTTTAAAATTACTCAATGCTAGTTGAGTGTCATCCCTTATTCCAGGCACGTTAGCCGGACTGCCTGCTCGGGAACTTGTAATTCAAATCAACTAAAGTGGCCGGGAAGAAAATTGTTACCCCTCTGAGACATCGGACCGACAGACCGACAGATCGACGTAGAATATTATATTTCAATAAATTACATTATGACAATTCGAAATATAATGCGGTATTGGTTAGAGTGATGTTTTAAAATGCACTGCAATTTAAAATTGATAAAATATATGGAAAATATACGACTTGTTTGTCATATAAAACACTCGGAGGCCGGCGGTTAAAAGCGACCATTTTAAGGATGCCCCTCTTCAAATGAAATCCATTATTTAAAAGCCTTCATTTTGTTATTTAATTATACACTGATGTGAATTTTCAGAATCTTAAACTGTAAACCAATCATAATAATCATAATATGTTTATAACCACACAAACTTTAACATGTCAAATAAAGCTCTCAATTTACTTTAAACATTCATTAGAGTGAAATAGCGCTCTATACTCTCTGCCTACCCGTGAGGGACTTGGCGTGACGACATGCACTTAAAAAGCCAAACATATTTATTTGGCGCCCAACGTGGGACAAAATTATGAGTGATACACTTAAAGATGCCTCTCCAATACGTTTTGCGAAGATAAGAGACACAACAATAAATGTAATGCAAGATTTAGGTCTCTTTAAACTTTCTCGGGACGGCAAGCAGGTTCGTAAGAGAAATTTAGTATGTGTCAAAGCGATGTAAATGTATACCAATTTATTCAGTATGGTAATACGATGTACACCTAAGCTTATCTATGTGTAATGATAATATGAATTATTCTCACTGAATACAGCATCTATTTCCAACCAATCGATAAAGTTTGGCTACGTACGTACATTTTAGAGAGCATGTTGAAATTCCGCGTGAGTTTCACAGAAAATTAGCCAGACCACAGCTTTTATGTCATTATTTCACATTCAAACGGTTAATTGCCATACAGAACATTGGAAGAGATATTATCAATTCAATTGGGTACGTTTTGTTAGCTTTATGGGGAGAATTCACAATTTATTGAAACCACAATCATAATGAGAGTAAGCCAGAAAATTCCTCGTGAAATTAATTTACATATTTCAGTACTCATTAATCTTTTATGGAAACCTTTAACGCACATATAAAGCTGAGGATATAATGGTCGAAACTAAATTAAAATCTCTTTCCCCACGCAAACTGCTACTCATCGGATCAACATTAAAACTAGATAAACTTCCTAATCACCGAATTCGAAAAGCGCTATGCTTTTCTCAATTAGTTTAAATGTCAAACATTTCCAAAAGCCGTTACTGCTAATGAAAGCTAAATGGTTATTTACCAGCTTTTGGAGACTTAATGGGCGTTCAAACAGAGTTGCCATCCAGAGTTGGAATTAAACTGGACACTGAGGACTGAGGGCAAGGGGATATAAATATTAACAACTCTTGGGGTTAAATGTCACCTCGGGGTCATAAAAGCCCGCCGCGAGCTGGAGCAATTTGCGGCAATGCATGTCGATAAAGTATTATAATAAACAATGATGTTGGAACCCTTTCATAACAAAAGACAGTTATATATATGACAGTATTTTCTCTTGTATCTACTAGCCGTTCCTTACCTGTGTGATGTTACTAATAAATTATATCTTTTTCTTTTTTAAGCAGTGAATCCCGTTAAATTACTACTGGAACTTTAAATTTTTTAATTATCCCTTTGCGTACTCCTTTTGTACTATTACTATTTAAATTTTCTTGCACGTATTGAAATAGGCCAATCACAAAGTAACTACAAGTTACAAATTTACGTTTACAAATTTGGAATCTAGGTAGCATATACGCTGGATTAACACATGATATTTTGTATCCCGTTTTTCGTTACTAGAACCATGCGATCGAATTCGTAGGTAAAAGCTAGTCGTATCGTATATACGAGTAAGGCAGAGTATGTAATCCATCTTGACTTCCACTAATTAGTGATAGAGCATACCTGTTCCGGATGCACTTAGCTACCACTACCTCTAATACGATTCCGTAGAAAGCCGGGTTGAATCCAATTATGGGCACCGGCCAGCCATCAGGACGGGCAATAAACAGACAGGGCTACCTTTGACCTCCTACCGTATAATGTGACCATTAGTACGATCGCCAGATACCCCGAGTCCGCTGTCAGGTGTTTTATTACAAGCTTCAGAATGGAATATCACTTTATCTTTTTTTATTATCAAAGGCAAAGTTTGTGAGAATGTTTGTAGGAAGTAATCTCTTGAAGTACAGAACCGATTTTGAATATTAAAGAGCTAGAGCGAATGAGGAACTCTCGTGGGTTTTCCCATTTAAATTGGAGCCGCCCGACTGGGGATAGTACCCCAACCTTACAGAAGACCGCAGTGAAATAACACTACTTGATGTAGTGTTGTTTCTGCGGTAAGGTTGCCAATGCTCCATGGGAATACGCTGGGCTAGTAGTAATGCTGCTAGCACAGTTACTCCTCATCAACAATATGGTTGGTAACCCGTTAGTGATACCCCTGGTGTTGCTAGCGGCTAAAAGCTACGGTGACTGCTTACCATCAGGTGGGCCGTATGCTTGTGTGCCACCTTATTGGTATAAAAAACGTGATGTGCTGGCGCCCTATTCTCTCTGCCTACCCCGTGAGGGAATAAGCGTGATGATAATATGTATGTATATATAAATATTAATGATATTCCTATATTGTAGGCGAATGTTTCTCCTAGAATGGCCATTTATTTAATAAGCTACATCAACGCTAAACGTTTAATCATGTAATTGTTTAATCACTTCATTTTGTTTTGTTTTCAATATGTATGTTTAAGGCTTTTATGTAAATTATCCCCCAACAATGCCCCGTAATGGTTTCGATTCAAGAAACATTCTATAACGCATTCAACTCGCCACTGACATCATTTGAAATGTAATATAATCTATTACAGTGGTTAATCGTAGCACTTCTTGACTAATGCCGACCACAGATGGCGCTGTAGTGAATGAGAGCTCGGGTAATGTGTTTGTAATTTAATTGCGCGACGACAGTTGACATCGCGCTTGTCAAGACTGAGTGCATAGACTTGTGCGATAATGGAGTTGATTCTCCTGCACAAATCACAAAACTAAACTAATTTGACATGACTAAACGTATTGCTGTATCTTTCTCACGTGTGGAGTTAAATAAGGATGGCAATACTTTAAGTCCTGTCAAAAATATTTTAGTTTAGTGATTTTGTAGAACAGAATTAGCACCAATATATCAATACCATACACTAGTATTTACGATTTAGGACGTACGTAAATTTTATGTATATTTGCGACTGAGATCAATCTTACAGAAGATAGCAGTTAAATAGCTAAGGTAAAGAAGTGTTCCTGCGGTCTCCAATTAAAAATGGTCGACCTACACGATTCCTATTAAAAAGGTCTACTTTTTCAAAATCAAAATATTCCGAATATGCGTAGCATATTAACTAATATGCGTAGCTCCTAAACGTAAGTAACAATGGCACAAACCACTTAGATGGTGCAAACTGAATACTGTTTCGCGAGCATTTAAACCTTGATAAATGTTGTACATAAACAAGCCACATTAGAGCTGCAACGGCATAATAAAGAAACTGTCTGATGGCGTTATATCGCCCCTGGGGTGGGGCTGAGCATTATCTGAAGCGTAGAGTAGATCGTGTATAGTAATAATAGTTGGTCGGATATTTCCACACACTGATTTGGTCCCAAACCAATCAAAGCTTGTAATACGAATATGGACCAGTGAACTGAGACAACTTTTATAAAAATACATAGTAATAAAATATATGTCCACGCCTTCCCACAAAGGTCACAAGAGGTAAGCAGAGGTGTTACAACACCCACTTTCCACCGAAGATAATTTGGTGCCAACGTTACAGATGGTGTCCGTCGCCGTCTCTTAGGCACTACATACGTCCTTGAATTTCTTCTCAGATGTATGCAGGTTTCCTCCTTCGTAAGCTATACAGTAATATTACATACCAAAAACTCTGACACGAGGCAAACAGAAATGTTGAGCACTTCAATGTTTGCCTTAGCGGAATCGAACCCGCGACGCGACGTCTGACAATAAAGTTTATTAAAAACTATCTAAGTCTAGACCAACGGTGCTGGTAATATATTCTGTACTTTCATCCTATTCTATTTACAACTGCAGCATTTAACAAAGCACCCTAAATAAGAGTGATGCATACATATAGTCAGCTAATCTGATTCTATTCAATATATAGTGAGCTGGAACTAATTTCATTCACTCACAGACTGACTTAACCTTATTGAATTGTGTCTTAACACGCTCAGCTAAGCTAGTAGGGCCCTAGCCTTACTCTAGGGCGGGGCGAGTGCAGCTCTCATTAGTGCAGCCCACGACTTGTGTCCGCCGCGATATCTACTCTCAGACAATAACCCACTCGGACACGGCCATGTAATCTCTCCAACTATAGCAGTTATTGCGCGAAGATTATAACTATTATTATGTTACTACACATATGGTTAACAAGCTTTAGGCTCACCTTGATGGTAAGTGGTCACCTTACCTTTGAGCGCCTTCAATACCAGGGGTTATGAATTAGCTTATAGCATTGGCTTATAGTTAAAGAAATGGCTGTGCTAGGGGTGAACAGGTATCGTTACTGTCAGTACAAGTTATGAGTAGCTTGGGAACCCTTACTCACCACAGAAACACAACAAAAGAAGTTGTGTCAATTGGCTGTTGTACGGTATCCCACTAACACTGCGATCCCTCTCAACGTAAGTAGAATAATCCATGATTATTATCTACAATCGAAAACGAAGGAAATGTATGGAAATTAAAATCTTTTACGTTATGTCAAGTGGTCAAGTTTTTAACTCGCATATCAATTTTACGTTTTCTATAGCGTTTACGATCATGGATAGTAAACATGGCTACAGGTAAAGGTTGGCCCTAGTATTGCTTGCAGCCATTAAGTACGGTGACCTTTTACTTTCAGACGAGCCTTGATAGTAAAAGAAACACTACATGAAAACTATGGTTTGGTCATAAATGATGTTCTAAGATAAGACACAAGGCACAAGGCACATGTATTACGGTTGGACGGAGCACATATTGGAGAACTAGTGTTGTTATTGTTGGCTAGCGCCTCGCGCCCCTCGCCCCTCGCCCCGCGCCCCTCGCCCTGTTTATTCTAACAAGAGGCGAACAATAAAACAACACTCGAGCACAATGTTGGTGTAACGCGAGCGATGTACCATAATATCATGTTAATTGAATTCATGCTTTCGTAACGGATTCTATATTTAGAAATTACCAGAAGCAGAAAACGATATTATCATTTAAATTGGAAACCCATGATCAGTTCTGTGCCGGTAGCAGGAACATTGTCGACAACGTATTCGAAAACGTAACTCGCCGAAATGTCAAAATTGTCATACTAATTTTTAGTTCCACTTTTCACCGCCGCAGCGCTGTTTATTTTTGAATACAAAAATAGTCGAAAGCGATACGAAATTGCAATTTATTCATGCTCGCGCTACAGAAATGACTTCATTGACTACGTGACTAACAACATTTTAAGAAAGGTAGGGCGAAGGGGGGGGTACTGGGGCGTTTCGCACCACTCACTGTTCGGACCACGGTGTGAATCGCCCAACTGCTCTTTTTGAATTGGGCCTTTCGGACCGCGGTGTGAATCGACCAAGGTTATTTTTGTACTGGGTCGATTCGGACCACGCTGCGAATCGCCTAATTGTTTATTTTCGATGGATTGATTCGGACCACTATTAAAGGTTAATTAAAATCAAGTATTTTGAATGGTTTTGTACTGACCAGTAGAAAAATGTTTCGTAGAAAAATATAAGCAGTTTTTATTTTATTACATAATATGTTTATTAACATGTTATTAGAAGAAATATTTATTGTAAATATAAAATCAATATACCATATGGGTAGATTGCCCCTTATTATCGACTTCAAAAATGGAGGGAATCCATTCGTAGGAATGGATTTATAAGAGCAGTCACAAATTTTAACGATTATTTCGTCAAAACGTCGTTTGAACACACTGTGCTCTCAAACACATGGATCACATTTCATGAAATCCACAGAACCAATAATATGGTGGAATCATGGAATGGAAAAGTTAAAAAATATATTCCAGTAGAACCCAATATTGCACAATTCCTTGAAGGAATAAAAAATGATGCAAACTTCTATTCTGGCACATTAAAGCGACCTGGCAACATCAAAATTTCAAAACGAACATTCGCTAGCATTGATATGAACAAAAGAATTCATAAAATCATAGACAAGTTATTGGCTGGCCAGATAAGTGTTGGTCACGGCTTGGAAAATTGAGAGTTAATTTATTTTTATATATTTGTTGATTTATATGTATTTGTTGTCATTATATATTAGTAATACTATTTAGGCGTTATATACCATTTATCTGTAATTTTTAATAATTAGTTAGAAAAAAATAGTTATACGTAAATGGTGTAGGTAATGTACGCTGAATCTGTGATTATTAATCTATTTGCCCGAAGAATTGCTTTTCTACTATTATATATGTATAATTTTGTGTGTCGAGTCAAAATTATTAATCTACACAAACTGTTATTTTAATTTTATTTTTATAATCAATATTTCTTCTAATAACATATTAATAAACACTGTGTTATATATTAAAAGTGTTTATTTTATTCTACTAAACGTTTTTCTACCGGTCAGTACAAAACCATTCGAGACACAAGAATTTTATAAGCCTTTAAGAGTAGTCCGAATCAACCCATCGAAAATAAACAATTAGGCGATTCGCAGCGTGGTCCGAATCGACCCAGTACAAAAATAACCTTGGTCGATTCACACCGCGGTCCGAAAGGCCCAATTCAAAAAGAGCAGTTGTGCGATTCACACCGTGGTCCGAACCGTGCGTGGTGCGAAACGCCCCAGTACCCGAACTGGGATCTCCTGTGGGTTTTCCTATTCAAATGGGAGCCGCCCTACTGGGAACTGTACCTTCACCTCACAGAAGACCGCAGAAATGTCTACATATAAGTAGTGTTGTGTTTCTGCAATAAGTAAGTTGCCAGTGCTCCACGAGGATACGTTGCGCTAGTAGTAATACTGCTACCACAGCGAGTCCTTATCGACAATAGGGTTGGCAACTTGTTAGTGACACCCTAGTATTGCTAGCGGCGATAGGCGACGATGACTGTTCACCATCAGGTAGGCTGTACGCTTGTGTGCCACCTTAGTGGTTTTTAAAACAAAAATCTAAGTGTAAGTTAATTAATCGATCACAAATTATGAGTTTTTCTCAAGGTATGTCTTGCCATTAATCACTCAAAGGGCGCAGAGGGATTCCCGTAAAAATATAGAGTCGCCCGACTGGGACAGTACACCCTCCGTACAGAAGATCGCAGACAAATAACACTAATGTCGTTTCCTAGATTCCTGCACATTGTGGAAGAGACATACGAACTTATATTAAAAATAGGCTGCATTTTTTGACTTAGTAAGTTCATTTTAATCTAGGTACTTGTGTTTTGTGATGTAACGAATCAACTCTCTTACATATATAATAAATGCGAAGATAAATAAATAAAAAACCATTGGGAATAAACACCACTCGAGTAAATAATCAAATCTGAGAGAGTATCTTGTGTTGCCCGATTATCTAATCCAGAATCATCAACAAACTTCCGTTGAATAACAACGAGCTAATACAGAATTAATGGGAATCGATGAGACGTATCGAATACACTCGGGAAAAAACAGGAAAAGGTAGCTCGACCCCTAAGGTCTTGGCTCAAGGTCGTGCACAAAATGGAGGCCTTACTGACCTTAACTCTTAGTGCAAGCCCAAGGTGAAGTCTAGCGATTCATCCGTTTGATGGAAATAATAAAGAATAATAATCAGCTCGATCCGTGTGGTTATCCCCAACTAAATTTTGCCAGCGGCTTCGCACGCGTGGTAAAGTGAATATGTCAACATGTACCTATATGTAAATAATAGCTTTGGTCCGCAGCTTATAATTGGTGGTAAATTAGACCTATATAAGTGCCTTATTAAGGCCTAAACTGAATAAATTTTTTTTATTTTTACATACAAAAAAATTCTATGTACAAAAGCACCAATTATCATGGATGAAATTTTGAAAATGACGGATTTTCATACATACTTTCATTCCCCATATTTAACCCCCTTAGGGATGGAATTTCCAAAAACCTTCCTTAGTAGATGCCTACGTCATATAAGGTACATGATATCAAAATTTCAAGTCTCTAAACCCAGCAGTTTATGTGTTGATATGTCAGTCAGTCAGTTTCTTCTTTTATATATACAGACTATTGAATTGATTCAGGTTTTACTTTGCGGAAATTCATGTTTATAGAATACAAAATATATTATAATTTGCTTTTTCCGCTTAATGAGTGTGATACGGTCGAACGGCCTGTGCCCAGGTGTGAGCTCAGGCGTGGTTTCTTCCGACACGTGTTTCAGGACTTCCACGTCCCATCATCAGGGATGCCGCCGTGTTGGTCGAGCAGCGTGATGTCACATCGAGGTCTGGATGCTGGAGCAGCGCCGCAGCACGATGGTCGGACGCTGGAGCAGCGTCACAGGATGCTGGACCAGTGTCGCAGGATGCTGGAGCAGCGTCACAGGATGCTGGAGCAGCGTCACAGGATGCTGGAGCAGCGTCACAGCATGATGGTGGCGTGAGACGCCACGACAGCACGTAGACCCTTCTGTAACTAAAGCTGAGAAATGAGTGATTGTTTAGCGGTGCGTTCCGTCCTTTTATAGTAGTAGAGTGGTGGTGGAACTCGTATGTCGTGTCACATCGTATTTTATCGTGTAAACATACGTAATAGAGGGGAATGTGTAACGTCGGTTTGTTCATTCAACAATGATTCATTATTTATATGTTTGATTATTTCTAAACCCTCCAAAACACATAATTTTTGGCCTTTATTACAGGTGTGTAAAGTGTAAAACATTAAATGTGTGACTATCGTTTAGGCTGTGTACTGTCTCTTAGAGATGTTTGGCGAAATTTGATTTTTCGGGATATTTGTTTTTATAGGCTGATATGTGTTCTAAGACGCGAAATAAACTAGGTCAAATTTGTAATGCTAAAGAAAAAATAGATCGCGGCCAAAAATCCGGTGTATACAAATTATCATGTCAGGAATGCGATAGCTTTTACGTAGGACAGACAGGACGTAACTTCAATACTCGTTATAAAGAACACATATCAGCCTATTAAAACAAATATCCCGAAAAATCAAATTTCGCCAAACATCTCTAAGAGACAGTACACAGCCTAAACGATAGTCACACATTTAATGTTTTACACTTTACACACCTGTAATAAAGGCCAAAAATTATGTGTTTTGGAGGGTTTAGAAATAATCAAACATATAAATAATGAATCATTGTTGAATGAACAAACCGACGTTACACATTCCCCTCTATTACGTATGTTTACACGATAAAATACGATGTGACACGACATACGAGTTCCACCACCACTCTACTACTATAAAAAGACGGGACGCACCGCTAAACAGTCACTCATTTCTCAGCTTTAGTTACAGAAGGGTCTACGTGCTGTCGTGGCGTCTCACGCCACCATCATGCTGTGACGCTGCTCTAGCATCCTGTGACGCTGCTCCAGCATCCTGCGACGCTGGTCCAGCATCCTGTGACGCTGCTCCAGCGTCCGACCATCGTGCTGCGGCGCTGCTCCAGCATCCAGACCTCGATGTGACATCACGTTGCTCGACCAACGCGGCGGCATCCCTGATGATGGGACGTGGAAGTCCTGAAACACGTGTCGGAAGAAATCACGCCTGAGCTCACACCTGGGCACAGGCCGTTCGACCGTATCACACTCATTAAGCGGAAAAAGCAAATTATAATATATTTTGTATTCTATATACAGACTATTATAACTACGTAACCCCTTACGTTATTAACAAAAAGAGATAGAGGTAGCTCTGCTGATATCTTGCCTGTTCTTATAAGAAGCCTTAATATATAAAAAAAAATATATCTTTGTCATTACAGGAGGTTTTCAAATGGGATCGTTCCTTTGTCCAAGTATTCTATCTAGAACATTAATTAAAGTTCAATAAATTCAGATGATCACCTTTCGGGACGTTAAATATCTTCTGCCTACCGGGTAGACCCTACCCCTCAGAGGACTCTTTCAAGGCAAACGAATCAGAGTCGACAACCCCTGGGTGATACAGGATTACGGTAACCACATACAAATCTGACAGACAGTATGTATGTTTTTTCGCACGCATAGTGGTAAAAAAAGGCGTGATATTATTTTTACATTTTATAATATTTTACTGTTAACAAAAAGGATTTTGAAGTCATCAAGCTAAAGCAAGTTATCCTATCTCAATAACCATATTAATGGAGTTTATTAAAATGACGTCGCATGGAAGTTTTTCCACCCGATCCAACCTGCCACTCAAACGGCGTTGATAGCGGCCGACGTTCCATTTTCCTCTCTCCCTATTAAACGTGATCGCTGGGATTAATTATAGCCGCTGTGCCAGTTTTATTTCAGCGCCCGTTCTACCCATCTAGAATATAACTGGAAACCTGCCGTTTGCTTTATTTACGATACCGTTGTATGTGTGTGTTATGGTTAATTAACTTTTAAACATTTCTTTTTGCTCACGTCTATATATTTTTTCACTCCTCATGCTCAATAAGTTCGTCATTGTAACGTTCCAGAGCGGGGAAAAAATAGAATAGCCTGCTCTAGGGGAAAAAGTTTTTACTTTTTTTTATGTATGCATAACAATTGTCCTTTTAGATTGCAAATTAGAATACATATAAAATACAAACATATCATCACACCAAGACCGTCACGGGCTGAAAGTATAGAGCGCCATTTCACTCTTGACTTGCTCACCTTTATACTTTTATAAAAACAATTAAATAAAAGAAGCGTGTTGTCTCAGCTACCTTATAGAGAACACGACAAGAACAACACAGCATTGCATCCGACGGAGGTGCACACAAGTTCACGGCGCGGCTAGACGGACAAACAGCCGGACGCATTTAAGCATTAGTCGTAACACGCTCGCACTCCATCGGCCGACAACGGTCGCTAGCCGACTCAATTTGCATTTTAATTTGCACACCCAACCACTAATGGATACGAATACACAAAAACGAACGCTTACCCCGGGCGCACTGCAGACAATATACTACATTATTGTAGAGCACTTAACAACGGTTGAGTTTTTTTAAACCACTAAGGTGGCAAACAAGCATACGGCCAGCCTGATGGACGGTTGTAGCACCAGGGATACCATTCGCGCTTTGCCGACCCAAAATTTATTTTGAGTGTCTCTTATTTCGGCAGCTTCCCGGCCATGGTCACGGATACTAAAGACTCGCGTGTAGATGATATATTAACGACAAACTATATACTCGAACGAATTATTCAATCTTTAAAAAGTAGCTTTCTAACGGTGAAATAATTTTTGAAATCGGTCCAGTAGTTTCGGAGCCTATTCAATATAAACAAACACATAAAAATAAAAATCTTTCTTCTTTATAATATTAGTATAGACTTGTATAGATATATCAAGATGTGCCCGCGACTTCGTACGCGTGGATTTAATTTTGTTCACAATTTCATGGGTATAGAATATATTATATTAGTTATATATTAGTTATTTCATTTTCTTATAATTTGAAAAGGATTTTGTACACGATTACACGATGTTGTTTTGTTGTGCGGAATCCTTATTATTTATCCGAAATAAAAGTAGCCTAAGTTACGCTTTATAGGCAGCTATCTGCCAGTGAAAGTCTCGTTCAAATTTGTCCAGCCACATCAATTTGCATGAGTGTTTTAAATCTATACAAATAAATTAAACTTCTAGTCTGTGTGTGATACCGAAATAAACGCGTTATATTAAAGCTCAAACACAATGTTTTAAAATCGTTGTCTGTCTTTTTCTTTGTCCCCGCTAATCCCCGAAATAAAACCAGCAACACGATGGAGTTGCTTACATGTGTAAAATTCAGAATAATTTATTTCATTTCGTTTTCGTTAGAATCACCAAAATCGAAATCTATATCAAACAATCATTTATGCAGTTTAGGCCCTAATATGGCACTTATGAAGGTCTAAATTACCACCAGCAGATGACTACACTTATGAGTGCATCTAATTAAAGGCGACGCGAACAACCTACTACTAGAACAATAGGTATATATTAAATTCTTAAGAGACTTGGAAATATCAAGTTCATAAAATTCCCCCGCGCAACGGTATAATGATGTGCCGCCTGATTGAACCCCACGTATTGACTCCCGGGGGTTCAGCTGAAAGAGCCAGCCTCCCGCACGCTTCGCTGCCTTCCCCTAGCTCAGTGGAGTTCACCGGATCACTGCATTCCAATTTAAAGCCCATTCCATAACCACAACGCATTTGCACTCATCAAATCTTCATCGTGTTCCAATTTCGACTGAATACATACATGAAATAGGTCGCGAAATTTAAGCAGAAGCCGCAAATATTAAATTGTCTCATTATTAAAACACGGTCATGTTTTAGCGGACCAATTTGATATAATTTTTAAACGAAAAGAACAAACTCGTGACATAGCCACTGGTAGTTGGCATAAATACCTACAACAAAGGATTAAAAAAAATTGCAATACTGCTTACTCTATAAAGAGTTAAAACATTACGGCACATCTGCTGTTGCTCGCGCCCATCCACCAAAGGCAAAAACTTATGTACGTCACTACAAGCGGATAGGAAACAAAACGATAAATTGTAAATTAATATCTGCAACGTATCTGTCACAGTGACAAAACATAGATATATTAAATAATATTTAACATCAAAAAGTCGAGTTAGTCCAGAATTGCACTGTTGGGGCGTTATCCATGGTTCTAGCGAATCATATATAATTTGTCCTGGTCAACGGGGTGAGCTATGCTTCGTTCGTTCAGTTTTATGTAAGGGGGCGCAGGTACTACATACTTGTAAGGCTAGGCTACTGATCACGACGACTTGGCTGCTGTTATAATTCGTCTCACGGACGATTACTGAAACGACATTCAAAGTGTGAATGCCCTAATAACCGTTTGAGGTAACGGCAAAACACAATTTCTCATGTAAAATAAAATTATGTGCATCAGATTTGAGTGGCGTTTCAACAGCGCAACACTCAGATCAATTAACAAGGTAGATGGTACTTTGCGAACAACGAAGTGACGACGACTAAAACTACGCCTTGCAGTGTACATACACACAATTACACGCAACGAATACAAAGAAACTGCTCCTTGCTCACACACTACTTATTTAAAAAACAGACGTCACTTCGATGTTCAAATAGTTTCATCTACTTTTTATTTGATCTGAGTACCTACAATGGAATGCCGTCGTAACCCGCAAACTTGTTACTCATAATATAATTAATTACAACACCCTGCCGTCGTTATCCCAAGGCAGTATAGAATAAGGATGTTCGGGAAGGGTTTCAGCAGATGTTGCAGGACCGGCAACGCGCGAGTAATACCCTTGGTATTGCAAGCATCCATAGGCTACGGTAACCGCTTACCAGGTGGAGCGTATGCTGGTCTAAAAAACAATTAGTGACAGAAGTAAATCTTTCCAAACAAAAGACTCAAATATACCACCAACCGTCCCCGCCGGTATTTATTGCATTCCACGAAACAGCAGAGCTCAGTCACTAAATCAGTACTATTTTTAGAGCGGACATAATAAGGCGGATCAATAGCGCGACATTTTATTGGTGTTCCCGTTCGCTGTTATATCTTAGCCCATATTCTTTGGAGGACAAACAAGCTTATAAATAAACGAACATTCGTCCTTCAGGCCGACTGCCGACAGTAAAGACTCACGCACACCGCACCGAATTACTTGATTAAAATAAATAAAGTACTTTGTAGGAATGTACAAACTCCTCCCTCAACATGGTTCGCTGTAGAACGCACGTTCAACGACTTTTTATCCGAATTAAATTAGATATGTATTTTTATTTTTTGACATACTCTGCCATAATAAAAGTGGCGTAAATTGTGTAATACTAAAAGCGAAATAACACGCACTAAAAGACTCTGCACCAGTCTCGCGCAGTATAAAGTCTACAAAAATAACATTTGACAGGTAGGTTTCTCATAGCGAAAACACATCTGCTAAGAAACACTTGTTTTAATGTAAAAAGATTTGAGGAAAGAGAAGAGAGAATTTTATTCATATGCATGTATGCATGGAGCAATCTCTTAGCTACACTGTAACAGAGTAATATAGATTATTTATCCTATTGCTACACGGGCAAATTAGCTGGAAAAAGCTAGCATCATAATCACATTACATCCCCGGGAATATCCAATCCGGATTGGTAGCACAAACTACTTTATGTGGCGACATGTGGTGGATGGCAACACGTCCCAGCGGTGGGCCTGGGCTGGCGGCCGGCCAAAGGTCGCTCGCTTCACTTTCCCTGGTATCGATTCGGGAGCGGAACTTACAGCAGCTTGGCACGAATGTTTCAAGGTCACCGGGTTAACTTGGGCTGCGTTGTCGAAGTTCACGGGTTGTTGCTTGCCTCTGATATATCTCACGCAAGGCCGGAACCAACTGGCATGGTCCCATCATCCGCCATAATGTACACGTAATAACACGGACTTGATCTGCGTTGGCAACGACTGTTGCATGTCCATAACCTACGAAAACAAGTGGACTATTTATTGCCACATAAATGTAATAAAATCTATGGTTCCTGATTGGGAACATACTGGCTTTTTTTAATAAGACATTTGATGCTTTAGGTAACTGAAATAATTGTATGTGATACTGAAACTTAAACCTAAAATCATATTTATTTGACTAGATTTTACAAATAACTTTACTGTTTGATTGTACTTTAGAATCGTCAGTATTACTCTTTTAATAAAAATAAATTTACATTGCGATTATTATATCTATTACTATTGACATATATCACAAACAATGTAATTATATGTGTTAAAAGGCATCACAAAAGGACAGTTATGTAAAAAAAAAATAGTGTGAGTTTAATAATACAACTTCTTAAATAGATGGATAAACTATGCCAAATTAAAAATGCCGTCTTAGCGGACAGAAATGTAAGTAAATGTAATAAGTTAATTACATGACATCAAAGACCAATTAGGCAGTTGATTAGAAGGCAAACCTATTTCAGCCGGAGCCCGTTAATCACCCGGCGATTTGTCGCGACAAACTTGATTATGTTAGTGGCTTTCGGGAATTAATTCGTGTTTTCTTATATTGATTTATTAGCTCCATGACATTCAGGGCTCGTCTAAGATATATAAGCTACTTGTTATACAGAGCTTTAAGATAAAATATAGCTAATGTTACTCAGCTTATATTTTTAATATAAGTTTTTTTTATATCAGTTCTTTCGTTCCTGAGATTACTACACACAAAAAAAAATGCCAATTTTTTATATTAATAATAACAATCCTTTATTCAAATTGACAATGGTTGATTACATGTTGTGGAACCTCTTCTTTTAATATCAGTGTAGAAGTATGGATAGGAATGAGATATACTCAAGTTAGTGGTTGTGAGTCTGCTAAGATGGAGAACAAATAACCTCTCGCTGTTGACCATATTTAACAAGCTTCATTTAGCTGAATTTCGGTTTCGGAGACAATGCATAATAACGGGACTTCAAAAAAGGAGGAGGTCATATGTACATCTGTATATATTTTGTTATTGTAATCATAACCTGAATCGACATTCAGGATTAGCACCAGATAAAGGAATTCTTTAACGGTCAACAGAAAGAATGAAATTTTATGTACGCATTTCATTGTGATAGCTGGTTTAGTTAACACACATAGAAAAAAACCTTACTAGTAATAAATTTGAATACAAAGTCACGGCGGTCAAGAAACACGATATATGACATGCGCAAATAAAACCTGTCTTACTTATTTCCACCTTAAATCTATAAAATATTAGTGAATATTCGCGAAGATACCATCGTATCGGAAATATGTCGCGGTAATGCACTGAACCAATCCCTCGCGTTACGGGATTCAGTACACGTTACATTTTGGTAACAGTACCTACCCTACCACATACGTTTGGAATTCCATTACCTTCATCTCACGTGTATGTGACACCGTTAACAAATAACATCACATACGCTAGAGAAGAAAAGTAACGTAGATATCTAAGTGTGAAGAAAGAGAATTGTTGCCATTATTAAGATCGAGCTAAAAAAAAGTAAAAATAACACGTTTCTAGTAGGTTTCCTTTGTTGTTATAGCGCCCACTGAAATACACAATCTGTGCAAGTTTCAACTGTCTACCTATGAAGCAGATACAGCCCGCTGTCAGACAGACAAACGGCCAGCGGAGTCTTAGCAATAGGATTGCGTTAGCTACCCTTCGAGTACGAAACCCTAAAGAGTACTAAAGTTTTCTATCCCTTATTTGTTTATAGTACCTATACAAACAGATTAATCGGGGACTAGATGGTGCCATGCGATAATCTCAGAATATTATTATGATTAATTGTCGTAAGCAAGAGTATGTATGTGTCCTCGCGTAGCCTGTCAGGCTGGTAGCAGCGGGCCCCGCGTACAACACTGATCAACAAGGCATTTGCATTTTAATCACCACGTGTCTATACTAGTGGACGGCGAAAAACTTTATGACTTTGAAATTTTCCTTTGTAGGCAAGAGTAAGTAATTTTGTTTGATAAAAACCCAGGGTAGATTAAGTGAGTTCTGTGTAACTTTTTCGGGCGTTTTTGGTACACGTAATTTTCACTCTGGATTTAGTTGCCTTACACCATAGGTAGTTTTTTTATTTATAATTTTATCATTTCCCCATTCTTATATACATATACCAATTGCATACACATTCAACTCGACAATTTAATTTTAAAAGACGTAGCAGCCATATGTCGTAGCTCGGTCCGTAGCGCCTCTACGAGCTCGTAGCGTATCTCAACCGCTACGAGCTACGGAGCACGTACATCTAAGAATAACTATGTAAAAGCGTAGCGTAACGAAGGTGTATTATTCTTACCTGAAATTTTCATGTTTTTATTATAATTAAACTTCAGGGTTCGCGCACCTGTTATATATTTTTATAGCTTTCAATGTCAAAAGAAAATTAAAATATTTTAATAATGACTGCCAACTAAACGTTTCACAATCGTAGATGTGATTCTATAGTGGAGATAGGTGTTACAATTTGTTAATTAAAATAGAACCGTGTGCTCAGCAGGCAAAGTTCCAAGTCGATCGTCATAAATACGTAACACGAAAATAATGAACAGCCATGAACGGCATCGATGTCATAAACATTTGGTCGCGCGGTTGTTTATATTGCGTGTAAGGTGTAATTACTACATGTACATCAATTAAAAAAACCGTTATAGCACAAAACTATCGTATAATTAAGGTAAAAAATTAATATTTCCGTCCCTCATGAGTTTTATTATATTCCCTTTGGAATTACATGAAGAATCTCTTCCGTTGTGCAGTCGGCTAAAGTAGCGCCGAGCTTTACTGATGTCTCTGTATTATTAAAGCCTTAACTGAAGGCACTAACAATAATAATAATAAACTTACAGAAGGCAGTACTCCTCGACACGGCACGCATTGTCAGGAGGTTCCTCGCTCTGTAACCCTAACCACCGGTAGCTTGGGCTCGCGCGTTATCAGTGGCTCCCTAGGTTAGGTGACGAGATTTTTGAAAGGTCGCGCGAGCGATACCCCTGGTGTTGCAAGCGTCCATAGGCTACGGTGACCGCTTACCATCAGGTGGGCCGTATGCTTGTTTGCCACCTTAGTGGTATAAAAAAATGTTAGGTGTTAAATATTTCTTTTTTGGTTTTATTTTATTCTATTTTATTTATTAAGGGAAAACAAACAGCTACATAATATAGAGTACAAGCTCGTATAGACTAGAAACATGTTGTTAATTATATAGCCAACGTCGTTATCCACAGTTAGAAAACAGATTTACATAAAAATGGTTTAAGAATATAAATAAATAAAACGAATAATAATATTTGACCACACATTAACCACACTTCACCAGGTCCTAATAGATTCAACATAAGCCTTCCTTCATTGAAACGCTTTCAATGTAACAGAACCATTTTTGTAAGTTCTTTTTTGCACAAGTGCCCGGTTCCCACGTCCCGTTTAGAAAAAGTACGAGAGAATTTAAAGCTTCGACCTAATAAACTTAAGACCGAATTTACCAAAGCATTTAGTAATAGGAATATTCTTGGAAGGAACGGGAATCTTACGAATGTCTATTGAGACGTAAGAAGATGATTTAATTCTACTAATTTGGCACGCAAGCGTTTGGCCCACCTGATGGTTAGCAGTCACCGTAGCCGCCAGCAATACCAGGGGTATTACTAATGCCAACCCTGTTGTTGATAGGACTCAATGTGCTGGCAGCATTACCACTAGCCCAGCGTATCCTCGTGGAGCACTACCTCTCTTTAAAATAAAAAGAAGAAGAAGAAAAGAAAGGAGAAGTGAGACGGGAGGCTTTGAACGCCACCTTGGAATTATTAATTATTTTGGGTGGTGCGGATGCAGTACATTTCATATCTAAAGCAAAAAATAAAATATTGAGACTACATAGTTTAGAGTCAGACTAAAATGCAGACAACATACACTCAGTAAGAGGATATCACTACGGAACCCTACAAATACTCGTCTACGATAAACATGGACTACAATCGAAACTTAAAGCGGAGAAATGATCAAATTAGTGTAGCGTATGACATTTCAATGCAAGCAGAGTTATACAGAGCCGCTATTAAACCCTATTGAAGCCGATGGCCCGTAAACTGATTGGCAATCAACGGTGACAGCATCCGACAGCAGATCTGTTGACGCGAGCCTATTTGAGCCGTTCATGCGGGATTAGTGCACATATAGCCCGTACCTCACCATCTGTTTGTGATGACTTTATAGCAACCTCTTCGCTACTCAAACCAACGTTGCAATATACTAACTGACAGCATTCAATGTATGTATGGACATACGTCACAATCCTACAACGCGCAAGCGAAGTTTTCTACGAAACTCAGTATATATGCAAGTTTCCGACTAGAACGGTCGGAGCCTTGTTCCCCAGGCACAAAACCCGCCCGGCTGGAAGATCTTCCTATTGTGGCGGCTGAGCATGATCACCACACTCGCCCCACAACTATATTTGTGTATACTTTATAAATACATTAAATTAATGAAAAAAAAAACATTACTCATGGTTTGACACAACTCGTACAGAATTTCAAAATCATAGTTTGTTTATATTACGAATTGTGGTCCAACTTTGATCTCTAGGTGACTAATAATAATAACTAGGCTAGACCAGAATACAGCAAGTGACAACAGTTAAAATCTATTTGAGCAACGTTCAGTAAACATTCAGGCGTTCACCACAGTATTCAACAAGCAATCCCGCATCATTAGAATCTATTTGCTGGATACAGAACAACCGCCGCGGAACACGCAACGGGTACGTGACGTGAATGACTAATGACGAGTTATCCAGCCTCCGGAGCAAGGGACAGTACTCACAACATGGGGATTATGGAAACTACCACCAACATAAAGTAGCTACAACAGTCAACTGACGTGATTTTTTGGTGATCTAACGCTTCTCATTGTATTATTGTGAGAATACACTGTACTAACTGTATATGGATGTCTCGTGGAGCTTTGGAAACCTTACTCCCGCAGGAGCACAACTATCAAACTATTTGACTGCGATGTTCTGTATGGTGGCGGTACAGTCCTTAGGCACGCAGCTCCATTGTTTTCTTGGAGATCGTCTCCCTCCTTCATGTATCGTATCAGAAGTTCCAAAGTATATCTGTTCACGCTTAAATGCAGCGGAGCGAGATCGGGTGAGCCACAAGAAGCGGCGGCGGGGCGCCGGCGCCGGTGCCTCCCACGACTACTGCCACTTGCCGTACTATTAGCGCACGCGCACACCCGATTTCTTGTCGTACTATTAGCGCACGCGCACACCCGATTTCTTGTCGTAGGTTAGCTGGTCACCGCATCCATTTTGTAGAACAATCGCCTGTTTCTTCTTTCATCCTGAGCTTAGGTCCTTACAATACCCCTTGCCTACATCTATACTTCCATACTAATATTATAAAGAGGAATTTGTGTTTTTGTGGTTTTGTATTGAATAGTCTCCGAAACTACTGGACCGATTTCATCAAAATTCTTTCACCGTTAGAAAGCTACATTATCACTGAGTAACATAGGCTATATATTATACTAGCTGCCCGCCCCGGCTTCGCACGGGTAGACAAAATATTTGATAAATGTCTACCCGTGCGAAGCCCGGGCAGGCCGCTATTATTAATATAGATATATGGGAAGAATGGTTCTTGTCACAATCTTTCAATCAAGTCTCACTAGATACCAAATGCTACGTAAATAATATACATAATACGAATATCATTCTGCCGTCTGAAGATATTTTTCTAAGGAGATAAAGTTGCTATGTTCAAAGGCAAATATTCCGTTCGGCTGGCCTACCATCGAATACTTTCCATTTTTTCTGAAACTAGAATACAAAGGTTGGCTGCTGTTGAAATGTGCTTACAATATGAAACGGTAAATTCACGGCGCGGGCCTAGGTAAATTTATATCAATCATTCACAATCAACGTAAACTGAAATTAAGCTTTTACGATGCATATATACATACATACATATATATGTCAGTTTTAATATGATTATCACCTCAATGACAATAACTTCATGCTTGACCTAAAATTTACCGACCGGAGCACGGTTTACTAACCCTTTGCTGTCCGTCCGTCTGTTTGTCCATCCGTCTGCCTGTCAGCGGGCTGTATCTCGTGATCCGTTACTACGGATGTACCTACTGATAGACAATTGAAATTTTCACAAAATATGTATTTATAAATAAAGAAAATCAAGGGGGCTCCCATACTAAAAACTAGTTGTTTTTTTTTTGGATTTTTGCTCTATCCTAATAATGGTAATAAGTAGACGCTTGAAATGCTCATAGTGTGTATTGTTATTATTTTCAAAAAAAGAGTGAATTTTTACTATAAGAAATAATACGGAAAATTACGGAACCTTCGGTGTGGAGTCCAACTCGCACTTGGAAATTTTCTTTATACATTACTACTATATATATTATACCAGAAACAAAAATCTACGTATAATTACCTGTCTCTGAGTTACTGCTCTACTATTCGATGTTTACAGATGAAAGACAAGATACTTGTAAGAAACAAATAAGGTACTTTTTGGTTTCTCAGCTGAATACAATTAGACATACAAATAAACATAGCATTCAACTTGAAACACAAACGAAATTCAAAAACATAAACATGTTCACAGTAGCTATTCCGTCCGGCTGTGTAATGGGCAACATGTGGCAAGGTTAAGCGCATTACAACCAAGGCCTGTCGCTGGATTGCGGCCCGAAGGCCGGAGCCAATGCTGCGGGCTATCGATTATCCAGCTCGGTAGTGTTATCTCGAGAAGGGTCATTTCGTTTATTTATAACTACGGAACAATTAATAATGCTCATTTTAATAATTACTATCAGACATCTAGTACTAAGCGAAGCAAAGCTGACCGATACAAAAAAACAAATACGTTTTTTAACTAGTTATTTATAGTACATATCCACCCAGACACAAGGCAAAACCAATGTTCATATTTTTCTTAAAATATTTATTTACCCTTAAATTGGGTATTTCATGCTACTGGTTGCATCTTTGAACCGCATAGGGCGAAATCAATTTCGTACCAACGTTATAAGCACATCGAGCCCATTTAAACATGCAACAAGCAAAAAAAAAAACATTAGACAAATATATTTTGGCAAAAGTCCACTGAAACCCCAACTACAAGAAGAATATTAACAAAACCAAAGAGCAGCCCAAACATGCGCTGGCTTCAGCAAACAACAATAGTCTGAAAAGTTTCCCAGGCATTAAACGTGGCTGAACCAACACAGGGCAGGATAGCATTGATCGTGCAAAAAACCGATCTAAATTAAAATCTGGCTTTACCTTTACCACGAGAATTGTGCAAATGCCGTGCACACGCCAGACAAACAACATTTTAAAACTAGTGCAACACGTGTGATACAAGCAAATGGTACTCTATAAACATCTTGTGAAGATATAGCAGGCTGATTGTAACTATAAAGAACCTACAACATAGTAGAAAAAAATACTCACACCATTTTTAAGTAAGCCTGTCTTGCTTCCATAAAATCATAATCAAAAATAATTTATTCAGTTTTGACCCTTATAAGGCAGTTATGAAAGTCTACTTTACCACCGGTTCGGAAAAAAAGCCACCTGTGAAGAACCGGCAAGAAACTTAGTGCTCTGTCTCTTTCATGATATAACAATATAATTATGTTATGAGACAATTTCATTGTACATTAATGCCCAAGTACGTATCAATTCTTCCCTCGATACTTAAATATACTCGAAAATCATAACTGTTTTCGCTACAGCCGGTTAAAATGTGGGTTATCGAATATAAATAACCCATTTATTGATCGATGGCTGGCCGTCTGTCTGAGTTAGCAATAACTGATTATGTAAGTTACGCGTGAAACTTATGCAGGCTTCAGTTTAATTCCCAGTTGGACTAACTTCGATAAAATAATTTTTGACTATGACATTGAAAAGTTACTTGTCACATTCAAAACAAACATTACGCCTGCGAGCTTACACTTTACAAACTCGTCAAGCTTTGAGTAGACACATTGATACTGTATTATTTACCATAAAACTAATGGCCCACTAGCTTCTGCCTGCGACTTCGACCGCGTTAAGCTAAGAATCCCAGAGGAACCTGACATTTTCCCGGGATAAAAAGTACCCTATGTGTCAATCCAGGTTATAAACTATCTTTGTTCCAAATTTCACCCAAATCCGTTTAGTACTTTTTGCGTGAAAGAGTAACAAACATCCACACTCACAAACATCTGCTATTATTAATATTTAGCACACACCTCACCAAAATTCCTTCCATGCATCCAACGCCCACTAGACAACATTACAACATATGCCTTACATAAATTGCAAAGCATTTTATACGCCGTTAAATATTTCCAAAACAACTGCGTAAAATAAAATTTCCATTATTTCCATAATTTCGCGGCGTAACTGAAAAACCCGCTCCTGAAAACGAGAACACGAGGCGACATTGTAATCCCGCTTTGTTCCGGCGCTAGAGAGGTTTCTCAGCGTCGCAAATTAGTCAACATTGCCAAGCAAATTGGTCTATTAACCTTTTTTAACATTTAATCGCTTCCCAAAAGGTCTTTCAGGATATTTGAATAGAATTGTTTTAGACAAAACTGCTTACAATGTATAAATAACAAAAGAAAGCTTTGAAGCTAAATACTTATAATAGTATGAACAGAACTAACATACAATGTGTCAGATACTCGTAGTCTAAGGGCAGGCCAAGTAAGTAAGTCATGTGTAAATTAATAATCAAAATAGCATTTATTCAGATTAGGCCCTTATAAGGCACTTATGAAGGTCTAAATTACCACCGGTTCGGAAAAAAAATAATGTAACGGTTTGTAAAGGTTAACCACCTTTCTCTCTAGAATTGAGAAAAGTGTAAATCCCTAACACTATTTATATTTAACTAAGTGACAAGAAGAGCCAATCAATGACCTAATGATAAACATCGTGGTTGCGTGCAACAGATGCAGTTCCACGCAGGAGCTTCAATCGTAAAATCAGTCGAAAATCAAGACCACGGCCGATACATCTCGGTCGAAACGTCGAGAGGTAAATAATCAATTTAATATCGCGTATAAGACCCGTATTCATGTCATTACTGTGTGCTTAGATCGCGCAATTTTGAAAAATATTAGGTAGTACCCACCTAGCCGATAAAAAATCTATTACCTAGTAAAATATTAAGGATCTATTATGCGCGTGCGCCACGGTAACAACGAGACAGTACAGTAGACCTCAGCACTTAGATGAATAAAAAAATTGCCAACGCTTAAGGCCGAGGCAAATAAGCTCTCCTAATGAAGAGAGATTTAAAACTTTTCAAAGTGACAATCGTTTATTAACCCACACAACGCAACCTAAACCTAAAATGTGTATGCAAATGAACAAAAACATGGATGGAAAATAAAAATGCCGACGGGAATTTAACACAGAATGTTCTGTGGGGAAGCGTTGGGAAAACGGCTTTATAATAAAAAAAAATGTGTTTTTCTGTTGTATTTGAAACTAATTTTATACGTGGAGTTCCCTATAAGGACGGGGCATAAATACAGTGCCGGTAGCAGGAACATTGTCGACAACGTTTTCGTATCGCCTTCGACTATTTTTGTATTGGAAAATGAACAGCGCTGCGGCGGTGAAAAGTGGAACTAAAAATTAGTATGTCAATTTTGACATTTCGCGAGTTACGTTTTCGAATATGTTGTCGACAATGTTCCTGCTACCGGCACTGGTTACAGTTAAAGATCGAAAGGTCTTCATAAGCATACACGATTCTATAAGAGGCTTCTCAATCTATAATCCAGTTGGCACTGGGTACCATTGAATTCCTTGGCAATCAAACAGGCTTTTTTGCGCAATACTCTTACAAGTAACAAAATACATTATTTTATTTCATTTAAGACGGTTCCAGAGTTCTTGTAAGTTGACCTTCTAGAATTGCGTCAATGTCTACAAACACAGCGTTTAAATGAAAGTGAAATCACAGACAGACATTCCTTTCTAGATTATTACTATAACCTTCGTTAAAAAGGAAGGTCGGAACTACAAGCCTCTTATATCATGACGCAATGTCAGTTCAATAAATAATGCTCCTCGGGCGATTGAATTACTCGATCCATTTTTAACCGACAACAAAAAGGAGCATCTCAATTCAGATTTTTTATGTATGTAAGCTAACACCTTTTACTTCATTATTATTTCAATCGATTTAAGAATCTCTATATTATGGAATGATGAGTATTGTGAAATGAACTCCCCGCCGTGGTTTTCACAAAGGAGTACAAGAGGAGTACAAGAAGGGTGTGCATAGAGATTTTTGAAGGGTCGCCAACGCGCGAGGGATTCCCCGGTGTTGCAAGCATCCATAGACTACGGTGACCGCTTACCATCAGGTGGATCGTATGCCTGTTTGCCCCCTTAGTCTTAAAAACATCAAAATCTCGAAGTGGTTCATTGTGTTTGATGAAAAGTCGCATCAATATAGCCAGTCTAAATATTAGCGAAACATGTCGAGTTCTCAATGACATTTTGATTCCCAAACGTGACTGGAGATATAAAGATCCCACTGCTGCCCACTGGTGGGCGAGCTATAAACACACACACACGTATAATATGCGAGATCTGACCCACACAGTAAGGCTCCTTGGGGATATTCACAAGTAATATTCAATGTGTTATCATTTTCATAATATACTGAAATAACTATGTATTGAATTATAAACGAGCTATCTTTACCTACTTTAAAAACAAAGAGCGAATAGAATAAAACAAGTGAAACTATAAATATTTGTTCACTCCGAATCTCGCAGACGCTGTCGTCACTAGATTGTATCAATATGTATAAGAAATACATCACAAATCCTTGTGATGGCGTGTAACATAATAAAATATTATGTGTTATAAGATATTAAGGCCAGACTAGTGAGAATCCTAGGCATAATTCTAGATTTACGAGTAAAGTTTGATCGTAGGCCACGCGGCAACTACGCAGCTTTATCTTACGAGCCATCGTGATACATAGGCGGCAGTAAATTCAGAAGACTTTATCGCAAGCAATGAAATTTCAACCCGTTACACTATCTATCTATGTATAAAAACACCGGCCAAGATCGAGTACGACTGGCGAATGAAGATCAGTATTCCGTACCACAGCCGAATATACTTTCATTGTGTACCTAATAAGATATATGCTGCGAAAATTTCAACCGGCTATCCATTGCGGTTCAAACTATGCAGTCTTTTAAAGGGTACACCATCTAATCTGCAACCGCCGAGTAACATACACTAATGACACAAGTTAGAAAAGCATGGAATCATTAGTAAGAGAGAGACGGCAACAGTGTTGAACTTCGATAGTTTGGGCAGATAGGATATAGAAAGCGGCCGTAAGGGTGTTACTGCCTACACACAATGTATGACTAAAGACCGTTTACCGTAAAGGCTTCAATATCAGCAAACAAGCCGACCTACCGGTAGGTGGAGCTCGCTCGCCGTTACTTATTCATATCGGGCTGAACAGCTCTCGGTAACGCTGAATAACTCTCGTGTACAAATAAAAGTATCGCCCGTGGTACCGTTTTGAATATGAAATAATAGTTGGTTGCCAGTACCAGCGAGTAATACAAGAACAGACACACGCCAACGGTTATCACTCACACCCCACTACTTTTTACTACTAAGATGGCATACAAGCATACGGCCCACCTGATGGTAAATCAACTGATCTCATGTAATCTACATGAAACAGATACGGTATAAAAAAGCCACTTCTTATTTTGTAAAGCAATGTTAATGAGTAGATAGCATATACATACAAACAAAACAATCATGACCAGACACCGCCGCCCGCCCGCACTGGCGTCACACATACAACGCTGTATGTATTTCAATATAATGAATACAGACAGAATACCACAACACCTCATGAATAGAACTGAAAATAAAGAAACACAATAACACTTAGGTATCATTTGCTCCGGCCCAAAGTTTACTTATGCTGGTCTAGTGGTTAGTATAGCTGTTCGATTACCGCCGGGCAAACATTTTTGTTTGCCTGTGTCTGAGTATGTATTTACAAAAAAAAAGGATCTTAGTGTTATATCAGCTACTGGTTCCCATCGTACAAGCTTTGCTTAGTTTGGGGCCAGATGGCGCTGTGTGATAATGTCCAAGCATTATTATTACTTATACTATTAGCATTTTGACGTAAAGTATGAACCACAAGCGGTACCGCGCGCACTTTGCCTAACTATTATGCTGATACGGATCCCTCCGTAGAAACCCCACGCTGACTCCGATGGGCAAAACCACTTCGTATAATACTTGATAAACACCGCTATACTATTGAACAAATAGTGATTACTCGAACGGCCGGTGACAAACAAGCCCATAAATAATAACAAGGTAATAAACATATTTATTACACGTGGGTAGATAAGATAACTGTGGTATTAGCCGAGCACGCGGCCACCGCGCCGCAATTACAGGACGAAAACACTCCAACTGGATCAACATTACAAATGTTCCGCGGAGTAAAGCCTTGGAAAAGCCTAGATCATTTTAATCTGCGATCACAGTTCTTACACAGCTTCTATCAAATGTTGCTACACTTGCGAACTAATTGGTAACTACTTGTTTTAATTTGTATGTTGTCTTTTCACATAACGTTTGCCTGATATGGAATTACAAACTCGTTTTGTTTCGTTTATATAAAAGTCCCGGTAACATAGCACTGGCACAACGGAACAACCGATGAACAAACAAATAATATATCAAAAAGTGCTCTTCCGAGAGAAAAATCACAAGTGCGTGACTAATACGAACAAGTGGCGTAGCTTCGTAGACGCGCTACGAACCGTAGACGGTGCTACGAGATACGGCACTTGGAACTTGATATTTTATGAGTGATTGAAATATAAAATGTTTTCACACAGGCTTCTTTGCCTAGGGGTAGGCTGGGTAGGCAGGATTGTAGCAAACAACAATAGTTGTTGGTTAATTATAACAATTCCAATATACTCAATTGTTGATTTTTTTTAACACAACTAATGCGGCAAACAAGATGGCTTATCTGATGGTAAGCGGTCACCATAGCCTATGGACGCTTGCAACACCAGGGGTATCACTCGCAATTTGCGGACCCTAAAAGACCCTGAACTGCTAAAGTATTCAATGACGGAAAGGTAAAGAGTACTCGGAACCGGCGCGCTTGTATGAGGAGATTGATGAACGTGAATGAAGCAAAAGAGTTGAGCAAGTAAATGGCACTCTACAAACTATCCCGAATGAGACATGGCGTGATGATATGTATGTATTCATCAGTCTACATTTTATATTTATAATTAAAATATTCCACTCCTCCTTGGTGTTACAGACCGGTGCTAGGTCAGCAAGTGTACGTACAAACGCCACCAACAGACTCACAATGAGTTTTTGGCGGGAATCAGGCGGAGCGGTTGAGATTTTTTCCAGTGTGTCGTAAATTGTGTTATAGTGATCTTTAATGTGTATTTTTGGTGTCGATATGTGCAGTAAAGTTTCATTTAGTGACTGATTTATAGGAGCATTGGAAATAATGCCATAATACGACTTTTAGGTTAAGTGATTTATCATTTTGGTCAATAGGTTACCTCTAATCTAAAGGCGTGTTACGATCTGCTACTGCCGTGGATTGTCTCCAGAAACTCCATTGGGCGTTAGAATGCATGACACTAGGCATTTTAATGCGGCAAACACGAGAAATTTTGCAACATGAAAATTCTCTAACACTCGACACTGGCAAAAATAGTCCCTGAAGGGATTGATTGCCATACTTAGGAAGAAGAAGAAGAAGAAGACTCACAATGCAAGTGAGTACTTGAACTAGCTAAAGTAGGGTTACTGCCGCGTCCATTGTACAGACACACAATGAACCCGACTTCACATACAGAACGCTTCACTCACAACAATACGCAACATAAGTCATTGTGGAAGAGACCTTACAATTATTTTACTGTATACTCGTGCGTGAGAGCCTTATCTCGATGTTACCTTTATTTTGACATACAATTATGTTGTTATAATACTATAATATGCATGTACTATATGAAACCTAAATTAATTATTCATAAAAAATCTTCCTCTGGAATCAGTCCATCTATAATAATAATAATAATAATGCTTGGACATTATCACAGCGCCATCTGGCCCCAAACTAAGCAAAGTAGTACTATGGGAACCAGTAGCTGATATAATACTTATATACTTTTTTTTTTGTAAATACACACTTATAATACATACTAAACACCCAGACGCAAGACAAACATATTTGTCACATAAATGTTTGCCCCGGCGGGAATCGAACCCACGACCTCTAGCGTAGCAGTCAGGTGTACTAACCACGAATCTATTAATGAAAAACGCATTAAAATCCTTTGCGCAGTTTTAATGATCTAACATACAGACAGGTTGCCAGTGCTCGATGAGGATAAGCTGGTCTAGTATTAATGCTGCTATCACAGTGAGTCCTCATCAACAAAATGGTTGGCAACCCGTTAGTGATACCCCTGGTATTTCTAGCGGCTATAGGCTACGGTGACTGCTTACCATCAGGTGGGCCGTATGCTTGTGTGCCACCCTAGAGGTATAAAAAAAACACGTCCGGAAGCGACTTTGTTTTATACTATGGTATACTGTCAGTCTGGTATGAATAACAATAAAAACACTTACCAACTATTTGGGCAAGTCCCTCACGTGGTAGGCAGAGAGTATAGAGCGCCATTTCACTCCTGCCCTACCACACCACTTTTCCTTTTTGAACATGCATCAATCGCTCATACAAGCCAGCCGGGCCCGAGTATATGCCGGTGTTATTGCCAACATAAGGATTCCGTAAATGTATTTGTATACTCGGGTGCACCCAGTGCCTCAAGGCGTGAATTAATTCGAAATATATCGACACGTCGTTGTAATGATTAATATTATAATGAAAATTGTTTTATAAAACTAACGTAATTTATCAAAAAAATAACCACCGCTTATCTCATTGGCTCTTAACGTATAACTTATACACACAAATACTTATTCGCTTTTCATATCAGCTTTAAGCTGTCGAACGTTTGAAGATCTTATTAAATCACTAACCTAATACAACAAGTCAGTGTATTAATTAAATCATCCACGCAGCATCAGGGCTCTTCGTTTCGCATCACTAATAACTCAAACTCAAAAAGATCTTTATTTGACTAGACTTTACAGGCAAGCACTTTCAAATCGTCAGAATCTACCACCGGCTTCGGAAGGTCGGTTTTGCTGACAAGAATCCGGCAAGAAACTCAGCAATTACTCTTTATAAACCAAAAGAATTACATAAAGTTTACATTTCAAATACTAACTTAACATGAATACATATTTCACAAAATAATATATAAAAACAATTGATAACACTAAAAAATAACATTAACACATAGACCAGTATATAACGCTTGAAATTAAGATGTAAGCTAGTGGTTAATAAAAAAAGGCTTGATGACCAGCCAGAATATAACTCTTACTCAAGTATTACGTCTAATGGGTTACTTAAGTCAGCTTCAAAAGGCTAATCCGAGTCCGACACATCTTAGTGAAGTGATGTTAAAGGTGACTCAACTTCGTACAAGCTTCACGCTACCAATGGAACATAAATAAAGGTTAAATTAGATGTATATGGCGTATTCCACATTATATTTTATTTGAACGAAGTTGGTCAACGGCATACGTTACCAGACGGTAAGCAGACGGTAAGTGACGGTAGTATATACCAGGGGTATCACTAATGCCAACCCTATTGTTGTTGAGGTCTCACTGGTACTAGCAGCATGTCCTTACTGTCAGCACAGTGTACCCTCGTGAAGCTCTGGAAACTTAACTTCACAAAAAAAATATCAGCGGCTCCTTCCCATAGTACAAGCTTTGCTTAGTTTGTGGCCAGAAAGCGCTGTGTGATAATGTCCCAAGGATTATACTTATACTGTTATATTATAGTTTAACTAATATATAAGCCTTTAACGGTTGAACGAAGGCAAGAAATCTTGGAAATCGCCTGAGAAACTATTGTTTTACTGGAACTCGTTACCTTTATTAGGGGTCATATTGTGTCGAGTGCTAAAGGGGTGACCCTAGAGTGAACACAAGCCGGGACACATAAGGCACGCAATATTGTAGGTTTCATGAGGGCGGGAAAGCAAAGAGTTTGACAAAATATTGGTGCCAATTCTATTGTACAAAATGACTAAACTTAACTTATTTGACAGGTCTAAAAAGTCTTGCTATCCCTTTCTCATGTGCGAGGTTAAATAAGGATAGCAATACCTTTAGAACTGTCAAATTAGTTAAGTTTAGTCATTTTGAACAACAGAATTGGCACCAATGTATAGATATATATAACATGGTGCAAAATTATAATGAAATTAATATAGTCCGAGCTTGCCAAGAAATCAGTATGTCAATCATAAAAACCAAAACAAAAAAAAACTGACAGCTCACGGAAAGCATAACACAGCTCACGATTCGAACGATGATAATGCGACACGGCCGGAGTCTCAGGGACAAGCTTGTATTACATAAATATTAGCATTTCAGTAAACACGTTAATCTCATTAACAATAATCCGGACAAACGAACATGTCCGACAACTTATTATATAATAAGCCCCAAATCTAAATCCAACCCGGGACGCCGGCTTTCAATAATCCACTAACAAAGGAAGAAAATTATGTACTTTAATAATGTAGTCTATTCATAATGCTATTATATACTTCAACTAGCGGCCCGCCCCGGCTTCGCACGGGTAGACATTTAGATCAAATATTTTGTCTACCCGTGCAAAGCCGGGGCGGGCAGCTAGCATAATTATGTTACTCAGTGATAGTTTAGCTTTCTTTCGGAGCCTAGAGACATTTATCAAATATTTTGTCGACCCGAGCGTAGCCGGGGCGGGCAGCTAGTATAATATAGCCTATGTTACTCAGTGAAAATGTAGCTTTCTAACGGTGAAAGAATTTTTGAAATCGGTCCAGTACTTTTTGAGTTTATTCGTTACATACAAAAATACAAATGTTTCCTCTTTATAATATTAGTGTAGATAATGCAATCTATTTTCGGCGCAGTGAAAACTACCCGGCATCCGTAATCCGGATGAGCCGGGGTATTGCAAATACGCTTATGTACCAGCACACCAGCTTCGTAACAATGCCTCGCCCCTCTAGGTGGGCTTTTAGGACTCCATGCATAACTACCATACAACTAATACTATAAATGCGAACAAGATTTTGTTTATGCTTTCACTTCATAACTTTTTCGATCTGAGATAGCATGATTACTTGCTATAAGCCAACCTATTTAGTCTACAGATCACCGTGTAATTACACGAACTGTACAGAAAAGGATATGAGGGTTTTTATGGGAGGAAGGCTTTATAAGGGTACCTTTCATCCACAAAAACAGCAAATATATCTCTAGAGCCACGCGGATGAAGCCGCTAGTAAACCTAGTTTAGAATATTCGCACAATAGCTCTGAACCAGAGAGCATGTATGAAGTGGTTGATGGATGTAGAACTTGAAGCAAAAGAGATTGTGTAAGAATGAAATTAAACTCTATATTCTCTGGTTACCTCTAAAGGGAGTCGGTGTTATTATATGTATGTATATATACATAGCTGTTTGCAAAAACAACGTATTTTTGCCAGTGCTCCACGAGGATAAGCTGCGCTAGTAGTAATGCTGCTAGCACAGTGTCTCCTCATCAACAACAGGGTTGGTAACGCGTTAGGGATACCCTTGGTATTGCTAGCGGCTACGGTTACTGCTCACCATCAGGTGAGCCGTGGGCCTTTGTGCGTCCTTAGTGATTTAAAATAACTGTGTAATTCAGTTTTAGACATTATACACGTGGAGAAACCTACCTACACTGCTTTCATTATGTTGATCACTCGACGTTAGCTAATTTGCCGTGATTTAATATGTCTAGTCGCAAGAATAGCTACACTTTAAGCCGCAGCGCACAAAGCTCTGTCTGTAATATTTACTTTGCTTTGTTTTAGATTAGAGTGAGACACATATAAAACTGAAAGACTGGTGGGTGATATGAAGACACGACATCAGATCCCATTTGGCAGGCAAAGACGGCAACAGCACTGGTAACAAGACATGTTTCGACTGCGTTATGTTCGAAAACGAAAATGTCAAAATTTTCATACGAATTTTTAGTACCACTTTTCGCCGGCGCAGCGCTGCTCATTTATCCCTTCCAAAATTAGTCGAAACCTTTCATTTCAAATACACAAGTTTTTTTAATACAACTTTCAATGATTTAACAAAACAGTTTTAATATTTCTATTGTCACCACAAATTGTCTTGGGAACCAGTTACGCCCTACACGTATTTTTTTATATTGCTGTTATTTTCCATTTGTGTTTGATCACTATATTTTTTTAAAACGTTACCGTTTGTATAGCACACCACCTACACAAACCATTAAATATTCCACATTTGAACAGCGATGGACCAATAAAATTTGTGTAACACAAATTTGTAGTAAAGAGAAGGCTGCCAATTCTGTTCGCCCTTCTATAGTGTAGTTACTACTTGAAAAACTATTACAATAACAGCAGAAATTCGCGGCCTATGAGAAATTTTATCATAACAAAACGCACCACCGAGTATAGAAATATAAATAAGGTCTGTTATTTGAGGAATAACTTGAATTTGCTTTTAAGTCCGAAAGCTGTTTCATAAGTAAGAAACCCTGATGCATTACATCCCACGGTATCAGTCGCGCGTACATATTTCAATCCCTAAGGGGTTGAATTTTCAATAATCGTATCGGTATGTGTGTATGATGTCTAGAATAGTTAGCTGTGCGTTTTTTTTGTCAGTGGTTACATGTCATCTAGTTGCCACTGTCGTGTGACTGACTGTTCTGCTACTGAGGACTCAGCTCCTTCTAATACTTGTTATATGTAATTTAACTGTGAACACATTGTTGCAGTCTGTATGTACGTATATTTACATGTTGATAATAGCATATATAAATGTTGATTCAAGAGAGGTAGGGCGATTTGGGATTTCCCGTGGGTTATTCCATTTATAATTGGAGCCGCCCGTTTGGGGACTGTACCTCCGCCTTACAGAAGACCGCAGTGAAATAACACTACTTGATGTAGTATGTTGTGTTTCTGCGGAAAGTAAGGTTGCCAGTGCTCCACGAGGATACGCTGGGCTAGTAGTAATGCTGCTAGCACAGTGAGCCCTCATCAACAACATGGTTGGCACCCCGTAAGTGATACCCCTGGTATTGCTAGCGGCTATAGGCTACGGTGACTGCTTACCAAACTAAAAAAAAAAAAAGTTGAAGCAATTTAGATGGCAACCGTTATCGAAATGTGTACGAAGGACGCTAAAATATCACCACTGAGAAGTTGTGTGATGTCACCTCTGCCTACCAATAAGGCGTTATAAGATACTAGAATTACAATATACATCTAAACGAATTTGACAGGACTTAAAGTATTGCCATCCTTAATTAAACCCGCACATGAGAAAGGGATAGCAATACTTTCAGTCCTGTCAAATTAGTTTAGTGATTTTGTACAACATAATCGACACCGTTAAGTATTGGAACTGATTTTTATATTTAAAAAAACGTATAGTTACATCAAGTCCAAACATAATTTTCCTGCAGTTAATTAATAAAAATATATAGTTGAAAATGTTGCATTAATGAGGAGAGGAAACAAAACTCAAACCGCAAAACCACGTCATACGAAACGCAGAAAGTCCTGGGAGCCATAAAGGAGGATTAAACAAAGCCACTCCTGTTCAGAGAACGGATTATTTGTAGGTTCAGTCCATTATGGAGGCAACACTGAACGTTTTTGGGCTGCAATTTGCGGATACAGAAGTATTGATTTTAATTAAAATTGGAGCATCCGGGCAAACGATATGAACAATTTGAATACATACGGATGCTACGTTGATTGGAATCTGTTATGAAATAGCAAACTCTCCATCTTCACGGATAATGGAGCGGGCACATGTTGGTTGGTATTAACGATTCATTCATGCTTTAAAAGGGAGACATGATTTTCTTAACAATAAGAAAAGTATTCCTCAAAATCAAATACATATTGCGTTAGGGTGAAAAGGGAAAGACCTGGATAATATTGATAGATCTCGTCCAATCTATAATGCGTCATCTACCACTTTTCTGGTGCATATATTCATTATTAGATGTTGTCTGCGGCTGTGAAGAAATATCGATACTGGTATCCACGCACAGATAACATGAAATATTGCTTATTTTAAAGTATATATTGTTTTTTTTATTGGTTTAGAATTTCCAGACATTACCTTTAAATACAAACAAACATTTTCCATTTTATAATGTTAGTATAAATAGTTTCCATGAATATATTTCAACAAAAGTATACCTACCTACCTACAAGCCCCAAACCAAAAGCTCACAAAAAGAATATGTTCAGCTATCAGTGCTAATAAAATCGATGGCTCTAACTCCCGCGATACGGGGCTACGTGCAGACTATTATCGAAACCTTTATGGCGAGCCCAAGCCCGTTATAAAGATATCCCGCTACTATAAGACCGGCAACCTTGCTACACGATAGAGATGTACACTGACGCCGTATATGTGATAAAATTGAGTGAAATGAATAAAACAACTAATGAATAATGCAGATACGATACACGACTTCAATAAGAAGAAGCCGAGGAAGGCCAACGTCTCCCTATAAACTCACTAAACCAAAACACCAGTCCCCAGTGAAGAGTCTCCGACCCGACGGGCCTGTATGGAGAGAAGATGGTAATTTAGACGTTCATTAGGGCCTATACTAAAATTAAGTTAAGAGTGAAATGGCGCTTATACTCTCTGCCTACCCCAACAGCGATTTTTCTGCGACGGCTGCTGAGAGGTTCCTCTGAGCAGCTATTTTGGCACACCCAGGTGAGGAAACCCTGATTTAAGTTTTATAAAGCAATCGAATAATAGTTACATTTGAATCGAGTCAAATGATATCTCGAGCGGCATAATAAGGCTTTGATATTCAGGTAACGTTACCGTTAGTACATGAAAAATTAAGGTGATTTTGTATTCATTCAGTGAGATTAGATTAGAGCTGTCTGGTAGTAATTTGTTTACAGTTTAAATACATTTATTGATTTTCTTTAATATACGTAGGTATAGAGATCAGTGCCGGCAGCAGGAACATTGTCGACAACGTATTCGAAAACGTAACTCGCGAAATGTCAAAATTGTCATACTAATTTTAGTTCCACTTTTCACCGCCGCAGTGCTGTTCATTTTCCAATACAAAAATAGCCGAAGGCGATACGAAAACGTTGTCGCAATTATTCATGCTTGCGCTACTGGGCGCCCAAGTCGAGCAAAGCGGCACGGCCAAACCATCCTTTTCTCAAAAACCCTTGTTTAAGTTTTAAAACAATGCTTTTATACAGGCAGCCATTTTATTATAGTTATTTGTATAAGGAAATATAAGATAAGGCGCTCAATTTGAATACATAAAGTAACACTATCCACGAGTATCATTTATTATGGGACTCAGATTGGGCACCGACGACACGACACGAATTTCCCGCCTGCAGCTATTCGCGAGAACGTGAATTGAATACGAATTTGTGGGGCATTGAGAGACAAATTGTTGTTGATACAGCACAGAGGAGCTGCTGGAGTCTGGAGACGGATCCAAGCTGCTCTTGAGATTTGCAATGTCAGCACTTCCATTCCCTTGCAATATCCTAAGGTATTTTATACTAGAACTAATATATTTGGGACTGACGATGAATAGAAACGAATGCAGGTATAATTAGTCAGCTTCATATATATTGTTATAGAATGATCGTTACATAAAAAAGACAGAGCACTGAGTTTCTTGCCGGTTCTTCTAAGGTGGCAACTTTTTTCGAACCGGTAGTTAATTAGACCTGAATGCCTTATTAGGGCCTAAGCCGAAAAAATAATTTTGATTTTTGATTTTATACCGTAGCATTAAAGACTACAATAAATCTCACTGTTCAACTCAGTTGTAATTTCTAAACTAAGAAAAATATTACTTTGAGTAAAAGGTCATGTATAATTTTAAATAACAACTCACTCTGTCAATTATAAGTCGCTGTAATATACACTGTACACTGGCAGAATTATAAAGTTAATCTTCAAACTAACTTTTTGAACGTAGCGCTTGTGATGTGATTACCAATTCAAGTCGCGAACAAGATTTTTTCTTCTTCCTTCTTAAGATGGGCAATATATTGTCGCTATGTATAAAATTTACTCCAACTCCAACTGTTATCTTGTACACTAATATTATAAAAAGGAAAGCTTTGATTGTTTGTGTGTATTGAATAGGCTCGGAAACTGCTGGACCTATTTCAAAAAATATTTTGGCGTTAGCAAGCTTAATTATCACTGAGTAGCATAGGCTATATATTATATTGATACGCGGGCGAAGTCGCCGGGAAAAGAGCTAGTATTAAATACAACTCATCTTATCTTATCTTATAGAGCCACAGCTGGGCAAAGCTTATCTTCTTTTCTCCAGTCGACTTCTATCCCTGCATTAAAATCATCCAGTTTGTCTAGCCATTAGCGTTTTGGTTTTGCCTATTGTGAAATGAAATTTTCAAATTCAACTCAGTCAGGTGGTATCATGAGCTTACAACTATACAAAGGTATACAGATCGGAAACGAACTCAACCGCACACGGACAACACAAGCAGGTTATTGGAAACTACGAGTAGCATGTGGAGAGTAACGTAGCTTTAGATATTGATTCGTCCGGTCGATATCACAAACAGACTACTTTTACAGATTACTTTTACAGTACTTTTATAGATGTAGGCAGTATAGCATAAATCTTATATAATTTCTTTATTACGCACAAAAAACAGAACACAATTTTATAAAAACATGTACAAAGTAAAATGGTTCAAATCTGATCTGAACTGTGCTCCAAGGTTTTTGTTTGTTTTGATAAAATCATATACAACTGCGAATTATTTTTTAATACAAGCTTTTATTCCCGCATCAAGCTCTATCCTTTGATATGTATACCATAGGGGTGTGGGGTTACTGTGGAAATGATAAATCTCAATTTTGTGACGTCCGCCATGTTCTATGAAAAAAGGCGGCATTTATGCAATCGTGCATTGTCATGGGAACCAAACGTGTACGACGAAAAAAAAAAAAAGATTGCAGAAAATGTGTCGTCGTCTGCAAGACAAGTGTGCATCAAGTCCACCCAACAATAAGAATAACAAAACGATTTAGATTAGAATAACAATCGTCTATAGATACTAAACACTTACCATAAGACTGGCTATACACATATTTAGCTACTAGCGGCCCGCCCCGGCTTCGCACGGGGGTAGATTTTTATCAAATATTTTGTCTACCCTTGTGAAGCCGGGGCGGGCCGCTAGTATAATATATAGCCTATGATACTCAGTGATAATGTAGCTTTCTAACGGTGAAAGAATTTTTGAAATCGTTCCAGTAGTTTCGGAGCCTATTCAATACAAACACACAAAAATACAAATCTTTCCTCTTTATAATATTATTATATTATATTAAGTATAAGTATAGAAGTATAGATATCTTAAAAACCAGTTGGAGTAAATGATGCGTACCCCTTCATTCTTATTATCAAAGAGTAAAGAAACGAATGAACGGTCATAACAGTAGGACGAAAGCGAACATGGCATTTGGTGTGCCATTGACATTGAGTGTAACATTTGGCTCGGAGCCAAGGGCAGCCAACACCATGGGCTCTAACGAGGTCGGTGGCTCCAACCCTACCCTTGCACACAACGAACAAAATACCACCCTAACGCCTTCCACACACCGTACTATTCAACTTGGCAAGTGTATCGCGCCTCCGTCGGCAAGTTTTTAACAGCTCGTGTGGACTTGTAATCTTTACTGACAAGTTATCGCGAGCCATGCCGAACAATATACATACAATCGATGTATCGGTCTGTGTTTTGTTGGCGCCTCTCGAGCTAAGGGCTAAGTTCGATTTTCCAAGAAGTAAAGGGGATTTTCATAACTTTTATCACTGTAGTGTAGACGTTATAAGTTAATTAATTGGCAGAACAAGTTAAATACGTCTGATAACGCTTGTAATAAAAGTCTGCCGCTATTAAGTTACTTTCATTTTGGAGCTATCGGACAAATTGAATTTTAGATACAACGCAATCAAATGCCGAAGCAAGTCCGAGGATCTTCAGCAAACAGGCGCTTCGATGGAAAATTTTCAATTCTTATAACTATATTTACCTCATTTTCTATTCAGACGGCACAAACACTTACCTGTAACAAAAATATGAATTTATATAATGAAACCTGTGAATAAAACCTTAAGGTCTAGAATTCTCTACAGAAAATAGGCAGGATACATTTAAATTGGTACGGGTTTCGCCGCTCGATAAGTTTGGTGATACAAAAGAAGACGTAACAAATAATATAGTGTGGTGATACGTACCCTTGAGAAAAAAACTGTGACCATAACCACACAGTAGTTCTTAAGTCAATATATAGAATATATAGAACAGGAGAATTACAATATGGTAACTATACATATTAAAAAAAAATATACTGGTATATTCAGTGATTCACTTCATAGTTTTCTCTTACAGTTTATCCGATAAAAAATCGACGTATTAATACTTCATACGTGTGATTATTGATTGGTGTCTCTCTGCATTATGTTTTAAGAAGATAAACAAGCTCCCTAATACTGTGAATAAATGGTACGATCCCGGCAAAGCACTTGGCTAAAATAAAAAAAGGTATAGTATAGTATATGTAGGCTATGAACTTAAAAATAAGCTAATCCCAACCAATTTCGGTATATTCCTTCTGTTCCTGGAATTTGCCAGTTCCATAAACATAAATACATTATCATCCAAACGGTACCAATCACTTAACATAGATAGTTACGATTTACAGCTCCGTAGTTAAACAGCCCAGTAGTCGGAGGAACCGACATGTTCTATCGCTCTAATGCTCTTCCTTCCGATAAACTATACTAAAACAATATAAAGTCGATAAACCGTGACCAAATAACACAATACTGTAATGCTGTAGGTACCTACCGAAAGTAAGGAAAAGAAATTTCGCAATGAAGGGGAAGAAGGTTGTGAACAAATACCTGCTGGGTCGGCAACGCGCCAGTGACCGACCCCTGATGTTGCAAGCGTCTCTGAGCTTCCAACGATAACCCCTTACCATCAGGCGGGCCGTATGATGGTTTGCCACTTTAGTGGTATAAAAAAAAACATGTTCAGCTAGCACAGTGAGACTTACTGTCAACGAAAAGCCTACAACGATTACCAACGATATTCAATTGTCATAATGGGTCATATCCCGTCTAACTAGTAGCCGTAGTTCAGTTTGTTTAACTTCGTAAATCGATCTTTTATGCGCAATTTTTACTGTACCGCACGCCTCTCCAGAGTTATTTGAATAAATAGATCCACAGCTAAACATAGAGACTTAGTACAGAACGTCATAAAATGTAATATAATAATTTGCTGCAGTCGTAAATATTTCGAACTGAATCCGTACTGGTAATCATCACCAATCACCATGTATCACTATGACCATCTATTGTTGGTATTGATTTGCTGACATATTCCCGCGCCCCTGACCGACCCATTTCGGGACCAACTGGAACACAACGTATACTTCAATAGCATAAGCTTCGTGTGAACCGAAATGGCAATATAACTCAGTGAAAATACTGCTTCATCGATGAAGCGAAAATACCTGATGATAATTAGAACAGGGCTGGTTTACTAGCAGTTCATTTCAAACGTATGGATGTACCTTATCCTTTTCAATGTGTACAGTGGCAGAATATCTCGGGCCGCATGCTTGTATACCATTTCATTAAAAAAAAATATTTCGATGAACCGTACTGTTAACTACTGTTGTTATACAGACTTCATCTAATATCTTTTGCCCCACTAAATATAGTTATTCAGATTATTTAAATGGAAAATTAGTGAGTATGAAATATGTTTTTGGCTGCTATAAATAAACAAATAACAGGAAGCAACAGTAATGACATGAAAAGCCTCTCGGAGGAGCTGATGTTGGGTCAAGGCGAACTGCCTACTAGTGATCAAGGGCAGCGGAACTAGGGGCGGAGGGAACACTAATCTAATTCACTATAGGCTTCGATTTGCACGGTATCTTAACTACATATTGGTGTCGATTCTGTTGTTCAAAATTACTAAACTTAACTAATTTGACAGGTCTAAAAGTCTTGCAATCCCTTTCTCACGTGCGGGGTTAAATAAGGATGGCAATATTTTTATACCTGCCAAATTATTTAAGTTTAGTAATTTTTAACAATAGTATTGGCACCATTACAAGAACCTAGTCAATACTTTACGAATTTTTAATAAATTTACTACCGTTTCCGCGTGTCGTTCATTAATAAACTAGCGACCTGCCCCGGCTTCGCACGGGTGCATCTCGGGAAGGATTTTCTCTACTGTAATATGCATGTACCAATTGAAATCTAAATGAATTACCAAAAAACCTTCCTCAGGACTCAAACCGTCCATTAGTGAAACCCGCATCAAAATCTGTTGCGCAGTTTAAAAGATGTATATTATGTTAAGATTAAGAAAAGGCATTTTAATTAAATAAAATATGTCTACGCATTCGTGTCGGTTTTCATCTATAAAAGAGTTTTTTTATTAAAATTGGTTTAATAGTTCTGGAACTATTAAACCAATTGCTCTGGAGCAAAAGATTATATCCGCGGTGCATGAACTAACAAAATCCTACTTTTAACTGAAGCTTTATCCTTTTTTCCTCTTTACAGTATACTAAACTGTCTATTATAATAAGCTACAACAACGTGATCTTTCAAGAAATTAATAATTCATGAATCGAAACAAGATTCATTAAGGAGCCTTAAAGAACAAAGTTGTGTCTGAAAACCAACGAAGTGTTACGTGACTGGAAACAAATCCCTTACGAGATGGAGTGAAAAGTTTATTTTAAGTTATTTTAGAACACGACGACGTATACAGATTCTTAGGGCTCACTCTCACGCACCACTTATCATCCAGCAATGCCCTTAAGAAGGGCTTATAATTTAAGGGACTATAAATTGACAATCCCGTATTTTGCAGGAATCCCGTGATATCCCGGGAAATATAGTACCGTAGTTTTTAAGTTAGGACCTCACTATTTGAACAGTGAAAACCGCACTCAAATCGGTCCAGTAGTTTTTGAGTGATGCTCGAACAAACATCGAAACAGACAAGAATTTCAAACACCATAAATTCGGATTCAGTGACCTCATACCCTATCCCGCGTATTTTTTTTGATATCGGCTTTGAACAGACACGGTCGATTTACAATTTTATAATAGTATAGATAATATAGAAATGCGAGTTCGTTTTCATTTTGATGCCTACTCAGCCGATCATCATGAAATTTTGCGCACACCGTGTCAAGAACAGAATATAGGAGGACCTTTCATACCGAAAAAGAAACTGTGAATGTTTGTCTGGAACCAAGTAAAACGCACGTAAAACCTATTAATATTTTAAATGTAATGTAATTTAATTATAATTATAATTTGTTGATTAAAATAAATTAAAACAAATGCTAAAGTAAGCATTTTTCCCTGATTGGCTGTTACCCTTTCACGAGCACTGAGTTTCTTGCCGGTTCTTCTCAGGTGGCTTTTTTTCCGAACCGGTGGTAATTTAGACCTTCATAAGTGCCTTATTAGGGCCTAAACTGAATAAATGATTTTTGATTTTGATTTTGATTGACGACTAAAAAGCTGAACAAAGAAAGGAATTTGGTACGGAGTTAGTAGGCAGCCCAGGAGGACATAGGTTACTTTTAACCCCGAGGAAAAATCAGAATTATATACAAACGAAGTCGCAGCCGGAAAGCATGTTTAATTAGACACAACTACACAACAAAATATAACATCACATGTTATATAACACATAACAACGATGACTAGCCTTCCCAAATACCAATATGTTTAAAACAATGTAGTTTTGATTGTACATATGCGATGAAGACTATACATATCCCTACAGTATAAACATGTACATAAGCCTATGTATCCGCGCTACAGTCAAGTGAGCCGACAGCTAGGTCAAGTACTCGCGCCACAACATAAGGTGTTAGAGTGCCCGCTTTACCCATTAGGCACATGTTCGGACTGGGTGAAGCAGCTTTCCATCTGCCCGTAAGCACTTGATAACATCGTTGTTTTAGTTGTCTGTAAGCCAAACTGTTAGGTGGCGCGGGTTCGATATCCGCCTGGGCCAACATATTTGTGTAAATAAATAAATATGTATATAGAAAATAGCAGTATCTAAGTATTGTTTAGTTGTCTGGTAGCCACAGTACAAGCTTTGTGTAGTCTGGATTTTGGAACCAGATGGCGCTGATGAAAATGTAAAACCTTTATTCAGCCTAGTACGGCATTTATCAATGTAGTATTTGACCAGCGCAGCGGTGTGTGATAATTACTAAAACATTATTATTACATAGCTACGTATGGAATTCTTTGCGAATGTGCGTGTGGCCTACTCAATCTGGTCGGCCCTTGAATAATAAATGAGGAGGATTAATGGCGACCTGGCTGCTGAAAAAATGCCCACCGTCCTGATTAAACGTACCTTTGAGTAAAAAGATCCACAACATTTCCTTGTTTATCGATTGCTCAAACTATAAACATCGTCGAATTTAGCTTTCCAAGTAATAAGTTGCAATGACAGAAAAACTTTGGAGGATTTAGGTTCAGTGTCAAAAATTTACCAATCCTAACTTTTGTAGTAAAGATTATGTTTCAGTCAGTTCAGAAAATGAGATCAAACAATTCCAGTTCCCTGTAGAAAGTGTAACTAAGGATGAATATAAGAACCGCAAATCTAGAACGTAACAAAACAATTTCACTAACGTAAAATACAGTAAACTAGCTTTTTCTCCGTGACTTCGCCTGCTTAGCAACATCATATATAACCTATGTTACTCAGTGATATAATATAGCATTAGGCTGTCGAATTTTTAATATCGCTCTAGTCGGATTGAAGTTTATTCGTTACATACAAAAATACAAATCTTTCTTCTTTATAGTATTAAAGTGGTTCTATTATATATTATATAGGTTCAATTCAAAACAATGATTTGAATCTAGAATAACTGTTATATGCAACTATTTCTAGACTTGATAAAAATTATACATCGGTAGATCTCTCCTTTGTTATTTGAGTTTAAATATTATGTTCGATTTATATGAGAAATACTTGAAACATTGTCGCGAAAGGGGTCACCAGATACCAGAAATTTTCCTGACATTTCAAGAGATACGATTTTACAAGCATAAAATTTAAGTTCCCAGAGTACAGCAATGTGGCATGTATCGATGTGTCCCCAAAAGACGTGAGAAAATCTACATATATGCAAATAGACAAGCGTCTGTCTGTGGTTTCAAAATGAGGACCTTCTAAAGCTCATATGATTATTTACATGTTTGGATAACACGGGCTATAAGAATTTTTGTTCGTGTGTCTATTTGGTCGTTCTTACTTATTGAGTAGAGCTGCCCGCCCCGGGTCCGCACGGGTAGACTTTATCAAATGTTTTGTCTACTCATGCGAATCCGGGGCGGGCAGCTAGTATAAAATACATAGCCTATGTGATAATGTAGCTTTCTAACGGTGAAATAATTTTTGAAATCGGTCCAGTAGTTTCGGAGCCTATTCAATACAAACATACACACCAAAATACAAATCTTTCCTCTTTATTATATTAGAATAGATATAGAAAGGCAATTTTTAACTGAGCGACCAAGAAAAAGTAACTTATTTCTTTCCTAAGTCAAATCAAAATCAATAAGTCATTTATTCAGTTTAGACCCTAATAAAGCACAAGTGGTAATTTAGACCCTCATAAGTTTATGAGGGTCTAAATTACCACATGTAAAATTAATCGTGGGCAAATGTTACAAGACCACATCGGAAACAGTTCGGGGACATAAGACCCGAAAGGCGTAGTCTAGGTAGGTATATTCCTATATTGAATTGCAAATTAACTATTTATCTATTACTCGTATTTTATCTACCTATGGATGTTCGAGCACTCGACGTAAATATTGTCATAATATATTTTCTAAACGTTTACCAAGGCAGATAACATTCAACTGAGCGAGATAGTTGTATCGATGGAGCAGAACAGGTACATCGAGATACGATCCAATTCGGAAATGAGAATGTCTTCAGGAATGATATTTTTATGCTTATACGCTACCGTTTCGTGTTTATGGTTATATTTCTATTCCCTGTATGAAAGGGTGACGATAAGCAAAATATTCTGAGCCGTATTTAATTTGGTTGTAGAATTGAATTTCCAATGATAGTATTGCACGTCTGGTGTCGAAATCCTCCAACAACTAATCCTTAGTTCCATGGTTTAGAAGTGATTTTTTGACGTATAATATGTGAAAACAAATCTAAACTAAAATTAATAAATAAAACTATTAGCTATAAACGTACAAAACATAATTACCACGTAAAATAATAATAGTGACAATATCGTCTTAATAAATAACACATTCACACTTCATTCGAGTCCTTTTTATCATTGTCACTCAATAATTAAGGTGACAATAACGTCTAACTGAAAGGATACAGCAACCAAGCCTCACAAACCTGACAATCACAAAAAAATCAACTAATCATCAGGCACCAATCCTTTGAAAATCGTTACTATTTATAAGATCGCGATTATTTACTAGTACTTGAGGTTCTGTGTGAGTACGAGTAGGAATACGAGTATACCAATAGGAATACGCAGATACTAAGATGTCACGTGGCGTGATAGTAATCAATCATGGATGCACAATGCACATGTGCGAGTGCAGTTTGGCACGTAGCGTAGTCTGCGGAGGCGCAATCAATCTACGTCCGTTTCCAAATTATCTCAATTCTGCCATTCGTGAAGTCTGCACGTGTGGCGCGACCGAAATAACAATCCGGCAAATTATTCATGCATATTCAATGTTAACGCCGCATACTCAAGGCTACACTGAAAGGCCAGCTCCACCTGTTTGGTTACTGCTGAGAAAAGCTCTGTCTATCAACTACTAATCCATATTATACCAGCTGTCCGCCCCGGCTTCGCTCGTGTGGACAATTTTTTTTTGCATTTATGGGGATGAAAAATAGATGTTGGCCGATTCTCATAGATACCGGATAAGCACAAAAAAATCATCAAAATCGGTCAAGCCGTTTCGGAGGAGTATGGCAACGAAAACTGTGACACGAGAATTTTATATATTAGAAGATAAAAGTTAATCCCTATTTCTCTTGGTCACGGCATCGCGCGTGAACGGCTAGACAAGCTAGACGATTACGCATTTTTGTGTTTGATATTGTCAGAAGGTTGTTGTGAAAATAAAATTTTGAATAAAGGAAACCGAATCATTTTTTAATTCGGCATAAACTAAAAGTCCTTTTTTCTATGGTGTATTTGACATATAGATTCATAGTTAAGACAGGACAACGACGTCTGAGGGACAGCTAGTCCTATATATCGTATACCGCATTTTTTATACGTATTTTTTAAAGTGCTATTGTTTCTAGTTATTGCACCTCTATCGTATTCTTTAGCAAGCCATTCAGTAAGGCAGGAAGTTATGAATTATACGTAACGAAATTAACAAGCCTCTGCCATTTACGGACTCCATACATCTTTATCCATTAATAACATAATGACGGTGTTATTCTAAATAACAAAACGATGTTTACTACAATAAAGGTTCCGCGTCACACAAGCCTAACAATGACGTGGAATGACAAGTCCCTTACGCTGGCGGCGATTCATCAACGATCCAACCCGACCTCAGCCGCAGGGAAAGTGTGGTGCGGAGGCTTCGGTAACCGACTTCCATTATGCACAAAAAAGTTGGGTAGGGAAATGGGTTGTATTAAAAAAAATTCACGCGACATATATAATAACATTTTGCGAATAAATTGTGTCCATAAAAAGTAACAGTCGTAAAGCGGCCGATGTAACTAACGCAAGACGGCACCGAAAGGACAGAATGAAATGTTAATAAAATATTTGTAACCGTAACTCCATATAAATGTAGCACCTTGGGTTATTATCGCTTACATGTAAACACATTAATCCAATTAACACAATAATACAATCGACACCTTTTGATTGGCCATTCTTACAAATTATTGTCTAACTCAGTAAGCCTGATTCCTCCGCCGCTAACCCTGTCGAGTAACTCGGTTTACTCCTGTAACTAATCCCATTAGAAATGCAATAACATAGCCTATCAACTCCCTTTCATAATACATGTGTAAATCCATGACCTCTGCCACTATAGTCCACTAATGCTTATAAAGACCTCGAATTTGGAGTTGGAGGCGGCTGCCGGCGTCAGTTGCGTGCCGGCGTCCGACAGAAGCACACGTGCCTGTTCTCTGTCTGTCTGTCCGATAACAACCCTCCCGATAAAGTTATAGTGCATGTGCGGTGTTGTGTATGATGTAGCGTTGGACTGAGCAGCGGAGGATCGTCGAGGTAAATAAAAGATACCGTCGGATGAAAGTTCCGAATGATATGCCTAGTGACTGTTAGCACAGCCGTCGAGCCGGCGTTCCCGCGCTCATTTCATTTGCATATTTACTCTAACACCAGGCAAGTGTGGATACTAATGTGATCTCGAAAATGGAATCTAATTCCTTAAGAGAAAGCGCCGCGAATACGGTTGGTAAAGTAATAAGAGTTTCGCGCACGGACCGATTAAAATTACAATTTATTTGCCTAAATTAGTGCACCTGTACCCGATATGCATGGGGTGAGAACTGGTCGTATACGGGTTAAGCCCCCATGAGATGAGAAGTATAGAACTTTTTAAGTTTCAGACTGGCTTACGTAAGCTCCCTCGCGCTCGCTTATGTAACTTGCCGATTTACCCTCATTTTTTACTGTCTCTGTTAAATTTTAGGGCATATTGAAATGGCTTTCTGGAATGTGTAGGTACGCACTGATCGAGGGCGGAGCGCGACCGTGATTCCTGAAAAAACATTACAGCAATTACTCGCCCTGCCATTGTTTCCCTTGGCATTTTTCACACAAATCTTTTGAATGCCTTTGTTCTAGGGATTGATTTCAAAAGGTAGTGAATACAAATAGGTCAGAGCGACCTTGGGAGTTACTCGTAATATATTTTGGAAGCGAACGATCACATTTGGTAGATTGTATGCACGCGATGGAACGATGCAATGGATTGCTCCGCAGCATTATCAATAAACTAAAATTAGTTTCCTATATTGGACTCAACTCAACTCAAAGATATCAGTTCCTTAAGTAATTGAATTACAGAGCAATAATTTAGACTTGGCTTTTGTGCAGCCCTCAGCTCGTCTGAATTATGAGCCTGGAGGGTTTTAGGAGGTATTCGATGTGGCATGAACCAGTAATCTCCGGGTAGGCCGTTACAGGGCAGTCTGCAGTCATCGCGCGGGCACATCGCGATTTACGAGCCACTTCAAATATTCCGCTTCACCTAAATCTAATCTTAACACTTGGCGTTAAAAATTTATTTAATCAGTTGCTTACAGTACAGAAGTAAACTTCAAGATATTTAAAACATCCATAAACAAACGTATGATATGTTTAATTGAATCGATGTCCTAAACCCTAATAAAAACATTTAGTCATACATTCTATTCAAAAGACTAACAACTTTTTTTTTTTTTTTATAAAACATCTAAGTGGCTCAATATGCGTATAATACCTAGAAACAATAATGATATGTCCTAGTTTGTTTATTATATTAAAATAGTAATAGACACCCCGTAATGATAATGTAGTGTGCATCATAAAAGCCGTAATGTTGAGCATAAATGCATATCAGATCGCATTGCACTATAATCCCACAGTCCAATTGTAACTACAAATGTAATTGAAAAGGCAACCAACACTGCAAGCAATGTTCTTAACTGGTTATTATGTAATATTATGACTTTGTATGTAAAATGAATTTTAGCGCATTACAAACATAATTTGTAATTTAAAATTTGAAGCGAACTCGAAATAATTAGGTCTCAAATTGTAATTGTCTTAAAAACACGAAACTACGAGATGAAATAAGAGTGAAATTCACTTCAAGACCGATTTTTTTAACAATATCCTAGGAAAATGATATTCTCCTATTGCAATGTTTCAAAACCTCAAAGTGACATTTCTAAACAAATTGATTCATTTGGAAGTATTGAGACATGTAAGATAAGTTACCAAATTAAAACATAAATCCAAAATCGTCCAACCCAACCTCCTAGGGCAACTGGTAATGAAGGCTATAATAAATACCATGGCCCTGAGTTTGCTTCATCATTGAAATAACATTCTAACATCATGCAATTAACATTTATAAATAGAATATCGATTCTATGATGAATCAAATTACCAAACTACCGAAAGCTACTAAATAATTATCTGTCATAATGGAGGGTCCATTTGGAAGAAACTTTAAATATCAATATTTGGACTCGGTACTCAGAATTTCTTAAACAATACGCATACAACAATATGCGTGTGTATTGCTAAAGATGTTTCTTTAACACGACACCTCAACTTGCTCTCCAAAGCACAGTAGAGGATTCAAATAAATATTTATGAAGACAATAGAAAGTGAACTATTAATACCATCAATACAGGAGCGTGTGGTGTTGTGCACTAAATTCCTAATGATGTAGATAGCGAATGATTAGACAGATAACCCGATAAAATACATATAGGTATATTCCGAACTTGCTAATACTATCGGTGCTACTAGGGTTCACATGACGAGTACACTAGTAAAAAATCCAATCAAATTGATCAACTACACAGTTAACACTCACTTAGCAATTCTTACGCTAGTGATTTCACTTTCTGCAGTGCTCTTGGCGGCAGAAAATCTGTCACTGGAGTCATATCAACTGAGACCAAGGTTTCCTAGGGTCTCCTTCAAAAATAGTATCACCTGATTGGGATTGCACCTCGGTGATGTAAAATTTAGTTTAAAAACAGCAAACCTTATCTACATTATCCAGTGATCAAGGAACCGTGAAGGGATCTGAAGTGCCTCTGATCAGAGATTGGTTTAAACCTGCACTTAAAGGAACTGTTTCATGTGACTTATCGCTAAAATATTTATCTTTACTACGTAACGGTTTTGGAGTGCTTGTTCTGGGTACGATACACACTTTCCCTTTATTATTAAACGTTGGACTCTGTGTAGTTCTTAAACTAATCTACACTCGACCTTTACGGCGCTATTTTTCAAAGTTTAAAACCACAAATTTAGTCAGTTCGTACAAGTTATACCCATTAAGCCCACATGTGTATTCCAAATATGGCCCCCTTAAGATGTATCTACAAAACTCCAAATTTATACAACGGCCCTTAGAAACTATGATATAGAACAGAGAAGATGGGCCGACATTGGGTCGCGGGTTCGATAATCGTTAACGCCTGCACTGGTGCCACCATTGAAATATAAGGTGTACCGAATTAAAAACAAAGATCAAAATCCCGTAATTAAACCGCGACATTCTAACGTAACGGAGCAAAGTTCAGAAGTAGCGAAACAAACTTGAACGTGTAAATATTTATAACAAAAGATGCTCAGCTCCCGTCAAGTTAAGCAACTAAACGTGCTCCAACCTAAGTTATGAATTTTGAATTAAAACAGGAGCGTTGGACTGTTAGAGAAATGAAATCACAAGTGTTTCAACGTTCTTAAGCCGTACTTACTATAATGGCGTTTATATTATTCACAATAAATTCCTCACCCTGACTCAATTCAGAGTCAATAGTCGGAATTCAATCATAGTTCTAGGGTTTTATCAAAAGCACGATTGTTTATATGTGACTTCCCTTAAAGGAATCAATGCTTACTGCTTAATTGTAATGAAATAGAGCAATATCTGTATTTTTTATAAAATACGAACAGTGGTGTCGGAAAGCTCCTGAATCCAAATCCTGTTTGATCAAATATCATACAAAAACAACTTAAACTATTTTATGATTATTTAGAACGGATTTAAGAAGACCGATAAATCGGAATCAAATAAAAGTATCGAAGGAAAATAAGGAACAAAACTCACAAAAGAAATACATAAAAATGCCATTATATATTTTGGAATAAATAACTTGGCACTGAACAGCACAGGACAAGTGTAACCCAACTTTCTTCTGTATACACAACAGTGCCGGTGGCAGGAACATTGTCGACAACGTATTCGAAAACGTAACTCGCTAAATGTCAAAATTGTCACACAAATTTTTAGTTCCTCTTTTCACCGCCGCAGCGCTGTTCATTTTTCAATACAAAAATAGCCGAAGGCGATACGAAAACGTTGTCGAAAAAGTTCATGCTACCGGCACTGATCTGACCACCCCACGTATTGTATATATGTCGCTACACCTTACACTACAGGGAAGAGCTAACACAAACAACAGAGGTATATCAATAAATAAAGTACGGAATTGGACCCTCCCTGACAGTTAGTTAATTCGATTTTATGGAATCCAGTAAGGCCTATACTAAAGCCCTCATTATTTACTTGTGCTCTATTTTCACAGCACTGAGATTTTCGTACTTATTGCTTCGTAAAAAAATACTGGGTATGTATCAAGAAATTAAATCATGTTGTGAGTTTTACAAAATTTATGAAAAAGTTTCATACGCATCAACATAATCGTATAAAAAGTACGATCTTAGAACATACACTTAAAAGTCGTAAATGATGAAATATGTTACTTAACATGAAAAAAACGAAACATTTTCGAGACTTCTGGAAGTATTCAACCAACACGATAATCTTAGAGTTTTTGGCGGGAATCAAGCGGATGGATTTCTTTCAGTCTCGTAAATCATGTTACTGTGGTCTTTAGTGCGAATTTTCGGTGTAATTTTGTACAATGAAGCTTCATTTAGTGACTCATTTAATTGGAAAAGAAAATAATGGTAGAATATGGCTCGGTGAAATGATTTATCGTTGTATTAAATAGGTTACCTGAAGGCATATTGGATCTCTTACCTCTTTGGATTGATTGAATGCGTAACACTAGGCATTTTAATGCAACACGAAATAAATTTGTAGAACTTGACAATTGTCGCACACTCGACACTGGCAAAAATAATCTCTTCAAGAGGATTGATTGCCATAATCAAAAACAAGAAGAAGAGTCATGGTACTCTCGATTGTCAAACCATAAACTCGCCACTACATCTCTTGTGAATAGCTTTACACATGTTGGGGACGCGAGCAAGCCATCATAACATTTGCCGCCAATATTACGTTGTTACGCGCCGTACGTGAAAAGTTTCCTAATATCAATCCCAAGTAGAAGTATAAGAAGTAGCGTCTACTTCTTATAGAGTACCTATGTATGTGATTTGTACATAAAACTATCGTAATAAGTGTATATACATGAACTACATCTAAACAAAATGGTTAATTAATGAGTACTTTATCATCGCATATTCCGTTGAATGCGGTATGCGCATATTTTTACCCATCTTTTTAGTTATTCCAGAAAATTGAATCAAATAAATTGACAATTCTTGTTTTATGTTCTGATCAAACATCTAGACGCAAACCCTTACTAAAATGAACCCTAAAGACAAGTACATCAGAATATAATATGCCACTACTATCTATCTATCTTTGATATACGACTAGAGACTAAGACATACGAACGAAGCTAATACGAATCCACACCGCGACGCACATAAGCCGTCTGATATCGGATCTCCTAGCGAGGTGACTTTCAATTAACAAGGAAATTGAAGTCGTTAATAGAATTTTATTTTTAGGAGTAGCAGATAATTCGTTAGCCGTTTCAATGTAGGACCTGATCTCATCATTTATTTATCAACACCGCTATCAAATATTCAACGTAAAAGAGCAGCCAATCTCATTCTTTATGTAAGAAATTCAACGTTTCCCAAAATGTTATCTATTCGCAAAATATTAAGTATCCATAAAAACTAATGACAGAATCGTGTCTGGTATTAAGTGTAGTAGATCTATGGACATGAACTGGCAGATAACCGGAAACTTTGAATCTTAATCACGGCTACCATCAAAGACCTTCAAGTTTTTAGCCTCTCCACAAACAGTGTTTGCGAAACAAGGATCAATTAAACCCGACTAAAATAAAAGCCAGGCGGAGTTCCCACGCCTGAGGTCACGCCTGTTAGAGCGCACGACCATCGTAAAATGACTGGGCTATAGCCGGAGCAATTATAGGATTTGTCTCCATTAGGGAGCGGCATCAGCGTTTATTAATCTTGATACAATATTTGTGGGATTACTGAAGCGTTAATTGAAACACTTGACATTTTTGTCCCCTCTCGATACGGGTTTAGTTTATCAAACATTTGGATCGTGCTTCAATATATGTTAAACAATACATTGAGTTTAATAATAACTTAATTATGACACTTCTCTGAAGTTTAGTGTTGTGTTTCTACAGAAGGGTTTCTAGAGGTCTTCGAGAATACGCTATCCTGCATTAGAATATCACAATAATATGCTAGCACAGTCAGACCTCTCCAAAAAGTGTTTGGCATCGCGCTAATGATACCTCTGGAATCGCAGGCAGACTGTATGCTTACTTGCCAAATTTGAGGCATAAAACATATCAGTTCCAAAACATTACAGTGTTAAATTCACTAAGTTTATCTCAAGTAAACTTGATTCAATTTACCTAAAACTTAAAGCAAGTATAACATAACAATAATTAATTTCAGCGCCTAAGGTCCGACCCTTCCTCAACCTGTCTCTAATTCGTGTACCCAGCATATTATATCACATATATGTGCCCTTAGAGCTGAGGATTATTTTACCAGAGCACATACCGTTACCCATTTACATTTAACGGACCATTCTGAATTCCTTCCCTTTTTTATAGCCTATAAGCCTTTATATCCACTAGAAAGGCTCTTGTGGAGCCAATTTGTGATGTCCGAGCTGATATAGAACGTGCACTGCATGCTAAAGGAATGCAATTAAAGTACTTATTGGAAAATACATTTCAAACTGCAAAACTGAGACCATAATTACATAGCGGCAAATCCGAATCTCCACTACAGTTTTTTATTTACATAGATGATTTATTTGCCATACGAAATTACTAGCTGTGCCGACGACTTTGTTCGCGCTATAAGCTAGTTGTTTTTCTAACCCTCGAAAACAACACAATTTTCCGCGATAAAAAGTATCCTATATGTTAATCCAGCTTGTAAGCTACCTGTATTCCAACCTTCATACAAATCCATCGGCTGAATGGTGGCGTGTGAATTAAGGCGTGAAGAGGATAATACAAACACACACAACTTTCGCATCTATAATATTAGTGTGAAGTGTGATAAAATTGTTTGCCTAAACCTTTGTAGACACAGCTAATCATGTCACAACTGCACAGACTACAACACATGCCTCGGAGTGCATGATGAGATGCATAGACTAGTCTTGAACATTGTTGCATTGCACAACATGACCAAGAGATTTATAGTCTGTGTTATAGTTTGGTTAAAAACGGATGTCAATAACCTTCCCGCGAAGTGTTTTAAGGACATCTGATGTCACCTTGCATGCGGATTCTGTTTACCTCACTTGAGTATTTTTTTAATATTTTATCTTTGCACACACTCGAGTTCATAAATAATTTGTTCTAAAAACCAAAGTGTCGTTGCTAACAAAACAATTTATTGTAAAAGATATAAATATGATATTGATAACTCAATTTCAATTACTCTTTATGCTTTACTACTTCGCTCGAATTTATATCTATAACAGGGTGTGAACTGTGAATATAAAATCACCTGATACTATTCTCTAACACTGAATCTTTAGGCATTTCATTGACAATTGAGTTACTTTAAGAAACATTCTTAATGTATCTTGTATCAAAATGAGCCGCTCTATCCACGAGAAACGTACTCCATTACAAATTCCCTTTACTTTCTGAACAATCTTATAAAATGTTATTTCATCTTACATTTATTACTTGTACCTTTCATCTATAAAATTATCTCCATATAACGTTACGCCTTCACGATACCATTTGTTCAATCCAAATGCGGGAAAACTTAATTCAGTGGATACATTAATGAAAATTGGATGAAACTTTTTCGAGCGTTAGGGCCCATCTCAGCGAAACTCCGTAGCTTTGTTTCAGAACTGGGAACCAACTAATGAGTTCATACTTTCGGGCTTATCTTGGAAATTTGGCCAATTACCAACGGCATGACGTCACAATCCATCAAAGTAACTTAAAATGAGATCCCACAGGACGGTTTTAGTTCGTGTCAAAAGGTTTTATTGCATGATCATTATGTTACCCAAGAAGGCAAGTGCTTGAACTAAACATCCGACCCCAATCCTTCGAATACATTTATATTAATGTAAACATTGTCCTCGAATCGAGATCTTTTTAACTGGTTCAGTAGCTATCGATTCTAGAACAAACAACTAAACGTACCTAGTACAAATCCACAATAATATCGAGTCCTTCGATCTATCGATAACGAACTTTACGTGTCGTAATTGCTGGACTAATTAGGTGGTTGTAATGGACTTCCAAGTACAACGATAAGAATATTCTATTTGGATTGGTCATTGCGTGGCGAGGCGCACTACTGTTTTTTTTTTCATAGATTACTTAACATTCTAAAGCTGAACATATCTTTATAGCACAACTTCTCAAAAATATGTACCTAATTTCGCACCATCAACATAAAATGGCAAAGGACGTTGTGAAAGTCAGTTTTCATCGGCGTTTATATATTTCTACAGATAGATAGTATGTTAAATTGTAAACCATCGTTATAATAGTGATGAGCTGATCATTTCCCAGTCCTAAACATAAAATCCCATGTTAACGGCAGCTCCTAATAGTGCATTAAAAACGGTCAATATGCGTTGGATAGGAATTAGTCCATTATTCAACTTGACGACTCCATTGTTTGAAATCTATTGTCTTTCAGTTGAATTTTAATTGATTTTTCTTTTGAAAATATGTCTACAGATAATGAATAAACAGTTCTTATTAGCTTAATTGTCTAGATTAGTATTGTTCGTTGATGAATACTGATTTCTAATTAGGTGTTCAACTATGTAAATTGAGGCTGTGCTTTATATTTATACAAGAAAGACGAGAAAGTTTCAAGTATTCCCAAACATTGGAGAATGAATGAGACCTAATTCTTATTAGGTTTGATTTGTCTGTTTGTGTGACCTAAAGTCCATAAATGTAACTAATGGCGCGATAATCAATCCGAACCTTTCCGACACCTATTAGCAGTCAGCACAAAATGATAAATCACATTCGTAGCTGGATACAGCGAAACAGTCAATACTGCGACCCACAAATATCAAACGACATTAGCCACGAATTGCCGATAGCATATCAATTTTGTTTAGTGATGTGAGATGTTCTATCTAAATAAAATACCGAGAGGAACATCGATTTCAAGCAATCGATTTTATATATTTGATTCGATCTATTATATATAGGAAATGCAACGTTATTTCTGACTAATGGAAATATTTCCAAACATCTTTTTTGAAATAAATCGATTCAAAATTTCATCCCAAATAGTGGCCCAAAAAGTTTTATTAAATACCCATAATACCTAGCACATTGAAATTGCATTGCAGATCAATGGACAAAATTGGTGTCAGAACCATCGTTTGCAAGACTGTCGACTCGTTTGAACAATCAAATAACATGTCGCCATCACTAACTCAGTCATTGAACACCAATGGGCATTGCAGCTTTGTGCAACAACGTTTGCGACTAGAATACTAGATTCTCATTGCACAGTGCAATGCATTTGTATGAATGAGACGCGTCTGGTCGCAATTTGTTCCCTTCGACTGTTGAGGATGATAAATAGATAGAGCAGTGCCTGCTGTTGCTTTTACACGTCTTAGAGCGAGGTGTTTAAAGTATAAATAACTAGCTTTGTTCCCCACGACTTCGCCCGCGTAGCAATATAATATATAACCTATGTTACTCAGTGATAATATAGCATTCTGCTGGTGAGAGAATTTTTAAAATCGATAAAGTTTAAAAATATAAATCTTTAATATATTAGTGTAGATGAATAATGACTGACTAACTCCTTTTATATATTCTAGATTAGAAGGATATTCTGATCTAACGTAAGAAAGTCAATCTAAAATTGTGACAATTGTGCCATTCTTTTTTGTTTAATTTAATAAGAAACTTTTGGAGTATAACCAAAATTTCCCGTTCAATAGGAACAAGGGGCCCGCAACGATTTATCATATTATTTTATCTCGCACAGGTGCTCGCAATGTCAAAATTGACGTTAATTCATTTTGTGATGTTCCGACTTAGTGAACCGCTGTTATTTTCTCAAAGAGCTGCCTTACGAACATTATTTAAAGTAAAAACGCCTATAAATCTCTTTGACGGACCCTCCGCTGTTTAATATATTTTAACTAATATTCAGAGCGAAAAGCAATATCTGCGAGACGTACACAATGGTAGGCATGAAAACAATCCTGTAGGGAAGCTATTTATAACAAATAATATTGTTACAAATGGGTTGAGAAAGCGAAGTCGTTAGCCTATTCTTCTTCTGGTGCAAACTTTTATTAAAGAGACTTAAACAAAGCCATGAATTAATTTTCACGGGCTCCTTGGATATTCCTCGCTTACTTTTTGCGATCGCAATGGCCTGTTTAGGTGTGATATCAACGTGAATATGCCTACCAGCATTTATCGTGTTCAATAAAGGTGTCACCGCTCTACTAATTTGACATAATCCGGGCGTCGAACCCAAACGTAAGCCCTGATGTCTTGTGTCGCTGTCCAAAACTGGCAAACCCCCAATCGATATGCCACCTCGTTGTGCACAATTTACGAGTGCACTCAGAAACCAACATTATTAAATTAAATTATATTATTCGGCTTGACATAAATTGTTTCGAGGAGCCAAATACAGCCTTCATTTGTACGACCCAATAAATGGACCCGCAATAATTTTATTAGTATATTATTAATATTAACAGTGACACCGATAAAGGCATTTCTCGAATTAAGTTCATTCGTTATGGTCGCTGTGTGAAACAAACGACACTATTATTTAAAAATTAATTAGAACCAAGGTAGGGTAGCTTCATTTTAAATTTAAATTAACACACTTAATGAAAAGTTCGGCACCTTATTAAGGTAAAAAAGAGCAGCAAAGCGATGTTAATAAATTGAAATATTAACGAAGTCCGTTAAAGAACTAAAGACTGAGCTGAGCCCATTTGAAATTCAGATGCGCGTCGTCCGGTGGCCAAGATGAATCGGATATAATTGACTTTGTCACTTCCTGTCGGCCTAAATATTTCATTGACAAACAATATGCCTGCTGAATTAATTATCGGATAGATTAGAGGACATATTCGCTGCTGTTAATTATGTATCAGGTCTGATGTCTCGCTTCCTTAATGGACGGAGACGTGAAGAGGTTATCACATTACTTTGTACACTAGTTTCAGTCCACAAATAGAAGATCCTCTTTTTCCCAGACAATGTCCGTTCCATTAAGAATTTTGTTACAAATAGTTATATCATGATTGTTACATGAAAAAAAAAGACAGAGCACTGAGTTTCTTGCCGGTTCTTCTCAGGTGGCTTTTTTTCCGAACTGGTGGTAATTTAGACCTTCATCAGTGCCTTATTAGGGCCTAAACTGAATAAATGATTTTTGATTTTGATTACAAGCTGTAGAGGATCCGACAAAGTCAATAATGAAGTGCAATTTTCAGCCATATTACATACTTTGGAATTCTTTCTACTTGAATATTCACTACTTTAACTTTTCCTTTGAGCAAATACTTTACAAATAAGTCGCGCTAGCACTAAATTAAATTATTAAGAAACCGAGAACACCGCCTTTGAACATTCACAATTCCACAGAAACGCAACGAAATAACTTTCGTGGCCTTCGCGTTGGAAAAATATATTTTACGTGTAGCGTTTCGAAAATCGATTGGACTACAGACAGACAAAGCTCGTCTCATATAGCGGGGCATAAATAATTCAACGGCAAGTGCGCGCCGGCTTCCGACACTTCGTGCGATCCCCTGGAAAAGTTCATAATGTGATTTAGACGCACGGCGACAACTCGGGCGAACAACTAGGGGTCGCCTCTGCGAAGTAATTTGTGGCGACGACGCGCCCCTGCATACAGAACCGTTGCTTGCACTCCACTGTGTATTCAAGGGGCACGGTCGCTTCGCTCAGCTTGTGCGCTAACATAATTGCGTATTTTTCAGGTGTCAGGGGCGGTGCAACCGACAATGCCAGGAGAAAATGTGCGAACTGTGCGCCAGTCAAAAGACTATAAACGCGAGTGTTAAAAGTGACGATAACAGTTAAAGCAATGTGCGTGTGAGGCTCGACACGACGTCGAACCAGTCGGAGTGGGGGGCGCTGGCGAGCGCGGCCAGCGATGGTATGGACGGTGCTAATGGGAATGAGAGCGGGACGTGGAACGCGACCCAAGAGGGGGCGAGTCCGGACCTGTACAACTACTGGGCGTGGAGTATCGTGGACGGCTCGCTGATGCTGCTCATCGTCAGCGGGAACACGCTCACGATCCTCGCGGTCACCCTCAGCCGGCGCCTGTCCTCGCTCGTCTCCAACCAGTTCGTGCTCAACCTGGCCATCTCGGACCTGATGGTGGGCTTGACCCTACCGTACCATCTCGTGTTCTACGTGGACGATGACTTCGGCAAGATCAAGTGGTCGTGCCTGATGCGGTTCATCCTCATCATACTGGCATGCCTCGCGTCCATATACAACATCATAGCGATAGCTGTAGACAGGTGAGTGAAGCCGTGAACTCGCGTTACCTTTCAAATATAACCTTCGGCTTCCACGAATATTTCAAATCTGTGATATAAATACCCGTTCGAAAGTTGATGTCACGCTATGAACAAACGACATAGCAATAAAACTACCATCGGACCTAATTGTGGTTTTGAAATGTGCATTTAGAATCAATGTTTTAGTTCAGTGACTTACTGAGTATGAGCGAGTCAGTCACGTAAATATATTACAAGGCGCTCTTATTACAACCGCGCTGAGAAAACAAGGTTCAACAAATTTGATATTCTGTAAAGAGGTACACGACTCCCACGTATAATCAGGAAATTTCGTTGTGCTGTTGTACCTTTCTTGATATTTTATATTTGTAATTTCAGGTACATAGCAATAGTGCACCCCCTGCACTACAGCCGGTATATGACGAAGCTGGTGACACGGCTGCTGATGTCGACCACGTGGTCTGTCGCCGTCTGCATCAGCTGCATACCCATGTTCTGGAACGACTGGCATGAAGGAGTCGCGTGCGAGATGAATATGGTGAGTATCCACCGCCATTATTACTCTGTCCTCATTATTGCTGACAGCCTCTCCTCAATTCCAATTCAGTCGTTGAATCGTACCTAAGTACGCAGAATTACTACGTACATCACACCCCCGTGTTAACGTTTTCATAACTAGAGCTTCTATATTAGCGATTTTATTTCTATACCACTAAGGTGGCACACAATCATACGGCCCGCCTGATGGTAATCAATCCACGTAGTCTACAGCAGTACCAGGGATATTACTAAAGAGTTGCCAACCCTGTTGTTGATGAGGACTCACTGTGCTAGCAACATTACTACTAGCGCAGCGTATCCTCGAAACTGAATTAAATCCTGGAATGTTATGACGATACTTCATTTTGAACGACAATTTGTACAGTCGAGACTGCAGCGTAACTCACTCTAGGAAATTTCCGAAATTCTTCTCTGTATTAACTATAACCCATTTGTAGGGATAGCTAGTCGAATGTGTAATCATTTGGTACTCATTTCGCTAGACGGTAACAAGTGTAATGGTTCTACGAAAGAGGATAACAACGCAGAATACCTATACGGCGGGTTTTTATTTACTAACGACCTAATGTATTTGTGTCATCCATCATTTATGAATTTCTATCTTAGTAATACTAAATCAGTATGTACTGCGCATTTATTTAGTCGCGTAAATATTTACTTAGGTTTACGGGTTGTAAGGAATATTGTTTTATTTTAAGGAGAATAAGCAATGAAATCCCGACGAAGTGTTTTCACTTCAGCATAATATCATCTGATATTTGTTTATATAATATAGAAGTATCTCAATGTTTGAAGCGCATTAGTTAAACCACACATTACGAGTACATACTTTCAATAATACATTGTGTTTGTATGTATGGAGTAATCTCTGGAGCTACTAGACCGATAAAAAAAACTTTCATTAATAGAAACCAACCCTATTGCCGAGTAAAAAAGTTTACATTACATATTTCTTATTTATTTCAACAATAGTAATATTCACGACCAAAACTAGCCCAGAGTACTGTTGAACTAAAGACTAGCTTCAAAGGAGTAAGAGACGGAAATACTTATAATAATGGTGTCATATGTGACATGTCAAACAAAAGCGTTATTCACATCCGTAGCGTTACATCTTGAAGATCTACATCTGATCTATTCTCAACTACACAGAATAAATTTTCCAAATTTAGACACACAGTACAATATAATCTCACAAACCTAGCGCGATGACTAAGCCGTAAGTATTGATTTCACATAACCGAAAGAGATTCCAGATAGTAAGCTGTAAATAACAACTTGCCATAGTATATGTTGGTCGAAGCTACGTCATTTTGATACTAATTTATACGTATCCACTACCCACCCAACATCCACGTTATGATGAGTTACAGTGAAATGAATTTTATAACAATCCAAAACCCTTTTCCTTTTCAGATCTTTTAGTCCAGGGATCACCAATTAATTTAATTTGGTGTCCGTTTCTTAAAATGATATGCCCACAAGCCCGTTCGGTCGACGATTAGGGGTGGTCCAATCACGTGAGAACCGCCCCAGTACGTTATCATGTGGGCTTTGTTAATTACGTACTGAATAATAAAAGTTAATGTTATCGAAACTGAATCTAAGAAGATTACATATCCGTAGGATTGTACGTTTACTAAGGTCCGGTTTCGAACCGCGGTCCGCCATGTGGTGACTCCTATTTGAGTCCATTCAAGAGAAAGGGGATTCTTTTCTATCGTTCAGAATTTTCAAAAGTTATGAACCTGCCCTTAAGAGTTCGTTTAATATCAAAAAGGCCGGCCGAAGACAAGTAGATCATTGCGAATATCAATATGTCTAAGGATATATGTAGTCTGCGAAGTTTCCCACTCAATCTTCTCTATAGCTATATCCGCATCTGTTGTCGATTGACTAACAGCGTCCTCGTCCGCTGAACTTTTATACAATTTGAAGACAGTTTCGTGCGCATCATACTTTTTACAGTTATTTATCTGTTTGGGTGTATCCGTACATACACTATGTATGTATTATGTTTATGTATATGTATATTTCTTTGGCACGCCGCTCTGCCTGCTGTAGCCTTCACGGATTGTTGGATTTTAAAATATGAGGTGTCGTTACCTCTTAATTGTGGAAGTGACATAGGATATATTTAAATTTGGCGGCTTATTTTGGGGCAGCCCAAATATTATCTCTAATGGATGCTATTATAGAGAGGCAAAATTTGATCGTTTGTCTGTATGTATTGGATAATTATGGAACTAATGAACCGATTTAAAATACCTTTCAGTAATTAAACACTATCCGTGTGTAACTTAAGACAAACTTTATCTTAAGGCTATTTCTACACGAAGAAAATGTTGTTTATAATGTGTCTGTTGTAATGTTTCAGGTCGTGCCCAAGTCTTATACGACAAGCATCCTGGCGCCCATGTTCTCCCTGATCTGGATGGTGATGTTCATCCTGTACTGGCGGATATGGCGGGAGGCGACCTGCCACGCGAGGAGGATGCGCGCCAACACCTGCTACCCTACTGGTGCTAATGACTGGAAAAGTATACAGGTGGGCTGTTTTTCTACTACAAAATTTGCTACCGCCGTAACGTAAAAATATAGTGTGCGCGCTATCAAGACCTGGGATGACAAAATCGCCCAACGTTATTGTTGAGAGGACTCCTTGTGCTCTGGTCTCTTTACTTCCAGCACATCGTAACCTCGAAGAGATAATGTTCTTCCTCAAGGCAGACACAGACAACATACACGATGACTTTAAGAATAAATCAGTCATTCATTGTTTCTCAGAAAACTTAAGCGAGAAAGTGAGGACGTCGTAAACGCCAGACTGTAGCAGGTCATAAAAAAATATCACAGCACATTCCTCATAGTAAACAGAGTTTGATATAATTTAAGTATAGAATTCAGAATTTTAGATCTTTGAATTGCATTTATATTAAAACCAATATCGTTCTCATTGCAGGTGGTACTCCTAGTCCTGGGCTCATTCTCGATATGCTGGATGCCGTTCGTTGTCGTTGCGTGTGCGCAGACGTTACCGATGATGCCGCTGAACAACCACATAGCTTACCGGCTGACGTCATCGCTGGCTATGTCAAACTCCGGCATCAATCCACTGATATACGCGTGGAAAAACGCCGGCTTCAGAGCGGCATTCGCGAAGCTTCTTCGGTGTAAGAGACCAGACACTTCGGAGTATAGAGGATCACCTGCTCCGGAGAGGAAACGGGGATCTGTCGCTTTGAGGGAAGGGTCGATAACCAGGTCCAGCGCTGCGGCTGGGCTTTCTGCCATGGGCGGCAGGCCTGCTAGGTTACTGTACGTCGAGAGGGAACCTGACTCAGCCCGTTGCAGGATCATAGAGAACGCAGGCTACGTTGAATCCGAGAGGGGCGACACCAACCCCTCGTACGCACCAGACCCGACCCCAGTACACAGGCCCGCCAACCGCCCCCCGGACGTAGTGTAGTGAAAATAAACAATCAACAAACGTTGTGTGGGAAACGCGAAACGCTTCTAGTTTTAAAGTTGTTAGTGACTGTAGGTACCCCTTTCGCATTAGGTACCAGTTCGCATCTACGCTCAAGTTTTTAAAAGCTTTATTGTTATTTTTTTATCGAGAGATTATAATGAGTTCCCTGCCATAAGATTTTAATGTAAAGAGATTATCTGTCGAAATAATAAAAATGTATATGAGATGTTTAAATAAAATACTTGAAATGTTCTATGTAAAATTAAAATAAAATAATGGATGAATCTTTTAATTCACCCTTTTCGTACTTCGCATACAGCGGTGCCATCTATGTTAGTTTATGGAAACACATGAATGCTAGGTCCACTTTGAATTAAACCAAACTAGAACTAAAACCCAGAAACCAAACTAGATGGCGCTGTTATCATAATGAAATTGCAAACAAAAATCACACCCCAGAAGAAGTTTGCGAAAAGGGAGTAAAGGGTGAAGATCAACTCACAAAATAATTTTATTATAAACTAAATTACATCAATACTATCTAGATGGCGCTACTAGTAAAATAATTTTGAACTGTTTTGATGAAAGGCAAAAGCTTTCTACTTCGAAAGAAAATGTAATATTCGCAGTATGTAAGTAAGCCTATTTTCGTACTGACATTAGGAATAGATGTATTATTCTTTTTAGTAGGGCAAAAACTATTATAATATTCGTCGGGAAGTGACCCGGTAACCTTGTATATTTACAATGAGCACTTCTAAGATTCCTGATAACGGAACAAAAAGTACCTATAGCTGAAGATCTAAGTATATTAAATGGGAAAGTAATAAGTCACGGACTTCTTCAGTGTACGAGTTTAGTTCACGAAACCAAGGCACACAAAATTCCTTCTTTATATTAATCTCAGTTCTAATCTGGATATCTTTGATTATAGACAAGTAAATAATAAAAGCTGGATATTTAGTAGGTATCTAAAAAGATATTCAACAATTGCAGTAGCCGTCTTTTATTTCGAAATAACTCTCATTTCGTCAGCTTCCTTTCGTAAAAGAAACCTACACAAAAACCGTAAGCAAAGGCTAGTGTTTTCGTTTCGTCCTATAAACCTTCTTAGAAAAGCTGTACCAACATGAACGGAACTTTTTGTGTGATCTAAATATTTCGAACTATTATAAAAAACCTATAAAAATAGGCGCTATTTTTCTCATAGTAGTTTAAAAAAACTGTTTATGTTAATAACATGCGCGTGAAGTCACTGGTATCAGCTATGAGCTAAATATGAACGAACTTTAATTTTAATCTAGGACACATTATCAATAACATATGTATTATTGTCATCCAAATTAAGTGCATGTTAAGTAAGTATATTGGAAATGTAGAACGGTGTCTGCTAATCTTGGCTGTTATAATGAAGAAGCAGAATAAACAAATAATTAATATTAAAACTAAATCAAAGGTCACTCACCTCAACGCCAGTAACACCGAGCGCGGTCACCAGGTTCGGGGTCATCCTGAACGGCACCTTTTCCGGAACACGAAGCGTCTTGCCCTTCTCGAAGCACACGTTATAGTCTATATGCACCACTTCACCAGATGTCAAGTCCACCAGAACATTGTCCAAGTGTCTATCACCCAAACCTATGATATAGCCAATGGTACTCATCACGGCCACTGAATAACTGTATCGACGTGTCATTTGCCACCACTGCTCTGGAGTAACACTACCGCACCACAACTCCCTCCATAACAAATCCTTTGGGGTCTCCGCTGACAACTCTTCCAAGACCTGCTTCAAGATCGAGACAGGCCACTCCTTTCTGTTCTCCGTCGACACACCCGCTTCTTTTAAAAGCGGATTGAGTTTATTGTAGAAAAGTTCCGAAGGACGCAATACGTTCACTGTTTTGTTGGTCTTCGCTGACAAAATTGCGGCTTCGCGGTTCTGCCAGCGCTTGTACAAGGCAAATAGTGGAGTCACGTTGTCAACCCAGCTGATCAATCCAGATCGAGGTCCTAATGGAATGACAGAGTAGTGCCGCGCTCTGTATGTCTGATTGTCATTGTTCTCTGAATCTCTAGCCATCATCGTGTTTGTTATCGATAGCAGCTGCATAATTCTTTCGTCTAAATGCAAATCTTCTAGGCCCTTGAACAGGTATGTATACGGCTTCCCATCTGAACCGTAGAAAACTAACTTCTTAGGTCTTGTTTTGGTTGGCAGTATAGCCACGTTGTTTTCAACAGATTTTATCGTTACACGAACAGCTCTTTGATTGGTATGTACTCCTGGCATTGTAATTACTGTGTTTTTCAGTTCTGCCAACACGGGGCTGATGTCTGACATCTTCAAAATGTATGAAGTTCTCTTATTCACCTTCTGTTGGAGCTTGATCTGCAGCTGTTTGAGCGGTGCCCAAGATTCTTGAGGCTTATCTGGATTAGTAGGGTTCTTCAATTTGTCAATTACGTCATTAATAAGACTCTGAAATTTAGTCTGGAACGCTTGCTCGTGAGGGGTTTCTGGATTTGCCGATGTGACATGATTGAGTTGTTCTAAAACAAATACCACTGGTTCAAATATAATGCGATGTTTCTCCTTGATAAGTTTGTCCTTCTCTTCCGGTGTCAGATGAGCGTTATTCTTGACTTTTGTAACTTCCATTTCTAGCTGCGATAGTCTCTTAGTGAAGTCGGAATGATGTTGTACTAATGTTCCAAGGCATAACTCATCCCACAATAGATTAATTCTTTGTAGCTCTTTGACTAACAACTTCACTTGTAATATAGTCGTCGGGGCCTGTTTCGCCAATGTTTCTACCATGTCGAGGAAACATGAATTTAGTTCATTGTTGATTACTTTTTCACTGTCACTGTCTTCAAAGTCAAGATTGTCCTCTCCGCTTTCAGCATCATTCGAAAGGAATCCCCTTCCAACGTTAAGCTCGGATATATCTACTGTCTGTTCATTCTCAACAGCTCCAACGACTGCTGGGAATGTAATGAGATGAGGTGTGTCTTCGGCTAATCTACAGAGCAAATCTGAGACGCATTTTCTCACGTATGTTTCTGGGTGGTTTAGCCTTGAGAAGAGTTGCGGAATAATAACTTTCCACGGCTGGGTAGGCGTATTCGCAAGACCCGATTCTAAAACAGTTTGCAGCTCCATGGCGTGTTTGACAATCAAACGCAGAAGTCGTAAGGTTGCGTTGACAACGGCGTTCTCTCCACTGTGATTGATATAATCTGAAGCACATATTAGCTGCAGGAACTTGAAGTACGCATCAGCTGATAGCTCGAAATACGAAAACACTCTCTTCTGCGCTTGGCGCCATATGTCCACTAATAAAGCAAGGTGTTCAGGGAAAGCATTACTGAGTGATGGAACCGTCCGCAGTTGGCTTTCAATCATTTCGGAAGTGTTGATTTCATTCCAATCTATGTCTTCATCATCACACGTCGCTTTAGTTTTAGATAGAATTTCACAAACAGCTTCGAAGTCTTGAGGCGAGCAGCCAATCATAACGCTTTCTATCTGCAGTTTGTCATTTTCTGTGAGTTGTTCTCTAGTTTTAGAACTGAACTCTACCATTTTTCTACCCCATCTGAAACACCAGCCTGCAAAGCTAGCCCACGCTTTCGCAAGTCCCGGACATTGGTTCACACCGAATTGTAACAGCTTTCCGACAGCCGAGTCCGCCGTCGGAATAACGTTTTCCGAGATATTATTATCAACGAGACCAATCTCAGGTAAAGCTGATACCAATTTCATCAACGGAGAGTCAATTTCCAGAACTTCACCACTTTCGTTCTGCACCCATTTGGAAAGAGTCAGTAACATTCTTGTCCCCTTTTCTCTCAACTCGTAACTTTGTTCTCCCATAACAAATCTTTGTGAAAACCCGAGTGAAATGCTTGCGCATAAGTTAATTGCGCGTATTTTGGTCTCTTCCTTTGCATAAGTCAGCTTGCAGAGCTCGACCAAAGCAGTAGCATTATTAAGTGTCCAAATATCTAGATCACAAGTATTGTTCGACAAAATCAATACTTCATTCAGTTCATCCAAATTACTCACATTACCCAAACACATTTGGAACACAGCATTTTGTTTGAAGTGCTTTAACAGCTCTCTGTTAGCCATCATTAGGTTAGCATTTTTTCTCGCACACTTTATAACGTCTAGTCGCAGACACTCCGCGTAAAATAGATTTTCTTCTGTTATGTTTAATTTCGCAAAGTACTGATTCCACCACAATATTCTACACAGATTTTTGAACTCAGTACCATATTTATGTTCTTTGATTGTAGACGGCTTGAAAGGATTTGATACTGTTTTCCCATTCTTCATTACTTGCCTTAGGCCATGGTTGGCTAATTGCAGTACAGCAATTTCTTTCAAAAAGTGCACAGCGTTTGAACGAGAGAACTCTTCTGTAGTGGCATTGAGCAATGTCTCGCAATCCTGTAACATGGCTTCGTATTTCGGCTGATATTCATTGTGATAGATGTTAACCGCCGTGTACACTAAAGTTGATTCGATTTTATTCAGCATACCTTGGTAAGAACTTGTGTGCTTAGGTATTTCATTGGCATCAGTATTCAAGATATCCCAGTTACAAAGTTCGTCAGTGATATCCATACCATCCTCAAACATTTTTAATGCAGAAAATGTAGCCCAGGCAGAGGTGGATGCATTCTGATTATCATTGTCTTTCCATTCTTGCATGTCTTCCCAGCTCTGTATGTGCTTGTAACTTTCCATTATTTGTTCTTCAATAAATCTACTACCCCTCGTGTCTATAGGGGTACTGGTTGAGGCTTCATTATTCTCTCCTTGTGATACTAAACTGTTAATTTTCTTGTAAATTTCCAACGCTGACTCATGTCTAGAGTTAGCTTGTTCCGCTGCGCCTTTCAACCATAGGAACTTCTTGTCAAATGTCTTCTTTATCCAAACATAAAGTCCTCGCAACACCTCAGGTTCTTCAATTTTGATCAGAGCGCGGGTCACGCTGATAGTTATGGCTTCAATATCAATGTTTGTGTTAGAATTCGCCGCTGTTTCTAGAATCAACGAGGCATGGTAGATGGCAGCCCCGAAATGGCCAGCGTATAAGCTAACAGCTAGCGCGGCTGGACGCACTCTGGTCAACCATTCGCGGCAAGTGGATCTGTTTGTATGGAAGAACGTCCTAACGGGTTTGGCAACTGCCGGCAAGACAATAGCTGTCCCCTCAGCAGCATTGTATATGTATTTCTCCAAGAGCATCATGAACTCTGTTATCCAGCGCGTGCGCATCTGTTCGGCTATGACCACATCCACAAGCTTGTGCTGATCAGTACCAGCGTACTTAGTCTCCACTGAGGATATTTCCCTGGCCATGCCTTTTAGACCACCCTCGATCTTCATAAAGGTTTCCTGTGGCTTTCCCAACACAGTTCTCAGCTTTAATGCAACACACGTGTGAGCTAACTCAGAAAGAGCCCAGCCAATACAAACTGAAGAAAAATTCGTAGCACATTGTCTGAAAAACAACAGATTATTTTCTTCTGGTTCTGAGCTTTGTAATGGCCAGGTGGATAGAAACGCGTCAATCAGGAGATATTTGTCGTCGAATGTCAGTTGTAAAAGCTTGTTGATTATTACTTTGAAATGTTGATTGGACAAGTTTGTGAATGAGCCCCGCATTAGATATTCCTTGAATGAATTCACTTTTGTGTCAGTACTGAGTATATTGAGGCTCATTTTTCTGCTCATGAATACTTTAACCACTTGTTTATCCAGTTCTGTTTGGACAACGTCCCAGGGTAGTTCAAACAACACTTGCTTACACACATTGGACAGGGATCTGTTATGGTTGTCTATATGCAGCACACACAAGATTGCGATAGTTTTTAACACAATTATATTCCATGTTAAGCTTTTGTTTTTCAGTAGATGTTGACAGTTCTTCATGATGATCAAAACAATATCGTCGTCAAAGCTGTGAGCTAGGGATAGCATATTCGTTACCAAAACGAGAAATCCTTTTGACAAGCTAACAATATGCAAATATTTGTCCAACTGGCATAGTATGTCTGATATCCAGTATAAGATGAGCAACAGGGTTTCTCTTTGAACATCCTCGTGTAGTATCATGCTGAGTGTGTTAATGATGACAGCAAGATGTCCTGAGGTTGGACTTGAGCCGGAAACATCACCTAAACTGAGGTTAGATAGTCCAAATATGTCATTGGCCCTTTGTTGCGTATTGGTGACCAGGTCACTTGATGCAATAAAGTGATTGTTCTTTTTACAATGTGAATAAAGTAAATAGAGTATAGAATACTGCAAGGCTGGCCTTGTTTTCAGAAGCTTGTCATCATGAGGGCACATCTTTATAGCTAACAGTTCCAATATGCTTGGTTGCAGGGCCCACATCCCTATAATTGAATTGCTAGCATTGGCAAGTTCAGATAAACATTGCAAGTAGAAGATTATGTTTTTCTCACCATCATCTGCATTAATCTCTTCTGAGTAATCTGGCTTGATAATTAACACATTGGGCACAATCACCGAGTATGAATTTTGAATATCTGTCAATACATATTTATAAGTTTCTTGCAACAGCGGGATGTTCTTCAAGTTGAGCAAGTTATTGTAAACTGAAAGTACACCGTTGATTATTATGGAGCTTTCAGAGAAGCGCAGAGGACGCAGCAACGAGTCTGGTCCAATTGTTTGTGTTATGAACTCAATGGGTAAGTTTGAAGCAATCTCTTTAATTGTTACTGATATAAGATTTATAACACTCAGACAAACATTTTCATCTCTTTGTAAATAGTTCAACATTTGCATTGAAATCAAGGGATACACAGCTTGGGAACAGCTGGTGGCTTTAGTTTGTAAGCTTTTCAATAGTAGTGAGATACATTCATTGCCTGCCAGGATGAGCTCTGAATCAGCATCTTCTTTTAATGTTTTATTCAATACTTGCAAGACTTTCGTGATTGCATCAGTCAAAAATGTTTTAGGAGCGCAATGGTTATGTACCACCTGTGTATCCGGACTCAGCAGGTTCCCCAAGCTCTTCACTACAGTGTTAAACACATTGAGGAATGATGTGATTTTTTGAATACATTCTTCAGGGGAGTTCTGTTCATCATTCTCTGTATTATCTCCATCCAAGTAGCTGGAGTAAGCTACCATGTCTTCCACAAACTGGTACAGCAAGTCCACAGAGAATCCAACATCAGCCTGCCAGTGTCGGCTGAGTTTGTACAGTGACTGTAATGCAAAGTCCTTTATCTTCTTCGGTTGGGCATTGTCCACGTGCCAGCCCACTAGGATATCCACAGTGTCCACAAAATACTTTGCAAAGTGACCAGGGGAGGAATTAGAAATGACAATCATGGCATTTATTGCAGCCATGAAAACATCTGCCGAGTCTGTGGCTTCAATAATAGCCTGAAGCCTGTCCAGTGTTATCTCTGCAAAATCCTTCAAGTTGGGTGACTGGTAATCCAATTGAAATGTCTCAGTGAATGAGAGTGTCAACAAATGTTTTATAGAGTTGTTGGGCACTGCATAAGTGTTGGCAATCCAGTCCAGATGTTTCTGAAAATCGGGCCCCATCATATACCCGATCCGGCCAAGCACCATAGCTGCTCCTTCCTTTGTCTCCGGGCTTGGGCCCTCATAGAATACGTCGAGCAGCGATTCAACCAAAATGTCGTAAGAACGGCGAATATAGCGAGCGTTTTCCGGCATCATGACGGCGTCCTGGAGCTTGCTACATATTACCAGGGATTTCTCAACGTCCACTTCAGCGCAGAGACGGCGCAACAGCTTTGATATACGTGGGTCCTCTGGCAAGTTCACTACCAACTCGGACCGTTCGTAAAACTTGTTACTGCTGTTCCCTTGTGCCCAGGAGTCGTTAGTGGATGGGCCTAGCGATTCGTGATATTTATAGGGACCATCAAGGGGATCCCGATCGCCTCTCGAAAGGAAGCCACCACGACCACGACCGCCACCGCGTCCGCTTCCACGTGACGGCCGGAATTCAGTGGGCCGTCCACGAGATCGGAATCGACCACTAGACGGACCCCCGAACGACGAGGAAGCATCATACGAGCCAACATAACCTCTGACCTTATCATCCGTTGTGTTTTCATGTCCGATTTCGTCCCTTTCCAGAGAGTCGGAGCCGTCCGAACTTTTGAGGTTTTTTACTTTACTATTTGTAGTGGTGGATAGCATCACTAGAAATTTTGTATACAACGTAAATATAACCACACATGGCCGTAAATTTACGACAAAATACGGGCAAAACAGACGTTCTCAGCCAACAGTCACTAATAAATGTCATAATAGACAAAAATAGACAAACTGTCACCCGTAATCAAACGCAAACAAGTGGTCGTTTCTAAACGAACAGGAAATATTTTACGATAGATACATGCACTTTTATTTAACATAATATAACTAGTATATTATCTACTCTGATATATAACGAATAGAAATAATTCAATGAAGATTAATACGTAACGAAATTTCTATAGATTAAACCAGGCAAAGACCGTATAAGTATAATAGTAGAGACTAAAACCAACTTAATTGATATCAGCATCATATATTTTACAAGTTTTTCATTGCAATGATATTATATGTGTATTGGTTCATTGGGTACTGAGGCCAGACTGTAAATATTATTTGTTTAATTATTTGTAACAATGTAAAAAAAAACATTTTACAGTAATATTATAATGACAAAGCCACTCACCACTCTGATCATTGATGGGTAATAAACTTTTGTGATTTAGTTTTAGCTTCTTACATAAATTGACCTAGATTATGATTTATGATTATAAAACTAATAAGTCATAGGGACTGAAGTAGGCGGGACAGCCGCATGTTTGAGATTAGAATAAAAACAACATAAAGCTCGCTATAGTTACTTAGAGAGCTTTAGTATTATTCTGAACTCAGCAGTTCCGAGGTCAGAGTGCCCATCCCTTCATTCCTGTCATCTTATCAGTCAATAAATAAATCAAAATAAAAGTCATTTCGAGTCGTCTTAAGTACCTTGTTCAACCAAAAGCGCGACTTTGGCGAAATTGTGGCAGCCCCGCAAAAGCCATTTCATAAAGCTGACCAAGACTAGTAGTTAGTACCTATAGGAGATATCTGTGGTTGACCAAAGACTACAATACGAAGTTGACATTGGGTTGACATAACATAACCTCTTCGCAGCGTGATGTTTACATTTTGTAGTCCTACCGATAAATTTATTGATTTTTCGTAAGAATATTTTTACTGGAATCTAAAGAGTTTACCAGGAGTGTTTTTAAAATAATCATCATGAAAGCTACCAAGCGTATCCATGAATACAAAGGTTTGCCTTGTCATTTTTTATTTAAAAGTAATGGGATATTTGAAAATACCTGTAAAACTAAATGTAACAATAATTGTATTTATCATTTCAGCGCTAGAACTCAAGATTACAGAGGAATCAAAGGCGCCTCATACGATATACTTCAAAGAGCATACTATCCAAAAGCACACAATTGACAAACCCTCTGGACGCACCTTATTCATACTCAATATACCACCGTACGCTGACGAAACAGGAATAAAAAATGCATTCAAAGCCGCTGGTACAGTTCAATCAGTGCAGTTCGCACTCAAGCCTAGTGCACCAAATACCAAAACAGAACCAAAATTTATACCAGAACCTTGCAAACCTGCCTTCCGTGTAGCATATGTTGTTTTCGAGAAGGTCTCAGAGTTAGATAACGCGTTAAAACTCACTGAACTATTACCAATGAATGATGACAAGCATCAAATAAAGTTGGGCATGACAAAATGGATAGATAACTACAATAATTCAGTACTAACAACTAAAACACTTAAGGAACAGGTTGAGATGTTCATGAAACAACATGATGAGAAAAAGGCTAAAGCAGATAAGAAGGAAAAGGATCTAGAAGAAGAAGATGATGATGGTTGGGTCACAGTCACCAAGAAAGGCAAAGTGCAAAGCTTTGCACGCTCTGAAAATGTAGAAAACAAAATCATGGCCAAAGAAGAGAAGAAGAAGAAACACAAAGAACTGAAAAACTTCTACACTTTCCAAATAAGGGAGTCCAAGATGAAACACATAGTAGCTCTAAGACAGAAGTTTGAGGAAGACAAGAAGAAAATAGCTGAAATAAAACAGAGTCGTAGATTTAAGCCATTTTAAAATATACAATTATCAACTTATCACAGTTATTTTATTCTTACATGACAATGTAATGAACTTAAATTATTACATTTGCATTAATTTCAAATTGCAGGGAAGATTTGTTATAAATAACTATACATATAGTAAATACACACTAATTTACAGTGTGTGTAAAACATGAGTTTATATATATATAAATTAAGATAATTACAACTATAAGTACATGGTGAAAGGGCTGGTAGACAGGATTTTCTAATAATAATTATTATAGAACCAGGCGAAAAAGGGGCATCAATATATATTTTTATAATTAGGACATGCTCAACATAAAAAACTTAGTTTATCTGTGGCTTACAGTAAAATAGTTTTTTATGACACTGGCATCTGACCATAGAGCAATATAAACGGTGCTTGCTCTCACAAAACTTGTCAAATGGTCTGCTGATGAGTCTTGATGATAATCCTTAGTAATCGATTTTCTGGCAGGGTATCCAATGAAGCCAGGAGGTTACTGATGTTGCCATATACACAGCCATTAGCAAGGGCTACTTGCACTGCCTGGCCTATTCTGTCTAGGCAGTCCTGAAAGGAAAAAAAAATAATTTAAATCAAAGAAAATATGTAATAACTACATTCAAAGGTGACCTAATCAAGTGTTCTTAGCTGTAATGAAGATTTGCAGTAGGGTAGAGTAGTAGAACATACATACAAATCTTCGTATTTTGTTATTTATACCTGTAATTTGACATCTGTACTGAGTTTGATCCCCCTCTGCAGCAAGGAGTGCGCATGAGCCTGTACCCGGGGCGCCAGGGCGGAGAGGTGTTGAGCGTTGACCGCGGTGGGGGGCCCGCTGCGACGCCCCGCTCGCAAGCTCTGCAGCACGCCTAAGTGCAGCTTCACATACAACTCCCACTCAGTCAAGGATTTACTCGGCACTGACTTTACAATCTGCTTGGACCTCTCAAATTCACTCTCAAGTTTGATCATCTTGAGTGGTGGGGGTTCTACCATTTCTGTGTCTGAAAAGTATATAATATATATTCATGATCATGTATTTGGCTTATTTAACGCATACAGTATTTATGCGTCTTCCGACACACACACACGCATTGTATGCATATGTACATAAACAGATAAGAATGTTTTTTAAATTCCATGGTGATCGTTTTTTTTTTATAAAAAGGACCATATTTGACTCAATCGAGCTCTGCGATTGTGTCACAAACAAACAAACATTAAATCCTTTATTATACCAATAAACAGTTGTTTTTATATGTTGCTTCATTTGGATATAAACACTTGTAAATCAAACATACCCTCTTGAACATAGAGCGTGGCAAGTGCACACCAGTGTATGAGTCCCGCGAGTGGTGTCACAGCAGCCATTGGGATGGACCCACTCGGTAATGCTGCGGGGTTGAGCTGGGCTGACATGCACAATGTTGGGTTGGCAAAAACCTGTCAATATTGTTATGTACAATCGTACACTGAGTAATGTGCAATGTGCAATGAACTATGCTTCTCTGTTCACCTTACTTACCACACAAAAAACAATATTTTGCACATATATTTATTTAATCAGCAAGCCACAGAAAATTATTTTAATGGTCAATTTGTGACGCCACATTACATTCAAGCAAGAAATTGTTTCTATATGTGGGTTCTCGAATAAAAGTTGTCTCACACTGTGTGATTTAAACATCTAAGACAATGTAAAATAGATACCCATGATGTGATAACTTCCAGTAGATTTTTTGGGGGCAATTTAATGACATCATGTTCATAATTCATGTACAATTCAGTCACTGCTGTGGTGAAGTTGGAGACAAACTGTGGTGCTGTGTTTGCAAGAGACTTCAAGGCTGGCTGGTTGGATATATTCAGGTAGAAGTGGTCTCGGATGACATTCTCTACCAACTGAAGGGACTGGGGTGAGGAGCAGCCCATCTGTTGCAGCCAGACTCCTACTGCTAAGAGGACCTGGAAATGGAAATGGCTAATGGTCAAACATTCACATGACTTACTTACAGACACTAGCATTGGACAGGCATTCTTGGAAGTATTACTGACTTCCAAGTAGGGAAGTCTTTGCCCAGTAGTAGAATGTACTAGGCTAACAGACCTACTCCAATACTTATATATATTTTTTATTTTTAACATTAATTATCACACAGCTCCAACTAGACCCAAACTAACCACTTTATACCTACTTTAGTTGCTAAATAACTAATGTAGGTTTATAGCAACACTCATACTTCACATGAGCATTTATTTTTTAACTGAAATTGAGCCACAACATCTGTCTTAGCAGTCTGGTCACCACCACCGCTAGGCGAGGGATTTTATGTGATGATAAGTATGTATGTATCGATACATTGCAATTGTCTGAACTTACAGGAGTGCTGGAAGCCGAAACTGCCATGCTAGCCAGTATACTCAATATCTTTAGCCTTCTTTGGCTCTCCATGCCACCAAACAAGGACAGGAACACAGTGTTCTTTGTTGTCTCATTTGCACACGTCGACAAGTAGGCACAGATAACGTCTATGAGTTGCAGCTCCTGGAGTGGGCTGAGACATCCAACTTTGCGCACCCCGCGCCGGTCCGTCTCACAGAATACAAACTCAGATATAATGTCAATTGCTATGTCTAACTGTTTACTTGATGGTGCTGTTCTCCCTATTAGGACTTGCTCTGCAATTTGTTGATAAAGTTGACATTAGAAAAGTTTATAAAGTTGTTGCACATTTAGGTTATGTTTGTTATGGTACCTTGAACAGACGCATTAATAAACAAAACAGTAATTGTAATGGTACAATATAATTGTAACTAACAGAAAAACACATTGTTCATAAATAATAAGCTTACCGATTCTTAAAAGGGCCTCTTTAGCACAAATAGGAAATTCATATTTTCTTAACGTATGTTTTAAGTCCGTTAGAGACATATTGATAATATTTTAACTGTAGCAATTTTTTTTCATTTACAATTGTTTGTTCTTGCTGGAACAGTTTAATTCTTTAATTTATTTTCGATTTGACAAACCAATTCCGTGCAATTTATTTTGATTTGATTTTTTATTGACATCATTGAATTGACAAAATATATAAGAATTTGACGTTTCAGAAGGTAGCAGAGCGTTAAGTAAGCGTTTGTTTTGTACCACAGATATCTGCTATACTAGTCTACGGTTTGTACGTAGCCAAGAGAATACAACCGCTACGCTAGAGCCTGAAGTAGCGTGTAGGTAGGCAACATAGAGAACAACGTTAAGGAGTTTTTGGCGGGAATCAGGCGGAGCGGTTGCGATTTTTTCCAGTGTGTCGTAAATTGTGTTATAGTGATCTTTAATGTGTATTTTTGGTGTCGATATGTGCAGTAAAGTTTCATTTAGTGACTGATTTATAGGAGCATTGGAAATAATGCCATAATACGACTTTTGGGTTAAGTGATTTATCATTTTGGTCAATAGGTTACCTCTAATCTAAAGGCGTGTTACGATCTGCTACTGCCGTGGGTTGTCTCCAGAAACTCCATTGGGCGTTAGAATGCATGACACTAGGCATTTTAATGCGGCAAACACGAGAAATTTTGCAACATGAAAATTCTCTAACACTCGACACTGGCAAAAATAGTCCCTGAAGGGATTGATTGCCATACTTAGGAAGAAGAAGAAGAAGAAGAACAACGTTAATATTAAAAATCCATAAACAATAGCGTTAGAATTATTTTTTATTCATGCTTATAGCAGGCATTGATTAATGCTGTCAGTCAAATCAAATTAACCGATATATCATTATAGGAAGCTTGTTAGCATAAACTACATATTTATTTTAAATGGTGCCAAATATATAGGTATAATGGTGTAAAAATACACAGTATATAAATTATGCCAAAATTTACGAGGCAAAAATTGAATCACTTCGCCTGATTCTCGACTAATACTCCACTTGGGTGTCACACCCAATGACCGCAGTAGGACCAAGTTTGGTCAAGAAGATTGTGAATTAATGTACGAAATTATTAGAAACGGGAATATTCCCGTTTCTAATAATCAAGCTTTATATAAAGCTTTCACATAAACGAAAGATTATTAAGTGAAAATTTGTCTTAATAATTTTATTATGAAACTTTATTTGTTAACTTATTCTATGTATGCAGCTACCGCAGACCCAAAGACTACAATACGACTTACAGCCGCAGCCTAAGGATGGACGCGTAACACCTGGGGTACTACTCACGCGATGCCAATTATTAATTATTTGAATCTGCGCTCCGTAAATATATGTACTTCCATCCTAAATAACACTTCATTCTACATAGTTATATTTTATAAACAAAACACTATTTTCAGTTTTGCTATAATAAAGATCTAAAATCAATTTAGTTTTACAACCTCTTAAAAACAATTTCATGCTTATAAATAAAGTTAAAAATACAAATTATATTACATTTAATTAATGTCAGTAAGACTGAATAATAAATGAACAATTGGTCTTCTGATCTAGTACAAAATTCACGAAAAAAGTATCCAGAGTTCATCTATACCAACTTGTAACATATTCATAAAACAATAAAATATGTCTTATCTGATTACCACATAGCTTAATTTTGCTTGCACCTATTTACAGTCAAGTAAACAGGGACTGGCGCGCAATTATATTGTATATGCATTTTGTAGTTTTAACTCAGGACACTTTTGAGAAAAAACATTAAATATTAGGTCAGTGCCTGAGACCTACGAATTCCTCTACAATCTACATAGAAATAAATCCTTACATCAAATTAGTGAAACACTTAATTTTAAATAAACAAAACCTTTGCAACACGTACATCCCTAATAACTGCATGGTCCATTCTAACACTATATACACTGCCATAGAGCCACTAAGTCCCTGAAGCCACCGGCTTCACATACTTATACTAGTTGGGTTTCTTAAACACATTCTGGTTGTTTTGGTTAGCCTGGCTGGACAAGAAGGCGAGGTGACCCTTGGGACATTTATTAGCGTAGTGGCCTTTGGTACCACACTTAAAACAAGTGACCTCTTCCAAAGGCTTGTGCACGACACGTTGGAACCGTTGAGCATTGTTCATGTTGTTTGCATTGTTATCATCACCCTCATTGGCTGGTTTAACATAGCCCAGGGCACGGTAGCGTGCTTCCTCTTGTCGTTGTGCTGCTTCACGTTGCTGAAAGATAAAAAACAACTTATATATTTCCAACTCTTTAATTTATTCTCATTCTATATTCTTTAAGTCAACTGATATGTCTCCTTGTCTATGACTAGCAAACAAAAAGAATATGTACAAAGCTTGGGCTTTTTATAATCACATACATATCACATATCATCACATTGAGTCCCTATTGGTGGTAGAAAAGGAGTCTAGAGTGCCACTTCACTTGTGAATTGCACACTTCTTTTGATTCTTTTACTGCCACAGGCTCTCAAAAATAATTATAAAATTTGTGAAGGTCACTAACCTCAGCTGGAATCTTATTGCATGTTGAGGCTTTGTGGCCCACTTCTGAACAGTAGTGGCACACAGGCAGTCTCTTCTGGTCCTTAGTCTGTTCTGGTGGGGCTGGCAGCTCAAATCGTGGGTGCATGAATTTACATGCTGACCCTTCGGGACAAAATCCTGTCAGGTAGTTCATACAAAGCACGCGGCGTACATGTCGGTGGCGACAGTGCGGCCCATGGCGACAGAAGCCGCGGTCATACCTAAAAGAACAATAATACCATTTAATATCATCACCATCTACTAACACAATTTTACAAATGATGCTAGTTACTGTCAATCTTGATTTGTATAGTTATCATAAAAAGATTTATAAGTAAGTAATTTAAACCAAATGATTGAAAAAAGATCTATGCTGATAATATTAGGAAAATAAGTTTGTTTAGAGACTCTCTCTCTATTTTTTTATTTGTCCCTAAAATCTTAATTACACACTGAATTTCATTCTCAGTTTTATTTCTTACCATGGACAATCCTTAATCTTGCTCTCAGGGTCAATATGTAGAAACGGGCACTCTTTATTGTGACACGCATTGAATCGGGCATAGAAGTAACATTCTGGCATTTTTGACATGTCATATTCATGCAAGAATTCACACTGATCTCCTTTCTTGCATAGTCCTCGGAGCCAATGCTTACAGACAACTGTGCGGTCTCCGCGCACGTGTCTGTATGGGCATTGCGGGCCGTTACCGCAGCCCCCTGGCTGGCTGAAGAACTCGCACACCGCCGCTGTTGATTCTGAAAGGATTTAAATGTATTTGTAAGTACACAAGTATATGCAGTTTTATGTACATAAGACCATCATCCCTAGTCAAATGATGTGTTCAGTTTTAGAACAAGAGTATTTGATAATACTTGGATGCTGATGCATCCGAATATGTTTTATAACTTGACAGCCTGTGTTATTTGTAGTTGTAGGATATGCGTATAATAGAAACTATATTATCTAATAAGTAAATTGACATACAGTATTAAAGCTAAAATACTTACTGTCCATCCCCGGGAAAGGCAGCGGTAGGGCTCCATATTGTTCTTCCAAAGCATAATCGATGTCGAATTTTATGTGGTCCACATTAGCAACTATCACCTCCATTCTAAATTAATGCTTTTTCTCTAGACGTACACCAAAGTTCAGAAAACAAATACTAATTAATATCAGCGAGCAGTACACCAACGCTACCTACGATAAAAGCTAAAATCTTGACCTTTTTTTATCTTGTCACTTTGTCAATTGACGTGAAACTGACTTTCACAGAGTACATACCTCAGAATAAGGACTTCAGCTTCGAAGTCCTTACTAAACGCGCTTTAGTGTCAAACAGAACTGATAACTGCACAGTTCGACTGTACAGTTAAAACTGTGCAATTAAAACTGAAAGTGTGTAGCCCGCTTAAGAGCTATGCTATGTCAGCTATGTAGCGTCTATGTGCTCTGCACTGTGATCGGTCATTGAAGAGAAAGAAGGGAGTTTTTGGCGGGAATCAGGCGGAGCGGTTGAGATTTTTTCCAGTGTGTCGTATATTGTGTTATAGTGATCTTTAATGTGTATTTTTGGTGTCGATATGTGCAGTAAAGTTTCATTTAGTGACTGATTTATAGGAGCATTGGAAATAATGCCATAATACGACTTTTGGGTTAAGTGATTTATCATTTTGGTCAATAGGTTACCTCTAATCTAAAGGCGTGTTACGATCTGTTACTGCCGTGGGTTGTCTCCAGAAACTCCATTGGGCGTTAGAATGCATGACACTAGGCATTTAAATGCGGCAAACACGAGAAATTTTGCTACATGAAAATTCTCTAACACTCGACACTGGCAAAAATAGTCCCTGAAGGGATTGATTGCCATACTTAGGAAGAAGAAGAAGAAGAAGAAGAGAAAGAAAATTGTAGTTTAGTTTAAAACGTAGTGATTAGGTAGTCTGTGGCTTAGTTCTGTCAGGACTGTCAGGTAGGGCGCGTGGTTTTTGTTTTTGACCAATCCCGCGTGTTGTCAGAACCAGTGTCCCTCCAGTGTCGATTTTTTTTATTGCCGCTACGTTTTATAAATTTGTAACAATATAATTTGCTATTGAGATACGTCTCAATAGTAAAGTAATAATTCTTCAAAAACCTAATTTATTGTGTTCCTCAGTGACGCGAGAAATCGCAGAGAGGTTGAAATTTATATCAACGCTCCGGTGCCATAGTAAAGATGGTAAGTATAACACGTGTTGTAATTATTCTACACTGCTTTGAGTTTTATTTATGAAAAAGTCACAACTCACAGTGCAGAAACTCATTATTTACTCAATATACAAAGTTGTAATGATAGCGTGGGTCATTACATAACCTAAAAATTCACAGACCTACCAAACAGAAATTGACTGTATCACAATATCTCAATGAACACTATGAAATAATTCCTTAATAATCATCAGCATATTTTAATTTTTATTCCATTGCAAGATTCTAAGAGTAAGTTTTTGTTTTGTCTTTTAGAGTGAAGCAGAACCAGCAGTGAACCCCAAAGCGTATCCCTTGGCGGATGCCGCGCTCACCGCCAAGATCCTCAACCTTGTGCAACAGGCGGCCAACTACAAGCAGCTCCGTAAAGGTGCCAATGAAGCCACCAAGACCTTGAACCGAGGTCTCTCTGAATTTATAATTATGGCTGCTGACACAGAACCATTGGAAATTGTTCTTCACATTCCCATACTCTGTGAAGATAAGAATGTACCTTATGTGTTTGTAAGGTCAAAACAAGCCCTAGGGCGGGCCTGTGGTGTGTCGAGACCAATCATTGCTTGCTCGATCACTATCAATGAGGGGTCTCAGTTAAAGCCCCAGATCCAGGGCATTCAGCAAGAGATTGAAAGACTCTTAGTTTAAGTGATAAGTGACTGTGAGAGCATTATTTTGTTAATACATGGAGTATTTTACATTTTGTTTGTTTTATTACCGATATTACTTCCTTTATAGCATGAAAATAGGGTCACCTACTCTGATTCTCTTCATTTTCAATAAAATGATTGCTTAGTAACCAATTACTTATAAATTTACTTTAACAAAATCTTATCTTTACAATACAAAAATACTATGAATTACAAATAACATATGTGGAAACTTCCATAATTACAAGTCCATTCAACAATAAACATTATTAATAACATCACATTTCAAACAGTTTCTTAGCTCTCAGATTCCAGTTGTCTTCCCACTGCGTGGCCTGGAACCTATTCAGTTCTTTGCACATATTATCAGCAATTTGATTCTGTTTCTCATTTTGGGGGAAGTCTTCAAACCAGCTCACTATTTGCTTTGACAGTTCATCACTGTTTTTAAATGTGTACCCATTGACTCCATTGTCTACTAGCTCATCAAGACTAAAACACAAGCAAACACAAGAAAAAGGATTAATTTAACCACATCTTTCATAAGTACAATATTCAGGCCTAAACAGGTGTTTTTATGATGTCAATCAAATATTTCACACTTACCATAGAAAATCGTAAGCACACACAGGCAGCCCTGCTCCAAACATATCAACTACTTTCATTGGCAGATCCAATCCTGAAGAGCTGGTGTGTAGACAAACTCCCAGATCTGCACTGGCCACCATTGTGGGGTAGTCACAAGCTTCTAACCATGGGGTGATTACTTTCACATGTTGCCAATTCCTGCCAGACATTTGGTCCACGTAGTGTTGTTTCATGGGACCCTTGCCAGTTATCACACAGATAAGTCTGGGTAGTTTCTTTGACAGTTTAAATGATGTTTCATAGACTGTAACAAAAAGAACATGTCAAAATTTTGGAGTCAGTAATAAAGAAAGACTAATTAGAAAAAATCTATTATGGGCTCGGCTAGAATGTTCGGACCTAAAATATCATCATTAAGAAGTTGGTATTGCCATATTATTAGATTTCTTTGGGAATGTGTGAAGGTATTTATTGCTTTCAGTTTGATATTTATTACAAAGCTTTTAATCTCCATAGTAACCTCACCCTGCAAAGCTTCCATAAGTATTCCAAAATCTTCATCAGGTGTCCAGCTAGTGCTGCTGAACAACAACCCTGGCCTATCAGCTCTCAGCTCCACAGTTTTGCCAACAACATGAGTGAATGCCGTTCTCTGCTCTTCTGATGGGTGGTTTAGACACTCCCGGCCTGTGCATCCAAAGTCAGGGTATTGCTGGCTGAGCTTTAAGAACCAGTTGTGTTTGTCCTCTATTGATATTGGATGGAATATTTTTGGTGGCCTGTCATAAAGGACTTTAGAGCTGAAATAAACAAAATGTTTCAAACAAAAACAGATCAAAGTTAAAAGATAACCAATTTGTTAGATAGCTTTTAAGTTAAGTTGATTAGAAGTTATTACTCTTACAAACATGATGTTAGAAAAAATAATGGTTACTATGCTCACATTACTTACACAATATTGCAATTATGCAACAAGTCATCTTTCATGGCGTAAGTTACGCAGAGATTACTGTGTGCCGACTGGCCGAAGTACACTTCGATCCACTTGGCGAACCTCACAAGCGCATGTTCCGGCGGCAGGCTCAACGCCATTATCGTATACGCATAGTTATGCCAATCTATCACAAATCTCGTCCTCGTAAGCAAGCAGTAGAATCTACAAACTGGCAGAGTAGGCACCGCCGGCGGGTTCTGGCACAGCAAATAGTCCGACTTCTCCGATATAACTAAAGTTACCAACAAACTTAGCGCCTGCCATATCGCCTTGGCGGCATATTGAAGTAACTTTGGCCCGTGTCTTAAAACCAAAGGATACAACTTAGTGACCCTTATGTTCGGACTTTCCTGTATCTCAGGCAGCGGTGCGGAGTCCACATAGCCGATGATATTCACTTTCATGCCAATGTTCGCAAGAGATAACGCGTGGTATTGCATACGTGGACTTCTGCCGATATCGCCTAGCACAATCACTTTTACTGACTTCTTTCGGCTTTTTTCGGCCATAATGATAAAAGAAAGAATCAATTAGCTAACGTATTCACCGTCTTCATTAAACTTTTATTAAATTTAATTATTAAACGCCGGTGAAACAAAGTTGTTTTCAAACAAATCAAAGATCAAACGTCACTTATGACTTACGTCACAGCAATTCATCCACAGACAACAAACAAACAAATCACACTTATTAAAACTTTAATTTTGCGTTACATTTGTGTAGAAGACTGCGTTGGAGATTTCTAGTATATTAAAATACGTACCGTACAGTATAGCTTGCAACTATTCTTTAATGACTTGTAGTGTCATTTAAATAATAAAGAATTTGAATATAATTCTAAGTAGGTACGTCATGTAGGTATAAGCTCAGAGTAGGTCAAAGAATACAATGCGACGAGTAGATAATATACTTGGTAGTATATTATATACTCTGAGATACAATTATACGTTTTACCAAAGATAAAGCAATGAGTTTTATATTGCTCATCTTCTTCTTTCTTTTTTTTTTTCCTTAGTTTATGGCTTTTGCGGCTGATTGTCACAATTCTGCCAATGTCCGTCTCGTGCTAGTATCATAAACTCTGGAGATGGTAGTTAATGACTAATAATATGGCCGGTGTAGCAGAGAGAGATTCTGCTCGTTTAAGGACCCAGATGATTCGACCTGGACAATATGGACAACACAACTAAATCAGTGTTAGTAGAATGGTAGAAGGATATAATAGTGGTTAGGTTCATAAATAATAATAAAAAAAACTAATATTTACATACCTACTGATAATAAATGAACAATTATAATCGACTATTATTATTACATATAAATTTACATAAAATAAAATTAACTACTGGGGAAAATGTAAGGGAAAGTAGGCATTTTACGAAGGTAGGACGGGGGATATCGGAGGGGAGCATATCATACAGTGAGTAATGTAATTCTTCTTTCTTTATGAATGCTCCAAAAAGTGTCATAAGTGTCAAAATCAATCTGCCAGGTTGACAGCTGTTTCCCAATACCAGACTCCAAGGAGTCCAAGGGAATACAAGACTGTTTGTCGAGTTTTTGGCGGGAATCAGGCGGAGCGGTTGAGATTTTTTTCCAGTGTGTCGTAAATTGTGCTATAGTGATCTTTAATGTGTATTTTTGGTGTCGATATGTGCAGTAAAGTTTCATTTAGTGACTGATTTATAGGAGCATTGGAAATAATGCCATAATACGACTTTTGGGTTAAGTGATTTATCATTTTGGTCAATAGGTTACCTCTAATCTAAAGGCGTGTTACGATCTGCTACTGCCGTGGGTTGTCTCCAGAAACTCCATTGGGCGTTAGAATGCATGACACTAGGCATTTTAATGCGGCAAACACGAGAAATTTTGCAACATGAAAATTCTCTAACACTCGTCACTGGCAAAAATAGTCCCTGAAGGGATTGATTGCCATACTTAGGAAGAAGAAGAAGACTGTTTGTCTGTTCATTTCATATCTATGCTATGTTGTTTGTTTACCTGCACCTCAACCTCAATCATTCACATCAAAACGTTTTATTACTATTTACTGTGTATAGAAAACAATGTCTAAGGTTCTCATTATACGCCACTTGCCTACCAATCTCTCTATTCAAGTTAAAGAACAACTTTTAAAACATTTTGGTGCTGAAAAGGTTTGGGAAGTGTCATCGAAGCGAAACTATGTTTTCGCATCATTCGCAAGTCCTGAGAAAGCGAAAAACTCACTGACACGCCTTCACCAGCTGGAGATAGCACAAAGGAGACTTGTAGTAGAGTACTCTTTTGAGAAAGAACCAACGAAAAACTTCCAAACTGAATCCGAGCAGAGTTCAACTACAACTAAGTTAGTTAGAGAATTTCTTAGAGTTTTAAACTCGTGGAATCCTTCTGTAGACTTCTATCAGCCACCTCCGCCGCACTTGAAGTACAAATACCCAGACCCAACCCCAGAAACTATCATAAACCTAATATTTGCCTTATACAATCATAAGCCTCTCTACGTTCAAACTTTGCACTTGATGAATAAGATGTCTTTAGATGTACCTTTTCGAAAAAATCCGAGAGCCTTTCTGTTCTTCAAGGAGACATTTAAAAGATTCTTTCTAGAAGAGATTGCAGCAATTCCTCCAGAAATTGAAGATGAATCGGAATTGTCAAGTGATGAAACTGAGGAATTGAAAGACAAGTTGCCAACGCTAGTCAAGAGAAAACCAAAGCTAGCTAAACCAACAAGAAAACGCCCAGCAGTTCCATTACCCACCTCTGTAGCAAGTAAAGTCAAGAAAGTCCCTATAAATCAAGAAGAAGTGTTTGAAACAGTAACTCCTATTCATGAAGCGAAGAAAATATCAGTAAATGTGGCACAGGATGCTTTACACAAGACATCTGAGGAGGTAGAGGTCATAGGGGAGCTGGGCAAGTTCCAGAAAGAAGTACAGACATTAGAAACGGATGCAACACAACCCGAGTGTGAACAACCAACCATAACAAAAAAAGAGTTAGTACGGAACAGAATATCCTATAGAGACATGAAAGTACTGCCAGTGTTTAAGAATTATCATCCTGGCCAGCCATCAATGAGGTTATACATTAAAAATTTAGCCAAAGGTGTCGGTGAACAAGATGTGAAGAGAATTTACAAGCGTTATGTGGAAGAACTTACAGATGAAGAACAAATAGGTTTTGATGTGAGAGTGATGCAAGAAGGCAGAATGAAGGGTCAGGCCTTTGTGACATTCCCTTCAGTAGCTATTGCTGAAATTGCATTAAATGAAACTAATGGGTATATGTTGAAAGAACGACCAATGGTGGTTCAATTTGCTAGAGTTGCTAATAAGAAAAGTATTGACTAAATATGTCGTTTTTATTATGAATTAACCTAGATAATTTATCTTCTGTTTATTGACAGAAAAAAACATATTAGTATTTTATTACTTATATTTGCATCAGTTCAATAGAATAAGACAATGTTTCTTCTTCTCTTTCAATAGACTTGCCAGACACAACTTTATCCAGCAATGGCAATACGTCACTTACTGATTGCAATTGATTTATTAGGCTCACAACTGCCTTCATAGTACTGTCCAGTACATAGGTGACCTTCTCATCCTTTGTCATCAAGTACTGTTGGTAAAACGCATCCATAATCAAGGTGCACCAATCAAACAATTTGCTCTCAAAATCTACATCAATCGTTTTATCTGAATTCACAAGCAAATGTGAAATATATGTCAGTATGAATAGAGTATTGTTTATTGTTAATCCATTTCGCAAGTGTGGTATCACTAAGGCATCACTGAATGGTATACAGAATATATAGTTGATGAATTCCAGCTTGGCATGGTGGGCTGTTTGAGCCTTCTTTGATTTATCATCCACAGAGAAGAGCTTGGAGAATTCCTCTGGATTGCACAATTCCATGTTATCACCATCAAGGAGTTTGATGGCATACTTAAGTAAAGCAACTAGAATGGACTCTGGGATGTCTTTGAAGTCTCTCAAAACTTGAAATGTGCGTCTGAAGTCATTCTTTTCTATCAGAGGTGGTATTACTTGTGAGCAGATGTTACGTTCTGTCAAACCAAACTTCAGGAACTCATTGACTTCAGTGCTGACTTTGATCACAGGGGTAGATGAAGAATCCCAATTTGCAATCACAGTATTTTCATCTTGAATGATTTCATGAGAGCCAAGAAGACTGGAGAGGTTTCTTTTGGTTTCAAGGATGTAAGGCAACATTCCAATATGGTTGGAAGCTTCCAGAATTATCCTACCATCTAAGCAGTAGAGTTTTGCTCCTTCAGAGTACATTTTCATAGGATATTTACAGGATCCTATGCCTAAAACAATGTTGTAAGCTACAATAATGGCTCCATCTTGATCAATATTGCTTCCAAAGAAGATGAGGTGGTTCTTTCCCATCCAGGCAATGGAAACACTAGTTAGTGTTGATATCCAAGGCACTGTGCCTATTGCTCTCCAAGATTTCTTATTTAGGTTGTACACTGTGATTTTTGAGTCACTCCCTGGAAAATAAGAATATAATTATTAGTGCATCAGTAAATATATATTGTTCCTTCCAAAACTGAAGATTAATCATTAATTGTAGCCCTTTTAGACCATTATAAGGCACTTATGAATGCAGAAAGAGTAAATTGTAACATACAAAGGTGTACCACAATAAGTGTATACAGAACTTAAGTCATATCTTTCTGATTTTCTTATAAGGTACAATATGATGCCATGAATAAAACATTGACAATGACCATGAAGAGCCATGCTCTTCAAATTTGAATTTTGAATTTGAACTTGTTGGTGAAGCAATCTCTAAGCCTTTCTATCATTTGCCATCATGCATACCCATAAAATAGTGATACTTAATTATACTTACATAAAATGTAAACACCATGAGACTCTGAGCTACAGAGCTGCCCCACAACATAAGCTTCATCAGGTCTTATTATCTTCTCTTTATTGATCTTTGCTTTCTCCAAGTCTCCTAGTTCATCTCGCAATGGACAAGATACTATTTCATATTCAGCCTTACTGTTCTTGATTATGTAACACACATAGTCCACTTTACCTATCATATAGTGTGTTACATTTAATATGGTCTCAGTATCTTTGATGATAGATTTGCCTTCATAAGTCTTTCTGTTCTCCAAAGCATAAGAGAGAGATGCACAGTTCCCATTAGAAAAAATAATCAGTGGGGTTTGCTTGTCCCGAGTTATTAACTTGTAGATATTTAGCGGGAACTGAAATGTTAAAGTTTAATTAGTCATACCTCACAAATTTCAATAATTAGGATAACTAAAATTGGTAAACTACCTTATATTTTTTTATTTTATCCAAATTATCTGTGTCATCCTTCCATATTTTGATAGTATTATTGTTGAAAACACCAACATAATTATCCTGATCTTTATCGTAAATTACAGCAGACGTTATGTGATCTTTTGATGTCCATCCCACAACTTGCTTTTGGTCTGAAAGCTAAAAAATTTTTTGTATACATTGGCAACATAACCTATAAATAATGAGTAGGTTTTTTGTGTACAATACACGTAATATCAGTAGCAAGTTGAAAGAAGCAACTTATACGATTTAAGTTTAAAGGTATTTTCTGCATTATTTGTACCTTACCCGGTATTTGTTGACAACATTACGTCCCAAGCTGACGATAACGTGTTCCGTTTCCTTGTCTTGCGCGACACCAAGGAAACTTTTCTGATCAATAAGAGGACACAATACGTAATAATTGTGCAATTGGGCCATTGTTTTACTTTACGTTCAATGTATTGATCGCATATACATATAAAATACTGAACTCTAAAATTTCACATTGAATTTTATTCCAAATTGCCCAAATTGGTACTGTCAACTGTCACATCAGAAGGGGGGGATGGGGTTGATATTTTTTGACAGAAGCGACACTGACAGAATCAGGAACGCGTTCCATTTTGTAACGTATTTGGGTTAAACATTTTTGTTTAATTTGTATCGTATTCAGTCTTTAACAGTGTACGGCAGAGATGAATTAAAAATTCAAATTTTATTTTTTTCCTGGATGAAGGATGGAAAATATTTTGAAGATGTCATTCTCGAATATTGAACTTATGTATAAACGTAGTGGTTATGTACTCTGTGTTACGTAGACAGGATTGTTATTTGTTTCAGTCAAGTCTGTACCTGTAGTCTTTGGTCAGTGTAACTCCAAGAGAATACATGTGTATTCTCTTGGCGCTAGGCGCTACTCTAGCCTAGTAGCCCTCTAGGCTCTAGCGTAGCGGTTGTATTCTCTTGGGGCAACGTAGTGAATATGTACTCTGTGTATTGGGGCGCTACGCTAGAAACTAACTAAGGATGGTTAAGTGTTTTTTAAATCTTAAGAATAGAAAGTGGGCACACTGTGTAGGTAAAGGCGTAAAATCATCAAAACATCCAACAAAATACAAATATTTGTAATCTGTATGAGTCTGTATACAATCAACTTCTCTATCATTCAAAGTTCAAGGTCGCCGTGTCGTCCGTCCGACATAATATTACATCACTGTCAGCATTGTTATCTCGCAAGTTTCAGTTTCAGGTTCCAGTGTCAAGAGCGTGAGTTACAAGCTTCATTTCATTCCTTAATTGTCGTTCGCGCAGTGCATACCTACGACATGTCGACAGCCGGTAAAGTAATCAAGTGCCAAGCGGCGGTTGCCTGGGAGGCCGGCAAGCCGCTGTCCATCGAAGAGATCGAAGTAGACCCGCCCAAAGCAGGTGAAGTCAGAGTAAAGATCGTAGCTACCGGCGTGTGTCACACCGACTCGTACACCCTCTCCGGAAAGGACCCTGAGGGTGTATTCCCCGTCGTTTTAGGCCACGAAGGCGGTGGTATCGTCGAGAGCGTCGGCGAAGGAGTCACTACGGTCAAGCCGGGGGACCACGTCGTCCCGCTGTACGTGCCCCAGTGCAAGACCTGCAAGTTCTGCCTCAATCCCAAAACCAACTTATGCCAGAAGGTGCGCATCACGCAAGGCCAGGGCGTCATGCCCGATGGTACACGCCGCTTTCGCTGCAAAGGCAAGGAGCTGTTCCACTTCATGGGCTGCTCTACATTCAGTGAATACACAGTTGTCTTAGAAATATCTCTCTGCAAGGTTGCTGATGCAGCCCCATTGGATAAAGTGTGCCTGCTAGGATGTGGTGTTCCTACAGGCTATGGAGCAGCTCTGAACACAGCCAAAGTTGAAGCTGGTTCCAATTGTGCTATATTTGGCCTTGGAGCAGTTGGTCTGGCTGTAGCTTTGGGATGCAAGGCGGCTGGAGCAAAGCGCATTATTGGTGTTGACATCAACCCAGCGAAGTATGAGGTGGCCAAGAAGTTTGGTGTTAATGAATTTGTAAATCCCAAGGACCATGAGAAACCAATTCAGCAGGTGCTGGTAGACTTGACTGATGGAGGTTTGGACTACACCTTCGAGTGCATAGGCAATGTGAGCACTATGAGGGCTGCTCTAGAAGCGTGCCATAAAGGCTGGGGAGTGTCTGTTATCATTGGTGTGGCTGCTGCAGGGGAAGAGATCAGTACTCGTCCATTCCAGCTTGTGACTGGAAGGACATGGAAGGGGACTGCTTTCGGAGGATACAAGAGCCGTGACAATGTTCCCAAGCTTGTTGACGAGTATTTGAACAAGAAATTGCCTCTGGATGAGTTTGTCACTCACAACGTTACTCTGAAGGAGATCAATGAGGCCTTCCACTTGATGCACACCGGTCAGTCCATCCGGGGAGTTGTGCATTTCTAAGAAAGATAACTTCTGATAAGCATTTGATCCACAAGTAAATACTTTTATAACTGTATGTCTTATAGAGCCAAATATTTTTATAAGCACTGGTCTTGTTACACTCAATTTAAATATACATATATTTAAACACACATTTTTTTTATTTCAACTAAGACAGAACTAATTCCAAAGCTATATAGGTACCCAGATGGTTCACACTGAACCAATATAAGCATGGAATTAATAATGGAAGTTAGATAATTTTCAGAAAACAGAATACATTGTATATCGCAATGATATTATATGTAAAAGGTGGTATATTGTATGACACCATTTGTTACGTGTTCAATATCATATGATTATCACCATGCTTTGATTATATACTTGTCAAGTATATAATCAAAGTAACCATGTGACCTCTTGACTTATATATGGTAATCTGTACATACACATTTAACAATGTCAAGTTCAAAGTGAGGGGCATACATTATAATTTGCGTCAAATTATTTGGTATGTGCCTCGTAATTACGTATCGAATTATATTGTTTAGGAGGTAGGTAAGTGTAGTCGGAATTATAATAGAACAGTAAGGCTCGTTTGATTAAAAGAGAGAGAGTGTTGCCATACTTATGTTGAAACGAATAACTGCTAGCAACAAAACGCACTATCATCTCAACATTAATCTCTATAAGGCAGGAGAAAACACTTCAGGATATGTAGACAATGCGTTTTAATTATTCCTTATCAAAATGTAGGTACTTATATCTTCAATAGATTACCTATCATATCTAATCATGTAAATTACAACAAATTGGCGTTAACGAATTCCGAACGTCCACGACACGGTTACCTTGACACCTTCTTGACTTTTTGTATTACTTACTTATCTAAAACAAATTAAATAAACTATGTTGTAATACAAAATATTTGTCAGATAAGTTACGTAAGTAAAGCAAAAAGCCGTTGTGGCCTTGTGGTTGGAGCAACGGGGCTGTCATCTGATGGGCCCAGGTTCAAGTCCCGGCCTGTATCGATAAGTTTTTCTAAGTTGCCAGTGCTCCACGAGTATACGCTACGCTAGTAGTAATACTGCTTGCACAGTGACTCCTAATCAACAACCGGGTTGGTAGCTCGTTAGTGATATCCCTGGTATTGCTAGCGGCTATAGGCTACGGCAACTGATTACCAGCAGGTGGACTGTACACTTGTGTGCCATCTTAGTGGTAGAAAAATAAGTTATATTATTTGCTAAGGTCGGACGCAAGTAGGTAAGTCTGTTATGGAGGCATGGCTATATCAGGGGTATATACATTCCAGTGATGTTGAGAGGAATGTCTGTGCTGGAAGCATAAGAGACGAACAAGCCTCCTGCCATCAGTGCATACTTAGAGTGCTGCTTGTAGACCTTACAAACCGCAGGGACACAACCCTTAAGTGGGTTGGCACTGCCCCTCAATTTGACATGGGAAATTCTTCCATACCTTTTGAAGTGACTGACCTGTAGGGTGTAGAATTTCAAAATTGTATTTTTATTCTAGTGATTAGGGTTTAAAAAAGTTTTATTTTGGAAATGTAAACATTTCTTTATTCCATTCATATAATGTATAACAAAATATATATTATTTACAGGATTATTTACCCACATAATAAGTAGCAATGCAATAATTTACATAACAACGTAATTTAATTATTATTACACTATCACAGATCTATATCATTTATTTGAATATTCAACAAATCAAAAACATTAAAAGTATAAGCCCTGAGGTATTATTTTACGCCAGTGAGTATAAGTATAAGTCAATTTTCAAACCAATGTGTACATTCAATTTTCGACCATACAGCCCCAGTATAAAGGTTCAAAATTCCTAAGTTTTCCTAAAAGGACAATAGCGCGGGGTAAGTTCAAGATTTTCACAGGATTGGCGCGAATGATACTCTCCTGTTGCAGTATCTACGCTACGGTAACCGGTTACCATCAGACCGAATGCTTGTTTTCCAACAGAGGTATTAAAAATACGATTTAGAATAATTTTGTATGGAATAAAAAAACAAAAATGCTTTTTTAAATTATTAACAAGCATATGCCTCACTTTATGGCAACCGGCGCTTAACATAGACATGGCAACATCAGAGTTGAATCTTGTAAAAAAAACTTCCTCTCTAGTACTCCATGTCTATACTGTAAACTGGGATCTTACATGGGTGAAAATGGGATGTGTATATGAAATAGTCAATAATATTTATGTCAAGGTCAGTACGCGTGGTAACCGATTACCATGGTTCCGATGTGAGCTGCTTGTAGTACTCCACGTAGCTCTCACACTGTTCGGCTGGACGAAAAGGTTTAAGTTACTAACAGATATGCAAGAGAGAGAGAGGAATATACATCCAACGCATCTCTCGCCGTCAACCCCACACATTGGAATCAAATTATTTTCGCACAGTGCGCTTCCTGAGGAGCATTCTTCCGCAATGAACTCCCCGTCATGGTTTTCTCAAAGAGAAGCGATATTTTTAGAGTCGGCAACGCGCGAGTGATACTTCTTGTGTTGCAAGCGTCCATAGGCTACGGTAACCGCTTACCACATCTTTGCTCTCAGATTTAATTAGAATGTAGATTTGGTATACCATTAGTGGAAAACAAGCATACGGCCCACCTGATGGTAAGCAGTCACCGTAGCCTATAGCCGCTAGCAATACCAGAGATATCACACAGTAACACGTTGATTACACGTCACTTTGTTAGCTGTCAATGTTTTTTTCTGTGATCTACAGTATAGGGTGGCAGTACCTTTGAGGAAGTGTGGGGAGCCTCTGTAGCGCTCGTTCCTGTTGAGCAGCGCGTGGTAGAGCGCGAGGAAGGCTCTCGGGCGCGCGGGGGACGCCAGCGCGGCGGCCAGCAGCTTGCGGGGGGCCAGCGCCGCCCACGCCGCGCCCCCCGCGCCCCCCGCGACCCCCGCGCGCGCGCACCCCGCCGCCGCCACCGCCTCCGAGCTGCTCAGCAACACCTCCACTATCTCCTAACACATACAGTTCGGACTTCACAATATAACAATCCATCTTCATATAACAGATTAATTTTCCAAACGGACGTTAATGGTCTTATCCGAAACTCAGGAACAGCTAAAAGTAATCAAAGGAGTCTCGCGTGGAGAGTGAGGTGCCTGTCCCCCTGGATCTTGACTAGGAACTCTGGTCCACTTTTACTTCCCAAAAATCCTTATTTGTCTCATAACGTCACTAAACTGTCAGTACCATTCAATGACACATGACAGTTGACAGATGACAAGTATCTTACGAGCAGCCATTTTTAAGAGAGAATGTATAACACTTGTAAATAAATACCTAATGTGTGTGATCCTGATGATATGATAATACTAATAACATCACTTGTTATATGATTGTGAGGAGATGAGTGTAGTAGTGTGTGTTGTGTACTGACGTCGTGCGCGCGCAGACGGCACATCATGTCGAGCGCGAGCTGCGCGGCGGCGGGGTCCCGGTGCTGCAGCGAGAGCAGCGCGCAGGCCAGCGCGCGGCCCTCGCCCAGGGCGCCGCGCCGCGCCAGCGCCCGCAGCCGGCCCCGGGCGCCGCCCCGCACCAGCGCGCGCACGCTCGCCTCCGCCGCGCAGTGCGCCACCACCAGCGACTGACGACACACAGACGCCAGCAGCGCCGTCACCACCTACCACACACCACACCACACTCACACACTACATCTACACCAATACTATAAACAGGAACTTTTCTATTTTGGTATGTAACGAATCAATTAAAAAACTACTGGACTGATTTAAAAAAATCACCAACAGAATGCCTTATCATCTCTGAGTAACATAGGCTATATATTCTACTAGCTGCCCGCCCCGGCTTCGCACGGCTAGATAAAATATTTGATAAATGTAAAATGTCTATATGCTCCGAAACTACTGGGCCGATATACAGTATGTAAGTGAAAATTACGTCGTATCCGATAGGGGCATATAGGTATCCCTATGACATTACCATAAAAAAATTTAAAAAAAAATTATTGATTAAAAACTAATACCACTTTTCGCCGGTGAAGCGCTGTTCAATTTCCCATACAAAAATAGTCGAAGGCGATACGAATACGTAGTCAAATTATTCTTGGTCGGGCTACTGTCAGCAGGAGGTCACCTGTACGAGGTACTTGTCGGAGTGTGGTTGCAGGACGTGACTGCAGATGTCTTCCTGTGAGATGAGCACGCGGAACTGCTGGCGGCGGGAGTCCGCCGTCTGGCCGGCGGTGTTGCGGGCCATCTCCAGGTCGGCCCACTTTCTGGGATACATGCTTTACTGATTAGGGCATTTTTGACCCGACTACGGCGAAGACAAAAGGAAGGGTTATGGTTTCAACAGTATATTTGTATTTGAGTATGTTTCACCGTAGCGCCTAAACTATTCATTGAATTTTGATGAATAATTAAAGTATTTTTTTCGTGGAAGCTATTTCGCAAATTTTTTTTTTAGCCAAATGCTGGCATTTTTTTATTTTATTTTTCTTTTATCAGTATGTGGAAATCTTGCTTCTGCTCCATACAACCGACACTTTCATTCGACCAAAAACATGAGAGAACTAATAAAGTAGTAAAGAAGCCTTTTTCATTGCAAAAAGATTGCATGTACATTTTTGATCACATTTAAGATGTCTTAAAATTTATAGGAACATTGAAAAAATGCTATAATATAACTTTTGGGTTAAGTAATTAATCATTTTGGTCCTCTGACCTAAAGGCAAGTTGAGATCTGCTACTATCGTGGATTGTCTCTAGGAACTCTCATGAGCATTAGAATGCATGACACTAGACAATATAATGCGACAAACAAAAAAAATGAGCATTCTCTAACACACGTCACGGGCAAAAAAACCTTGAAGAAGATTGATTGCAATAGTTAGGAAGAGGAAGAAGAAGGGAGGCTTACTTATAAACGCTGTTGATTTCATCGAAGGCTTTGGAAAGTTCCTGGAGGTAGGTCCCCGCGTCGCCCACCATCTGGTTGAGCACCCTGTATATGGTGTCCCTACCATCAGTGCGGCGAAGCAACACTGACACAATTTTGGCCACTTCATCTTTCGGTACCTGCAACACAATGAAATATAGCTTATTTATCACCCAACTGCTAAGAAAGAGGGTATATATATTATGTATTTGAACACGCCTTCTAAATATTAGGTCCTTACATATGAAATTGGCGTTTTTCGTACTGGCCACTTTAATCACGAATTTCTCCTCTTTGGTAAGGAATTCCAAATTCAAATTTGTACAGCTATAGACTCATGTATTTGTGCTTCGATGATCGTCATTCATTTGTTTTTTTTCTTCTGTTTTTTTCTGTTTGCGTCACTCATTTTACAAAATGGAAAACCTTAAATATCGCATTATTTACGAGTACGAGTTCCGCCGTGGCACTAGTGCTGCGGAAACAACTCGAAGGGTGAATGATGTGTATGGCGGTCGTGTTGCAAAAGAAAACACAGTTCGTTTTTGGTTCCAACGTTTTCGTTCTGGAAATTTCGACCTGCAGAACAAGCCCCGTGGACGGCCTGAGACTCAAGTTGATAATGAAGAGTTGAAGGCTATTGTGGAAGCGGATCCATCGCAAACCACGTCCGAGTTAGCTGCAGGCTGCAATGTTAGTGATAAAACTGTTTTAATTCACTTGAAGCAAATTGGGAAGATTAAAAAGCTTGAAAGGTGGGTACCTCACGAATTGACTGAAACAAACCGGCAAACGCGCGTCGACTGCTGCGTTACATTACTAAACCGGCACAATAATGAAGGTATTTTAAACCGAATCATTACCTGTGATGAAAAATGGGTTCTTTACGATAATCGGAAGCGCTCAGCGCAATGGTTAGATCCTGGCCAGCCAGCCAAATCCTGCCCCAAGCGAAAATTAACCCCAAAAAAGTTACTTGTAAGCGTTTGGTGGACTAGTGCCGGTATTGTTCATTACAGTTTTTTCAAATCTGGCCAGACTATTACGGCTGATGTCTATTGTCAGGAATTGCAAACCATGATGGAAAAGCTAGCGGCTAAACAATCTAGGCTGGTCAATCGCTCCACGCCACTTGTTACAAACACGACAACGCTAGACCACACACTGCGCTACAGACGGCTACTAAATTAGAAGAGCTTCAATTGGAAAGTCTAAGACATCCTCCGTACTCCCCGGACCTTGCTCCAACAGATTACCATTTTTTTCGAAATTTGGATAATAGATAAATAAGAAGTTATCCAAATTTCGAAAAAAATGGTAATCTGTTGGAGCAAGGTCCGGGGAGTACGGAGGATGTCTTAGACTTTCCAATTGAAGCTCTTCTAATTTAGTAGCCGTCTGTAGCGCAGTGTGTGGTCTAGCGTTGTCGTGAAGCAGCAGTGGCGTGGAGCGATTGACCAGCCTAGGTTGTTTAGCCGCTAGCTTTTCCATCATGGTTTGCAATTCCTGACAATAGACATCAGCCGTAATAGTCTGACCAGATTTGAAAAAACTGTAATGAACAATACCGGCACTAGTCCACCAAACGCTTACAAGTAACTTTTTTGGGGTTAATTTTCGCTTGGGGCAGGATTTGGCTGGCTGGCCAGGATCTAACCATTGCGCTGAGCGCTTCCGATTATCGTAAAGAACCCATTTTTCATCACAGGTAATGATTCGGTTTAAAATACCTTCATTATTGTGCCGGTTTAGTAATGTAACGCAGCAGTCGACGCGCGTTTGCCGGTTTGTTTCAGTCAATTCGTGAGGTACCCACCTTTCAAGCTTTTTAATCTTCCCAATTTGCTTCAAGTGAATTAAAACAGTTGTATCACTAACATTGCAGCCTGCAGCTAACTCGGACGTGGTTTGCGATGGATCCGCTTCCACAATAGCCTTCAACTCTTCATTATCAACTTGAGTCTCAGGCCGTCCACGGGGCTTGTTCTGCAGGTCGAAATTTCCAGAACGAAAACGTTGGAACCAAAAACGAACTGTGTTTTCTTTTGCAACACGACCGCCATACACATCATTCACCCTTCGAGTTGTTTCCGCAGCACTAGTGCCACGGCGGAACTCGTACTCGTAAATAATGCGATATTTAAGGTTTTCCATTTTGTAAAATGAGTGACGCAAACAGAAAAAAACAGAAGAAAAAAAACAAATGAATGACGATCATCGAAGCACAAATACATGAGTCTATAGCTGTACAAATTTGAATTTGGAATTCCTTACCAAAGAGGAGAAATTCGTGATTAAAGTGGCCAGTACGAAAAACGCCAATTTCATATGTAAGGACCTAATATATAACTTCTAAATATAAATAAATAGGGGATGAAAGTTTTGTATGAAAATCCGTCATTTTTGAAGATTAAAGCATGAACATTGGTATTTAGCCTTGCTATCATTTTGAATTTTAGATATAGGTACATGTTGACTTATTAACTACGTGTGCGAAGCCGCGGGAAAAAGCTAGTTATTAGATATAACTCTATGTATGTAGGTATCAAAGTAATGGAATCTTTTAACGTAAGTTTTTATCGACTTCCCGGCGCTCATTTATATAATGTACACTATTCCTCCTATTATCCTGACCAGGGTCATAACGATAAATATATTTTAAGCGTAATTTTGCTTTTTATCCCCCGACGCAAAAGGAGGGCATTATAAGTTTAACGTGTGTATTTGTGTCTGTCTGTGTCCTCGTACCTCCTAGTCGGATGAACCGGCTATAATATCGTTTTTTTAGTTTCAAAATATGAAATATAATCGAGTGTGTTCTTAGCTGTGACATTTAGAGGATTATATGTCGTGGAGCAACATGATTGGCCATTTGGTACGACGTGACGCATTTATACGATATATCACAGAGGGAAAGATCGAAGGAAACCGTGGTAGAGGAATGCCAAGGATAAGTTACCTGCAACAGATAAAGACGAAGACTAACGTTATGTCGTACCAAGAGGTCAAAGAGATGGCTAACGATAGAACGGCTTGGCGATTGCTCCACCGACAAGAGCCTAGCTCTTAAATAGATGATGATGATGTGTCGGGAGTTTTTTTTTTCAAATTACGTTTCATTTTTTTTATCGCATGTTTTGCCGCGTCATGGACTCATCTTTGGTATTCTTTACACGTATGAACAATCGTATGTTACCGAATGCGCCAGTCCTGAAGGCAGTAAGTGAAGTCGCCAGAGGCACCCGAGCCGGGCGTCTATTATGAAGTCCGGCTGGAACACGACCCACGTGCCGGAGTCTGTGAGTACATCGTTCAGGAAACATACCAGTGGGGTATTCTTATTTGATTTACAAAAAAAAACTTATTACTTTAATTTTCATGAGCTTTCACCATCGTAGAAATATAATATTATAATATTAAACATATATTTGCGACATTTTGGATTACATTCGAGAATATTATCATCATAATGGCATGGTACAGTTAAAGTAATTAGCGTACCTGGTACTGAATCTGAAATTTTACAATCAACACTTTGATTTTTATGTGACGAGGCCCTTTGCCTGAGACCGGCACCTTTTGGATATTCTACTTGTGTTATTTGGATGATCCGGTACCCCTAGCAAGAACAACATTTGACGGCGTATTCGAAAACGTTACTCTCAAAATAACAAAAATTTCTTACGAATTTTTAGTTCTACTTTTCGCCGCCGCGACGCTATCTCTTTTCCCATACAAAAGTAGTCGAAAGCGATAGAAATACTTAGTCGAAAGTAGTTCTTGCTAAGGCTACTGAAGTGCATCACTAGTCACTACATACATAGTATAAAATGAAGTCGCTGTCCGTCTGTCTCTATGTATGCTTAGATCGATAAAACTACGCAAAGGATTTTGATGCGGTTTTCAGCAATATATACAATGATTCAAGAGAAAGTTACTATGTATAACTCATTTAGGTTTTATGTGATCAATATAAAGGATACACATGGGACATGGCATCCCGTCAAGCTCGGCAGGTCGTATGGAGACGCCGGCCGCCACGGGCAGGTGGATGAGGGTGGAGCCCTCGGGCTTCGCCTCCTCCAGGATGTCGAACAGCTGAGAGCTCTGGCTGGACTGGAAGGCGGCCACACATCAAGCACGACATTGAACGAAACCACTTGTCTAGTATTTGGTATACCTGCCTGCTATGCTAGAGGTTTGGTTCAGTCCAGGTTTGAACCAGGGTCAACATGGCAGGTGGCCACTTACCACACGACCACTACGGCTTTGAATAGAAGCTTTTATGGTTGTACTACCACAGCCTTTTTGATCAGACGATCCAAAAACAAAAATCATAACCAGCAAATATTTTTTTCAGTTTAGGCCCTAATACGGCACCTATGAAGGTCTAAATTACAACAGTTCCGGAAAAAAAAAATACCATGGTGCTCAATACCAATAGCTTATGAAGCATCAAGTTACCTGATGGTGTACGGCCACCAGGTCGTCGAGCACGCTGACGGCGAACCGCCCCGCTAGGCCTGTCTTCAGCACGTGCGAGTACTGCCCGCTGCCGGCTCCGCTCACTGGCATCACACACACCTACAACACACACCATACACGCTTCAGCCACGATCATACATCATCTACATCACCTTTAACTATAGACAATGATCACTGTAATTCGAGTGTAATTGCAGTCGAGTGTAATTATTGCATAAATCGGTCATTGTAGAAATTTATGGGGGAAGCCTGTCTTCAACAGTGGACGAGTATCGGCTATGTTAATGATGAATTATTGTATGTATTCAGAAAAAAGATGGTTGGGGCTGATAGTAGACAGTCAAAGAATATAAAAAAAGTCAGAAGAAGAATAATCCAGAGCCGATGTTAGCTAGATATCAATTACACTAATATTTGGAAGTGATACATTTTTGTGTGGGTCTCTGAACTACTTAACTAAAAAAAAAATATGAATGTAGTTTTGCTAGTATTATACATACATAGAAATGTAATGTAAATTAAGATCGTAAGGAGTATGACTTCTGAGGATGAGATATTATAATACATTATGTTGTCAATACCTCAGTGGGACCCAGAGCAGACACAGTAGCGGAGGCGCCATGTCTGAACACAGCACACCACGTGATGTCGCACAGTCTAAGTAGAAATACATCTCTTTCCACCACTGGCCTTGCCGATTCCACTGTAAATATATATATATATATATATATCATATATTTATATATATTATCATTTCTCAATATTCTAAATCTACTCGATTAAGAACAGTGAAGGAAAACATCACAAGGAAACCTGCATATATCTGTGAAGAGATGCAGAATCTACTTTGTTCCATCACTATACTACTACTACATAGTATATAACAAAATTGCATCCCGCTGTCTGTTTGTCCCTATGTATGCTTAGATCTACAGAAGTATGCAACAGGTTTTGATTCTTTTTTTTTATAGATAGAGTGGACTCAAGATGAAGTTTTTTATCTATAATTAATTTGTGTTTTATTAGGAAACTGCTGGCTGCGGAACCAGGGCGGATCACTAGTATAATAATAATACAAACAAATTTAACAATATTATGATGTAAGCAAAAAAATCTACAATATTTGAATTAATAACTTGCATCTCTCACTGGCTGGCTCCACTTTCGATTTATGCTTTCAGGGCATAATTATATGAGTTTCATATTGTTTTTATTATCAAACAATAAAATTTAAATTATAAAAATAAATTAGAATTAAAATATATTCACTTACACTCCAACTTTTGCAGCTTGGTGATTGAAGAGTTGTTCAGAGAGAATGGCTGCAGTAGGGCTCCATTGTTGCCGGCCAGCAGCACCGTGTTGCTCTGGGCACACCATGAGAACCATGCACCACTGGAAGATTTTACAATTAAGTGCAGACAGAGAACACAAATGTTTAAAAATGTACTTTGTCATCAGTTATTTAGTACTTAAATTCTAGTCAACATTTTCTGTTTCATCCTAAGATGACAACTAAGCAAACTGCTGTCTGTTAGTAAGTGGTTGGTTATCATAGTGGTGCATAGATTTTTTTTCTTATAATGCAAGTCTATGTTATAATGATAGGACCATATAAATAATAGTTGCCAAAATTAATATGGGAATTAATTAAATTTGAATATAAAAATAAATCCCTATTTCCCTTGGACCTGTCAGGACAACTGGTCAGTATTAAAAATATGTTTGATGTATAATTTCCTACTGTGGTATGTTAATTATAATTAAGAGGTATACCTGAAAGCTGTGCTCTTCAGGCTCTTAAGTTGTTTTTTGTCAGGTAAAACTTGCAACAGCTCAATACCATGATCAGTCACAAAGGCTATTTCATTAGCCTTAGGCCAAACAAAGCCTAAGATCTTTGCATTCTTCCATTTACAAGTATGTGAGTACTCCACATTAGTCGGGGCCAGATCATGGAAGTTAACAAACTCCACTGTGGCATTCTGGCTCTCTTGGTTTCGCTGGATAGCTAAAATTTTCTGGTCTGGCGAGAATTTGATGGAAATTATAGGACCTCTGTCCTCCATTCTAAAAGAGGTGCATTTCGAGTCATCCATGCCAGTGACTGTGACTCCTGTGACGCCGCCAGACCTAACCGTGAAGACCTGACGATCAGAAAATTTGATTTACGTCGCAAAAAATGGATCGAGTTTAACAGCTATACATATTTATTATTAGATTTATTATATTAAATTACTTACACTAAGGACTGATATCGTGTTTCGTACATTGATAATTAATTGCAATACTGTAATTAAGGTTTTAATTAGTAAATAAAGGTCACGGGAATAAGGGAACAACTTTTGTTTACCTGCCCATTTGTGTCGTCGAAAAATACATTAGTCACAGGACTGTCGGGGTCAAACCTCTTGTACTGGTCTGAGAGACACAGGTAATACTCGTCACTGTCTTTTAAACAAAATCTAGCCATTGTTTCAACATTTAATTTACACAAAATGATCTGCCCCACGTTCACTGAAGCTGCTTTGTTTTGACACTGATTGATTATGACATGACTGGATTGAGGAAAGTGATGACACTACATTGACATAAAAAGTGACATTTACAGATAACTTACGAAGTAGCACAGTTTACGTTTTATTTTTTATGTGCACATTACAGTTTAACAGAGCATTTTACTGTGTTATTTTCAGGTAATAAAACAAGCTTACCTCGTTAGTTATTAATGAAAATAAAACTAAATTTAATTAAGTAGAATAAAAACGTACGTTTATGATTAGTAAATGTACATGATAAAAAAAATCACTTTCTAAACGCGATCACCATGACAACTTTTGGCGGCAACAATAATTAAGTGTGATTAATGATTTGAAATCAATTACATTAAAACTTTATTATTTGGTTTGTGTACATAATGAGTGAGAGCATCGAGTTGAAATCCTTTTCTAATCGCAACACCGATTATGATATAGAAGAGTATCATGAAATAACACAAGAGACACTTGTAGAATCCACAGAAATTGTACCAGAACCGCCTACGAAACCAGTAAACGAGTTTGACTTTTTCACTCAATACGATGCAAAATCCACTTTAAGAAGTGGAGTGAAGAAGAAAAAGGCGAAGATCAAGAATAAGGAGAAAACAGCTAATCTTTTAGACATAATTTCTTCAGAACTTGTTACTACTAACCAGACAGTCTCTGAGAATACTATAACAATGATAGACATGAGCAGCGAGCGTCAGAGTGGGTATCTAGAAACAAAATCGGTAACGCGAAGATTATTTAGAGCCAGATCTCGTTTTGATATAGAATACGGGTAAGTTTAAAAAAAATCTCTTCGTAGTTTTAGTACTTTATCTACTTCAAACTGACAAATAATATTTGTAACTCGATAGCACGAGTTTCTGAACAAACTCATAGATTCAGGGTAACATACTTATTTCTTTAAAAGCAAATAAAAAACAAAACTTGTTTTACATAATATATATTATAATTAAGTACTTTACATAAGTATAAAAGTTAAGAAGAGATAGTATATAAATCAGTTCTATACTTTATTTTATAGATGGGGAAAACATAGCGTTAATTTAAGTCCAATATTTCCGAAGCTACTCGAAAATGCTGGATCTGAAGATCACACTTTTTCTGTAGAATATGTTGACCCTAAGATGTTTAAATATTTGATAAACGATAAAATGGATGATGAACCGCAAACGACGAAGTTTTTAGACGTTGCATTTAAAGATATAAAGTTCAACCACCACCACTTGTATTCGTTAGAAGGCTTGCTTTGTAATAAACTTATGCAATATATGGAGGAATATGATAAAATTCAAGAGATACTCAAAGATTTGTCGATAAACATTAAAGTTAACAGAGCAACTAGGGACAACCTTAGAAATGATCTTTTAACACTGGATTCTAATAAAAAGGATGACGTAAAATTCGATAGTACGGTTAGGCATTATACCGCTGAACTTTTACGATATAAAGAAAAGTATCTCCAAACTCTCACAGAGGAGAAGGAAACAATACATAAACTCAAATCACTATGGTGTGACATAGAAATGATAAGAGAAAAATCCGGATATACTAAAACACCCTACATTTGCGACATTACGAAAAATGACATGGACCAAACACAATATGAGAAGGAATGGACAGAAGCATATAATATTGAATTTACAGATATGCTTGATAAAATGGAATATGACTACGTTACGGAATATATCAAATACAAGGAAGCTAAGAATAATAGAAAGAATAACAAAACAGACGAGTTAAAACCTAATAAACCAAAATTGAACATTGATGATGATTTTTTAAGAGAATCAGTTGAAACTATAGTAAATAATTTGGTAAAAGAAGAAAAGGTAAACATAGTGTTAAGAAAAGACGAGAGTATTTGTACCTATGTAACAGCTTCCAGAGAATTACAGAATAATTATAGCTTCGAAATATTTGTCGATGACGTTTTTGTCTGCGAATCTGAACATTTCACAAGTATAGAAAAAACGTTTAACGTAGACTTCTCAGAAACATTTACAATCGAAATACTGCCTAATAATGATAAACTAGTCATAGTATTATTGGAAAACGAAGAGAGAGTATCAAGTTTGACGATAAAATTGTCAAGAATTAAGAAGCAGTTTAATTGTGCAGATTTTATTGAAAATATATTCGATTATGATAAAACTGTGGAGCCCAGTCACAAACACGTTGGTAGTGGGTATAATATTAAAGAAATTGCTACTGCAAGCAAAATGAGATTAAAGAGCAGCAATATATTTCATGGACAGTTGTCTACAAACTGTGTAGTAAGTATAAAAATTGGATGGAACGAAAACCTAAATAAAAATGATGATGTAGCTCTCAAATCGTCAATGGAGATTGGTAGGCAGCTGAAAAGATTACTGCATGGTATTGATAAACCAAAATTAGATACGTTTTCAGAGCTTATCAGCCAAATATATGGTAGAGATATAAGTAATGACGAAAATATGATAAAGATTTTAAGCGAATTATGTAAAGCGGGTGTTAATAGAGACTACACATTTTTGCTTGATGATGATAGTCCTGAATTTATAAGGTACAAGCTTCTGCATTTGAGAAATATAGGCGCTTTTACGCACCTTGAAAATAAATTAGTCCCTCTTAATGCGAGTCAAATATCGACTGAACAGCTGAATTGCCTCCAAAGAACTGATGAAAAAGATTTCGACATGAACTATTTACATGACAAACAAATGGATATGGATCCTATAGAGCTGCAAAGATTAATTAACGCAAAATATATACAGAAGTTGAATAATAATATGCTGAGAAACTTAAATGAACACCTATTGAAGAAGACTTACAAAGATGTTGTGAGGGATTTTAAAGACTTGAGCTTAAGGTAACTTTTAGAAAAGTCCATTCTTCAGTTTTGTTTACAATAACAACATATAAACATTCAAACACTAATGCTTTTTCCAGAGGTATATTTTTAAATAAATCCAACTTAGCATCCTTAACAACGATATCGAGTAGTACTAAACAGCAGATACTTAACGATTCATTAAACAAAGAACAAGATGTATGCGTGACAGTCCTTCGAGCTTTTAACTTATTGGATAGGAGTGCTACGATACTAGAAGATAGAGAGGAGTTCGATCAAATTGCTGGTGAGACAATAATTTAGTAGAGAGAACGTATTATACGTTCTAAATTCAAAGCCTAATGGCCTAATATTGAAACGCCAGTCAAATCTAATGCCACTTTTATGTTGAGTGGCTTCCGATTTTACATTCGAAATTGTATTTTGACGACGGTTCAAACTTGGGCTTTGCAACCTAGAATGCCGTTTCAGTATTCAGCCGGAAGATGTTCACATTAAACATATTCGCAAAGACTATAATTACTATTTGGTTCACAATTTCTTGCCATTATTATATTTCCATTGGTTCAGGATTTAAGGTACGGCCACTACGTCCATTCGTGAAGATCAGCTACCATGGAGTGACAGCTCAAACCGTTACGGCCTTGGGTTGCCATCCGAGTTGGAATCACACGTTGAAGATCTCTACTAAGTAAGTAGTTAGGGGCTATCATAAAATAAATTGCTGACTTTACGAAATCATTATCACTAGCTTACCTCGATGACTATATGGCCATTCGGCAGGGCATACCTTGCTACCTGTTGTGATGTAAGTTCATATTTTAGATTGGATCCTGTCAGTACTGTCCATATAAATCTCTACGATGAATATAAAGTAAATATAACAACGGGTTACTCTGAAGAAGATTACGCACAAGACAAGACAGTGCATTATAGATATCATAACAGATGGCTTGGTACTTTATCCGTGCCATTGTATACTGTGCTGTCTTTGGGTTCGGTAAGTGTTGGAATAATTTAAACTAAGAACTGAACAGTGTTATATTAAAGAAGTTATCGACATAATCCCCAATATTGAAGAATGCTACCTTCTTAATTTCCTGAAAAGAGTTTAAAAAATTTTTTTTTCAGCTGCGTGGCACTTTTAAAATATCAACTCCACCACTTGTATTTGGCTACGAAACTTTACCGAAGGCGGATACTGCTTCATTAATACCGGAAATAACTCAAATGATGAAGAAAAACACTTCGTACATAACTCTGAACATAACGACCAGTCTGTCACATCTCGGTGGGCTACAAGCGTATCATCAACCACTGCCGAACAACGCACAAGACGATTACCTGATCAAACATTTGAACAATTTTGTGACGGATTATTTGAACGATTTTCCTCAAAGGAACATATCTCTCACGTTTATAGACAGTTCGGGTAGGAATAAATGCGTAACTCAGTTCTTACAGCCTATATTGCTACCTGATGATATCCTCGCGAAACATCTTAAGTTGAGAAATGAATCAGCTGTATCTAAAAGTTCAGGGTTTTCTAGAAGCTCCTCGTCCAAGAGTAGGGATTTGGAGAGAGGTTCGCTGTATGAAGAGTCTTCCGTAAACAGTGGTCAGGATAGTTGGAAGAAAGGCGACGAGGTGCTGAAGGCCATCAATGTATGCCTGAGATATGTCGCGTTAATACCCACGTATGAAGTCACGGAGACGCATGTTGTCACTTTGATGGGGCTGGTGAGTATCCTACAAATACATCACCAAAAGATCAAATATGGAATTCCTACTAGTATGTTCGCTTTTGTTTTGTAAAACTTGAACTACCTATCTAAATTTTAGGAACATTAAATTCTAGGCAGTTTTTGAGAACTTTAGGCTCTTCCAAATTTGCTGCTCGCAGCTGGTGACTTTAAAGTCACTTTTATTGACATAGAATAAATAAATAACTTTTTTACTAACATTTAACAGCAAATTGTTCCATCTCAGGAACTGTTAAAGGTCCTCCAAGGGTCTCCTCTCGACCACGCCGTCCTGCTGGGCAGCCTGCTGCAGTACCTGGGGGTCCGGTGCTGGCTGGCGGCGGGCTCCGGCTTGCCGCGCGGGCCCAGCTGCTATGTGCTCATCAAGTACAACATCATCACGCGCAAGATCGTATTGAACTCGGATCAAGTGTTCAAGAGAGGGTTTTTGAGCCGATCTGATGGGTATACCTAAATAAAATAGAAAATATTACAAAGTTTCATGATGACAAGGATTTGTTAGGTATTCTGTCACGCTTAAATGACTGTTCTATGTCATAAATTATTATAAAATTCGATTATATAAATTTGTTAATCTACACCGAAGTTCAAGAATCATGTTAAAAGTCTAGCAGAAAATGGCTGAGACTTAAAGGCGGATTAACAAACATACGGATATGGCGAAACTATATTGTTTTTTTTTTTATACAACTAAGGTGGCAAACAAGCATACGGCCCATCTGATGGTAAGTAGTCACCGAAGCCTATAACCGCTAGCAATACCAGGGATATCTCTTAACGCGTTGCACACCAAGTAGTTGATAAGGACTCGCTGAGCTTTTACTACTACTACTAGCTCAGCGTATCGTCGTGGAGCACTGGCAACCTTACTTACCGCAGAAACACAACACTACATCAAGTAGCGTTATTTGTACATGAACGTTATGTCCCGACTGGTACTAGGTACACGTGGTACGTGTGCGACGCAAGCACGGGGGAGCGACATGTGCTGCGGGACGCGGGCTGCCCGCTGAAGACTGTCCACTATGTGTTCGACTGTGACAATGTAAGGACATACTTCCATTCACACTTCATTCAAAATTACGCAAAGGTGCATTCTATCGTAGGCGACACACACACACACACATTTAATTTCATAAAAATACACTCGCTTAGTACAAACCACTTGCTGGACACGCTGTGCTGGCAGTAATGAGAGCAATAAGCTTAGGATCGACGCCTATTGCAGGCATCCATAGGTGACCACTTTCCTCTACAGGCTATACTATAAGTTTGGTATATTTTCAGATATGGGTCAACATGCAGTCTTCGCAGGAATGCGAGAGCATATCTTTCGACTTTTCACGTTCCTCTGATTGGCAACCAGTAAGTTTTCTGTACCAAAACTAACACAACTAGAAGCCGTGGTGGCCTTGTGGTTGAAGCAACAGGCCTGTCATCTGATGGACCCAGGTTCGAGTCCCGGCCTGTACCAATGAGTTTTTCTAAGCTTAAGTACAGTGATTAATCACACCATGAGCATTTAAAGACAGGTAGGGCGATTTGGGATTTCCCGTGGGTTATCCCATTTAAATTGGAGCCGCCCGACTGGGGACTGTACCTCCGCCTTACAGAAGACCGCAGTGAAATAACACTACTTGATGTAGTGTTGTGTTTCTGCGGTAAGTAAGGTTGCCAGTGCTCCACGAGGATACGCTGGACTAGTAGTATTGCTGCTAGCACAGTGAGTCCTCAGCAGCAACATGGTTGGCACCCCGTAGTGATACCCCTGTATTAGTAGTGGCTATAGGCTACGGTGACTGCTTACTATCAGGTGGGCCGTATGCTTGTGTGCCACCTTAGTGGTATAAAAAAAATCAAGTTCCGAAGCAATTAATAATTCAGCGACATCGTTTTATAGCATCAAACAGCCAAATATGTACACCCTCTCCACGCTCAGCGCTCTTCTGAAGCTAATGTAGAATGTGATTTGTTCGCGGTTGAATGGTCTAAAATCCTGTCAGTATGTGGAGTACTGTATAAAGTGTATAACTGTTAGTGTAAGTGGCCGTTCTAATATGGAAATGAATTAATAAATATTGTACTTATAGGCTATATTAACAGTAAATTGACTCAAATTAGTACTCAGTCCACTAGTGACAGTTGGTCTTGGAATTATCATCTTTCCCGTACAGGTGTTTGACAGTTCTGTGTTCGTGATGAAGCAGCCAATAGTGTCGGACCCGAGCATCTACTCTCCTCCAGGCAGTGTGGACTCCTTGCGCAACCTACTGGAGACCAAGATCAAGGGGAAACTCCAAAAATGGCGCTCCCATATGAAGACCATTTGGAACAGGTTAATGTTTTCAGTGACGCCAGTCTGGAGAGGCGATATGCTTTCTTCCGCAGTAATAAAAACAATCCGTAATTCGTCCTAACGCAGTTGGTCCAAAAATCCAAACGCGATTCATAAAAATCGCAGTTGGTCAAGTACGCAATTCTCTAATGATTCGAATTCCAGTTTGAGTTTAGTAGATAATTCTGAGGTGGATCAGGGTCGTTTCAAAATATACGCCAGCTAATTCTAGGCTGGGAGTAAGAGTGACATAGTATCCTGCGTACAATTACAGGTACTGCAGCAGTCTATTGCGGGAAATGTTGCCGCAGTGGGAACACTGGGCGTTCAACACAAGCGAAGCCAAGCCAGCCTTGAGCCACAAGCTCAAACAGTTGATGGCCACCTACAAGGTAAAGGAAACATCCTATAATTACACAAAGTAAATAGTTTTACACTTTTCAACACTTGTTGAAATACACATTCCAAACGAACGGGTACATGGGTCGAGGTAGACCTAAGAAAAGATGGATGGACTGTGTGAAAGATAAAAAGGCCAGAAAAAGGAAGTGAATACAGAGATGACGGCTGATAGAGAAGCATGGAAGAGAAATACACATTGCGCCGGCCACAAATAATATGGGATAAGGCCAGGAGAATGATGATGACATTCTAAAGTCAAGGAACCGGCCAACTATTGTTTGTGTAGAATGGATCTTGTGGAAACATTGTTTATCAATCACGCACTCATAAACGAAAAGTATGTATCACAGAATATAAACGGAATAAGCGTCCTGGAAAAAACAGCTCTGTGCCTACGATTAAATTCCCTTATGATCTGTATGGCCATATTAAAAAAATATAATTATATAATGTTACCATTTGCAGCTGTTCGGTTTCCCGCTAAACATGCCTTTCACGAGTACCAAGTCAGTGTTGTCAGCCGTGAAATCTACATCAATGCACCTGAGCGACGACCCTAACGTTGAATTTGCTCTCGGCGTGGAAGTATTCGCGTATTCCAACAATGTTATTAGTGTTTGGGTGTTCCTAGCTAGCATTAGTAGAGTTTAAAAATTTGATATATATCTTGTAAGTTTTACACTAATAAAAAGTAAAATCTATAGATTCATTTTTTTAACATCCTTCGTGATCTTTAAAATATTCAAAATCAAAAATCATTTATTCAGTTTAGGCCCTAATCAGGCACTTATGAAGGTCTAAATTACCACCGGTTCGAAAAAAAAAGCCACAAGAGAAGAATCGGCAAGAAACTCAGTGCTCTGTCTTTTTCTTTCATACAATGTAACAATCATGATGATATAACAATTTGTAACAAAATTCTTCTAGACATAAGTAGGAAATTTTCAATGAGTGATCGACGATCACTGCTACGCTGTGCGAACACTGCAACGTGTGGTACTTGTCGGACATGTCTTGCATGTCGTACTTGTCCGACGTGTCGTAATTGTTGGACGTGTCGTGCGTATCGTACTTGTAGGACGAGTCTTGCGTGTAGTAATTTGAAGTATTAAATTTGATAGAATTATAACAAAACAGCACAATAATCAATCACAACTTTTTGACAAAAGTATTTTGTAAAGTTCCATAACACGTCGTATTCTGCAAAAATGAATCAATTTTATTATCATTATTAGCATTTTATCGAAATATTATTCTGCGGATTGGTGAATTGAAGTCCATAGACTATAGAAAAGGAAAATGATGCCAGCATTTTTGGTGGTGGGCACCGTACGAGACAATTTAACTCATATCCTAAATGAAATTGGAAAGTAGTCATTTTGTGCTGCATTAAAATTCATAATCGCTAGTACAGAAAATGTGTTTACAAGTTGGGAATACCAAGACATTTGAAATTAAATGTAGGCCACGAAAAAAACGTTTAAGAAGAGCATTACAAAATTTATTTTCAAAACTCATCTCAGGATTAACTAACTATTAGTATAAATAAAAATAGAGCTGGTATGTCTTTTCGTTTTAATGCTAACAAAATAAAATTAACATGTATTCCATCATAGTATAAAAATATACGTAAAAATAGAAAAAAGGGAGATGTTTATGTGGTCACGGGTTGCGTATTCCCACGGCCTATTGCTTGTCGGTGCATCGTATCTGTTTCAACTAGAGGTCCACCTCTATTCTCAAAACTGTGAAAAACTGCAACATCATCTTAATATAAAAGCGAAATAACACTCACTCACTCACTAACTCACCACAAAATCTCAGAAAGTCTAAATACTTGCAATTTGGCAGGGCGGTACTACAGCTAGTAGTCATAAGCAAGATTTTTTTTGCCCTCTCGCTCACTCTTACGTCGTAAGAAGACTAACGACAAGGACGGTAGGAGGCTTTAAACAGTTTAATTTCTTTTACATATCATGTGTTATTATAAGGTACTTTAATTAGTAAAGGGCTAGGTTACAACAACGCTGGGTAATATTTCAATCGCTAGCACAACTGACTTTACAATTCCTCAAACACAGATGGTGGAAATCAAGAATTGGATTTAAAAAAATGTCTTACATACAGAATCGTTACAACACTTTCACCAAAACAACAAGGTATTCATAAATTAATATAAGTATGTTATTAAAACAAATTATAAATACAACAATATAATAAATAAGAGTCCAAATAAAAGACAAACTTCTAAAAGGAAAGTTGGTCGCTTGGTTTTAGAAGTCTGTTCCTAAATGGGTAGATTCATTCTTAAGTCCTCTAAATTAAATATGTTTCCAATGCTCGTAACACTTACTGATTGGAAACTTTTTAATATCTAGTATTAATACTACACCGACAAGCAATGCGACCTAAAGCGCAGTGCTTTAGAATAGTGACGTCACTTGAGATTAGGCCCAAGTGCTTCGCTTGGTGGTCCCAAGGCGCGTGCAATTCAACGAATCGTGACAAATGCAACTCACAATTGACTAACACTAATAGGTTGCAGTTATCAGGCATAAAGTGAGACCACAGCTGTCTACGAATTACTTAATTCTATATTAGCTAGCGAGTTTACAAATTATGTTTGTACCTTTATATCGCTACTTGCAACGTATTTCTCACTCTGTCTGCGTTCGAGACACATGGGGAAAAAGAAATAGTCACTTTGACTTCCAGATTACAGATTATATTCGGCATGTATGACTGCATTTGTCCCCCTGGCTTTGTATCAGCTCAAAACAATACAATTTGACTGCAGTCTTTTAACTTGCGTAGATCGTTAATGCTATCTATTTCGCACTAATTATTATACCCTTCTCTCTCGTGTCAAGGGTGTCTATTATTCGTAGCGGCGAATATAATATTTAAAACGGCTGTTAGTAAGTAAACTAGGTTTCAAGAATAACAGCTATTGTGATGACTATTGTGAATAAGGGTCATATGCTCACTATTCCGTTTTGACATAAAGTAACGCGTTATAATATTAATAGCTAATTAAAATAGTGCAAAACATGTTACAAGCGCCGCCTAGCAAAATGCTAAGTGGAGATCTATTGTGGCTCTGCATTGATATTTTTTTACAATCGAAAAAAGCTTATATTTTTCAATAATTACAATAATCCTAGATGTTGGTAACGCGACACAATGTGAGCATTATTGAACCACTATCACTAGATTGTATAAAACAAAGCAGTTTCCAGTCTGTCTGTCCCTATGCAACGGGTTTTGATGCAGTTTTTCTTAATAGATAGAGTGACTAAAGAGGAAGGTTTTTATGCATAATTCATTGGTGTTTTGTAGGTATTTAACTTATATGGGTAACGCAAGCCGTGCGAGTTACTAATAATAATTCATAACGAAACGCAGCCTACATTCATTTAACTTGCCATGCGTAAAAATTAAAATTCCATAGACATCGAATATTCACGATTATAGCTCATATAGTAAAGTGGCTTTATACAAATGGACTATTCACGTATATTGGCTCTAGAAAAACCTATAGAAGCTTTGAGCTGATACAGATCCGGGCGAACTAATGTTAAACAAAATCTTACGTCCGATTTTCATTTGATTTGCACACGCCTTGCCATCGAGGGGGGTGTAGGCCTAGGTGTGGTGTGGCCGCGAGCGCCGCAGCTGCTGCAGGTAGTGGCGTTGGATGGGCTTGTGCAAGGCCAGCTGCGCGAGCGCATCGTCGATGGAGAACCACTGGCGCTTGCGGCCCATCAACCTCGAGTCCTCCCACTCCGCCAGCTCCTGCGTCACCGTCATCACGTACACCTCAGTGCGGTGCTTGTGCTCGCGATTCTGTAAAACAATTGCGACTTGATTTTATTGATTGTAGTACGAACACATTTAACTCGATGATGTTGTTCAGGCAGGACAGTAGGATAAAGTTTTTTTTTATACCACTAAGGTGGCACACAAGCCTACGGCTCACCTGATTGGTAAGCAGTCACCGTAGCCTATAGTCGCTAGCAATACCAGGGGTATCACTAACGGGTTGCCAAACCTGTTGTTGATGAGGACTCACTGTGCTAGCAGCTTACTACTAGCCCAGCGTATCCTCGTGGAGCACTGGCAACCTTACTTACCGCAGAAACACAACACTACATCAAGTAGTGTTATTTGACTGCGGTCTATTAAGTAAGTTGGAGGTACAGTCCCCAGTCGGGCGGCTCCAATTTAAATGGGAATACCCACGGGAAATCCCCAATCGCCCTACCTCTCTATAAATTTAAGAAATTATTATTGTATTGTCATTGGTGCAAATCAAAATTATCGATTTACGTACTACAATGACGTTGAAATTTTCCGCTACATTTCTGGATACACACAGGGGGAGGTCATCAAAGCGTGCAATAATTATTTAGGTGAAATACTCCTTAGCTTATATTATCGAGAAATGTTTCAAACAATCAATATCCAGTAATACACAAAGATATAAATTGCAGTGTGAACGAACACTGTTTTATGTAGAAGAAACAATTAACACTTCTTAATTAGATTGTGTTCACGATTGATTGATTATTATTATCTATATTATTATTATTATTGATTATTATCTATACTTATACTAATAGTATTATAAAGAGGAAAGATTTGTATTTTTGTGTGTTTGTAATAGGCTCCGAAACTACTGGACCGATTTCAAAAATTCTTTCACCGTTGGAAAGCTACATTATCACTGAGTAACATAGGCTATATATTATACTAGCGGCCCGCCCCGGCTTCGCACGGGTAGAAATTTATCAAATATTTTGTGTAGCCGTGCGAAGCCGGGGCGGGCCGCTAGTACAACATATAGGTATCTCATGGATTAGGTGTGTACAAGACAGATTACAAATGAAGAGTAACAAAAGGCTTCTAATTCTTGTCGGTTTGTATGTGAAGTAGAACTTGTGAAGTGATACAAAAATACTTATACCTTAAAAAACTGCATTGATTGTATATTTAGTAAGTGTAAAGTTATCATATTTCTATGCGGACGGTACTACAGGTCCGTCAGTTATGACTATAAAGTCATGATTATGTAATTTCTTTTATCACGAAGAACAAGAAGCAAGAATAATTTGCGACAACGTATTCGTATCGCCTTCGACTCTTTTTGTATGGGAAAATGAACAGGAGTGAAAAGTGGAACTAAAAATTTGTATAAAAATTTGACATTTCGTGAGCTACTTTTTCGAATAAGTAGTCGCAAGTAATTCTTGTTTTGGCTACAGTACTGTTTCTGATCTCTGCTTGAAAGAAGCCTGAAAGGTACCACTAACTATGATGGCAAACAAGCCTACGGCCAGCCTGATGGAAAGCGGTTACCGTAGTCCGTAGCCTATGGCCGCTTGCAACACCAGGGGTATCACTGGCGCGTTGCTGACCCTGCAGAAATCCCTTCACACCCTTCTTGAAGAATCCCATGCTGTACTAGTCCTAGTTTAGTTTAGTTTAATAAACATTGTTGTATTCTTAGTATTAGCTGACGAGTTCGTGAGAGCAATTTCCGTTGAGGAAATTAGTTTATTTAGCTTCGTAATGTGTCGGCGAAGGACATTGGCATTGTAAGCAAGGGATCTTACTTAAGCGGGCTACACACGTTCAGTTTTAACTGTACAGTCTTACTGTGCAGTTAAAACTGACGCGCCTGGTGTCTTCACACCTTCAGTTCTAACTGCAGTTATAACTGACGCCCCTAGTGTCAAACAGAACTGATAACTGCACAGTTTTGCCTAAGCACGCTACACACGTTCAGTTTTAATTGTACAGTTATATCTAAGATCGTCAGTTCAACTGCACAGTTGTCAGCTTTCTCAACACACCTTCAGTTTTGACTACACAGTTCGACTGTACAGTTAAAACTGAACGTGTGTAGCGCGCTTTAGGTCGGTGTATGGATTTATACAGGTAGTGCTTACTTATCGTAGTTAAACTTTTTTTATACCACTAAGGTGGCAAACAAGCATACGGCCCGCCTGGTGATAAGCGGTTACCATAGCCCATGGATTTGCCAAGTTTTACTTTAAATAAGCCGTCTTTAACTCCTTACCTTTACCCCGACTACCCCGAAAAGTACTGAGCGTGATGTTAAGTATCGTTCAGTTCAGTGGGTATGTATTTTAAATATGTAGCTATTTAATTTCATACGGAAGGAAATTATTTATACAAATAAATAGATTTAAATGTCTGTCTGTCGGTGATTTCTAAATAAAGGATTTTTCTTAAGCTTGTATGATGATATGTATGTTCCAGATGTGCAACTTCACGAAGTTTGCTTGGCCGTTTGTGGTTTTGCATGCTTGTGCACGATTTTTAAGTTGCGTGAGCTCATGAGCGCTCAGTCAACGTTCTCACACACACATAAGCGCTTATCACACTTAATTACTTAAATACTACAGCCAGGGTTGGGTGAATTTCGTTAAATAGAACATCCGCAAACAATGGAAGCTGTGGTGGCCATGTGGTTGAAGCAACGGCCTATCATGTGATGGGCCCCGGTTAAAACCCCGGCATGTACCAATGAGGTTTTCTAAGTAAAGATTAATCACATTGTGGGCTTGAAAAGAGAGATAAGGCGAATTTGGGATCTCCCGCGGGTTATTCACGTAAAATCGGAGCCGCCCGCCTGTACCTCCACCTTACAGAAGACTGCAGTGAAATAGCACTACTTTGATGTTGTGTTATGTTTCTGAGGCAAGTAAGGTTGCCAGTGCTCCACGAGGATACGCTGAGCTAGTAGTAATGTTTTCGGTATTTTAGTCTACATTAGTCTCGGGTTTGAACAGCTTTTGACGGGATTTTTACTAAAGGCAGAGACATTTTCAAAAAGTTTGCAAGGTAACTTTTTAATAGGGAGTTCCCACAAGATTAATGATACTTTTCAAGTCCTAATTCCACGCGGACGAAGTCGTGAGCAAAAGCTAGTTAAATCACAAATGATATAGACAGACAAGCTTTACTTTTTATCATTAGATAGGTATGTACACAAAGCTGGCTAATGCCTTCAAAGGTGTGAAGTATTTAACATTAAAATTATTCAAATTAATATAATACTTTCCATGATTCTAACTAGCAAGTGGCCATATTGATGAGCCAACAAAGAAGAAAACTGACATTTGCCAAAATAATTCATGAATACATATTCTAAATACCATGCCAATAAAATAAGCTCTTAGATAAATTTAGCATCAAATGAGGTAAAATGGGAAATACCTACATGTGATCAATTTTTTCATTGTCTAAGGAATTTCTTTTTGTGCTGGCTCCCTTCCTAATGGCCTAGCCTATTGTATAATAGTTTGCATTGTATACAAACACTAAGACGCCAGTATTTATTCCGCCAAAATATTTTTAAAAAACACTCTGAAAGAACGTTCGTCAAACTTTAATTCTGTCGGCAAATTTTGTGGCACACATACAAAAATGTAAGGTTAACACATAGACTTGCTTAATATATAATATGTTGCCAAAGTGGGACCCTACTTTGGCAACATATCACTACATACACCATATGAAATGTGTATAATATGTATTATGTGAAATAGATAAATCTAGAACCAGAAGTTACTTAATTGGAACAAGAAATTATAATTAACTAGCGGCCCGCCCCGGCTTCGCACGGGTAGACATTTATATCAAATATTTTGTAGCCTATGTTAATCAGTGATAGTGTAGCTTTCCAACGGTGAAAGAATTTTTGAAATCGGTCCAGTAGTTTCGGAGCCTATAGACATTTATCAAATATTTTGTCTACCCGAGCGAAGCCGGAGTGGAAAGCTAGTATAATACATAGCCTATGTTAGTCAGTGATGATGTAGCTTTCTAACGGTGAAAGAATTTTTGATATTGGTCCAGTAGTTTCGGAACCTATTCAATACATGCAAAAATACAAATCTTTCCTCTTTATAATATTAGTATAGAAGTATAGATTTTAAATAAACACAATAGTATGGTAGTGGTTACCAGTTCAGAGTTTTATGTGAAGCAGCATTTAATTATTTCCACTTCTTATTAATAAACGGAAATGACTAACAGGAAGGAAAATTGTTTGGCATGTTTACAGTTCCTCACAACTTGGATCCGATTTTTAGAAGATGAATGATTAGTAGTAGTTATTAGTATTCATGAAATAACTTTATCATTTATCATATAAACAAAGTTAATGTAGCCATACTTAACAAAAATAAGTGAAATATATAAATCTTCCATTTCCAGAAGAATACTGGCCAAACTTAAATCATTTATATTTTCAAAATATGAACAAAGTTCTGTAAAGGTTGCCAACATTCAGCAAACTCAACTTATTAATTTATTTATTCAGGAACAAAAAATCAAAATTATGCGACAACAATTTTGCAATAATATCTGCAGTAGTTTAAAATGTGTGGCAGATATTAACACTCAACCCCGGGAAGTGGCTATACAGAGTTCCAGGTATTTTTTAAATATATTATAAACCAAATTAGCGTAATAAAATCAATGAAATTAAAAACAGTTAACTATAGAGCAAATATTTTATAAAGGTATGTATGTATGTATATGTAAAACTTGTAAATGTAAGTATGTGTTGGCAATATGTGTATGTGTGTCTGTGAGTGAGTGGAAATTGGAATTGTGTGAATTTTTATGCAGTAAACTATATAAGGTCTTCTGTTTCTTCGTATGTAAGTGATTTGAGCCAAACTGTAACTACTTCTATCTGTATTGTTTTTAGGGTGTAACAGACAAAAAGGCATTTTTTGGGAGTTTCTAGAATTGTTATATGATCAAAGACATTCGAAAATTAAGTATTACTTAAGATTTCCATACAAATTGTAGTGATGTAACTCTATGAAGAATTAGATTATAAAAATATATATATATATTTTGTTGGTATTAATATTGAACATGTAGGTAGTGATTCTAATAAACTTCTTCATAGGTATATATTATTATTGATATATAATTCAAGAACTTAATTTGTGAACATAGGTGAAACTTTTAATAAATGACAGCATACATTGTTAGTGGTAGTGTGTGTATTGTAAGTATATACATTACCTCAAACACGCCGAGGCAGCGGCCTAGTTTGCCAATGACTCCGGCCTCCTCGAGCACTTCCCGCATCGCCGTCACCGAAGGCTCCTCCTCGGGCTCCACGCCACCCCCCGGCACGATCCAGTTGTCAGGACGCCGCGACGACGTCACCAGTAACACCTAACACATATTGACATTACCTTCTATTAAAAATTCATAAGATACAACTACCACCTTATCCTGAACACATGAAATAGCACCTAAAAACAACGCTAACCTCCGTTTCGGCGTCCGAGCGAACGCAGATACATGCCGCACGGCGTCTGAACCCTTCGTCGTCGTAAATCCGAATCGAGTTTGGCTTTTCTTTCACCATTTTAGTATAAACACTTAACACGAACGAAACAGACTATCACAAACTAAAAGCGGACATCAAATATAAAGTAAAACTATCAACCGAACGTAATTTTTTAATGATCAACAAACGCCATATCCGAGCTATCCTATGTTAAACGTATCCATTTTCGACTAATAAGTTACACAACGTACATGTAAACTGAAACTATATTAACAATAACGTTACAATTAGAGCAATATTTCAGCTTTAACTAGCTTTTGATCGCGTATTTCAAGCCCATGTTGAATGGTGCCTGACGTTTTCTTTCTTTGCGAAAATCGAACAAAATAGGTTTTGGAAAGCAAAGCAAACTAAAGGGTGTCTATCAGCTGACAGCCGGAAGTGAGAAACTGTATTGCCATCGTATTACCATGAATGCAATGACATTGTGTGTCGTACATCTACGTTTCGTATGCTTCGTAAAATTAAATGCTCAGATTTATACTTTTCACCCGTTTTTTGATTCGCAATCAGTTGGAGACTAATAATGATAGTCGGCTACAAGAATCCGTTGGACACAAGACCCAGAATTAAATAAATGACCAAATATTGAGAGGTTGTAATCGGTTTTATAGATTACATTTTATATTATTTACAGTTTATATATATGGGACATTGTAAATAATAATACAATCTAAAACTAAAGCAAAAAAACAAGCTAAACATTACAATATAAAAAAAGCTAGATGAAAATGAAGCTCTATGATAATCATTTTACTGTGGCTATGATTTATTTGTTGACATGACAGCACAGAGGAGTTTTTGGCGGGAATCAGGCGGAGTGGTTGAGATTTTTTCCAGTGTGTCGTAAATTGTGTTATAGTGATCTTTAATGTGTATTTTTGGTGTCGATATGTGCAGTAAAGTTTCATTTAGTGACTGATTTATAGGAGCATTGGAAATAATGCCATAATACGACTTTTGGGTTAAGTGATTTATCATTTTGGTCAATAGGTTACCTCTAATCTAAAGGCGTGTTACGATCTGCTACTGCCGTGGGTTGTCTCCAGAAACTCCATTGGGCGTTAGAATGCATGACACTAGGCATTTTAATGCGGCAAACACGAGAAATTTTGCAACATGAAAATTCTCTAACACTCGACACTGGCAAAAATAGTCCCTGAAGGGATTGATTGCCATACTTAGGAAGAAGAAGAAGAAGAAGACAGCACAGAGTACATAACCACAACGGTTTTACAATGACAGTTGACGTTGACATTACGGACAGTTGAAAATTTATATTTTGAATTTTGGTTCGCGTAGTGCTTGTTTGCGTTTACTTTATTTTAATTTTTAGTTTGTTTCAGGTACCTTCCTCTCTAACATTGTGTGTGTGTAATGGGTATGTTATTTATTTATATTCTCCACTAATTACGTTGATCTCCGTACGGTTTTCGATTCAACTTGACAGAATTTCGAGAAGTCGCTACAATACCAAAATTGATTTGCATTTTCAGAGGGATTTGATTTGTACGAGCTATTGAAAAAACACGAGAAGAAACACAAAGCAAAACCTGCACAATTCTCAAGTGTTGCAAGTGGGGTATGTAATAATTTTTACAATGTTTGTTTCGGTAACAGGCTTGGTATCAGAAAATCTGTTATTAGTCAAAACATTTTAAAAGATAGAGTAAGTTGGTAGCACTCACTGTGCTCCTTAGCGTAGTTAATTGCCTGGGTATAGAATGGTATTAGAAGGAGTAAATGTTGCAGCATTTATAGAGGAAATTATTATCTGACTGCTAGTATTAGTATTCATACTAAAAAAAATTGCATGCTGGGCATATCTATTAAATGTATAAAAAGAAATTTTTACTTGTACTGCAACACTGCATGGACTAAGGATTAAAATATAACATGGTATTCTTATTTCTATGGGGGTCCTTTGATTTTTTAAAGTTTCTCATTAATTTGAATCCATGTCATGTGTTCCAACTGTTTGAATTACAAGATAACAAACCTAAACAATAAATAACAATAGATAAAAATATTATATTAAAGGAAGTAAGATCTTTTGTTATTATGTAGTTAAGTGCATAGCATATATATAAGCTTTTCTGATGAGTTAGGCTCTTGATTGTGTGTTTACTTTGAATTCAGATCACATCTTGTCATCTTACACATTTTATTTTACAGGTAGCAAAACGTCTTGAGATCAACTTGAGGAAAAGAAAAAGCAGTCGCCTGTCAACATTTGATAGAATTCGTCAGTTGTCTGACTGTTCAGTACATGAGGTGCCTGCTAAGTCTAGTGCACAAGAGAAGGTAGCGCAACGGAGACAGCAGCTCGAGAAATGGAAAGAAGAGAAAGAAAAGCGGAAGAAAGAGGCTGCAGCTCAAAAGAAAAAGCCTTTCATTGTAGGAGTCCCTCACGGTCCACTCAATTTCGGCCCCCCTCCACCGCCACTAAGGCCCAGTTCCTCAGGCCGGGTCACCAGGTCACAAACAGCCAGAAACAATGCTAAATCGAAAGCTAATACCAAGGACTTAAAATCCCAGTCTTTTGCGCCAAAGAATGCTTCATTCAAGCCTCCTCAGATAAAAACTTTAACCAAAGTGCCTCCACTGGCTAAGGTTACAAATAAAACTAAGAATAAGGCGAGCAATCTTACATTTGATCCTGTACAGCCCAAAGAAGTGAAGACCGGTGAAACCAGATCCAAAGCTAATAAAAATCAGGATGAAGCGATGTCAAAAGTTGATTTCAAAACTAGAGGCAAAGTCTCAAAACCGCCTAAAAATAAGAAATTAGAAAACACTGCACTACACAGTACATCATCCAGTGAAGACCAGAGTTCTTTGACCTCCTCCCAAAGCTCTAGTGAAGAGCCACACCATTTGCAAAGCGCTACTGAGACTGGTTCAGAAAGACCTCCAATCATAAAAGGAAAATTGAGCAAATCTTTACCATATTATAATTCACCAATTCTGGCCAGCAGAACCCCTAGGAAGTCAGTTCAGAATAGTTTAAAGGAAACCACACCAAAACGGCCGATACCAAAGAGTGAGTCTAGCTCAGAGGAGAGGCTTAGGTCTCCGAAATCACCAGTAGAAGTACCCATGACGCCGGAACAAATAACCGAAGAAGCCAAGAAGATCAGTCCGTGTGTTACGATGTCCAGGGGAAAGGAAAACGCCCGGAAGGAGATGAAAAAGAAGTTAGAGGAAGGTACTCACACACTCTTCTTATTATTAATTTTTGCTTTACAGGTTGTAATGAGAAGGTGTGACAATTTCCTTACAACTGGGTGTTTGGTCAATATTTACAAAAAAAAAAAAAAAAAACATGCTTCGCTTAGTTAAGGGCCAGATGGCGCTGTGTGATAATGTCCAAATATTTTTATTACTTTCGGGTACGGCAACGCGCGTGGTGCCTATGGTATTGCTATCCTCCATGGGCTATGGTAACTGCTTACCATTAGCCACTCAAGAGTTGTGACCACCAGAATCAATGGTATGAATGTTGTTACAGTACAAAGAAATTCATTTATAGTGTATACATCCATACCAACCAAATCCTTATCTATCTTGCCTTATCTATCTTGCCTTATCTAGCTTGTTTTACATCAATTAAGTGGTCATCATTTCCCTGGTCCTATTCTAAACATAGTTGTGCTGCCAACTGCCAACTTAGTGGCATTAAATTGTCTATGGTCTCCAGGGTTGTTGGAGGAGGACGCTAGCGACGTATACAGTATACCGCACTTCAGAAAGCAGCTGGACTCTGAGATCAAGCGCATCACGGAGATGTGCGACACCTGGGACCGCGTCTCCGAACAGACCGTTCTGCCCGACGCTGTACAGGTGACGTTAAAGATTTATCAATCTATAATATTAATTGAACTAAACTATATTTTAAAGAGGTAGAGCGAATTGGGATCTCACGTGGGTTTTCCTATAAAAAATTGGAGCCGCCCGACTGAGGACTGTACTTCAGCTTAATAGGCTTAATGGGTCAAGGTTACCCCAGGTGCACTTCGACCCTTGAGATCTTTTGTGCAGCCTATGTGCGTCCAGCTTACAGAAGATCGCAGTGAAATAACTCTACTTTGATGTAGTGTTGTGTTTCTGCAGTAAGTTGCCAGTGCGTCACGAGGATACGCTGCGCTAGTACAGTGAGTCCTCATTAACAACAGGGTGGGCAACGCGTTAGTGATACCCCCGGTATTCCTACGTTATAGGCTACGGTGACCGCTTACCGTCAGGTGGGTCGTATGCTTGTGTGCCACCAATGTTTATTTGTGGAGTTATTGCAGGAGGCGCTGCTGGGCGCGCTGGGGCAGGCGCGGCTGCTGATGTCGCAGAAGCTGCAGCAGTTCTCGCAGCTGGTGGACCGCTGCGAGCGGCCCGAGCCCGGCGTCGCGCTCGTCACACCCGCCGACCTGCACGGCTTCTGGGACATGGTCTTCATGCAGGTAACCTCACCACCATGGATGCAACACTACATATTACTAGTGATGTGCCAAATATATCACCGAAGTGATAAGACAGATACAGATAAGACAGATACAGATATAATTATAAATCTCTTTTAGTTAAGTTAGCTCTCCTTTCTGTATTTTTTTTTGTGTTCGCCGTATTAAAATGCCTGGTGTCATGCATTCTTATGGTTATGGGAGTTTCTGGAGACAATCAGGTCAAAGGTAACCTATTGACCAAAATTATAGATCACACAAAGGCGTTATTTCCACTGATAGCCAGTCACTAAATGGAACTTTTCTGCACAAAATGGCTCCGATTTTACACTCTTAAATTCACTATAACACATTTTACGAGACACTCATCCGATCTGCCTGGTTCCCAAAAGCTCCCCTTTTTTTGTTCTTCTACATTCATTGATCTCTTCATACATGCTGGCCTTACATAATATATTGTCACATGACAGGTGGAGAATGTGGACATGCGGTTCAAGAAGCTGGAGCAGTTAAGGGAGCGAGGCTGGGTGGAGGAGCAGCCGCTGCAGCCTCAGCGGAGGCCAGCCAAGCCCGGGCTCAAGGCAGCCAAGCCAGCCGCTGCCAGCCGGATCAAGGACATGATTGCTGGTAAACACTTACCTGGATTAATCATAAAAACAATATAGGCCGAGGCCAGTGCCGGTAGCAAGAACAACTGTCGACTACGTATTTGAAAACGTAACTCTCGAAATGTTCATACGAATTTTTAGTTCCTCTTTTCTCCGGCGCAGCACTGTTCATATTCCCATACAAAAATAGTCGAAGGCGATACCAATACGTAGTAGCAAGTTATTCTTGCTAGGGCTACAGTGCGAGAATGGTGATATATACCTTAAGAAGGAAGCCATCTAGAGGTCATGCCTAAGGAAGAAGGGCTTGAGACTATGATTACGCTTTCAATAGCCCCATTTGATTTTTCTTACTTTGTTTAAAAATACCACTTAGGTGCACACAAGCATACGGTCCACCTGATGGCAAGCAGTCACCGTAGCCTATAGCCGCTAGAAATACTAGGGGTATCACTAACATTTATTTATTATATTTTAGGATTGAGTTTCAAAGCGAACGCGGACGTCGTCGCGGGCAGAAGCTAGTCTAATATAATTATAACAATATCCCAATATTCCAGCCGCCCGCAAAGCCAAGAAGGAGCAAGAAGAGTCACAGGCGTGTTTGAACCCAACGGATAACAGTAAAACATTCGAGGCTGGGTTCTTCTGCGTGCGGTCCCCGGTTCGAACCCCGCCGCCCGCCACGCCCAGGAACAACTCCAGCTTGCTGAAGGCCGTGCTGTCCAGCGAGGCCAACAAGGCATCGGCTTCCAGGGTCAGTATGCGTCTTTGGTCACCGCTTACCATCCAAATTTATGCTTGCTTACCATAAGAAAATAATTATGGCACATTTGGCAAAAAGCTGTGGTGGTATTGATTGTTGCCAGCTATGCTAGTGACCCAGCAGTTAAAAAAAAAAACTAAAGTACAGTAATTGGTCACTCCACGAGCCACGGTAAAGGAAAACATCGTGAGGAAACCTGCATACATCTGAGTAGAATTTCAAGGACGTATCTAGTCCCTAAAAGAAGGGAGACGAACTCACCGTCTGTCACGTTGGCACCAAATTACCTTCGTTGGAAATTGGGTGTTGTAACACCTCTGCCTACTTGTTCGGGGACCCTTGTGGGAAGGCGTGAAGGTAACATTTTAATTGGATCAAATAAGGTTTACTCATGTTTAATCAAAGATATGGCTCACATACTCACATCCAATATTTTTAGATTTAGGTGAAAAACAAGTGTAATGTTCGCCTGCTGGTAAGCGGGTACCGTAGCCTACCGTAGTGGTACCCTTGCTCATTTACGGTTTGATAATGCTGTGTTGACAATCACAATGCGAACGGTATCAGGAACGAGTTGGTCTCTTTACCACCAGCAGGGCGTCGCTTAGTTGCATCGACCTTGTATTTATGAACTGTATTTGTTTGATATTGGAGCTCGATTGGTTACAGAGATCAGCTTCATTTGCAATGTTGCGCGCCTCCGTGTTGGGCAAGAATATGGACTGTGAGGGCATCGCACCACTGCCGGTGAGACAAACTATTATATATATTGGTGTCGATTCTGTTGATCAAAATTACTAAACTAAACTAATTTGATAGGTCTAAAAGTCTTGCTATCCCATTCTCATGCGCGGGGTTAAATAAAGATGGCAATATTTTTAGACCTGCCAAATTAGTTAAGTTTAGTAATTTTGAACAACAGAATTGGCACCAATATCTATCTATACTAACATAGTAAAGAGAAAAACGTCCGATTTTTTGACTAGAATGCTATATTGTCACTGAGTAACTTGGCTATATTATTATATCTTTTGCCCGCGGCTTTGCACGCGTTTTTTAGTAAATAAGTCAACATGTAGATATTGTTTACGTTAAGTAATTAATAAAATACTAGCTGACCCGACAAGCGATGTCCTGTGTTAGCTATGAATTCATATGACACATACACCCTAGCAAAATGGACCTTCAGTTTATCGCGAAATTAAAAAGGTCCCGGTTTTTTTTTCATAAGAATCTTCTCCTGACATAACAAACACAAATAAAAAAGAATTAGCAAAATTGGTCCAGCCGTTCACGCGTGATGCCGTGACCAAGGGAAATAGGGATCATTTTTATATATTAAAATATAAAATGCAGTAGAAAACTCCAGAACTGTGATTCGTTTTTGTCCTATGATAATACAAAACTTATAACTATAAAGTAGGTTTCATCCTACTACAACTTTTTTTGTTGTATCAGAAATTATCGACCCTGGTCAATATGTTAAGATAGAATTGATTTTGATTTTGAATTCAGAGCTTCCAATGAAATATAAATAAATACTTAATTAACAAATGATTCCCCACAGCAAACGCCGATGACACCAGTCAACATAAGTGCGACTCCAGGCCGTAGCATACTAAAATCATCAGCCATTGCAAAGATCAATTCCGGCAAGAAATCTATCAAAGTGGTCCTCTTTGACCAATCAGACCAGAACAGTGATTCTCTCCACTCAAACGAAATACAAGAAGGCAATATCGATAGCGGGCTTTCATTTATGGACGTCGAGAAAGAAGTTGAAAGCAATAAAGAAAATTCTAGAAGGAAATCCAAGCTCGTGAGGCAAGATGCGACCGAAGACAGGAGTCCGGTCATGACTAGGAGCCGGAGGAAGAGTCTACAGACTCCCGTGGAGGAGAGTGGGAAGAGATCGTCTAGGAGGACGACTTTGCATGAGAAGGAGAATGTAATAGAAGAAGTGTTCATACAAACTCCGAAGAGGTCTTCAAGAAGGCGGAAGAGTCGAGTGCAAACTGATGAGTGAGTGAGTTTTAGCATGGAATTTTTAAACTTCCAAAAGAGTTATTTTGAGACTGACGTCATGCCATTTGAGAATATGGCTGATGGTGATTTCAATATGTGCGAGAGAGAAAGACGATTTTTTTAGTTATAGAATTTCATATAACAAGTTTCTTTAGCATTTTTTCTCTGTGTATTTCTTCTTAGTTATTTGAAGCTGTTTATATTTTTCTGATATTTGTTTCTTACAAGTTGAGTGTCACTGTGTTTGCTAATATGTATTTCTAAAGGTTAAATTGAAATAAATATGTCTGAAACGTCGGTAAATAGTATATGTTTTGAAATTTTCCTTTTTCAAGTTTGGTTTATTTACAGTTTCTTTAATTTTTTTTCCGTAATTACATTTTATAAAAGTAACTTTGTCGTTTGAATGGTCACTTATTCGCAGTAAATTTCTAATAACTTTTTATCAAAGTTGACTATGTGCCTTACTATACGATACGATAATATTACCAGTGACATGTAGACTATAATTAATATATGTAATAATTAAACACTAATAATATAATGACTTTGAATAATAAAAATATGTGCCTTGAAAATTTGAGTGCCGTTGTGGCTAAATAAAGATATTGGTGCCAATTGTCACACACTAGTCTAAGTTACACTAAATTATAAGTGAGTACTGTCAAATCAAATGAAGTCCTGTCAAAACTATGAATATTTAAATTTAAATGAACAACAAAATAGGGTAAAGTTTTTATTTAATTTTAGTCTAGACAGATGAACAACTTTGTTTGTCGCTTCACGAATATCTTATTATTGTATTTTTTTTACCTTTGAATCTGTGAAATTAAGTGATATCAGCTTGAATATCAATTTATTAGTTGTAACTTTATTAGAATTTAATTACGATACGAGCTGAAATTATATGTCAAGTGTTCAAAATTTGGCTATGATAAAATTGGTTGTAACAGACAAAACAACCATAATTTGGGAACATTTCATTCAAATATACCGATTATATATCGCTTTATAGTTTGTATGGTAAGGTTATGACTTTATATTAAATACTATGTTGGTCTGCTACAGCCTGTACAATATTAGCAAATTGCCCTATTCAGTTTTATAGTATTTTTTGTCACATTTGTGTGTTGTATTTGACAAATAATGTTGATATCAAATTGTAGTTGTTTATGTGCGGAGAACAAGTGGAATCTCTAAACTACGAATGTTGTAGAATAATTATTGGTAAAATAATGTTAAGTATTCAATAAAGCGATTACGTTACAAATATATTTTATTTATAATATGTCGGCCGATTGGACCGTGTGAACTTATTGGGGTACCACAATATGAATAAAGACTACATTTTGTATGAGTGGATGCATGGTATTAAATTATTTATCAGCCGTAAAATGGAGGGATATTCTAAATCTAGCATTGTTATTCTGTCTGGAAGAGATCACATCTTGTGATAAGGCCGCCAATTGTACCGGTATAGATGCCAATTCTGTTGTTCAAAATTATTAAACTAAACTAATTTGACAGGTCAAAAAATATAGCTATCCTTATTTAACCCCGCACATGAGAAAAGGATAGCAAGACTTTTAGACATGTCAAATTAGTTATGTTTAGTAAATTTAAACAACAGAATTGGCACCATTATGTATTTTATGTTCCTCAGTTATTTATTTTGGTGTACAATAAATAGTTATTTATCTATCTATGTACTCGTATTATCTCGTGGATGTCACGTGATCCAAATAGAACTACAAGAAAGGATACTGAAGAACCCCCGTTCTTCGTTTTACCATTGAAACATTTTGTAATCTGTGGTGAAGTTTGAGCTCACGTCGAGCTTTAGTCGGCCTCAGCAAGAACAACTGTCGACTACGTATTCGTATCGCCTTCGACTATTTCTGTATGGGCAGATGAACAGCTCTGCGGCAGCGAAAAGCGGAACTAAAAATTCTAATAAGAATTTGACATTTTGAGAGTTACGTTTTCGAATACGTAGCCGAAAGGTATTCTTGCTTGCTAAGTCTACTGAGCGCGGAGTAATAACTAAAGCTTGCTTTTTATAATTGAGATTCTGCTGCTCGCATATTGAAACCAAGACGGCAACCATTTTGTTTCAAAAATCATCTAGTGTTGTTAACAGTAGTTGTAGGCGAAATTGAGCTTTTGTGGATTATTCAAAACAAGTTGGAATATAGATCTATACAGCATTAAGCGAATGCGATAGTAGCCAAGTCTCGTAACTAACTGGCGGGCGCGGATATCCCTTGGCCGGGGTACGGTGACCCATATAGCGGCTGCCAAATTATACCATCCATTACAATGCACCGCCCGTATGGACCTGCCAGATATTTATGCAAAGCGCTGATAATAGTAGTTTACGTGAACGTCGTTTCTTTTTACGCAGTTGTCTGCTGACGCAAATCTCGTTCCGTAGTCTTGCAAATGAGATTATCGAAAATACGATTTAAGTTACGATTCGCATTTTATATGATACGGATTGCTCAGTGGAAACGCCGAATACAAGTATACCACGTGTTTCAGGATTAGCGTGCCCGATCATGGTAACGTCGCCACGGCACCTCAATTAAGAGCGGAAAAAGGAGCGGAATTCAGTGGCGGATTTACAAATTTTCAAGGAGGCTGAATAGTTTTTGCCGCCCTTGCCTCAACAATTGTCATATCATACATTATTTTTACAATGCAACAATTTCGTTCAAATTGCACGTAAAATATTTTTTCGGTATATTTTGTGTGGGCCAAAAGAGGCCAATTACTGGTCGAGGGGCGGCGAACTAGCTGTTTTACTCTAGAATATGGAAGTTTACTACTCTTGAAATGTGCAATGACAAGTGAGAGAGAAAAGTCATCGACAAAATTTGTTGGCTTCTATCTGTAAGACATCAGAAAACCGTCATAGAAAAATCTTTTTGATTACGATAAGGTAAAAAAAAATCGTTCCCTAAATTTGCCGCCCCCAAAATCTGCCGCCCTAGGCTCGAGCCTACTCAGCCTGCTGGTAAATCCGCCACTGGCGGAATTAAGCAAATTTATCGTATTTTTTTGTGCTTTATATGGCTTTTGAGTATTGAGTAAAAGAAACGCTAAGAAGCTAAGCCAAATTGGTGCGCGCTTTCCCCATCGCCCTAAGTGAAGTTATCTACATCTTTATAAGGAAAACAAAATTTATTCCGTGCAATTTTCCACGACTCTTGACGTTTCAAGAGCTGCGTAATTAAAAGGGCAATTATAGAGCTCCCATAATAATAACAATTAAGAGAGACTGCCGTTGTTACAGCGCAGATAACACAGGGTCAGATTACTTAAATCTATGCAAATTTAGCTCAGTACCGGGGGTGTAATAGGGGGTAATTTCGAGCCGACGCTGGCAACCTCAAAATGGTCGATGGAGAACGCGCGAAAATAATTTCTTCTCGTAAATCACGAAGATCGTAATTCGGGTTTAATTTTATAAAATTTAAGGTAGGTACCAGTGCGTGGAACGAGCGATAATAGGTTTGTTTTATTAGAGGTCTGTCTTTGAAGATAAAACAGTTTGCTGGGTTTGTAATGTGCTGAATATTGATTCGTAATAATAATATATCTTAACGCCTTAGCACAACTCACAAGGGCCCCCGAAGAGGTAGGCAGAGATGTTGTAACACGTCTGCCTCTATGGGGACTGTGTCGGGCGGCTCCTTTTTATATAGCAAATGTCACAGCATCTTTTCTTACTAATATTTGGTACTAGCGACCCGCCCCGGCTTCGCATGGCCAGCGTTAACCATATAAATTAAATACCTATTAAAACCTTCCTCTTAAATAACTATCTCATTGTGTCTATAATAGATCGTAGCACTATCTTTTAAAAACCGCATTAAATCCGTTGCGTATTTTTAAAGATCTAAGTATACATAGTGACGGCCAGACAGCGTAAAGCGAATTTGTTTTATACTATGTAGTGGAGTATAAAAAACTAATTGGACTGACCTAAGGCCATGATATGATCTGCTACTACCGAGGATTGTCTCCAAAAACTACAATAAGCATATGGGTGCATGACACTAGGCATTCGAATGCAACACAGGATTATTATTGAGAAACTTGATCATGCTCTTACAAACGACACTGGCAAAAATAGTTGTTAAAGATGATTGATTGCCATAGTTAGGAAAAAGAAGAAGTAGCTTCCGGCCGGGGCTTCATCAGTTGCACCGACAAGATGTCTCTACAATTAATGAAGACGTACACAATATTCTTTTATAATGGTACTTATACTTTTAATATCAAAAGAGCCTCTTCGCTGTCCCACCTCTCAAAACAATAAATAGAATAGTGAAACCAGCTCGCCCCACGAGCGAATAATCCGCGCAGTATGTAAACAGTGCCATTCAGGGGAAAGGGAACTGCGGCCATGCGATGGGATATTGTATGGATAGTCCCGAGTTTAAAATTAAGCATTTAGGCCTTCACATCAACTAACTTATTTAAATTCATTCATATTAGCTCAGAGTAGATAATATACTACGTACAAATGTTAGGCCCTGTCGTTCATATTAATGTCATAATAAATTAACTAGCCAGTATATTATCTACTCTTTGACATCGCTATTTCACTAGTCATGCTATCAAGAGTATTGAGTGATTTTTAAGTATTCATAGGTGTTTGGATGTTTGCGTGACCACGACCTTGTGGTCATATAATTTTTACTACATTAGGGGTGTGTAAATTTCATTCCTACTGCGAAAACATTTTATAATTTACCGTAAGTTAAAAAAATCTAAAAAGCTTTTCTGGCACATTTATGGATTATAGGGAACGAAAACCTTTAAATCTCCTTTTCTCATTTTTAGCATAAACATAATATGCTTTGCACATGTACCTACACCTTTCTCAGGAAAGAGACTCTGGAGTCGAATAAATTCCTGGATTATAGTCTCTACTACCATGAAAATCATGGTCACTGTAGCAGCGCGCGGTGGCAAGTTTATTAAAAATTGGATTTACTCGACATGGGCGCGGCACGTGGCCTGTCTTTATATAATGATACTTTTTATTATCATATTGTTTAGGAACTCTATAGGTACTCCGGCACGGGGGAGTTGCTCACTTTTTATACGGCTAGGGAAATAATTGGGCTGTTTTCCTACCTCGTATTCTGCGAGTATGAAAATGATTTGGTTGGTAGATCAGGTACATGTAATGTAACACAGTCGGTGCAAGGTTATTTATTTTCTTAAGTTAACTAATATTGTAATACTTTGATGTAGAGAATGATGAGGCATGGTGGCATGGAAATGAAAAACATTGTGTTTCTTGTTCATAAAGAGCATATATTCACGGAAATGAGTATAAATTACGGCTTTTTTTAACTAACGGGTAACTTTGAATGCTTGGTCTCTGGATACTGAAACAATTTTATACATAAATTTATGGAAAGCATTTTTTTATACTACTAAGGTGGCACACAAGCATACTGCCCACCTCATAGCAAGCAGTCACCCCGTAGCCTATAGCCGCTAACAATACCAGGCGCATCACGAACGCGTTGCCAACCCTGTTGTTGATGAGGACTCACTGTGCTAGCAGCATTACTACTAGCCCAGCGTATGTGCCCTCGTGGAGAACTGCTAAAATTATCCCTGAGTAACACCTTATTGCTACGCGGGCAGAGTCTCGGTAAATAAACTAGTGTATAATAAATCCTCTAAAACATTATCTACTAGTGAATCCCTAAATTGAATTCATTAATTAAAATCAAAGAAGATTTGCAATCTATCTACCTAACGTCGTAAATACTTGGAAAATTGGCTTGAAAGTGGTTTAATTCTGTTTGCGCCCCTTGCAGCCGTCACAGTAAAATATGTCTCACATTTTTCAGGGAATTAGAGGGGGATAGTTATAATGAAGTGCGACGGGTGCGTTAGGGTCCGTTGGATTACGTCTGAGTAAATACTGTATGGCGTCTGGTTCCACGAGGACTTAGTGTCAGCCTCAATGCATCTTTGACCCTTTGTAGTAGGTAATTGCAGTTATAACAACAGTTCACAAAATAATGCTACGGTTATTTGTTATACGGATATACAGTAAAGTTTAGAAGCTATAAAATGATATATTTCTAATATAACGTTTTTAAATTAATAGCTAATATTATATTATAAGGAAATTTCTTAATTATTATGGGTCGCGATCATAGCGAACATCAGATGGCAGCAAAAATAAATCTTATGAAAAGCCTTGTATGTTTGTAGTTTGTAATAAATAAACACAAAAACTACTAAATAATGTAGCATTCTGTATGCTAAATTATCAGTGTTAACAGAGGTTATGTATTATATTGGCTTTATATAATAAAAGTATGTATATTGTTACGCAGGCGAACTGTCAAATAGGTGCTAATTTAAGAGGGGTAGGGCGAATTGGGATCTCCCGTGGATTTTCCCATCAATATTGAAGCCACCCCACTGGGGACTGTACCTTCACCTTACGGAAGACCGCAGTGAAATATCACTACTTTGATGTAGTGTTTCTGCGGTAAGTAAAGTTGCCTGTGCTTCACTGTGTGAAGAAGTGCTGAGGATACGCTGGGCTAGTAGTAATGCTGCTAGCACAGTGACTCCTCATCATCAAAATGGTTGGCAACTCGTTAGTGATATCCTGGTATTGCTAGCGGCTATAGGCTACGGTGACTGCTTACCATCAGGTGGGCCGTATGATTGTGTGCCACCTTAGTGGTATAAAAAAAATGGCTTCTGCATCTGATTCGCCGACAATTCTATTTAAGGGCGGTGTTACAACTTACAACTCATAATTGTTAAATCTTGTCATAAAAGGATGAAATTGATTTTGATTCTGACGGGTCAGTAAGGTTTTTTCTTGACACGTTGGATCGTGTAAAGTCTCAATGTACAACTCTATCATGTTATTGTGTAATACATTGAAGCGGGTGGTCCCAAACTGCGTAGTCACTGACGTAGCGCTAATAATCGGTTAGACGCGCTCTGGGTGGAACTTATTTAGCTTCTTCTATTAAAATGTATCGTCAAGTCATCACTGCAGCGACAGATATTTTGCTGGCCTACAGTGCAGACAGGTCTGTCAACAGTGCTATAGAAGCTTGACCTGTATGTATGTAGATCCGTATGTTTAATGCAGTCCGCTTTAGTTATTCTTCTGGGGTATAATGTAACAAAACAATGTATAGGATTATTTCAATGTAATTTTCAACCACTTCTAAACATTCTGGTTATATATGTTTCCTGTCCAATAGCAAGCGTTGTGGTTGTTGCCCCGTGGATCTGCACAGATGGCGCTGCCTGATGTGCGCTATCGCTGACATATAGAATTTTTTTTTCACGTATTAAAGACCGATGACAATACAAAAAAATATTTTCATTATTAAGCCTGTTTTTTTTTGTTTTGTGATATGTATTGGTATTTTCATTGTTTCGTCATTTAAATCCATTGTTTATATCATCATCATTCTCCTGCCCTTATTGCTTGCGGTCGGCGTAATTACATAAGTGTTCCTCTTCCATCTCTCTCTATCAGCCTTCATCTCTGTCTTCACTTCCTTTATAGACATGTCTTCACAGAGGTCACTCGATCCTTTAATCTAAGTATATATGTTTATATATTATACTAGCGGCCCGCCCCGGCTTCGCACGGGTAGACTTTTATATCAAATATTTTGTCTACCCGTGCAAAGCCGGGGCGGGAAGCTAGTATAATATATAGCCTATGTTACTCAGTGATGATGTAGCTTTCTAACGGTGAAAGAATTTTTGAAATCGGTCTAAAAAAAAACAAAAAATTTAGGGGTGGACTACCCCTAACATTTAGGGGGATGAAAAATAGATGTTGGCCGATTCTCATAGATACCGGATAAGCACAAAAAATTTCATCAAAATCGGTCAAGCCGTTTCGGAGGAGTATGGCAACGAAAACTGTGACACGAGAATTTTATATATTAGATTATATTATGTATTATTTTTTAGTACATACTCTTTTAATTGTCAAGTTTTTTTATAAGGTTTAAGGAGTTAGCGTTTTTATGAATATTAATTGAATACTTTTTATACATAATCTAACTTATTTGTGTTTCAGATAATTAATTTAGAAACTCGAACGTAAAACAGGACGATAGTGTTGTCGCGTCTCTAAACTCTATGGTCAAGCAGAAACAAAGCGCATCACTTACAATTCTCGGTATCAATGTGATGTGTTTAATATAGAGTCGGTCAGTCTATTTCTATTCTGCTTCGGTCATTTGATGCATTAATTTTCGACGGCGCTAGTCATAAGAGAGTCGTAGGATTCTAAGGTCGTAGGTGAACAGCTATGCCTGCCCGATGGAAGGCTGTCATTATAAAACACCAGTTCTCATTGGTACAGGAGTCTCCGGGAGGAAAGGAGTCGCCGGGGTCTATACCCGGGTCAATTCAAATGACAAGCGGTCACTTCTACCACACGGCTTCAAACAACGTCAAAATAAGTTGTTCCGTTTGATTATATGAATACTTGTCAAATAATCAAAGATCAAAAATCATGTTCTTTACAACACGATAAATATTGCTTGGTATTCGGAATTAGAAGACACGTAACCTTTCTTTTTCATATTTTATAATATTTTTTCATCTACCTTGTTAAGTCTAATCAACATCATTCGTTTATTCGTGAATATTTTATCAACTCACATCTATGGAATCTACAAACCATAACATAAGGAAAATTAATTCTTTCAAAAAAATATATTGTTTCCCGTTTATATCTCTAGACTTGTACCATACAACCATGCCAACATGTTACGAATAAAATTACAATAATACAATAGGGTTGAGCTTAGAATGTATTCGATATCAGAATCCCGTTGTTAATTATTTACAAATTGATCGGGAAGGGATTGTATCTCAATTCAATAATGAACAATTCGTCTGCATTCGTCTTTCAAAGTGTCTGTCTGTCTCTCCTGTCTTTCAATAACTTAAAATACAGGGTGTAAAAAACGAACAAGTGGATTTTTTATATTTTTGTTACACAAATTGTGTGGTGTACTCATATTTGCATGAAGGATTTAGAAGTATGAAAAAAACCGTGGGATTTTTCTAAGTAGTGTTCACTGGCATAGTCCAACGTACAACCTCCTAAAAAATAAATATCCTTTATAAATGTTTCGCCTTTAATTCCATGCACATTGTTATTGCAAGATAATCTATATAAATAGAAGTATATTGTTGAAATGTGCGCAAGCGTTTAACTTTCAAACAACTGCACCAAAAAGGATTGTTTTTTAGTGTTCGTTTGTTGTTGCGTGTATAAAAGTCATAATATGTATGCCAAGTGAGCGAGTGAGACTGAAGATAGGGGGGGGAGAACTTCAATATATTGATAAAAACCACTAACCGGAATCTAATATATAAAATTCTCGTGTCACAGTTTTCGTTGCCATACTCCTCCAAAACGGCTTGACCGATTTTAATGAAATTTTTTGTGCTTATCCGGTATCTATGAGAATCGGCCAACATCTATTTTTCATCCCCATAAATGCAAAAAAAAATTGTCCACACGAGCGAAGCCGGGGCGGGCAGCTAGTATTTGTATATTTTTTTAAATATGTAGGTACACCACTCATACGGTTAGCCAGTAAATAATAAATCCGTCATAGTTTAAATGGCGCACGTAGACCGCTGAATAAACACTGACGACCATTAACATACATTAATCTCTCAGTGGACATTTCGCAGGAACAATACAATGGCCTGCTCTGTTCTAAGAATACCTACTTTATAAGTCTAGATCGTCAGAATCGGAAGCTAAATCTGGTTGGATTATGATCCATTCGTTTCGTAATACTGTGGTCCTGTGGTAAGCAAGGTCGCTCGGAAGACCCTTACGAGGCACTTTGCTGTCTCTACCGAGATTTGTGCAAAATATCAGAATAATACAACTATTCACAAGCTTTTATTGCGAAGTTCTGTGAGGTGGAGGTACCGTCCCCGACTGCCGGCAGCTTCGATTTTAGGAAGGCGGTCGCTCCGCTGATTGCCTATTTTGTTTCCTAAAAAGCTCATACAAATATTTGCAAGTAAACAAAACCCAAAAACACGTTTTAATATTTGTCCGTGTTCGCTTCTCTCCGAAACGGCTACCGAGTCTTGGGAAATTGCTAGTTATAGAAATAATTATAATCTAAGTTTTTTAGGTTCGGAACCCTAATCCTTTCTCGCACAACTAAGTAAAGCGTGTAACTGTAGCCGTTACGGTGCAGTTAAGTTTCAAAGTGAGTGTTACAAGCACGAACAAATTAAGTGAACAATTACGGAATAACTCGTCTAAACGTTCCGCGCAGATGTTTGTGTTCATAAACCAATTAAAGGAATTTTCTTGTGAGTTATTGAGTTACTACTTAGCCCCTTCCCGTGATTTTACTTGCGTAGGCAGGAATAGGAAAAATATAAAAAGTTTTTTTTTAACAGCGGTTAAGCAGTGATTACCTCATAAATAATAAACAAACATGATTATCTAGACGTATAGATTTAGATTTGTGGACACCGCTGGTGTAGTGGGTTGTCATCATTCTCCTGCCCTTATCCCATATTATTTGGGGTCGGTGCAATATGTATTTCTCTTCCATCCTTCTCTATCAGCCGTCATCTCTGTATTCACTTCCTTTCTGGCCATGTCATCTTTCACCATCAGTCCATCCATCGTTTCTTAGGTCTACCTCGACCCCTGTACCCATCCACAATCATTCAAACCTTTCTTACCACGTTATCTTCATTCCTCCGCATAACCTGCCCATACCATGACAAACGCTCGCTCCTCAACTTTTGTCACTGGATCTACTAGAGGTAGTGAATAGTGAAAATTTTTAAATTGTTTATTTAGCTCTCTAAAATGTTACCGCGATACACCTATTACCCAAAGGCTAAGCATTGCAATACAGCGTGGCATTGCCGCCAGCCTTCTTGGTACACTTCCCCGAGACAGTGGTTTCAAAGTCAATTTCAAAGTATAAATACAATAATTAGGTTACTTGGGTACTACTATTAATGCCCAAGAAAATAAATAGGTTGTCCTTGAGTTACTAAATATTCTTGCCCGTTTCTAGAAGGGTTAAGCTTTGTTCAAGTCCAACTTTATGTTAATCGTGCCAGCGGATTAGGTTTCCTAGCAATGTATTTACGACTGCCGAGTCAACGCACTGCTTCTGTCTTGTATATCGTTTTAGGAGTACTTTTGTATAAGGTAATGCCTATGAGACGAAATGCAAATATAACGTATTTCTAGTTTCACCAAGATATGCGCGAGTCTATATAGATATAGTCTAGAGCAGTATATCTTTGTTTATGTGTAAAATTTTCTTTCTTTTATCTATCTTTATCTTTTTGGGAAATATTCATGTCACGTGGGTAACAGAAATATATTTTTTTAAAGTGTAATTGTTGCATTCTTCTCATCAAAATACGACCTTCCCATTTCAGTGGTACGTTCTGACGATTTGAAAGTACTTCTTTGTAAAGTCTAGTCAAATAAAGATTATTTTGAGTTTGAGTGAAATATATTACTTGACACGCTCTATATCTCAAGACATCAGAGTTCAATAGTACTTCAGTGTTTAATTTGATTTACCAAATCAAATATATGTCCAAACTTATCGAGATGTAAGTCAGTACGCCATTTTGTAGCCTTATTCGAATCTGAAGGGAAATCAACCTCTTTCGAAAAGTTTCGGCTTAATTAAATATCATAAAATGGAAAAACTTTTTCACGTTTAAAAACAGTTTTTTTGCGGTATTAACAAAAGATCCTTTCGTTTCCTTAGTGGTTTAACGTGTAGCTTAGGATGTCATGTCTAAGGTTCGATTATGCGATATTATTCGATATTTAATTTCTACAAAGTATCGATTTAAATGTATCGACACTTTTCAAATGAATACCAGCCTTGAGGCAGTGGTTGCACGGGTAAGTCTGGAATACTCGTGAACCCACCAGTTGGCCAGTTGGTGAGCCATTGGGTGCACGGGTCACGACCCTATATAATATAGGTTTTGGTGTTTCCTCGGTGAGTAAGTTCCCAGACCTCATAAAGGATACGATTTGATGGTAGTCAGGCGACCATAATAATGCTGCCAGCACAGTGAGTCCTCTCAATAATAACAGTGGTAACGCTGTGATCTTGCAGCCGTTCTTAAGTTACGGTGACCGCTTATCTTCCCACTTTTGCAGTATAAATTCATTGATATTACTGATGGCATAGCATGGTACGCAAATATCGGAAAATCACTGGGATTGAATCGTATTTAAATAGAAATGGCCGATAAGTTCACACCTCTACCTCAACGTGACAGAACAGAACCCTCTTTACCTTGATTTACGTTAATCTGAAATACGACTCCACCCGATATTTGTTTGTAAAAACTTTGACTTTTAAGCTTTTAAAAGTAGATTATTGAAATGAAAATAATGTACCTACTGTACTCTGTATTACAAACCTAATTCTATGATTACATATTTAATTTGTAAATTTAATTGTTTGTTTGTATACATAAGGTGATCTCTGAAACTTCTGATCGCCGCGTAGTTGGAGTGACCGTCTGTCATTCGATGGGCCTAGGTCCAAGCCCCGGCGGCCTGTACATAGTGTGTACATATGAGTTCCAAGCTTAAGTACCTTGATCAATCACACCACGAGCTTACAAAGAGAGGTAGTCCGGAATGGGATCTCTCGTGGGTTTTCCTGTGGGTGCTTGAGTAAACCAACAAACATACAAAACTATGCATGTATTATACTATTTTTTAGTAATGGTTAAATAATAATAAAAAATATATCTTCACGCCTTGCCACGAGGGTCCCCGAAGGGTTGTAGGCAGAGGTGTTACGACACCCACTTTCCACCAAAGATAATTTGGTGCCAACGTGACAGATGGTGAGTCCGTCGCCGTCTCTAAGACACTACATACGTCCTTGAATGTCTTCTCAGACGTATGCAGGTTTCCTCACGATGTTTTCCTTCACCGTAAAGCTCGTGGTGTGACTAATCACTGCACTTAAGTTAGAAAAACTCATTGGTACAGACCGGTGGGATTCGAACTTGCGTCGCTAGAATAGCAAATCTTAATTTCGTTGGTTCCGCTTTAATTCAGATTAGTTTACTTGTACCTTTGGAGGAAGAAAATGTTTGCAGAGCAATTACTTTTTTAGTTTAATTTAAACTCTCGATTCCGGCCCTTTACAAAATACTCCGCTCGAAATCGGAGCTGCCAGACTGTATACCACTTCTTAACAAACAAACTATGTATTGCTACAAAATAGAGTTGCTCTGATATCGATTACAATTTGGTTACGTAAAGAATAAAGAGTTTATATTTTTTTTAAAGAAATGTACAACAATCATTCTCGTATGTAAAAAAAATTACATGACACGCGGATCTGGAGTCTAGCGCTACCTACCACTTAGTGAAACTCAAAATGAGTCTTAGTGTAAAGTAATGTGAATTTTACTTGATAATGCTGTAATTCCTACTCATTTTCATGTGAAAAGATAATATAAAAATAGTATAACCTCTTCGGTGACCATCTACTATCACTAATCTCTGCGTTAAGTGGAAAATGGAAATGGTATTCCCAGTAGAGGAAGCCATTTGGTTCTAAGCCGAGGTAAAACTCGTTTTACGACGGTCGCACCCGTGTCCGACAGAAATCCTCACGTCAAAGATGTGTCAAGTCTCAAACCTCTGTCAATAGATATTTCCGTAGAATATTTAAACCGACTTCAGAAAGGAGAGGGTTCTCCGGGTCGTGTATATAAGAAACTCAGCTTGTATAAAAATTAGTTTCACTGTACATTATACCATTAGGCTATAGTACAGTATGAGGTTCACATCAGTAATCTGTATAGGATGTTCTGAATCGTCTAGACACAAAACATAATGGCAGAGTAACTGAATTCTGGTCACGTGCCCCTAATGTACTCTCGGGAGAACGCTCCTTTCATTGAAATTTACTTCGCGAGCAGAAGGTGGCTGTTATACGAACACGCGTCTATGGTTATTGGTTACTGAGTGTGACGTGGTCGCAATATTTACGTTCTTACCCGACTTTCTCAGATGAAGGGGTATGTTTTTCAAGGATATATGTACACAAAGATTTTTATTGACACAAAACAGATTAAACTATTTACAAAAACATAACTTAACCTACCTACTTATAGATGAAAGATCTGACCCAAACCGGAATCATGCGGGAGCGTGCCAAGAATGCTGGCAGCATTGCCACGCTGGATAGCAATGCTGATTCTCTGAGCGAGATATGTTCCAGCACGCCTGTCACGGGAGGCCTCAACCAGCCGACGTGAGACTTTCTTGAAAAGCTGAAGAGCATCCAGGCCCCAGGGACCCAGAGTTTCAACAATATGAGAATACACATATATTTAAATTCTCCTTGCATTTCTCTGTGTAAGGATTATCTTTACTTATTAAAGGCTCAACTGGGGAATTAACACGCTTTTTATAAGCTTAACCTGTATGTATGTATCTGCCAATGTCATTCTTACTTCCTTGGTTAAGGTGTTTGAGCAATTTGAAAATTTGCATACAGGACGGATGAAATTATAATCAAGACGTTGTCCTAATGTCCAGACCAGGATCATAGATTAATTTTCATAAACTATAATTCATTTATTTATATATGGCTTATATTTTTTATGCATAGGTATGTTTTTTTTTCTTTATATTTACATGCCATAGTACATTTGGTTTTTTACAACCAATATTTTTTGTAATAAGTTTTCATACGTGAGTTGTTATCGTTGTGAGAATTTTGGTCTGTTCCCTACACTTTGTTTGTGTATTTGGCTGACATTAAAATGTGGCCTATTAAGTTTACGACTATTGTCACCATCTCTTCCTCATAGGTTGGGCAACACCGTGATACGTTGACACAAATTTATTTTATAGTCAGTTTCGCAATCTTTAATTGTTTACATCAATAAATTCAACAATTTGTCTCAAATAGTTTTATGTTTCAAGTTAAATTTGTCTGAGTGAAATTTTATAAGGAATTATTAAAAATCTTAAACTATAAATTATTTACCTGTCGTTTCCAAGATGGAGGATGACGTGACGTCACTTCTATATCACAATATGAAGTTAGAGTTTATGAAAACTTTTTGTTTATACTACAAAGAGGGTAAGCAATCGCACGCCCCGCCCTGTAATGTATCGTAGCTTATTTTGCAAAACCGAATTTTAGATATTTTAACGTGTTCCTCACAATTTCAGTATTTAACCCTTAAACAAACGCTATAAGTTATTAAGACATTTCCAATGGATTCTGGGTAAATAAGGATCCCTTATTTAATTTTTGATAAAAAAAAAATGTGGGTGAAGGTACCGGATACGGTGATTTATAATTTGCCATTGTCAAAAAACATGCATTTTATTGTGCGGAACCCTAATTATTATAAAATAATAATGTAAATTTTGACAGCTTAGTCCAAAAAGTTTAAATAAAAAAAAATTGCAGACACGTTACATTTGCGCAGACGCATTTTGAGAAATGGCAACTTAGGACACAGGTTTGAGAGAGAAAGAGAGAGGAGGTTTGAAAGCGTGATTTTTAGCTACGAAGGCTTCAGTTACATCTAGAACCAATTTCTAGTTCTAGTACATTTTACAGGTGGTACCAATTATTTCGTTGCAGACGTAATAGTGTGCCGACGAATAGGGCGCCGGCTACAGTAAATTTATAAGTGCTACAACAGACTCCCGAGATGTAGCCGTAATGAATTTACAACCAGCGAGATAATTTATAACTGGCCACATTTCTTTGTTGTTACGCGGTTGTTGCTCTATGATTTACGGTTTAGCTTTGGTTTGTGTTAATTTGTGCTGCATTGCCATTAAACAAAAATGCATTGAAGTATTTTTCTAGAACATACACATACACAAATCTTTGTAAATCGCCACCTTCCGAGATCTGTAATTTTTTTGATGCTTCAAAGTGGCACACAAGCGCACGGCCCACCGATGGTAAGCTGTAGCCGTTGCCTATAGCCGCTAGCAATACCAGGGGTATCACTTACGAGTTGCTGCCCTGTTGTTGATGAGGAGTCACTGTGCTAACAGCATTACTACTAGCGTATCCTCGTGGAGCACTGGCAACCTTACTTACAGCAGAAACACATCAAAGTAGTGTTATTTCACTGCGGTCTTCTGTAAGGTACAGTCCCCAGTCGGGCGGCTCCAAAACTAATGGGAAAGTAAAGGGGATATCCCAATTCGCCCTACCTACCACTCTTTTAAATAAATAATATATTGGTTTGTGCTCATGACTATCCTGAAAACACTACCTTCAAGTCCTCTTCAGAGTAGTAACATTGCACAAAGGCAGAGGCAAGCAGATTAATGAAAACACAAGCCTCGGGGCGGAAGTGCACCGTGCGCAATATCCGGCTGTCGCTCACAGCCACAGCTGAATTAAACTAACTATTAATACAGAATTATATGCCGGAAAATTGCTACTTTATACATTGTCTAGCAAGTTGCGGGCTGCGTTCTAAGTTATAACAGCTTTTGAAGGTATTATTGTGCTTTGACAATCACAGCTTATACAATGGGTATACATATGGAAAGTGACTGTCTCCCTGTCTGTTTGTTACATTTTCACGACTACACGGCACAACCTATTTTAGTGAGTTTTTGTAAGGATATCTAAAAAGCATTATATATGGAGAAGGATATAGAATGCTTTTTAGCTCTCAAAAACGGAAATGATAATTAAACGAGAATCTATTCCAACGTGATTTATGATATTATATAATAGCTCTCAGCATACATTGTATCGAGGGAGATGGAATATACCGACGAATAATGACCTCATTTGAAGTTCGCCTACTTTTAACCTACTACAACAACTAGAAGTGTATACCCTCGGTGCGCGAGTCCGACTCGCACTTGGCCGGTTTTTTTATTATAAATTGTTGTATGTACCTGTAGGTGTGCGTCTATGACGTCCGCCGCGCTCGGCCCCAGCTGGTCGAGATGTTCCAAGGTCGGGCTCCTTATGAAGTTGGCCACGTCTGAATATCTAGCTATTCATATGTAATCGGGGAATGGCAAATTCATATCACTTATCACTTATATTATAAATGCGTAAGTTTGTGTGTGTTTGTACCCTCTCCACGCCTCAACGGATGAATGGATTTGTATGATATTTGGAATGGAGGTAGCGTATAAGCCGGATTAACATATAGCATACTTTTAATTCCAGAAAATTTAGTATTTATCGTGGGATAGTAGAATAATGCGCGCAAAGCCGCAGGTAAAAGCTAGTCTACTATAGAGTACTCTTCGAACCTGCATTTTTAGCCGCTATGACATGTCACGGTAACAAATTGCGAGGAGTGTGCCTCCCTTCTACGTACTCTATTCTAACCCTATCCCTATTGAAAACATTTAATTAACCAACCCTTTGAAATTTAACGCACTTTCGTAATGGAAATTCTTGGGCGTGTGAAGGAATTTGATTCGGTATGAAATTAGCCGATACATTTTTGGTGCGATTATGTGAACTTTTGCTAGGAACATTTTGGTTATGTTATCTAGTAGTATCGATTTCTCTTCTTTTTTCTGTCTGCCTTGTAATATCATCTTTATTTTAAGGTTCCGTACCTCAAAAGGCACAAAAGGGACCCTTATAGGATTGCTATCGCGTCTATTTAATTAATTCTAAAGTTTTCCTTAATTTGTCTATAATTGGCACACATTTCAGTCAAACGTGGAAATTGTATATTTTAACACGGAAAAGTAGCCAGAAAAACGTAGTAAAGAATATGAACTTCCGCGAAGTAGCGCCTGATTCTATTTAACATTTTATTTATCTTAATGAATTGTTGTTTATTTTTAATATTAGAAATAAAGGCTTTTTTATTATTATTTTTATAAATGGTTTTTTAAGTTATTTTTCCTACAATAAGCGTGGTTTTATAATCTGGTGTTGTCTATGCAAGCCTACGCGGCTACGTTTAGATGGCACCAGTTATGTTATTTGGACAAATCTCAATTCCGGCTACGGCAGGCTTATCGCTTTCCGGAGACCATTCAAGAAAGTTCGTCAACTCGCCTTGTGGGTGTTAATATGATATTAAAACACATAATATTATGTTAACTAAGTTGTTTTTGGGCTTTTGGTCGCTTCCATTAAACTCAATTATATATGTATGTGACGTCACAAGTGTCACAACCATGTGTTCTCGTAGTGAGATGTGTAGTTTAGTGAGCATGACATACTAAATCCCGTTTAAAACAAATCAATTATTGATTAGAATATCGTCTATATATGTATACATTAAAAAAAAAAAAGCTAGCCTTGCAGTTGTCGCATACGCTGTGTAACATGAGTAGCATCTGACATCTGACGGCCAGATCTACCGCCGCGCGCTCATTGGTCAAATCAAATAGCGCACGCTACCTGTAACTTACTTCCGTCCCTTCACGAAATCACTCCCACTGCAGGAAGGTGAGAAGAAAGATGTTATATAAAAAAAACAATCTGTGAAGATTTCAACCAACTATCACGAAAATATACGATCAGCTGTCCCTTTAAAGGTAAGACTGACAACCTATCTATTTTATCGAACTTCACTGAGGAATGTTATGTTCGCAATACCGGAACCAAAAAGCGAAAAGTACATAATAGAACTGTTTTGCATTCCAACAAAACAGATATTATGTGTGGAACAACACGCAGCGTCGCTGTTTGAAGAAGCTGTCTTTAGATCTTGCACTTTTAGTAAATTAATTGGTTAATTTCTTCATGGTTTATATACTCATCTGTCCTTCACTCATGCAGGAGCGCGCCAACAATACTCTTTGGTAAGCTGTCAACTGACTGTCACTCATAGAAGTCTTCAATATTCACCAGCAAGCCCTTGCTGCGACGCTGCGTGTTGTTCCACACATAATATCTGTTTTGTTGGAATGCAAAACAGTTCTATTATGTGTCTTCACAACACGCAGCGTCGCTGTTTGAAGACCTGTTTGATATCTGCTGGTGAAAGAGAATGAGTATCTGGAAATAGACGCTATGTGATCTGAATATATTAAGAGAAAATTAAAACGTTTTCTTCTTTAAGGATAACAAAAAATTCAGACTTTGTTCCACATATTATTATAATATAGAACTAATAAATTAGTCTAAACGAGAATTTAATTTGACTGAGCAACTTGTTAGTATAGTTATTAAATAGAAGGATGCACTTCTGTCAATAACTTAAAATATATATTTGTTTTCATTAAATAGTATAACTGTGATCAATTGTTATACTATTTCAACATTATATACAAGACACAATAATTATCATTCATATTCAATCTTTATATGGAGAAAATGTATCATATATAACCCCCTATGTAATGGGTTTTAATCTCTGATGTGAGTAAAAAATTTTAAATGTTTCACTTCTTCTTCTTCAAGAACTCATCTACATGCAGTTTCAAATGCTGCTACAGAGCATCTATGTAATCTTTCTTGAAACTGAAATTAACCTACCAAATAAAGGTTATTATGTAACATGTGATAACCTGCCATTTAACGGAAATCACACCGAAATAATGCTTTAGGTACCAGAGACTGCCATACCCACTCACTCAGATATAGATTACATACACAACAATAATTTGTTATACCTGGATAGAACTCACAAATTTCTTCCTTAAACAACCACTTGTCCCGAACAAGGTTCGTACCCCTCACCTTAGTCACAGAAGGTAGGTCCACTAGCAACTAGGTCCAACGACCAGCCAATAACTGTTATTGAACTTGTAGCAAGTGCTGCTTTTCTATTATAGTAATGCATAAAGATGTGTGACCGCCTCTTATCTTGCTTGATTGTATAAGGTGTAAGGTCTGTATACCTGGATCAATATTGGGTTAGGGTTACGATACACCTTGGCTAATGATACTGTTAGTTTCCAGTCTTTCCCTGGATTAAGTTGAGCCATAGGGTATTTGGCTTCAATTGTATTATTATCTGAGTTCCTAAAAAGCAATTGTGGTTTACCATATATATATACCATACAGGAGGCTGAGGTGTGAATAAATCAACATTGTCACATCTTGTGTGTGTAGTGCCCCGAGCACATATATTGATCTGTTCTACGCTTATACAAGCGTTAATGAAGTTAAAACAATTTACAAATTTCAATAAGGTTCTTTTATCAATTGGAACCAGGACACTTCTTGTGTGTGTGTGCGGCGCCCCGAGCACCTATATTGACATCTGTACGCTTATGTAAGCGTAAATGGAATTATCCTGCGTGGTCATCTCCAAAAACCCTTGAAAAAATGTATATTAAAACAGATTGTTGTATTGACACTTTGCCAAATTATCCCTTAGTAGGTGACTTCTGCATTAAGTGAGTATTGTCATTGGCTCAAAGAGGGCCGATGCCCTAATCTCCGGAAGTTATCACCGAGTCATGTTTAAAGTACATATGTAATTATGTATATTATTCATGCCATGTTCAGATGGCTTAGTACCTGTGGTATCATCAACAACATCAGGTTAGATGGAGGAATAATGTAGGCCAGCCTGAACTGCCGCCTCCAACAAAAATCTTGCAAAAGCTTGTTCAACCCTTCTGAGTCCCAAGTATCCGTGAAGTCGCACAACGGCTGACTTTCTTAATAGGATACATACAGTTCAGGACACCCCACTTTGAATAAAGCCTCCGAGGCCTGGGGCAAAAAGGTGCCATTCCGGCACGGACATTGTTTGGTAACCGCGGCCGCGGCGATTGGGTATGCGCTTTGTGCTGGTATACCTTTCCGGAAGGTAAGCCGCAAATCGGGTGATGGTTGGGCTTTGTTAAATCCAATAAAATGGTTAAATTTAATAGTGTCAGGGAGTAAAAGATTCTTTCCAACTCACTATTGTCGAAATTACGTCTGCTTAGAGCATGGTTAGACAGAAAATGTTCGATGCTTTGCTAACTGGAAACATTAAAATATGCAGGATGCGAATTATTTGATAATTGTGACAGCACCTAGGGGCTATGACTGTTTTTATTGTTTGTAAACAGTGGTCTAGTCTAGCGCAGTCGAGTTCCGCGACTGACAATATGCACGTGCAAACTCATTAGCATCGCTCAAAGAAACCATTTTTAATTGTCTGTCAGAGCCCTGATTTTTCATAATTCTAGTATGTCAATAAAAACCAGAACACCTGTACCTGATTTCGAATTACGTCATAAACATGTAGTATGGTGTATATAGTACGTATTTTACGAAAGCATGTAATTTAACTGCTTATTTAATAAACATTTACTAGCTGATCCGAATCAACTGTTGGTACACTGTTTGTATACATACATTGTATTAAGTATGTTGACTGATTTATTTAATTATCTTAGTGTATTATAGCCCTTGATTATATACGTGCGTATATAATTTTCTCAGTTCTCACCCAATTTATGTAAAACTAACAAGCTTAGGACGGAATCACACAAAACTTAAATGAACTACACATAAAAGGTCTCCCTCGGGAATGACTCCATCCATCAGCGAAAAGCATTAAAATCTGTTGCGTAGTATCGGTTGCATAATACTGAAAATCTGACATAATCTTATTTAGTGCAATGTTTTTCTGAAACACTCGTCAAACAGTGCCTACACACAAACAAGCACACAGTGCCAGTATTACGCATCTGCAGATCCGAATCGGATAGATTAGGTTAGAAGGCTAAGGCGGGAGTGAAGCGAAGCGGAGCTACCGCCTTAGCATTCGAAGGTTTTTTTTTTTTTTTTTTTGTATCTCATATTATTTTCACTGACCTTGTCACAGAAGGAAATACATATTTTTATTCCCGAATATTTCAGTAATAATTGACGTGTCAAAAGCATTCATTTATAAATGTTTTTCTAGACACCTTATTAGTACAGCAATTTGTAGATTAAATGCCATATCTTATTTTGCCATGTTTTAAAGGATAACTATTTAAATTAAAAAGAGGGATTCAGTTTGACAACTACTTGTTGTTCTTTATGAATATGAATTCAGCTTATTTAATTATTCCAATATCAAAAATGATTAAATTTGTTTAATCTTTGCAATTCCTAGTTTTAAGCTTTCCAACAGAGAATGAGCTTGATGATAATTTGAACAAAGAAGCTGTCAAATTTTATCTGTTCTGTCCTTGGATATCCAACTTCTATATTCATATAAATTAATCACTTATATCCTTTATTATTCAGAACCAGCTCATATTATACTATAGTATTAAAACTATTTAATATTAGTCATGCAGGACCAAAGCACATGATAACCCTCTCGAAAGGTAGAATGTTAGATCATATCTTGAAAATTAGCCATTGCTTTAACTGCTCACCAAATCTAGCAGACAATGCCGCACTTATATATATACACACACATTAAGCCTAGTAACTATTAGCTCAACTGTTGCTAAATTGATCTTGGCATTACACAAATATCTAACTTATCATTCACTCTTTAGAAGTGTATTATTAATTTAAAATGCTCAATTGATGCATAATGACATTCAGATGTAATGTAATATCTTACATGTTATTAACACATAAATGGGTCTAAGCCCCAAATTCTTTATTGATATTTTTATTACATGTAATAAATTACTCATGTAATTAATCCTTATAGTAAAACTGCATATGTGTAAGCTCTGCGGCTTATCTACACCACTCTTTAAATTGTATTTAATACTTGCACTGTATTTTATATATTTATGATTATAATCTAGTACCTACTTTGATTCACCCATAAAGGTTATTAGATTCTATCTAAACTTCATAATGCATGTGAAGTACTAGATGCCTGCAAAGGTATCTAAGGAGGAAAACACTTTCCCTCCTGGACTGGTAAACTACTTTAAGCAAGTTATTCTATCTCAGCATTGTCAATAGTAGATCATTCATTACACTACGGTCTAATCCGTCTAGTAGAACCCTGCGGACTGCATTTATGTGTGCGCACCTATTTGGATTACGCTCAAGGGGCTATGCTTAACAATTACTAGCTCAGATATCTTAAGCGGGTTCTCTAAACAGGTACCTTGTGTGCTTCAATTACAGGCACCACTAGGGCTCTAGAGATGCAGGTGGAGTGGTAGATTATCATAGGCAGAAATATAGTTCGGTAGTTGTATTCTATATGATATCCTTTTAAAAGGCTTACCTGGTTTCGTAGGATTTCAATGTGAGCACTTATAAGGTGGTGAGATAGGGCTTTCATCCTCCGAGGATGGCGGCTCCTACCTCTTTTCTCTCACTTTGATACCGAGCGGCTGGATCGGTAAGTAGGTATTACAAGCCTTCGCGTACCTACCGGTCTCATCTCTGAGCATCGGTAGCAGGTAATAAACGGACAATGTGACTGGTAACCTTACCTGGTGGCAGATTCTTTACACAAAGGGACTGTATCGCTGAAATAGTAGTACCTACGACCTTTGCAAACGGTAACAACTTGGTGCCAGACGACGGTTTGAAGGTCATGTGGATGAACCAGCTTCTAGTACAAGTACGCGCGGTCCTTTCGGTCAACACGGAGTCATCCCTGGACATCCTAGCGGCCATGGCGGACAAGATGCTGGAACACACCGAACCAGTCACCGTTGCTGCAGTATCGCGAACCACTGAAACCCACGCAGTTCAGAACGTCGATAGCCCACTCTACGAGAAACTATTTCAACAGCTTGAAAAGTTAACACTCGACATTGCAACGCTTCAAACCGGCGGCCGGCAACGCTATCGCCATCCCTTTCGCACTCGTAGTCGCTCACGGCCGAGATCCAAGTCGGCACCCAGAAGTTCAAGCAAGCCTGGCGATGCGGGTTGGCAATGCAGATACCACTTCCAATTCGGGGACAGAGCACGAAGATGCGAATCGCCGTGCTGTAAAAGAAAAAAACACGTCGGAAAACAGAACAGTTCTATACATCCGTTACCGGCAAAATCTATAGACGCTATGAGTGACAGTCAGTTGACAGCTTACCACAGAGTATTGTTGGCGCGCCCCTGCATGAGTGAAAGACAGATGAGTATATAAACCATGAAGAATGGTAAGTTAACCAATTAATTTACTAAAAGTGCAAGATCTAAAGACAGCTTCTTCAAACAGCGACGCTGCGTGTTGTGAAGACACATAATGTTCCGTTACAATAAACCTTTATAAGACTTGATCCATAGACAAGACAATCGGAGCCAAATCTCGAAGACACCTAAAGTTAACGAGGCCCGTCAACCGTGAAGGCTCTTCAACTTACGCGTATCATTCGCAAAGCACCAATTTCGTAGATACTGGCCGGCATTTTTACCAACAAACGTATATCTTCAATTTATCCTTACTGCGTACGGATAAGGTTGACATTGTCATGGCACGGCGATTAGTGTAATTTGGTGATGTGAAGCGCCTGTCAAATCAAAGACACTTGGAGTGTGCTTGACTGGATGACCCGGCAGGGTTGATATTGACTCAAATGTAGGTAGATGTACCGAGATTACACACTTGCCATTTTATTAAATAGCAAAATTGTGTATTCAAAACGCTTTACAAATTAAATACATGCAAACTTTCCTCTTGAATCAGTCTATCTATTGCTGAAGACTGCATTAAAATCCGTTTAACAGTTTTAAAGGTCTAAGCGAACATACAACGGAAATGACTTGATTTTATTCTATGTAAAGATAAAGACTAGGTATTGACCGAGACATTGCCCAGTATATCGCACAGACTATAATGGTATTTTAAAGCCAAACTACCCAGGAATGGTATAGCTTATAAATAGTTTTTTTTTAATTTGATTCGGTAGTTCTTGAGAGTTACCAAAATAATAAAAGCAGAATTTATCAGTTCATAATATAAATTATAATTGCTATATTATTTAGACTTCCATTAGGGTTTTGTTTGGGTAGGCAGAGATATGACACCAGATATTTTCGGTTGTCACATGTTTTCATGCATGAAATGCATAAAAATCAAAAATCACTTATTCAGTTTAGGCCTTAATAAGGCACTCATGAAGGTCTAAATTACCAGTGGTTCGGAAAAAAATATTACAGTACATTTTAATTTAGCGATGACTCTTTCACATGTACCCGCGAGCGTATAGAAAGCTCTCAATTCAGCCGTAAGTACCAAACTAAAAATAACCCTATACGGTATATAAGTGCACGCCAGGGGTTGGCAAAGGGTGTTTTTATGAGGAATGCCTGTGACCACTTGTTTTTGTTGGGTACCAAACAGATAGGGGTGATTGAACGTATACATTGACAAGATAAGCAGACAGGGCTGTGGTATATACCTATATGTATATATACTATATGTTTGAGATAACATAACACTACCTTTTCAGAAATAGGTACATAAGTCACAACCCGATCCCTGTTACCAATGTCTAGAAGAATTTTGTTACAAATTGTTATATCATGATTGTTACATGAAAAAAAAAAGACAGAGCACTGAGTTTCTTGCCGGTTCTTCTCAGGTGGCTTTTTTTCCGAACCGGTGGTAATTTAGACCTTCATAAGTGCCTTATTAGGGCCTAAACTGAATAAATGATTTTTGATTATGATTTTGATTTTGAAAAATCGACTTACACAACTTGGATAAAGTATCTTACAGATTTTCGCAACCAAATGTCACTCCTTTATAAGTAGGGCTTACAGAGTTCATCAAGTATATTTTGTGCACAGTATTGAGCTCTCAAGAGAAGCTGTATATTATGATCGTAGTCTAACACTTAGGGTTGGGAACGCGCGAGTGATTTGCCTGCTGTTGCAAGGGTCTATAGGCTACGGAAATTTACAATTAGGCGGGCTGTATGCTTGTTTTGCCACCTTAGTGGTACAAACAAATATACACTCATCCACTATCCAGGGCTACGACTTTACGAACACTTTTCATTGGCTTGAGCTGTAAGTCTACCAATGTAGTGTAGCGAACATGAAGCGGAATCTATAATCTGATTTTCAAACTTCTGATTGTTTTGAAAGTTTGCACACAACACATGCTAAGAACCGATGGCAATAAAATAATTTATCCTAATAACCAATTTAAGCGTGTAAAAAATTAAACATTGATTAAAAATAAATACATAATAATGTGTTACAGTCATCTATTGATATATTTTTAGGTAATTTCTCCAGTACTAACTCGCTACTGGCTGGGAGCCAAGAGTCAGATGTGATGAGAAAAAAACCTGGACGCTAATAGCCAATTACCAGAGCAAATGTGTCACTGACGCGCGCTGATGGCTGCTTAACGCACAATTAATAGCTATATACTATCACACCTAAGGTATGAGGTATATCTACTCTGAGCCTAAGGTGGTCGGTAAGAGATGTAATAGGGGTTCTAATCCCAAGAACTAATAAGTTGTTAAATTTGAGAAGTTCTAGCACCTTACTCGGCACTTAACTTCGAAGAGATCAGTGGCCAGAGCAAGAATAAGTTGCGACTGCGTATTCGTATCGCCTGCCACTATTTTTGTTGGGAAAATGAACAGCGCTGCGGCGGCGAAAAGTGGTACTAAAATATCGTATGATAATTAAGACATTTTGAGCGCTACGTTTTCGAATTCGTAGTCGAAAAATGATCTTGTAGATCTAGCTATTCGACATTACAAATCGTGCAATAAGAAGCCTGCTTACTATAACCATTAACCATATTGATACTACCGGCACAGTACTGGTAGCAAGAACAAATTTCGACTACGTATTGGAATACATAACTCTAAAATGTCGAAATGTTCACACGAATTTTTAGTTCCACTTTTCGCCGGCGCAGCGCTGCTCATTTTCTCATACAAAAAAGTCGAAAGCGATACGAATACGTTATTGAAAGATTTTCTTGCTATGGCTACAGGAAACCTTGTTCACTACGAAAATACATTATACTACATCGTTAGTGTGAGCTGCGATATTCTGCATGTTTGAGGACTTGGAGGTGAAGTCCCCGGTAGGCTCCAAATCACTATTTCGGGATATTCAATTAAGCCAACCACTCTTGATTTTTAAGTATTATGTAGACGGTTTTGGCTCAAAGCTCGGTAATGTGGCAATAGTGAAGGCGACTGGTGTTTTTTCATTGACCATACCTACTTAGAACCCATTACCTATAAACTCAAACTCAAACTCAAAAAGATCTTTATTTGACTAGACTTTACAGGCAAGCACTTTGAAATCGTCAGAATCTACCACCGGATTCGGAAGCTCGGTTTTGCTGAGAAGAATCCGGCAAGAAACTCAGCAATTACTCTTTTAAAACTTATACTTTTTCGACCCATAGTTTTGGCCACGCTAGGCTTAGTTCAAAGGTATCTGACATTCCACGTATCTCATTGGTGTTTTTTGCCACATTCCTCGGACCCTGGGTGAAGGATGTACAGTTATCACGTTATCAGTTCACGTTAGCTTTTAGAGAGGTATGCGAGTTTTTATGGTGATTCCACTTTTGTTTACGAGTATTTTAATGTACTTGCTATCTAAATGGCGATCGTTGTTCGCAGCGAACGGCGAATTAAGTGATTCCGAAAGGGGATTACATGTTTACCGAGCCTGCCATAACTAGTACGTCATCTCGCCATAGAAAAATTTAGCGGCTAGATAAAGGTAGTGGAGAGCATAGAGTTTGGCGAGAAGCAGCATCTTGTTTGGTAAATCACTACTAAATTGTATTTCTACTAAAGTACCTGCAGTAATTTTTTTTTCGCTCATATGCTCAATTCATAAAAAAAATTACATAATTTGTTCAAGACGGAGGTTTCAATTTTTTTTTTATACCACTAAGGTGGCACACAAGCATACGGCTCACCTACGGTATCACTAACGAGTAACTATAGGTATCACTAACGAGTTACCAACCCTGTTGTTGATGAGGACTCATTGTGCTAACAGCATTACTAGCCCAGCGTATCCTCGTGGAGCACTGGCAACCTTACTTACCGCAGAAACACAACACTACATCAAAGTAGTGTTATTTCACTGCGATCTTCTGTAAGGTGAAGGTACAGTCCCCAGTCGGGCGGCGAATTATTTATTTATTTTTTTGGGTCTTCAATATCAGATACATTAAACATGTATAAAGAATCAGGTACACAATTAATATTAATGGGAAAACCCACGGGAGATCCCAATTCGCCCTACCTCACTTACCTTTGTATAAAATCAAATGTATTGAAAGTTTTTGTTAGATCCGAACCAATTTCTAACACTTTAAAACCGCCACATTACATTGCAGACAGATAAGAAAGTAAAATTTACTCCTAATCATTAGTTGTTTTTTGTTAATACATAGTTGAATTTAATAGCATATAATCATATCTAATATTACACTACCTAATCCATATAAAGTTAACTTCTTTTTACTGTAAAAAGATTATTTACCAATCCAGCGCTACATTACTGACAAAACACGTTAGTGTTAACCCAGCGCATTTTTACACTAATCGCATGTTTTATTCAACCCTTATAATATTGAGTCATCGGAATTTTCACCATAATTTCATTCTATAAGATTTCAATCATAATATACAAAAAGTGCACACTTTCCATTCTTACTTGACGACTATGGAGTGGGCAAAGCTAGTAGAGTAGTGTCTTGATAATGTTATACATGGTGTCACAGTTTTCATTCGAAATTAGGGTCAGCAATGCGCGAGTCATACCCCTGGTATTGCAAGCGTCTATAGGCTTCAGTAACCGTTTACCGTCAGGCATCAGGCGGGCCGCATGCTTGTTTGCCACCTCAGTATAAAATAAAATAAAAAAATGATACTAACTTTTGAAGTTATTTATTTTTTTATATTATTTCATTATATAATGTTTAAAAAACGGCAATGTATTGCTTTTATTGGGAAAACCTTTATTTACAAACTATACAACGTCAACAAAGTTTAAAGTTCGAAAGAACACGACAGCAGCGTAGGCCTTACATATACGGAGAACCTTAAAAATGCTATGAAATTATGTATCCTTCCCCGACAGAATTTGCCAATCCTATTTTTCAATCTTTCGCGATTTAAACACATAACTATTGATGACATAAGAACGTCGTATAATATCTGGGCCCGTAATATATATGAAAAATTAAATAGTTGGGCCCGTACTTTTTTTTTTCATACGCCTTCGCCCTGTATTTGTTAAGTAGGGTCAAGATAAACAGTAACTTTTGATAGGTCTGTGAATCTATTGTTTCAAATTTATAATCGACGTGTTTACGTCACTTATTTAGCTGTCATCTTTTATTTTGGCCCTACTACTGGCCACGCTGTATACAGCACTGTCAGTAGTAAGGTTCGGTCGGCGAATGGTCTCGTCCACCTATAAGTAATTGTCGACTAAACGGGCCGGCTTTTTGTGGCCATACCACTTCGCTCCATAAATGTACTCTCGTCTGCCCAGAGTAGGACACGACAGAAAGCCTGAAATTATTATTCATGTGTGAACAGGGTGTGAACACTGAACAAACTTGTTTCAATATTTATTTTTAACGTTTTTATTACTTTGCTAGGTACCATACAATCTAAGCCTATACATAGACATATTAGTTTATTTTGTTACAGTACACATATCTATAATAAAAGAAGGTAAAATAAAAACTATAAATAATTTACAAAAGCGGGTCAACATTTTAAACTGTTTTGTCTTTAAAATTATATGGGACCTCCGTGATACATTCTATAAAAAGAATTACCTACATAATTATGGTATATCGGTTCGAAATCACATAAAACATGAACTGAACTTTCGAAGTTTGTTAAAAGCTATGAAGTCGCGGTAAATGTAGATATCTGTATGACTCGTAGAGTGCTCTGTGCTCGCCAGTGTGAGTCCATTGCGGGATAATGTTACCGATTAGCAGTAATTCCTGTAGTTTTTGTCCACGAGCTGCTTGCTAGATAGCATCACGCGTCTGCGCTCGCGCTTCGACAAAGCTCCCTATATTTGCTAATATTTTTTCAGATAACTGTCCTAGTACAGTTGGCCAAATTGTAAGTACCTTTTAACCACAGACGGTATATATTCAGTCAAATAACACTACTTGATGTAGTGTTGTGTTTCGTGGGTGAGTAAGGTTGCCAGTGCTCCACGAGGATACGCTGCGCTAGTAGTAATGCTGCTAGCACAGTGAGTTCTCGTCAACAACAGGGTGGGCAAAGTGATACCCCTGGTATTGCTAGCGGCTATAGGATACGGTGACTGCTTACCACCAGTTGGACCATATGCTTGTGAGCCACCTTAGTGGTATGAATAAAACAAATCGTTAGTGAACTAACAAGAAAATAAGCATGTTTTGAAATACCGAATGGATGTGATGTGTGGTAAGTGTGGTAACAAATAATAGCACATTTTGGAAAAGAGAATTGGTGTACTGTGAATCAGATTAGAATGTTGATGTGTGATTAACGTGACGGTTAATAATGAAAACCTGACAAAAAGATATAAGTCGCAACGGTGAGTGGAAGAAGAAGCCGTGAAATGTCAGTGCTTAACATTCTTCCATACTTACCAAAGTACTCAATCATGGAGGGTAAAGAGTACTCGGGAATCGGCGAGCATGTTTGAAGAGATTGATTAATGTAGAGGAAGCAAAGAGTAGCAAGTGTAGAGTGAAATTACACTCTATACTCTGCTTACCTGACAGAGATGGCGTGATTATATGTATGAATGAAGATAAGTTAAAAGTGAATTTTTAAAATATTAATTGGAGTGTACTTTAAGCTAGCCTTTTCCGTAACCTACGCGTTTGCTCAAACCGCACCAGTCTAGAAGTAGTGTGTGTCAATTTTATGAGTTGTGTGGCTTTATTGCAAGGCCTTGTACAGATGATTATAACTAAACTTGGACATGTGTAATCTACATGATCTTTACGATCAAGGACAGATAAGGACTGGTATGCTGGCTGGAATGTAGACTCAATGTCGTTTCAATTGAAGTAGGGTGGTTGAATTTCTGGAATTCAACTAGTAGCTATACTCTATTTATTAAAACGTTAGACAAACAAGAGGGCCAGAAGTAGGGGTGCAAGTATTGTGATTATTGTGATTCAATGTCGTTATGAGTATCACAGGAATTTAAATAAGGTTAGTAAAAATAAATTAATTTAAATTACTCCGTTGTTTATAAAGGCCAGGCGCATGTTTATTATTTTTCACTTTTTTAAAGCACGAATGATGTTTATTACAAATGAAAATCGTTTATCGTCAATCGGTAGTATTTCCGAAAAATATTTTGGTGCGGTCAAGTTTTCAGAGAGCCTCGACCTCGATATAAAACAAAGTCGTTTCCAGCTGTAAGTCGGTCCCTTTGTATGCTAAAAACTACGCAACGGATTTTGATGCGATTTTTAATAGATAAAGTGATTCAAGAGGAAGGTTCATAAGTATAATTCACTTGTGTTTTGTAGGTACTCAACTTATATGGCTAACGCTGGCCGGGCGAAGCCGGGGCGGGTCGCTAGTATATTACAATGCTCGGCTAGTGATTCCTTATAAACTTGAGATTGGCAAATTTGGCAACGTTAGTTTCAAGTGTCTTACTCCTACGGTGACCGTTTACCAGCAGGATCATACACTTGCTTGCCACCCTCGAGCTTTATAGAAAAAAGTCTTGTCTTGTTAATATTTTTTGGTAAATTGCATTTTTTTTATTACATTTTTAATGATATAAGTAGTAAATTTACCTTGATTAAAACATTTATAATTAGTTCAAGCGAAGAAAACCTACCAAGTTAGTTAACATATAGGAGTATAGGTTCACAACATACCATTTAACAAGGATGTTACTGCGATGGAAGGTTGCCAACAAGAACGATGGCTCGGGGTAGCCATAGAGCCTACCGGAAGTGGCTAATTACCGGCCGGGACACCGTGACGGATAACACTATTAACTTCCGATGGCTGCAGGACGACTAATTGAGTTATTTGTCAACTTACTGGGTAAATAAAAATAAATAAAATATTGTTTTTATTTTGTCAAGAATTGACCGGAAGTGAAGATTCAAGCCAAAATCGTAAGTACACGGTCTGAATCCGCTCTGATTATTGTTACATTGTATCTGATTAATCAAAGATCTGATAGGTACTTCAATTTCACATCGAAACTTTATTCCAGTAGAAGTTAAAGTGCGTGCGGGAGTGCGTTTGTGTGTGTGGTGGTATCTATCTTGCAAATAAAATTTCACCCACTTTCCAGTGTCCGACTGAGCTGAAGTTTGACACACACGTTTGATTCCCGTGCCTACCGTGATCCCGTTGTTGCCTACGTTTAGGCTGGTTCAATCACTTAAAGATTATATCTGAGGAATAAAAGATATTTTTACGAGAAGATAAAATCAACTGACATTTAATAGACAATTAAGAAAATAAATAAACCAAAAAGTATCAAAACAAGGTAGTATGCCTGTCGCTAACACCCGTGATTATAGTAATCAAAGGGCTTGTAGAGCGAAACAGTTATTTTTTAAACGATTTAAATTCTTATTCGAATAAAATACTCTTGTACTTAATATTATTTTGAAAAATAATTTGTATTCCGCGCTAAAAATTGAAACCCATGAAAAAATTAATACCACGCGTACAAAGTCGCGGGCAAAGCTAGTATTAAATAAAGTTGATCTCTATTACATTCACCTAGAACAAGGTAAAGCTATATTGTTCTACGTACTGTATAGTTATTTATTCGGAATGCATATCAACTAATGCTCGCCTTAATCATGTTTAGGAAACAACATAATAAATAATCCATAAAATATGTCTTACAGATTTATGTTTTAATTAATACAAAGTCCACAGGTACGATAAATAAACATGGCATAATAAATACCGAGTTTACGTGTTTGAGGAAGTTTCTCAACTGCTCTCAAAGTAAAGTTTACATTGCGGTTAGTAATTTTAAGTTAGCAAAATATGTTCAGTAAAGTTATGTCGGTAACGCGGGATACCGTATTGCAAGGTTCTCCCAACTAGACTTCTACACCAGTGATGCGTCATGCAGACTATCATTGACATTGTGGTTGCCGCTTGCCATAAGGTGTCTGGGTTTTAACCACGGCGGCTGTACCAATAACTTTTCAAAATCAAATCTTTCACGGGAGATCCCATTTCGAATTACCTCTCTTTTTAAGCACATGGTGTGAATATTCACTGTGCTTAAGCTTAAAAAATCTCATTGGTACATGCAGGGGTTTGACGCTGGGCCCATGAAATTACAGGCTGTTGTTTCAACCACAAAGCCACCACGACTTTCATAGCTAATTTTACTACAGTATTCCTCCAACAAACCATTTGTATCTAACAGATGCAAAATTATATAAAAGTGTATAAGACCTATTTTATCGTACTATGTAATATACCGGCCAGAACCTCGATGATGTTCGATGAACCGCGACTAACCACAGATTCGCTATGCATGTAATTAAACACTTGCGATAATGACTAATGGTCTAAAATCGAATTGCTCAGAACTGCAATAGGCTTAGCGATTCGATGTCGTTGTGCTTATTGAAGAACAGTTACTGTACAGAATATATTCGTACTGTCACAGTCGATTACAACCGCAATAAACAATAATAGTTTTATTATCAATAAAAATCTCATTTAATTTGCATGAAAACTTTCACTAATAAAGTGGAGATGTGTGCGCGGGGAGCAGAGCTTGCGGTGCAAGCTCCGTCGTAGCGCCCGCCGGCCGCGGCCGCCCCGCCAGTTAGCCGGCGGCTTCCGACCGGAGCGCATGTGTCCGCTGAGTATGCCCGCCCGCGTAGTGGCCCTGTTCGCCGCCGCGGCCCTCGCGCTCGCCTCGCCGCCCGACCCCTGCTCCGAGGACGGCCGCCCGCGCCGATGTATCCCCGACTTTGTGAACGCCGCTTTCGGCGCCCCCGTGCTCGCCTCCTCCACCTGCGGCCGCCGGGGGCCTGAGACGCTCTGCGACCCGCCAGCCGATGGGCCCCCGGACGCAGCCTGCAGAGTGTGCGATGCCACCCGCCCCGACCGGCGTCACCCTCCTTCGCACCTGACCGACCTCAACAACCCTCCCGACGTCACCTGCTGGAGGTCCGCGCCCTTGCCCCCGGCCTCCTTCGACTCCCCGCCGGACAACGTGTCCCTCACCCTCTCCCTGGGCAAGAAGTACGAGCTCACCTACGTCAGCTTGCAGTTCTGCCCCAAGGCGGCTAGGCCCGACTCCGTCGCGATCTTCAAGAGTGCCGATTACGGTGTTACTTGGCAACCCTTCCAGTTTTATTCGAGCCAGTGTCGTAGAGCTTACGGGAGACCCAACAAGGCCACCGTGACCGCTGCTAATGAGCAGGAGGCCAGGTGCTCGGACAGCCATAGACTGACCGGGGAGACGTCTGGCGGAGCGAGACTGGCGTTCAGCACCTTGGAAGGTCGTCCGAGTGCGGCCAATTTTGATATATCACCTGTGTTGCAAGATTGGGTTACGGCGACTGACGTGAGGGTGTTCTTTAATCGGCTGCACATGGTGATCGAAGGTGATGAAGTGGACAGTAAGAAGCAAGCGGCAGCTGGGACCCAGCACTACGCAGTGTCGGACTTTGCGGTCGGCGGGCGGTGCAAGTGTAACGGGCACGCGTCTCGGTGTGTTCCTATGAAGGATGCGGCTCAGGACGGGCTGCAGCAAGGGGTGCAGCAGCTGACCTGCGAGTGCAAGCACAACACTGCCGGCAGGGACTGCGAGCGGTGCAAGCCCTTCCACTTCGACCGACCCTGGGGGCGCGCTACGGCTCGCGATGCCAACGAATGCAAAGGTAGGAAAGCGTTAAATATCAAGTTCAAAAAAAAAAAATCTTACTCACTAAACTCCTGAATAATGACGTAAGCACAATCTCTCTTCGGAGGAGCAACCCTTGTTCTTGTTAGAAGAAGCTCTAGTAATTCAATATGTCGATTTAATCATTTAAGTAGGTATGTTAATTAAACCTCTCTCTCATGACATTTGAATCCCATAACATTACAATTACAATATCATATGTTAAAATATAAACTTAAAATAATCTCACTCATTGTATTTCACAAAATCTGTAGTTGCAGAACTAGATAGGGCCTTTAAATATCTAGTTTTAATTGAATAATTACAAATTTGGAGAGGGGTTTTGTACATTAAGGGTCGGCAACGCGCGAGTGATACCCCTGGTGCAGCAAGCGCTTAACATCAGGTAGGCCGTATGCTTGTTTGCCACCTTACTGGTATAAAAAAGCCATAGTTGAATATAATACCATAAAGGAAATTTCGAGAACATTGGCCTGTTCATTTAAACGACTTAAAATTCACTTTGGCGATTTCCTCTTTACTTCTGGGATGGGAATATATCAATACATTTTTACTAAAATACTTACAAGTCCTGTTGGCTAATCTCTCATATATTAAGCATCACAATTATGGATTATGTATCCAGGATTAAGGTGTAACAGAAATAACATATTATGTTTTGCTGTTTCTTGTCAGCTTTTCATATAAGGCTTTTTTCCGAAGCTTTGCTACACGCGATATTCCTATGTGAGATGTGACTTATTAGGTCCTATACGGAATTAAAAAAAAGCAAAAAATATTGGCGTTCCCTACTTCCGTATGTTTACCAACTCTAAGCAACCCTCTCTAAAGTGTGAATGAATTTCTGTTACACCAGTATCAACAAATGTAGCTTTCTTAAGTAACAACACAAATTGTAATTGTGCAGTAATTGATTCTGTTAGTGAAGTGTAAAAAAATATCAGTAGAGTTATAAAACTTAATGAAATGATGGCTTTACGAGCTCGTAAATCAATTGTCTTAACCGGCGGTTGCGTATGACAGGTGGATAGTGGCATTCTTAAAATAGAGATTTACAAACTTGTAGTCTGCAATCGGAGAACTAGCACCATTTCTGGTATGTCTATGAGCGAAGTTGAAGCACGAAAGATTTCTCCAAAGCATACTATTGATAACCCTTTTGCACGCGAAATATGGTAATAAAAAAACGCTACTCTTTAAAATCCAAAATTTACTCGCTAATTATTGAGTGTGATGGTCTCCTGATAATATTTTAAGTTAGAACTGGCCGCATTGTAAGCAGAAGAAACATTTTTTTTAAAGATAAATTTGGAAGCGATTGTCTTTTGTCCTTTTTCACAAGATTATAGAGCAATACAAAGTAGCGTTATGACATTGAACGAGATAAAAACCATAAAAATATAAACAACATGGTGATCATGAATCAATTTGATGAATACTTAAAAAATATTATCTCTAGGGTGAATAACCTAAGATAACAACCAAAAGACATCGTAGTCTCCCTCCTTTTTGTTTTTTTTTATATATTAGAATGTTTCTCAGATAATGGCTATGCTGCTAAGCTAATTTAAATGAGTCCTCCATAGCATACCAGTAATCCGTCTTCATAATAACCCAAATCATTATTCTCAATCTTTTTAAACTCAATTACTCGACAATGTAGAGCTAACAAACTCTATGGTTAGCAGCGCTGCGCCTACGCACGCCACCTCTATGATTTGTGGCGACCGATCTCATATTATCATAAATTTACAAACTATATTTTAAAGACGTCTCAAGGTACGTTTTTTTTTGTAATTTACTATTATTATACGGCCATCTTGCTATGGTGCCTTTTGAAGACTTATTTAGCTTGTTATGTCGATCGTAAAGTTTCTAGTAACGTATCTGGTCTGCATGGTTACTAAGATTAGGAGCGTTTTGTCTCTTTCCTACTAATTGACATATTACGTGTTAGAGCAAGACAATTCAATTAGTGAGCATTATTAAATTGTCATGATAAGCCATTATTTCTTATTTAGTTAATTCTTTCTTACTAGTTCCTCATTTAGTGGTGATATAGGTTTTGGTTTTGTACGACAGGCCCCTACGAGGTTTTTAAGTACTGCATTCTACTCGGATGACATATTGAAGTCGCTAAATGTCGACGTTATTATAATGTTTATCTCCTATTGTCTTAGAGCAAAATTCTCTTTAGTACAGTTAGTTTCCTCAATATTTATACACACTTTATAACTACCTCTTTGTGTGAGGTTGGACGTTCTCCTATAAATTGAATAGTTTACCGCCATTCCAAATGTCTTCCCACACTCAGTAACATTTGAACTACTGCCGTTAAGGGGTGTCCGTAAAATATGCAATAGTTTTTGTCCTGTACGTACTTGAAGTGGATAACAAAGTCAATAGTGGCTTGTTACTACAGAGTTGATATTTTTAATGTATAATACCGAATCGATATTTTTAATGTATAAAAATATTTTGTCTACCCGTGCAAAGCCGGGACGGGCAGCTAGCCTATGTTACTCAGTGATAGTGTAGCTTTCTAACGGTGATAGATTTTTTGAAATCGGTTCATTAGTTTCAGAGCCTATAGACATTTATCAAATATTTTGTCTACCCGAGCGAAGCCGGGGCGGGCAGCTAGTATAATATACATATAGCCTATGTTACACAGTGACGATGTATCTTTCTACTGAAAAATAATTATTAAAATCGGTCCTGTACTTTTTGAGTTTATTCGTTACATACAAAAATACAAATCTTTCCTCTTTATAATATTATTAGTGTAGATAAACTATCATCAACAATTTACATGCATTGCATATGATCACCCAACTCTGGCTCTCATATTACAGGCTCGCCTGGTTTGAGAGTCACAGAATTAATTATCTCACGTGTTGTATTTTATATGAAAAAAAACTTCATTATTATTGTCTTTCATGGACGCGATTTAACTCTTAGGTTCATTTAGATAAAAAGCATTGTCAAAGCAGAGGTTCTCAAATTGTGTAATCAAAGCAATTTTACTAATACAGACATCCAATTAATTACCGTGAGATCAATTTAATTTAATTAAACCACAATGTTAATTAAAAGGTTCCATTTCAAAAGTGCCAATCATATCTCTTTTGAGGGATTCAAATAAACTGGATTCCATAAATACTCAATATTTTTACTACAATAATACTATCCATTATAACATGAATAGCTTTCGACTTTTGTTCCAAATTACACTCTACCCGGAACCCTTAAACCCGATAAAGAGATAAACCAAAGTGGAATATTTCTTCAACCATTGAAGGTAGTGGTTGCAAAAGAATTCATCATGTTACCGCATTTTAGTAGATAATAGTTTTTATCCACATGTAGGTAGACAAATAAAAAACCACAACGTATTTTATAGCTCGACCTTAACCCAGTGTAATAGAATAGACATCTAAATCTGGCAACATCGTAATAAAAATGGGACGATGTGGGAAATATTCGTTTTGTATGGCAATACAGTTGACACCGATCCTGATTTATTGTATTTTGATGTGATTATTGAAATCATGACCAGTATAAAAAGACCTCTAGCTTGTGACTTTGTATGTGTTTTTGTAGAGAATTATGTTATTGCTACATTTATTTAAACGTGTGATTAAATAGCGAGGACCAACTAACAAAGGGATTGCTGTACTTTCTTTCCCTCGTGGTGATCAATCTGTTGGCCCACCTGATATGGCAAGCGGCTACCAGCGGAACCGTAGTCTGTACGTACACGCTTGAAGTTCGAGTGGTATCACTAGCGCGTTTTCAATAGCCCAGCGTATCCTCGTGGATCACTGGCAACCATACTTACCGCAGAAAAACAACACTACATCATAGTAGTGTTATTTGACTGCAACTTTCTGTAAGGTGGAGGTATAGTCCTTAGACGAACTTCTTCACTAATTGCGCCTTACGTCTTGACCCAATGACTATTTCGGCGATTTCTATTCCAATTTAAAAATGTTCTTTGTTTTAATTTTACATTAACTGCTAAAACGTTAAATTTAAAAAGCTCTCAATGAGAATACCAGCTAGGTAAACTGTGGCAGGGAAATGATAAAAATATATTATTACTTTACGGAATATTATGTCTGAAGATGTTAATGTTAAAATATCCTGTGGGGTGAGATACCGCAAGAAAGTGAATTGACCAATGTGAAGGCTCGGACTCTATCAACGCCTAGTCGGATTACAATGTCGGTTTAATATCTTCCGTGAACTGATCACCAAACTTTTGGGATTTCAGCAAATTTACATTTTCATAATTTTCCTGCGACGCATATACAAATGGATGATGGTATATATGAGATTTATAAACTTCAACACCGTTTGACTGATCACCGTGAAAGTTGGCACAACGAGGGGATTTTTCATGGAGACTTTCATGCTATCCATTATACATTAGATCCCATCAAAAACATAAATATGAAATGAGAGCCAAGTTCAATGGTCAGTACTGAAATTTATTTATAACAACATAAATTATTTTATTACAACTTAAAATATAAATTCTTCATATAACTTAGGGTAATATTTTGAAGCCTAAGGGCTGACTTGGCTAGTTCTAATAATATACGAATTATTATTATACATTAGATACTTCTGTATTACATCGGACGAGGTCGCGGACATAAGCTAATATTATGCGTACTTCCATAAAAGTAGCTTATAGTAATAAGTTCCAAGAACTCTTTTTGAATTCTTGGCGACTCCTTACAATTTATGTGAGAGATCTTCTTAAACTAGCGATACGGATACAATCACAAATTAGTACACAACCGGCGATCCTGATCATCCCGATAATGTTGTTTTATTACAACTCCTTAGTGTTAAAGCATTTGTAGTGATCCCAAGATTTATTTTATTGTTGCGTCCATTGATAATATACAGATATTCGTTGAGTTATGTCCGGGCGACTCTGTTTTATGTGGCCGGGAACTCGTAAACACACGGGAAGATCTTGGCTTTGATTTCACATGTATTTTGTGTGCTTAACACTAAATAAATGTGATAATATCTGCTCTGGGTTATCAATTTGTGAATTTACAAGAAGTTAATGCGTCCGCCTTACAGAAGACCTCAGTTGAATAACACTGCTTTGATGTAGTGTTGTGTTTCTGCGCTAAGGTTGAACTTATTGAGGACTCGCTGTGCCAATAATAGGAGCCCATATGAGCCAAGCCAAATTTATCAATTCAACAATAAGGCAGCATGCTAGTATTTCTTAATTAGGCTAAGGTACTAGTTTGCTAGCTAGCTTACGATCAAGGCGTATTCTATGGAATGATTTGAGCGCAAGGGAAAACCAGGATATTTTTGTCAAATAAATTTTATAACGCCCTTTGACAGTGACGTAGCTGCTTACCATCAGGTAGACTGTGCTGACCACCATAGTGTCATGAATACTTATATTTAGATAGGTAAACATTTTCAATGAAACAAACGGGTATGAAAACTTATAAATGTTTTGCACCGCTTACATAGTAGCTAGTACAGAATTTTTCGGCATTTGGTTTTTGTTTCTAGTTTAATCTCAAAGTCAATACATACATCCATCACTCTAAGTCCCTCACGGGGTAGGCAGAGAGTATAGAGCGCCATTTCACTCTTAACTTACACATCTCTTTTGCTTCTTTTAATCTCTTTAAACACGCACGCCGGTACTGCATATTCCGCCCAATAAGTACGTGTAAGATGGCAGATAATTTGAATTCAGGTTAGTGGTATTTTTGTGAATACATCCATTGTTATATAACGGGCTAATTGTGACGAGGAAAAGGACAGATAAAAAGTAAGTCCAATGTTTATTCGGTATTATCTCGCAGTCGAGTTGGCAGGGAGTCAACTGTCTAGCGGGCATCGCAGACTGCGGTCTAAAGGACTGACTGCTAGCGGGAATGTATATCACGCTTCTGCTAAGCGACTACCTTTAAAAAGGTAATATTTTTAAAAAGTATAGCTTATTCCTTGGCACTTCCTATACCCTATCATAATTCGTCTTGATTTTGGGAGTTTCATAAGTTATAGCTATAACATTCAATATGGTGTCCGCAAACCTATAAATGTGAGAATATTTTCGTAAGATACCAGTATCTTAATGATATACATTCTCGGGAAGTATTTTGACAGCATGCGCGTTTTTATATTCGTAGAAAAGTTTTGTGTCCACGACAAAACCGTCAGCCAAATTTTATTCGTTGTTACCTTACTTACAGACAGGGATAAACGGGATCACATAGTAAAATAGTTCTTGTTAGTGTGTGGAGTAGTTAGCAGTTAAGTAAAAGGAAATAACAAAATGGCAATATTTCGCCTACAAATTGTACCATACACCAAGATCTAAAAACAATAATTTTCTTTTGTATCGGTGTAACTAACTATAAAGAGGCGAATGATTCTTCTTACACGGAATTATTCATTGTGTGAGTGATTGAGAAAAAACATTGAATAGCCACATATTTGTGGGCGTCAAAATTTGACGTTTAGACGTATGGATCTATTATACCAAACTGAATGTCACAATAGCAATATACAAAGCTAATTGCACCGTCTTGTTAGTTCTTGTCACGCAATTTAGAGCCTTATTACCCACAGTTATGAATGTCGAAGTTTTATTTGATAATCATTATATAATTTTGTTGTATTGACACAAAAGGACAGATTACAGAGCGAAACAAATTAATGAATTATTACTTTTTCGGATTATTCAATTCGGTTGGATATTAGGAACTTGAACTTTCACCAAATGGTAGCTCTTATTGCGCGTTACTAGCAATAAATAATGCCGTTATTTATAAGCACATAAGTCCTTGGTTAATTGTTATTGACTGTAAGCTCCGATAATCTGAACTGAGTCCGTGTTGTGGCTGAGCTTAGCGCCTACTTATTTTATGCATGGCAACATTCAATGATATTTTTTGCCTTGTTAAAATAGCAAGAAAGTTTTTCAGTTGACAAACTAATAACGCGACACGGTTTCAAATAATTAACACTGACTTCAGGAGACTGAACCAACTGAGGAAATTCCTAACTGAATTATTGATGCGAGATGTCAAAGTATAGTGACAAACTGACTTTGACATGTATACGACTTGGCTGTCGTAATCTTAAAAAGAAGAAGAATAATAAAGAAGTTATAAATTCTATTTTAAAATAAAACTGAATGTGAAACCTCATTTTGCAGCGGAAAAACTACTGTCAAATATGAAAATTCGTTGCCATAAATAAAAAACATTTTGAAGCTAGCGTATACTAAGTAACTAATATAGACGAAACTACTGCCCTAGAAAGTGATGGAGATAGTTATCAATGTGTGCGTAAAGTGTTGACACACAAATGACATACACAACAAAAGATAGGTTAAGTTGCATAAAGTATTTTACGACAAAAATAGTATAGCTGTGTCCTTGTCTTGTATATTAGTACGACATTCATTCAAATTACACATCCAAGCAATCTTTGTAACAATCGAAAGTAACAAAATAAACATTAATTTTGTTTAATTTTTTATTATTCAAGTCACTTAACGCATTTCCCTTGTTATAATAGGTTTCTACACGCGATTCGTAAATTAATAAGGTAGGCCAGTTTAGAAGGACCCCTCATTTAAGCTCTTTATATGTAGATTTGTAACGGAATTTAGATTTTAATGGGTTTACATGTCTGGTATTAGCGATGGGCGAAAATTTGTTATAACCATTCCCACGAATGATGTAGAAAAACATGAGTTGTCTTTGGATCTCTTGCTAAGTTTTTACTGGCGCAACCTCTAGCGATCTTTGGTAATTATTCTGACGGTGCAACAGGTTCTGTCAAACTGAAACGGGTGTATTCGTACATATTGGGACACTAGTGCTGGATGGACAATATTTTGGTTCTGGAACATTAACTATCCGGACTGCTTCTCGAGTCTTCGTTTTTGGAAAAGGTTACTGAAACCCCTATACTGTTTTTTCAATCAATTAAAACTTGTTTATTCTATTCAGTGCCGGTAGCAGGAACATTGTCGACAACGTTTTCGTTTCGCCTTCGACTATTTTTGTATTGTAAAATGAACAGCGCTGCGGCGGTGAAAAGTGAAACTAAAAATTAGTATGACAATTTAGACATTTCGCGAGTTACGTTTTCGAATACGTTGTCGACAATGTTCCTGTTACCGGTACAGGCCCTAATAATAACTTATGAACGTATACTTTCGGTTCGGAAAAAAACCCCTAGGAAGAACCAGCAAGATTGATTGATTCGAGATGTCAAAATAACAAGGCAGTGCTAGCGCGGCAGATAACTAATATAAACAAAATACCTTACAGTTACAGTTCATATAACTTGTGTCCTATCTCGCTCGCACGTTACAGCTGGTGGTGGTGGTTTCGCAGCGGAATCCGCCGCGGATTTATTAGAGAATCGCCAAGCAGGTGTAACTACTTCTACATCCTACTTCACAGCTAGACACCCACCCGTATGTTTAAGTCACACGTCAAAAAGGGAGTAAAACGCCACCGCGTTACAAAACGGCCCATAAATCTTCGACAACCGCCAGTGCCGTTCAAAAATATACCAGCCAATAGTTAAACTGTGGTTATTAATACAAGAACGGTTTTATGACTTATATTTGAACTGATTCCACAGTTATTTTAAAACAAACGCTCGTGATTTGTTTTCATTGCTTCCTGCCACCGAAGATGTCTCTAATGTTCCTGTTACAAAGGCTTTTTTTTTTTATAAAGATGGAAAGAGTTTGATGCTATGGTCTTATACATAAAAAATATAGCGTCACGATTTGCTATAAGGGTCCCCGAAGGGGTAGGCAGAAGTGTTTAGGGGTAGGCAAACAAAAACAACACCGTCTTTGCACCGAATATAATTTGGTGCCAACGTGACAGATGGTGATTCCGTCGTTTAAGCACTACATACACCCGGAAATTTCTTCTCAGACGTATACAGATTTCCTTACGATGTATTCCTTCACCGTCAAGAACGTGGTGTGACTAATCACAGTACTTAACTTGGAAAACTCATTGGTACAGCCCGGTGGGATTGAATTTGCGTCGCTAGAATAGCAGGCAACGCTTCATACCACACGGCCACCAGTGCTACTTCTCTATACGGCTGTAATTCGTATTGTAGTCTTTGCTATACGGTATATAAGAAATAAATATTTAAATAATTCAAAAAATTAAAGTGTTATTTTATGTGAGTAACAAACAATGTATACAAAAATATAGCACTTAAGCGTGAAGGGTGTATTTTGTTATATATATATATATAGTAAAAAATAATACATAGTTTAAAATTGACTTTTCTTAGTAAATTGAAAGTTGGTAAGACTTGTTCATGTCACTAAAATATACTACTAAAATATTCGGTAATATAATTTGTGTCTCTGGAAAATTCCTTTACTTCTCTCCTCAATTTTGTATTGCTCATTTCTCACTTACGTACTTAATACATTCATATAATACTTGACATTTGACACACGGTTTTTAAAGCAAGTATTTAGGTGCATTTCGCAATGATTAAAGGAATAATTGTACTACGCATTCCTACGGTGATTACATCGTGTTTCGTGTGACATTCTTCCCCAGCCTCCTGCGTACCACTACACCTAAGATACCCAAACTTTTTTCCTGTAGACTCCTTTCAAAATTTTACTGCAATCAGTGGCTCCCTGTTGCTACATTGTTACCATATTCCCAAAACTCGTGATAAATATGAAGATTAGACGATAGACATTTTTGTTCTTCACCAGCGGAACCAGGTACATTTTCGTAGACCCCCACTTAAAGCTTGCGAATACCCCCATTTATTTTTACGCCAACATAGACCCCATCTAGACTGCTGTAGAACCTTGGGGGTCCACCTTTGGGAATCACTGCACTAGACAGTGAGTTTGCGTAGAATTTGTACCACATACCTACTGCATTCTCTTTTCAGTTTCTTTTGTATGGTTTTAAATAGATTCTATTAGGAGGGGAACTTGTGACGGGAGTTAAGATTTTAATTAATTGCTTATTACTTTAATTTAAATAACCACATACCAAATGTAGTTGTAATAAATTATGCTAATGTAATATGATTAACATCAATGTTACGGAATCTTCAACTTAATTTTCATACCTTTTCGATTTGATTACTTTTTCCTAAAGTCCTGTCCAGGATCATCAGAATAAATACCTGTCAAAGATTTTTTTTTCTTTTTTTTTTAAAGTTGTTATTAATTTTCCTTATGTCAAGTGAGGACGACCGTTGGAGTTTTTGGCGGGAATCAGGCGGAGCGGTTGAGATTTTTTTCCAGTGTGTCGTAAATTGTGTTATAGTGATCTTTAATGTGTATTTTTGGTGTCGATATGTGCAGTAAAGTTTCATTTAGTGACTGATTTATAGGAGCATTGGAAATAATGCCATAATACGACTTTTGGGTTAAGTGATTTATCATTTTGGTCAATAGGTTACCTCTAATCTAAAGGCGTGTTACGATCTGCTACTGCCGTGGGTTGTCTCCAGAAACTCCATTGGGCGTTAGAATGCATGACACTAGGCATTTTAATGCGGCAAATACGAGAAATTTTTCAACATGAAAATTCTCTAACACTCGACACTGGCAAAAATAGTCCCTGAAGGGATTGATTGCCATACTTAGGAAGAAGAAGAGGACGACCGTTAGTTTAATTATCTTCTTCTAAACCTATGTTGAGAGACCAGCTCCACGGTACCATTCTCTATTGCGTTGTCTGTGAAGTACCGAAGATACATCAGTGTGACAAATTGCAGTTCAACAGGATGCTAACACGTGGTTCGAAAATCGAAAATTTTGAAGCAAACGACATGAAAAATTAATTAAAAATATGTAAAAGAATTACAAAAAATACTCAAAATATTATTTACAATTATTTTTCGCTTATATTTTAAATCTAAAATAAGTTTATAAAGCTATTTGTCTAATCTCTCCTTTTATTTCTGTTAATGAATTCAGCGTCGTAATGATGTGGACGGTGTAGACAACAAAGCATTAGCAAAAGCTGTGACAAATTGTCAGAATGGCGGAATTACCAAATGTACCCAGTATTAGTACAGGCCCCAGCATAAATAGGGCAAATAAAAGTTTACACAGATGCTGCCAGTGTCCGGTCCTTTATTTTCTCAACAATGCAAAATGGTTGCTGCCAACTGTCAAATGTGTAATTCCCGCGCATTCTGTATTGTCAAAATTTACTCCGAATTTACGACAATTCCACCGTAAAATGCGATATAATTTTGATGTATGAATAGAGTTAATTACGACATTTATTTATTGTATCCGTTTCAGTGCACAGGGGCAGCCACCCCCGTCCCGTTTGTATTAGCAAAATGTGCCCCAAACTTTATGGTTTACACTGGGGTGAATCCCGCCATGTTGATTTATTTCTTTTGCGACGAGAAAACAATATTTTTTGTCTATAGTAATGTACAAAGGAGGTTTTATTATTGAGGTGGGCCGTGTTAAAATTAGCGTAAAATATTTCTTGTATTGCTGAATGCGTTTTGTTGAATGAGAAGGATTCGTCGATACGGAAAAAATCTCTAGCAAAACCACTTAAGGCGAAGGCTAATTTGCGACGACGTCTCGATTGTAAAGTGAGGCTAAAAAGCTCGTTTATCAAAGAGACGTTAATTTATTTAATAAATCAGTTTGGACGATACCGGGACTGCCATTAGTCAAACAGAGCGTCCCGGGATTCAATACCGGAATTGCTTGGAGCAAAATGGCGGCTAAGTACAAATGATCGCGTATGACGGTGATGGATGAACGAGGACGGACGTTTAACCTAATATAATGTTGCAGTTAAGTATATTTAATTGGAAAACTGGTGGGAACTGCGCGCTATGTGTTATTATATTATATTCTTGTGATGGTTTGCTCACGTTTGTGGTAAACTATGTGCAGCTTAATTTTTAGGTCATGGCTTTTTATTACTTAGTTTGACGTTTGACAGTTAACTCCCGTGACAGCTATTTCACGATTATTATTATACTAACTGTGCCCGCGACTTCGTTCGCGCTATAAGCTACTTCAATTACAAATTTATTCGAATCCGTCCAGCCGTTGCCGATTGTTTTTTTTTCCTTCGGAAATCACTCAATTTTCCGCGACTAAAAATATCCTATATATAACATATAGGATATAGGATATTCAGCTTATAAGCTACCACCTCCATTCCAACTTTCACACAAATCCATTCAGCCGTTGAGGCGTGAAGAGGGTTCAAACACACACACAAACAAACTTTCGCATTTATAATAGTAAGATTTTACGCGCACTTTATTACTTTTCTTTACCTTTTCATTCACTGGTGTTTATTATACAAACAATAGCTACTACGGTGTATATCGAAAAGTAAAGCTATGTGGATTCAAGTGCGTAGTTTATGGGTATTGCTTTGGAGAGCAAGGTTGTGAATCAACATATGTAGCACTCGTTATTGACATGTTATAAGACTAATGAAACTACAACTAAATTATTGTTGTTCATTTATATATTTTCTTATTTACATAGCTTGCAATGATATAATGTCAGGCGTTTCGTACAAAAACAATAACACGAACAACGAAACCAGAGGGATATAAATGGTGATCGACCCAGGGTTCTAAAATTTACCATCAGATCCTATAAACTTGACATCATCATTCTACTGCCCTTATCCCATATTATTTCGGGTCGGCGCAAATAATATCTGATGGAAAAAAATACCTATAAACTTGTCAATATGCATTAATTATTGGCATAGCTCGTAGCAGACTTGTCAATCGATCTGTGTAGTTAAGCAATTTTTGCTGTGGTCAGAAGTTGGATGAGTGACCGCGCGTACTATACCGAGTCGCCTTCATGCCAAGGAAACCGTTTGAATGAAGAGCTTTCTGAATAGAATCGGCAAGAAACTCAGCAGTCTAAATATTGTCCTAAACATAATTATTTTATTACAGCTTTTTGACACTGTAATTATAATAAAATATAAATTACAATTCTTTAATATATATCACGTGGGCATTATAATATGGCGTTAGCGTGAAATATATATTTGTTTAATATCGCCGTATCGCAATTTGATTAACAATAAAGATGTGAAGCAATTTGGATATTCCGTTTAAAACAACGTTTTACGATCAAATAAAATAAAGAAGGCGGGTTTCGTTATGATTAGTAATAACTTCCTACACGCTGATACCTATAATAAACATAATATATGAGAAACCGTGTCATGGATCAACAACCTATAAAGTAAACTCGATTCTAATCATAACAGAATTACATTTTTGTAACGGCATTACTAATTCATTTTCACCGATCACTTTCATCGATCAATCGTCGCCCTTTTATTAATAAGAAAAATAAAAAAGAACCTTTATAATCTATGACTCGCTTTAAGGGCACGTCAGACGTCGCGCTCACGCATGCTTCTCGCGGATTATCGCTCGCCTCACAAAGCCGCGGAAGCGAACCACTTCCCCTTAATAAGCCACCTTGACATTGGAATTACAACTTTATTACATGAACAATACAGTTGAAATATATCTGCCATTTGCGGTGTTTTAAAACTTAATTTCGTTTTTGAATTTGGAATGTCATGAAGTACTAATACAAAGTCTGGGGACGGTGTTTTGTTAGGCGAAAGTGGATCGTTCCTAGTTGACGTTATAGTTTATTTTTGTTTGTTGAGTGTTGGACAAACATAGGTGGATGGTTTCGTACGCGTGTCTACGCATAATATCATTGGCATACACTCGGGTTATTTGTCATCTTTGATCGATGTGCTCTATTTTCGATTCTATACCGGACATATTAAAGTCGATTATTAGTATATTATTTATCTTACGAATATTTACTTCGTTTTTTTTCATTTGTAATCCAGATAAATGGTAAAGGAGCTTTTTGTGACTCGGCCGTCTTTGAAAATATACGGATAAATACAGTTCGGCAGGGCAAAAGGAAAAGATTACCTGTCCTCCTATTAAATATTAAGTTGTGTATAGAAAAGTAAAAAAGCTACAAAGGGATATGAAATCTAAAAATATTAATTTCAATAATAAGTGTGATTCTATTAAGACCCTTTGAGAAATCCGCAATACCATATCCGCGACAATAAGGGCTAATTGCTTAGCCGCTAGAGTTAAGGACATTAAAAAATATACAGTTTATTAAAAATTGGAGCCGCCTGGCTGGGGACTGTACCTCCACTTTACAGAAGACCGCAGTCAAATAACACAATTTTAATGTAGTGTTGTGTTTCTGCGGTAAGTAAGGTTGTCAGTGCTCCACGAGGATACGCTGCACTGTAGTAATGCTGCTAGCACAGTGACTCCTCATCAACACCGGGGTTGGCAACTCGTTAGCGATATCCCTGGTATTGCTAGCGGCTATAGGCTACGGTGACTGCTTACCATCAGGTGGGCCGTACGCTTGTGTACCACCTTAGTGGTATAAATATATATGTATATATCTTAGAACGAAAGTATTGCAGTCTCATAATTATATTAACTACACAACTTAAAACGAAATGTGCTTAAATCGCATCGTAGGCAATTCTCTCGCTTTTCCAAAATGGCGTCTTTATTTCCCTCAATGAATACACCTCGTTAAATCACCTGAAAAGAGCCTCCCATGAATAAGTCATGACGTCACTGCCTCTGCAAATCGTTTCCGTTAATTTTTACTCGGATTTCACGAAGGCGAGGATTTCAGATTGACTTTAAGAGTGCGTATTCTTAATTTAAGGCTGATTATTTTCTTTACATAGTACAAAGTCGCTTCTGCTGTTTGTTTGCTTAGATCTTTTAAACTTGTGGGGCGAGCGAGGTGATCATGCTCGCCACCTCAAAGGGAAGATCTTCCAGCCAGGCGGGTGCTTTGCCTGGGGAACCGCGGATCCGACTGTTCTAGTCGGACACTTGTATATATGTTGAATTGCGTAGAAAACTTCGCTAGCGCGTGGCAGGATTGTGACGTATGTAGTTGTCATTCGTTGAATGTTCTCCTGCTAGTTAGTAGATTTCTAACGTTGGTTTATGTAGCCGTGAGGTCGCTACAAACTACTCAATGGATTTTAATGCAGTTTCTGGCAATAGATAGAGTGATTCAGAGGAAGCTTTTTGTGTATTGAATTTATGAAGGTTTTGTGTAACCCTTGCGAAGCCTGGGTCGCCAGTATTTTATAAATTATCAAACATTAATGTAGAGTATAAAATACCAACAGCCTTATATGGGGAGTTCGTTCAGAATCGCTACATGATCATGTATGATAACAGACTTTAGAAGACTCAACACACGCTGCGGTAGTAGCACTGCTAGCACAGTGAGTCCTCTAGAACAACAGGGTTGGCAACGTGTTAGTGATACCCCTGTTGTTGCAAGCATCTATATGCTACGGGAAAGCTTACCATCGGGCGGACCGTATGCTTGTTTGGCACCATAGTGTTATAAAAACACACTATACAATTATAATGGAAAACTAGAAAATAAAAGATTGAAATTTCCAACGAAAATTGATATTATTGATTTAAATTACTTTAATTTTTAAATTTTCTTTGTAATTCGATTAATTTTATTTTAATCGAATTTGAGCGTGTTCCGACAAGACTTCGACTATAATAAGATCCCTCTGACTTGAAAGCTAGATCCGCCCACGGCTATATATTAAACAAAATAATAAGTGGTATGGAATATGTATGTATTTCGAGTACATTAAACCCTTTTTAGAAAATATCGTACCTACCGAACAATGGGATCCCTTAGAGCCGGTAGAAACTTTATGCGTAATAAATACAGTGCAGCTATTTATGGTCACCATGGCAGAGCCTACATAGCGGTACTTCTTAGTTTATTAAAGTCTACCTTTGACCGACCGCTTCGCTCTGATCAAATAAAAAAAACTAAAAGCTTCTTCTACATTCATCAATCTCTTCACAAATACTCTTTACGTTTATTGCGAATCATATTGTTATACGGTAAACGAAGTCTACGTGGCTATAACACTAAATTTACAATTTCGGCACGTTATATTAAAGGCTCATGAGATCGTAAACAGTATACAACAAATTTATAATTACCTAACGTATTGTAGGCGCAGGCGCTTGCTCAGGCAGTTATAATGCTAATTAAAAGGCTGTACGTACAACATGGCTCGTACAATTTGTTGTATATACAGTTCTCCTAGACAGAACTGTCAGATGTAATTGTTCGGTACTTATATACGTAGCGTAAGTCATGCCTTTATTTATAAAGGGTTTTAATTATACATACAATATATTACGCGAAGTCCTAAACATAGAAATATTCATGGTCGGCAACGAGCGAGTGATACCCCTGGTGTTGCAAGCGGCCATAAGCTACGGTAGGCAGGCGCGTTGCTTGCCACCTCACAAAAAAATTGCTTGACCTGTTATGTATCTATTCAAGTTACGAAATGTTCATCGTCGTTATAACAGGCTTTAAAATTTCTGCTTATTCTGAAAATCATACGTGTGGAACGGAGTCAATTCAATAATTTCATTTTTTTTTCGTAACACCCTGATCAGGATCATCAGGATAAATAAATTATTCTAATCTATTGTGTGACACACGTGAGCTTCTGATGATTTTGTACGACGTCTTTCATATAATAACATGCATTATTTATCCTCTTTTGCCGACTGTTCGCCCTTAACTGTGGCTCTCAGTTCTCACCTCATCTCAATTACATCATAAAATAAAATACATTGTCGTATGGAGCACCACAGTTTAGCATTAACAAACCATTTACAAAGCAGTATACCAAATTGGCAGTACGTGAGTGGGTGCCACAACTCTACACTGTACTTCTTTGGTTGCTTTATTAGTTCGCCGAAAGCATTCAGGTGTTTTTATAAGTTTACAGTATGATTTGATGGTACAGCTTCGTGTAAAGGGTGATTTTATGAACACCATTTTTGAGACACGTATATTTTTTTTTGTTAAAAAGTCTTAGTCATGTTTTCATATAAGCTAGCTTTTGTGCTCGAAACTAACGCGGGATTTTTTTAACAGCCTCTTTTTTTTTTATAATTTATAAATATAAAACAAATAGCTTAATTTGTACTTATTTACAATGTACAGTTTTCTTTTTTAACCACCTAATACATTGCATTTCATTCTATTACCTCACACTGGATGACGAAAGACTTTGGTAACCGTTGATCCTTTCAAAAGTCATCCTCCTTGATAAGCCAAGTTTAATCCAACGCTACACGTAAGTTACTCCGCCACAATCCTTATATAAATGTTAGTTCAGTGCAATGTCTACTGTCTACCAATCAGCAGGTGACGGGCGACTGTATGCCCACAAGTTCATCTTCACTCGTGAGTCGTAGCACAGGATGATAGAACCCTTACTACTGGTTGAAGTTTATTTATGAGCAAACCACACGCTCATTAAAAAAAACTGTGCGCGTATTGTCGACCTACAAAATAAAGGGATAAAGTCGTAGATAAATAAAACTGAGTAGTCCACAATAACATACACGTAAAGAAACGGCTAGTACAATGAGGGTAAATAAACTTTTACTATAATTGAAAATTACACAGTAATTTACGCTTCAACAACGAATATTTGGAACTGGCGGACATGTATGCAGCCGTTGATGAACGTGAAAGAAGCAAAGGAGGTGTGCACGTCAAGGGCGGAATTGCGCGCTATACTCTCTGCCTACCCGTGAGGACGACCGTCACGGCTCACGGAGTAGGCATGATGATAATAATAATAATAATGCTTGGACATTATCACACAGCGCCATCTGGCCCCAAACTAAGCAAAGCTTGTACTATGGGAACCAGTAGCTGATATAATACTTATATACTTTTTTTTTTTGTAAATACATACTTATAATACATACCAAACACCCAAACACCCAAACGCAAGGCAAACATATTTGTCACATAAATGTTTGCCCTGGCGGGAGTCGAACCCGCGACCTCTAGCGTAGCAGTCAGGTATACTAACCACTAGGCCAGCGGTCTCGTCGATGATATATGATATCTAGGCATGTATGAACAACTAGCTTCTACCCGCGACTACGTCCGCGTTGAGCTTAGAATCTCGGAGGAACCTAAATTTTCCCGGGATAAAAACATTTTCCCGAGATAAAAAGTATCCTATGTGTTAATCCAGGTTATAAATTATCTGTGTTCCAAATTTCATCCAAATCCGTGGAGTAGTTTTTGCGTGAAAGAGTAACAAACATCCATCCATCCATCCGTCCATACTCACAAACTTTCGCATTTTTGTAATATTAGTAGGATAACCAACATTATAATTTTTCTATTCCTAGCTTTAGCAATTTTTTTAATTAGGTTTTTTGTTGCCAGCCAGCTTCAATTAAATTTAAACAAACTCTTTTAATCTACCGACTTTATGTCACAATTTATTCTGAGTGATATGCTGTCGAGATCTCGTAATAGTTTCGGTATTCTGTATATCTAGAATAGCGAGACATGTCGTCTGATTGTCATCTAGACAAGGTTGCACAAGGTTGCTGATCTGCGATTGAGATTCCGTGGTTTTTGGGACATAGCTTTGAATACGGTTAGTTTTTAGACAGTGAAAGTTTTTGTTACTAGTGTTCATCATTCTTGAAGTCAGTGTCGTGATATTATTTAACTGATTGCTTTATGTACATGGCTTGTTTGACAGACATAAAGGCAGTCGTTTTCCAATTAAAATACCGATATTCAGTACAAATGAGATACTCTTGCTCAAAATGTTGGTTATTGCTAAAGTCTTCACTAACACTTTTTAAATTAGTCGTGTTCTTTTTGGTTGTTTTTTTTATGTTGCGATTTAGAGTTCGCCTATTATTTAACTTTTTTGTGTCTGAGCTCGGATTTTTTCGTATTAATTTGTATTACCCATAAAAATATTTACAAATGTAATAAAAATTGTACAGTTTTTTTCCTGGTCACATTAATCACGAAATTTTAGCTTTAGTTTTTAATCGACTTCTAAAGGAAAGGCGATACAAGTTTCATTTGGTACAGCTTCTAACTTAAATATTAAGTTGGAGAGGTATGAATTTCTAAGTGAATTCATATGCATGTATGTACATAGTACAGAGGTGTTCAGAGTACCCTAACCTGATATATCTAGCCGGTTAACAAATAAGCGGAGCTATTAGCTTCTAAACACATGTGTCTCCTACTTTATATGTACTACGGTGACTTTGTTATTAAAAAAAATGAATTTGATTAGAGGCGTCGATCCAGCTGTTAGATTCTGGCTGGCTGACTACTAAACTCTTGTGAAAAAGTTACAATTCTTTTTTAAGATGATTTTTTTTTTAAGAAGATGATTAAATAAGAGTTTTGAGGTTTACTCTCCAGTGTTTGCAACCGCGTGTTTCTGATTTACACATTTTATAAAGTCTTCTATAAATAGTTTTAATTACGAAACATTTTATAAATCAATACGACGTATAAAGTATGTTTTAAATACGTGAAAACATAAAATAAACATTAACCTTTTTGCATTAAAATATTTAAATGTTATGTTAATTCATCGGAAAATTGCTAATCTATATCAAAAATATTATAAAGAGTATTTTTATTTAAACTCAACCGACGCATTTCAAAAATATTTCTTCAGTAGAAGATTTTATTATTTCTTAAGTTACATAGACGAATACATTAAGCTAAGCGGCCGAAACCGCGGTGATAAGGCTTGTCTATACTGTTGGTAATTGGTAATATTATCAAGAGGAGATTTGTATTTTTGTGTGAATGTATTGTAAATGTATTGACTTGAATAGGCTACGAAACTAAAGGACTGATTTAAAAAATCTTTCACTGTTATAAAGCTAACTAAAACTAAAATACTAACTAAAAAGTAACATAGGCTATATATGGTACTAGCTGCCCGCCCTGACTTCGCACGGGTAGGCAAAGTATTTGATAAATGTCTACCCGTGCGAAGGCGGGGCGGGATGCTAGTTTCAAATAACGTTTGCTTACATAACTTCTTAGCTTATAAGTGCTTAACATCACCAACTATTTAGCTTATCTATCTAAAACGCACGTGCAAAATATTTACATAAATCCAATACTGTTACCGCAGTCAGTTGACCCGCATACTGGCCGAACCTATCTAGCTATTGAACTGGAAATTGAGATAAGGAAGGCAAATAGGATTACTTTATAATAATAATAATAATAATAATGCTCGGACATTATCACACAGCGCCATCTGGCCCCAAACTAAGCAAAGCTTGTACTATGGGAACCAGTAGCTGATATAATACTTATATACTTTTTTTTGTAAATTCATACTTATAATACATACCAAACGCCCAGACGCAAGGCAAACATATTGGTCACATAAATGTTTGCCCTGGCGGGAATCGAACCCGCGACCTCTAGCGTAGCAGTCAGGTATACTAACCACTAGACCAGCGGTCTCGTCAGTGTGTACTTTGTGAGCTTAGTTCTGTTGCCTAAGAAGGAATACTCTCGACTACGTATTTGAAAACGTAACAATACAATACAATACAAATATTCTTTCTTCTTCTTCTTCTTCCTAAGTATGGCAATCAATCCCTTCAGGGACTATTTTTGCCAGTGTTAAGTGTTAGAGAATTTTCATGTTGCAAAATTTCTCGTGTTTGCCGCATTAAAATGCCTAGTGTCATGCATTCTAACGCCCAATGGAGTTTCTGGAGACAACCCACGGCAGTAGCAGATCGTAACACGCCTTTAGATTAGAGGTAACCTATTGACCAAAATGATAAATCACTTAACCCAAAAGTCGTATTATGGCATTATTTCCAATGCTCCTATAAATCAGTCACTAAATGAAACTTTACTGCACATATCGACACCAAAAATACACATTAAAGATCACTATAACACAATTTACGACACACTGGAAAAAATCTCAACCGCTCCGCCTGATTCCCGCCAAAAAAACTCCAAATATTCTTTATTGCACACCAAGTAAAAAAGATGTGAAAAAAAAAACAACAAAAAAGTAATTATAGTGTAAACAAAAGGCAACTGTCAAAATGACAAAATTTTCATAAGTATTTTTGGTGCCACTTTTCGCCCACAGCGCTGTTCATTTTCCCATACGAATAGTCGAAAGCGATGTGAATACGTGGTCGAATGTTGTTCTCGCTAAGGCCGGTGGCGGCGCTCGTTGATGTCTAATGCTTATGTGCAAACTGTGTGGTACATTGCATGGTATGCATGCTTTATATACACTAAGTATATTGTATTTTATACATTATATATATACGGTATACCCATTAGAATTTCACTATATATATACATCCACATTTCGCACATATTTTAAGACAAACCTCGGACAAAGAATTAGTCTAGCTATCCAAAGGGGGAACGCTGCCAGTATCTTCGGAACCTTGCCTACAGGGACTCCTTTTAATATTTTTATTATATTTTTAAGGTTTTTAGTTTTAGTTTTAGTTTTTAATTGAAATAAATAACTTGTCATTATTTTTAAGAGAACATAGATGTTAATTGACATATCTTGCAAGCCCTGGACGATTTCACAAAGGAGCGATTGTGGATTTGGTATTATCACTATTATTCAAAATTACTATCTTTTATATCACTAACTTGTGGTAAGCGGTTACCGTAGGCGATGGACGCTTGCAACTCTAAAATCTCTTCACACACTTCTGGAAGTATTCTTTTTGTATCATTTTCAAGTTAATTCAATTCAAATATTAACGTGACATTTCGATGAGAGATTGCTAGCATTGACATACCGCTATTTACTCACAAATAAAACGGTTCCAAATTCAAAGTAGAAAAACACTGTAGTCTTCTCTCTCGCTCTTGCTCTACATATGTAAAGAAAGGAGGTATATTATTAAGGTTGCACGCTTCCCATCTCACAATAATCGCAGTGCGCGTGCGTTGAATATTTTATGCTAACTGTGACTGGGCTTTTGACACGAAACCGTATCGATGGACAGAAGTTTCCGGGTTTAGAAGCAGAATTTGTATGTTTGCTTGTTTCTTTGTGTGTAAGGATAACATTAAAAACTACACAACTAAACCGACATCCATACTAATCAATATATATATTTATACTTCTATACTATATACTAGACTATAATAATATTATAAAGAGGAAAGATTTGTATTTTTGTGTGTTTGTATTGAATAGGCTCCGAAACTGGTGGACCGATCACTGGGTAATATAGGCTTATATTATACTAGCCGCTGTATATTATTTTGTCTACCCGTGCGAAGCCGGGGCAGCTAGTAGTATTATATATGTGAAAGTACCGTTTCAGTACAATCAGAACTAAGCGGCTGGCTGAACGGATCGTAATAAAATCTGACAAGGAAATAGATTATATCCTTAGGACATAGGCAATATTTTGTCCTTAAACAAATGCAGATGAAGTCGCGGGTAACAGCTAGTAAACATATATTTCACGTTCTCGATGTTTTTATGTACTCCATAAACTCGACCAAGGAGGCTAACACCTTATAATTCTAACATTAGAATGCATTTCCTACATTTCACAGCAAGTCCAAGTTATTACAAGAAACCATGTAGTTTAAGCGTCGTAAACACTTGATAAAATAAGTTGAAGGCTGTACACACGTTTTATATATGTAGTTTATGTCAAATAAGTGTAAATAATTAACTTTACTGACTCCCACGCGTGGTCGTATCAAGTGACTGGGGAAGGAGAGTGTACGTCAAAGATGATTAAGTACTTATATAATCTCAAAATCAAAAGGATCTTTATTTGACTGCACTTTACAGGCAAGCACTTTCAAATCGTCAGAATCTACCACCGGATTCGGAAGGTCGGTTTTGCTGACAAGAATCCGACAAGAAACTCAGCAATTACTCTTTTAAAACCAAAAGAATTACATAAAGTTTGCATTTCAAATACTGACAACATGAATACCTATTTCACAAAATAATATATAAAAACAATTGATAACATTGAAAATAATACATATACATATATCATCACGCCAAGACCCTCACAGAGTAAAGAGCGCTATTTCACTCTTGACTTGTACACCTCTTTCGCTTCTTTTACATTCTTATACATTACTTGCGAATTTGCCCGCATAGAAAGAGGATTCAACATGTGTAATAGGAAGGAAAATGTTCCACTTAAAATCAGTATATCTTTCCCTTAGTGATAAAAGATCTGTGTGATTTTAATATAAATAGGCTTTTAATTTAGCGCATATTCAATTTTTTCCAATCGGTAAGTATTTCCTGCTAACTGCAAGCAATTAATTTTATTTTTAGGGAACTAAGCCTTCAGCCCACCTGATGGTGAGCAGTCACCGTAGCCTATAGCCGCTACTAACGAGTTGCCAACCCCGTTGTTGTAGAGGGCTCACTGCGCTAGCAGCATTACTACTAGCGTATCCACGTGGAGAACTGGCACCCTTACTTACCACAGAAACACAACACTACATCAAAGTAGTGTTATTTCGCTGCGGTCTTCTCTGAGTCTGCGCTGAGTAAGGTGGAGGTACAGGCCCAGTCGGGCGGCTCCAATATTAATGGGTAAACCCACGGGAGATCCCAATGCGCCTTACCTCAACAAGACCCCGCTTAAATAGCTTTTTAGGCGTGCACAATTTATTATTTAAATTTATTCTTTTTTCAGGTAAGCCCATCTTCCAGCCGATACGGTGGTGAGCATTCTCGTAGTTATATTAAATTCACGTATCGTAAAGTTACTTTAAATAAGACGATTTTATTAGCTTCATCTGTGTGTGTGACCGGAATCTTTCATCATATTTTTTACAACACGTTACATCTGATTATTTTGAAAATTTGCACATATAATACAGACCGATCGATGACAAATCAATAATTTCATAAATACACATATATCGGTATATCCAAAATCTAAATCAAAAAACATTTGTTGAGTTTAGGCTTTAATAAGGCACTTACGAAGGTCTAACAAATACGGAACTTTATAATACTTAGTTAGTTTTCCTTTTCTGCCATGAAACCTACAAAATGATATACCTTAAAATGTGATTAGTTAATATCCATTAGATGTATACTTAAATAGCTTTAATAACAAATTAACGAGATATTTCAAGGTAACTTAAAAACAAAGTGCAGGTAAATCAATTCAACACTTGTACCACCAGAGACAATTAGTCAAAACATCGGAGCCTTGTGCAATTTGTCCATGTACCATCGCTAATTACGCTCTTAATCAAAACGTAGTAAGTACCCTTTTCATAACTTTGAATTGTATCTTATCAAAAGGGAATAGGGACTCAAATGTATTGGCGCGAACTGGCATTTGTGATGTTAAATTTCCCCCACGGTCGGACGTTTTATGGTAAAATAATTACGGAATATTACAAATAAATACTAGACCTTGGGCATTCAAACGTGTATTGTATTGTGTGTGTAAAGTTTTTTGTTTATGGGCACTATATATAAATACCTCTATTCTCTATGGTTTGTTTGTTTAAGAAACAAAATGGGTGGTCCTTAGTAATTTATGGCAGGACCGTAAATAGGGTGATGTCTTGAACCACTGACTTGAGAAGGGTTTGTCAAATTTACTGCCATTTAAGAAGGAATTGTTTTCTTCCGTAAACGGTATTGTCATGTATGACACTACCGTGATATCATGTCAAATGACCACCCGCTATTTGGATTGCGAGTTAAACCCTGGTATTGGCAATAGGTTTTTCTAAAATTAAATTCACACCATGATCGAGAACAGTGGTCGGCAGCGCGCGAGTGATACCCCTAGTGTTGCAAGCGTCCATTGGCTACGGTGACCGCTTTCCATCAGGCGGGCAGTATGCTTGTTTGCCACCTTCGTGGTATAAAAAAAACCTATTATTATTATCACTGTAGTAACATATATACACAAACACCCAACCCGATATAGGGACTACTGCATCCATTAATTATCTTAACTCAAAGGCAATTTATTAAATGAGGAAAAATCTCCACATAAATTGATTGGAAACAAGACACGACTAATTACGAATGCAAACGGAGTTAATTTTTCACACGACTGTATTATCTCCATTAGAAGAACACTAGTCGATAAAATATGTCGACAGGTACTGGAGTATCGATCGTTTTCTCAGCACTATCTCTTCGGAGTGCAGTTTGGTACAATTCAAGAGAGGAGCGATTAGCGCAGCAATTGGTCAATTTAAATGTTTGACCAAACGTTCACAACTAATTTTGTTTTCGGTTTTTGTCACGTATTACAATAGCCATGTAACAATTTTATTTACTGGACTGCTAAATAAAACATGTTTTTTTATTTTTTTTATAAACATTAAACGAATTTATTGCGCATTCGTCTCGCAGTTGTGTCTCGCCCAAAAAAACGTTTGTCCCACACGGCTTCAAAGCCGTAATTTTAAGGACGTTCCATTTTTTTAAAGTCATTTTATATTATATTTTAATGTAGTATAAATTAAAAAGCATACATATTGCTCCGACTCCAAATAATTTTAAATATCTAAAATTTAAGACAAACTGACTGTAATCGCATTTATTACTGATTCAAGATAGAATTACTTCGTCAACAAGCTGTGTGAGCGAGAATATTGTTAGCAAATGCAAACAATATTCTCGCACATGCACATTTTTTTTACTTTTGTTTCATATATGAACGCATGTTCTTTTTTAATATTGCCGTATTGGCGGAAATAGCAGCAGATTTCATCAAGGTTTTTCTAGAAAATTATTTGGCTGTAAGACAAGAATAACCTGAACATTCCCGCTTTGCGCTTGTGTCTTGGCGCTCGTCATTTCACCGCAGGGGTCTTCTTATTTATTAGAAGGCTCTATTTCTAGTCTCCGGCTGGACCGATACGTGTTGCACCTATATGTGCAAACATGGCTACATCTCCAGCCTACTTTAAATACTAGTCCTCACATACCCAATTGCAGAAATCTGATTCCATTTTGTCTTTTATATATTTCATTACAAATAAGTATATATATTTATTTAACAAGCGTAGCCAACGGATGCTTGCAATAACTAAAACATTGTGGCCCCAACCTTATACGTGATGTGCTGCGAAATGTGCTGTGGGGTAAAAAGGGTTCTGCCAGCACCACGTATCCTCGTGGAGCTCTGGGAGCCTTACTCATAGAAACCCAACTATATCAGAGTAGTGATATTTGAATGCGATCTTCTGTAATGTACCACTCAGACACTTTGAACAGGAAATCCAATTGCGTCCTACCTCTATTAGAAAGCTAATCTAAAAATGTTTATAGTCTAAATGATGTTACTGAGCTGTTTACTTGGTGTGGGATGGTGGGAATGCTGTATATGGCGTTCATTTTTGTGGCCATTTTATGTTTACCGCTCACTTAGGCCCGCCCACGGCTTACGTGATTTCTAACACTTTTACTCAGTGGTTTTTGTGATAAATTATGGAAAATATTTATATTTAAGCTTGAAAATATTTTGTGTTAGTTTAACTGTTAGATTTTATCTACTTTGTACTGACAATATGTAATAATAATGAAACAGCAATAAATTATGTACTTATATTATAGAAATTCATAAAAAAAAACATATATACATGTCATTCACATATGTACACTTTTTAAATCAAATGCCGCGGTGGCACGGTGGCCTGTAGTCGCTGAGGTGTGACCGGAGCTAGCAGTAAGCGAGGAGCTCATCCATGGTGCAAGGCTTATCGCAGCACTCTGAAGCAACTTGTCTCTTTCCCCTGGAAGTTTCAAGTATCCTGGCCGCCTGAGCCCCCACCCAGGGCACCTCGCCGTATTCGGGAATAGCGTTGTAACCATGATAAGATCTTTTCACCAGGTTTTGCCAATTGCAAAAATACGCCAAAGTTTCTGCCAAATTCCTCCCACAGTAGAATTGAGCTGGCGAGTCCTCAGCCAAGGCCAGGCTGGCCAGCACCAGGAGGAAGAATGTGGTCTTCATGATGGTCGTTGTATGGTAGTTGGTGACTAGTGTTTGAGGAGCACAGAAGTGGAATGTGACTAGACCTGAATTTCCTCCCGTTTTATACCCAGATTTTCCTAATTAAAATTCATTGATATCTACCTCTTTAGTATTTTTAAGGGCTGCGTAGGTCGTAATGACGCTTGTTAACGCTTCGGTGCGTCTAGTTACAGGATTAGTCGGGACACATGTTAATTCTAGGTTCATCTTTGAATTTCTAGGAAATTTTAATTGTGTGCTGGTTTTATTGATGCCATGACATTTGTTGTATCACTCTACGTCCCTACGTCTTCGGATTTAGTTGTACATTTATACATTTATTAAGTAATACCAAAATGGTGTGTTGTTCCACGATTACTGCCTGTAGTCTAAGTAATGTCTCGTTTGTTCCTGGGTGCTCATTTAACGGAACGCTGAAGAAGAGTAAGATATTTCTCGCAAGGTTGATGGAACACTTGTGTATCTCTTTTATACTGTGTTATTAATTAAATTAATTTAAGAGAACTAATACAAGTAAGTGTAGGTATCAAACAGTTGGATATTTTACCACTGGCAATAACCTGATATTGAATGCAATAGTATTTAATGAATATAATTTTCGGATATTCACCAACCGATGCGGTTAATCTGTTTGTGTTTGTGTACTGTGCCCGCGGGGATTCGCTTTTAAGTCAAAATGAAATAATTTGGCCCCTTTGAGGTATCAGGCTGGTGAACAGCCCCTGTATTTACTGAAACTAATAATGAAATGTTGTACACTCGAAATTCATTGGCTACAAAATTTGGTGTAATTACGTTATACGTTTATAATTTAAATTACAGATTATTCATTCAGCAGCATTCGGTATTATTATACCGAATGCAAATATCGCATTTAAAGTTCCAAAAATAATATTGTTATGTTTTACATTCAGCAGTATAGAAATCTACGGCATTCAAGAGAGAGACCGATGCCTCATTTGTAAATCTCTTATTGGTCTTTTGTTATGGTTTTATCAGCTTAGTCCACGTTCCCACAATTTCTACCCCCGGCCATGTTCAACGCCCAGGTAGACATGGATTTCAATACTTAGGTTATTTTTTCTTTGTCCTATTTCTTTCCATAAATGGTTTTAGTCTTTCAATTTCTATTCATGATACTTAATTATGCCTGTATTTATTGTACCTAGTACAGTTTCAGACAAGATCTTTAATCGTAAGGTCCCATTTGACACTGCACTGGTCACCTCCAGACATAACTTCAAGTCTTCTTTGCCCCGTAATTATACTAATGGTTATTTAGTCTTTTAAACAGGAACACAGTATGCTTATACATTGCTTGCAATAAAAGATCTGCCACTTGGTTCAGCAGTAATTCTATTTCGTGGCCATTTCAAATTCTCGCTTCGAACTGTAATAACTCAGCCGAATATGTAAGTAAATCAGTCACAGCATCTCGAGTGAAGCGTCGATTCTCGGTAACACTAAACTGGTCTAGCATCCCGCTTTGTACTGTTTACGATTGCATTAAATATCCCAAAGGGTTGTAAAGACTCGCTTGTTAACTGCCTATCAACAAGGACGCCATATCAACTGCTAAATAAAATGTAATCTGTATTTCGTTGGTCGATTTCTGCTTGGCTTTCAATATCAGTTTGTAACTTACTCGCATTTCCACTACTAAAGAAAATTTAATGTATATTTATTTGATCAATATCTGCTTTGCTTACAACTCCAACTTGGAACTTACAAATCCTACTAATATTATAAATGCGAAAGTTTGTGAGTATGGATGGATGTTTGTTACTCTTTCACACAAAAACTACTCAACGGATTTGGACGAAATTTGGAACACGGGTAGTTTATAGCCTGGACTTTTTAGGTTCCTCTGAGATTCTAAGCTCAACGCGGACGTAGTCGCGGACAGAAGCTAGTTTAAAATAAGCCAGCGCCATCAATGCATCTTAAGTCATCAGAGTAGACTAACCTAATTGAAGTCAGTCTAGGTGAAGTCGTTTAATAGAATGCATTCAATATTGTCACCATAGTGAAATTAGATTTATTATGGTCGACGGTGGACTAAGGTGACGGCCATAGCGTCTTGTTTGTCTCCCTCAAAGGGCGCTCGAAGGAGAAAATTAAGGTAACTTTTCAGTCGAGGCCCCAACTTGTGAACTTATTCCTAAAAGTTCCTGAGAAACTCAGAGTTCTGTATACTATAGTATATTTTATGAGCTTTGCAGAGAGTTCAAATTTCATTCCGATTAAAAATGTTGGTTCCAATCCTGCACCTGACTCCCAAAGTATATTAGGGATTAATACATCTCCTTTAAAAAGTTTCTAACAATCAAATGGTTTCACTGGAATTCAAGTAAGTTATACAATTAAGGTTGTTATCTTCGGCTATCGATCAGATCGCTGCGATACAGCTAAGTGGTGCCATTGTATAGATAGCGTTTTATTAAGATAAGCGTTATGTTATTCTATGTTGAAGAATTTACGACGTATTTAAGAACGGGGTGAGGTTTAGTTGTGATATTTAAACAAATCTTTTTTTAAAAAGAGAGGTAGGGCGATTTGGGATATCCCGTGGGTTATCCCATTTAAATTGGAGCCGCCCGACTGGGGACTGTACCTCCGTCTTACAGAAGACCGCAGTGAAATAACACTACTTGATGTAGTGTTATGTTTCTGCGGTAAGTAAGGTTGCCAGTGCTCCACGAGGATACGCTGAGCTAGTAGTAATGCTGCTAGCACAGTGAGTCCTCAACAACAGCATCGTTGGCACCCCGTTAGTGATACCCCTGGTGTTGCTAGCGGCTATAGGCTACGGTGACTGCTTACCATCAGGTGGGCCGTATGCTTGTGTGCCACCTTAGTGGTATAAAAAAAAACTTATTAAGGTCCTCAACAGTCTCCTGTTGTATTAGACCTGGTTGACTGCGATAGAACCCGCTTACAAAATATCGCAGATAATCAACACTACTCTGATGCATGTGTTACTGCGGTGAGTAAGGGAACCAGCGTCGGTAGCAGGAACATTTTTCGACTAAGTATTCGAAAACGTAACTCGCGAAATGTCTTACTATCTTTTAGTTTCACTTTTCACTGCCGCAGCTCTGTTCTTTTTCCAATACAAAAATATTCGAAGGCGATACGAAAACGTTGTCGCAAATTATTCATGTTCGCGCTACAGAACTTCTAGAGGATGCTCTATGCTGGTAGTTGTGAGACCTGTTCATTTCCATACAACTTCTATTACAACATAAGATTGGCGATGTGTTAGTGATATTTATAAGGTAATCTGTGACGGTAGCATGATCATTTTTCGACAACGTATTCGAAAACGTAACTCGCAAAATGTCTAAATTGTCATTCAAATTTTTAGTTCCACTTTTCACCGCCGCAGCGCTGTAATTTATTCTATACAAAAATAGTCGAAGATACGATAACGTTGTCGCAAATTATTCATGCTCGCATAACGATGCATAAGCCATCCCTCTTGATTTAACGAGGTACGAGTCTAGTTCTTCTTTGAATTCTTGTCTTCATTATCAAAGGATTTATTTTAAGGCTTGTACTTCCTTTTTAAATCCCTCCTTAGGTCAGTGCCCTGGAACTTATTCCTCCATTAAGACTTGACACTAGATAATCAGAATGATTACCAATACTTTTGACAATTCATCTGGTCATTACGAAAACAGTTGACTATTATCTGCTTCATACATTTACATTTCCTTCGATGTACGGGTCTTGTAATCACAAAACTCATCTCCATCCATTGATCTCCAACAAACATTTAAGAAAGTGTCTAATCAAAGTCTCCATCAAATTTCGAATCATAATATAATTTGTGTTCTTATCGACAAAGTGTAAAGTGTACCATTAGCGTCTGCTTGCCTTGATGAGTGTCTGTTTAGCCCGTCTCACTAACTGCTGTTTCGGATCGTCTCACTATTAAAATGCATTCGTGACTGGATTGGACGAATTATGCTTGTGAGATCTGGGACAAGTATTGAGATTTTTTGTGAGAAATTTTGTGTTGCGGCATTTTGTTCGCACGTAACACTATATTATGTATCTACTGAATTTGATGATTTGATATGAACTGAATTTTTTTTTATTGGAATATAGAATCGGGCGTAAGCTTACAGTAATATTATTAAAGGAAAGGCTTTGTACTTCTAAATAGTAAAAAAACTCATAAACCAGTGGTTCTTAAACGGATCTTAAAAATCTTTCATCAGTAGTATGCTATATTATTACTGAATAACATAGGTTATATATTATGTTGCTAGACGGGCGAGGTCGCGGTGAAAAACCTAGTTGCGTATACCCATACTAATATTAAAAACGCGGAATTAATCTTTATATTTCTTGGATTGCTACCTACGACGACCTACGACGAAATGGCTGAATGGATCGTAATAGAATTTGGCAATGAGATTATAACCTAAAGGCTATCTTTATCTCGAACCACGCGAGCAAAAGCTAGTTCTTATTATAAAGCAACGTTCACACTCCAGCGTCCTGTAACTTGCGCCGGCGCCGGTCGCCGCGCGGTGCAGGCGTGCCGGCTAAGTGGCCCGAGGCGCTATCACACCTCGCGCCGGTATCGGATTATCGACATGCCATCTACGGGCTAAATAGTTTAACGTAATTATATTTATTACTAGACGAGTAGTAAGGAAGGTAAAAGTTAAGGTGATGACTTTGATCCCAAATCAGGCTATGATGTTGAATGAAACACATTGAAAAATTCAAAAATAAAAAAAAAAAACCTACTTTCATTCTGTTTTTTATGCAATTTACTGTTCTCTTGTATACTTAAGAAAGATGTGTGGATTGGGATTTAATGTCTGAATGAAGAAATATTATTATATGTAGTACTAATATTACAAAGGGGTAACATTTAATTGTTTTCTTTGGTTTGTCCCTTTCATAATATCTGGTTCTATGAGCTGATCCTATCTAAGCTCAGTATTATGATTGTTGAAACAAAATTGATACCAAGTCACGTGACTCTAAGCTTAGCGTATAGACAATATACTATAGAGCTCAATTTACAAAAGGAGTGATAAAAACTACATATTTTACGCCAACGTATAGGAATGTATAAAAATTGTGATGTAATATAATGATTAACGCTATTTTGTATTCCGTTAAGAAATTCCTCGCTCAGTAGCAACCGTTCTGCATTTAAAATTACCATAAAATTATGATATTCCTACAAAAAACTCCGTGTTACGTGCGTCGTAAACATATCGCGACAAATTCGTCACATTCCACGCCTCCGGGTTTGGTCCCGAGCTATAATTGCGTCCCTAACCACTAACAGATATAAATCTTTCGGCGAGATGTAGATTAAGCACTATAAAATAAAAATAAACAGCGCTGGAACGCGTCGCGATGATAGTATGACAAATTAATCGAACCAGGAAGGTAGACCGAGTGTTTTAAAATTTTGAAAATAGAAGGAACTTCGGTTTGTGATGGCTGGTAAGATTTTTTTAATTTTATTTATGCAATAGCACAGATAATAGTGTAGGTGCCTACTTTTTTAATATAACTATTAGTGACAAGTGTTCTGACTTTTACATTATGGTGTAGAACAAACTATCATGAAGCAACTTCAAAATTAATATCGGCTAAAACTCTTTGTAAGCTTTTCATTTGTTGTTAAAAGTTTAATATTGAAATAGTTATTTTGAAATCGGTGACCGGTATAACGAGTAGGGCCGTAGCGTTCGATTATTCGATATTAGCAATCGAGTCGCGATCGTTTCGTGAAAATTTAATTCCTATTAAATTTACACCTCACTTCATTTACACATATAAAGTCGGTAACTTACAGGCATATTGACGCTCGAGTAGATAAACCCTACAGTTTATAGTGGCGAATAATTATTAGACACAACGTTAGTCGATATATCGACATCGAGTAATCACGTCCGTTAGTTTATTCGCTGTGCCTTCATTTAGTCGAGTGATAAGCTTATGAATTTTATTATCCTTTGGTGATTGATCGTTCCACGATTTTAGTACGGGTTACTAATAGTGGGTCTTTTACAAAATATTGACAATAGCGTGGCAATGCTGCCAGCATTCTTGGCACGCTCCCGCATGATTCCGGTTTGGGTTAGATCTTTTATCTATAAGTAGGTAGGTTAAGATATGTTTTTGTAAATAGTTTAATCTGTTGTGTCAATAAAAAGGAATTTTATTGACATTATATTTTTTCACTTAAAATATTAAACCGTGCAGCAAAAACTTTCGAGGCCGTTTTACGATTTTTTGCGGACGACGGAGGAGGTATGCGATTTACCACCGTTAAAGTTTATATGGAGACTAGTGGCCCGCCCCGGCTTCGCACGGGTAGTCATTTATCAAATATTTTGTCTACCCATGCGAAGCCGGGGCGGGCAGCCAGTCATTTATATATAGGTACATGTTGACTTACTCACTTACCACGCGTGCAAAGCCGGAAAAAGCTAATACAGGTATAACCTAACTAAAATTCTCAATCGTTTCAAATTGGTGCCCGGGTACGCAAGAATTAAATTCTTCGCGTCGTTCGTGTAGGAACACCATTTGTGTTGAACTTAAAATATATGTTCTGTGACGATGTAATGAATTGCTCATTGTTTATTGAAACTCGGATACAATGCGGACGGTATACACAGAGCCTTACATTTTAAGTGTTTTAACCTCAGGAGTCTAAAGGCTCTGGAATTATTTATTTAAGGTATTATTTAAGTTTGCTTTAGTAAGTACGTTTTTTATTATACCACTTAGGTGGCACACAAGCATACGGCCGACCTGATGGTAAGCAGTCACCGTAGCCTATAGCCGCTAGCAATACCAGGGGTATCACTACGGGGTGCCAACCATGTTGCTGATGAGGACTCACTGTGCTAGCAGCAATACTACTAGCACAGCGTATCCTCGTGGAGCACTGGCAACCTTACTTACCGTAGAAACACAACACTACATCAAGTAGTGTTATTTCCCTGCGGTCTTCTGTAAGGCGGAGGTACAGTCCCCAGTCGGGCGGCTCCAATTTAAATGGGATAACCCACGGGAAATCCCAAATCGCCCTACCTGTCTTAAAAAGTACTTTGAGCTTACGATATAATCATTGTGTAAGCTTTGGTCTCCAAGATTTTCCACGTGCTTTAAGAATAAAAGATTCCGTGCTTAAAATCCCGTTGTGCTTGAAACCCGTGAAATCTGGTTGTATTTCCGGTAAAACTACATGCAAAAGTCCCGTCAAAAAATAGGTGCCGTTGCGGAGATAAGCTTTGGACAAACAAACTGACAGACATATAATTAAAAATTGGTTTTTGGTTCTTCCAGTTAGCTATATAAGCTTAAAAAAGCCTTGGAACTCAAAGATAGGCATGTCAATTTTACTTATTTGCATAGATTATTAGGTTAGAATAAACAAAGTTCATTGACAGTCAAATAACTCAATACAATTACTATAGAACTGGGTTGCCACAAGCTAATAAATTAATAATAATGGCAACAAAACTATGCAGTTACTCTGTCATTCTACACACACAAGTGATCTGATTTCATCGCGGCAAACTGGACAAATTGCTTTTTTATTGACCGCCATTCTACGCTTGCCATCTGCTGTCAACACGCCATTTTGTTCATTGTTCACGATTGAAGGGACTGTCATAACTTTAAAGTTAATATGTTGTGCCATTATCAATATATACTAATAAATAAAATTGACGTGTCTGTCTGTGATTACGTAGTAAAAGCTCTTTCTGCAGCTCATAACATTGTTTGCATGTTCAGTCGATGAACCGATTTTCATAGGACTTTCATTGTCAGACCGAGGACTTAAAAGAAAGACAAAATCTTTTATCCCGGAAGAACAACGCAGGATCCCACGGGATTAATGAAAAACTTGATTTTTAGTCTTTTTTAAACGTGGACGAAGTCGTAGGCGACAGCTAGTAATATGAATATACCCATTTATATTTTTTGCGTTGTTGGCATTTTTGCTTAAAAGCTTCGAACAATTTTTTTGCTCAAATATTTTTCCATAACATAGATAACATCATAGTCACTTTAATTCGACGAGCCGTCTACGACAAACTTATACTTAGTTTGGTGGAGACGCAAGTGTGAATATCATTGACTAGTTTTTTTTTTATATCCATACCCAGCGTATCCTCGTGGCGCACTGGCAACCTTACCGCAGAAACACAACACTACATCAAGTAGTGTTATTCCACTGGGGCCTATTTAAGGCGGAGGTACAGTCCCCAGTCGGGCAGCTCCAATTTAAATAGGATAACCCAGGGAAATCCCAAATCGCCCTACCTCTCTTAAAATTTCTCTGTCTGTGACATCGTCCTCGCCCGCGTTTTCCGGATAAATTGTATCTCATCCTTTACATCACGCAAAATCATGATGGGCATATCCTTTTTAAATTTCATCAGGTGTTTAGTGGTCCTAAACAAGACAACTTTTTAATTTTTCAATAAAATCATCAAGATGACACTAAAATTTGTTCAGTCGTTTTTTTATACTACTTAGGTGGCACACAAGCGTACGGCCCACCTGATGGTGAGCAGTCATCGTAACCTTTAGCCGCTAGCAATACCAGAGGTTTTACTAACGCGTTGCCAACCAACCCTGTTGGTGTTCTGGCTGTTTTGGCGTGGTTGAACAAAAAAAAAATGGAATTGTTATATTACCAGTAGGATATTATGATACCGTGCCTTATAAGTAGCTTGTAAGCTATACATATTTACGAAATATATGGAGAAAATAAGACAAGAAAAAGCAAAAATTCACCAAACATTTGCCAAACGACGCTCATCCAATTTCCCAAAATCACCTCTGCAGAGAAATATAAGAAAATCTCTATGAGATTACGCAAACGCTCACAAAACAATACAATTTGGGTCGTACTTAACTTTGATAACGCTATCAGTAGACACCCACAATAGGCCGATCACTCAATAGGGAGCGATTAGTCTTCCCCTTATCTATAATGTATTCTGACGTACCGATATTGAGTGGGCCTCAGAATATATTCACGGTAATTACGGCCAAACTGCGTAGAAATGTTTTAAAGCTAATAACATTATATTGTTACATTACAACCCTGGCTTTTTACATCCCTTAAAACAAAAATCACTTTATTCAACTTTTTCAGGGTTCCGTACCTGAAAGGAAAAAGGAACCCTTATAGGATCACTGTTGTCCGTCTGTCTGTCTGTCTGTCAAGAATTTTTATCTCAAGAACGCGTGGAGTTATGGAATTGAAATTAATATGAAATACCCGGGTCTATGGTCTCTTTCGGCTGTAATATAATCAAACCTGTAAGTCAATTTGAAGAAAAGATATGACCGTTTATGTCGAAAACTTTCGCATATTTTGAGATTTCACAAGGGCATCAAATCCTATAGGGTACTTCCCCTTGATTTAGAACCATGAAAAACAAGTAAAGGAAAAATTTGAATGCGAATTTACAAAAAAATATTTCTGTTTCGCCTACTCATAACCTTGCCTACAAGTGTACGGAACCCTCAATACGCGAGTCCGACTTGCACTTGGCCAGTTTTAAAAAAAAAAGATTTAGCGTAACAAAGTATCTTTTTACTTATAAATTATTTTACCTGAACAAGGGGCAGCATTGCCACGCTGAATGACAATGCTAACTACATATTTACCACAAAAGTGACTCTTTGAACCAAATAAAGTTTTTTTCTGCTGTTTATGGAACAAAGCGAAAAATAATTCGCAGCCAACATGATACCCACAATTTTGACAGATGAAATAAGTGTAATTTTTTAGTAATTTTGAACAACAGAATCGACACCAAAAGCATAGCTTAGAATAGGACTGCTATTAAATTGTAAGGCTAGATAACTCTATACAAACACGCGAACCAGACATTGACATCTTCAACGATAAGCTCAACAGTTTCAAACTGAAACTATATAAACTTAAATTAAGTTATGTATTCGTTCTATTAACCTTTTTTATATAAATACGTACTGAGAATGATATGTACACCTTATGTGTCATACATATCAGATATTAAACAATTTATGTAATTTTGTCACGAATGTGTGAATATGTATGATGTGGTACTAATAAATAAATAAATAAATAACTGTCAAATGGCTTGATATCATGACTATACCACAGTGAGTATATATATATAATATAGCGAAACAAATCTCTATCAATAAAAACCCCATTTGTTTCCATGAATATGAATGAAGATTTAAGTAATGCGCATATCCGGACTTGGGCGAATTTCGACCTTATTTGAACAGGGATCCGTAATTCTATTTGTATAACATTCTGTTTACTTTCAAACCTATACCACAATCTTATTAATCAGTGCTGGTAGCAGGAACATTGTCGACAACGTATTCGAAAACGTAACTCCCGAAATGCCAAAATTGTCATAGTAATTTTTAGTTCCACTTTTCACCGCCGCAGCGCTGTTCATTTTCCAATACAAAACCAGTCGAAAGCGATACGAAAACGTTGTCGACAATGTTCCTGCTTACGGCACAGGCTATAATATATTGAGTACTCGGAACCGGCGGGCGTGTATGAAGAGATAGATGAATGTAAAAGAAGCAAAAAGGTGAGCAAGGCAAGAGTGAAATGGCGCTCTATACTATCTGCCTACCGCGTGAGGGACTTGGCCTTATGTTATGTATATGTATGCTATATCAGCTGTAAGATATCTATAATATAAAAATGAATCGCTAATTGTGTTACTAAGCGTAAATCTCGAGAGCAGCCGAACCAATACCGCCAATTCTTTTTTTAGAATATTCCTTGAAGTACGAGCATGGTCGTTACGGTGAGAAAAATTTAAAAAATTGCCTGAAGAAGTCTAAAAACGGGTAGACAAAATATTTGATAAATGTCTTCCCGTGCAAAGCCGGGGCGGGCCGCTAGTATATTATAATAATAATAATAATGCTTGGACATTATGGAATTCCGTGTTTTTAATTGGTGAAAGAAATTTGAAAGTCAGTTCAATAGTTACTTACATTAGATTACCATAAACTTACAAACAGACAAACAAATTATACCGCTTTATAATATTAGTATAGATGATGCTCTATACAAAGGGTGAGTAGCTTTAACTCACATTTGCTAATCCCTATTGAGACATCGAGTTACGGGCGAGTAATCGATATAATAAGCAGGGGTTGCACCAATCGATAGCCGATGCATTATGCACCGCACTAGTAGTTCATTTTCTTTAAAGTAGGAAAAGATTTTACAACAATTCCTAAATTGTTTTCACAATAACTCTTACTTTAGTAAGATCTTTACGAAGTATAGGTAGGCATGTATTGTATGAATAGATTGATGAATGAAGAAGAAGCAAAAGAGGTGTACAAATCAAGAGTGAAATTGTGTTTTCTCTGTGCCTACACCGTGCTCCACGAGGATACGCTGCGCTAGCAGTAATGTTGCTAGCAAGTGAGTCCTCATCAACAACCGAGGTGCTAACGCGTTAGTGATATCTCTGGTATTGCTAGCGGCTATAGGCTACGGTGACTGCTTACCATCAGGTGGGCCGTACGCTTGCTGTGCCTCATTAGTGGTATAAAGAAACGCTCTAAACCATTGCAGTTATTTTCAAGGAATTTTCTTCATATACCAAACAGTCAGGAATTTGAGCTCCGCATATAGCGCTTTTCTACTCACAGGGTTAAAATACTTAAAGAAAAGTGACATTAGACTGCTATCTTCTGTCAAATAAATAAACAAAACAAACTATCATCCCTCTGTTAATAAGCTTCATAAGAGAGGGTAACGGTAGCCCCCTTGCGCTGGGAAAATCTGTACTTTGCAATGCGGTACACTCGAGCACGCAGTTTGATAATGAAAACAGTACATCCGATGAAGAAAAGCTGTGTGCAAGTCAAGAGTGAAATAGCGCTCTATCCTCTTTACCTTCCCCGTGGGGGACTTGGCGTGATAAATGTATGATAAGTAATGAATGTTGGGTACTCCATTACATCAAAAATGATCAACGGATGTTACTGGAAATTGGCAGAGAAAGATTATTTAGAACCTACTTAAAATTCCCCGGCCTGAGAAAGATTGTTAGATGTGTGCAAAAGGCCGAAGTTATTTTAAAAATAATGTTAAGCGCGTTCTTTATTATGAATTTTTTTTTTTACGAATTATTCAGAATTAAGGGTGTTATTTAATTCTTGTGAAACCTGATCTAAAATTATGTTAAACATTTATCTCCTCGACTATACCGCCCGCGGCGTCCACTGATCCTGACATTTCATTACTATCCTACACTAAAAGCTAGTATAATCTGAACTACCGTTCCTACAAACAAACCCCTCTCTGCCTTGCAGTTTTGTAGTGTCTGGAGGGCAGGGGAGATCAAAGTAAACTGTATTTACCGTAATTCTGCACTGTTGCAACTGCCAGCATGGTAGAATTTGCTTATGGCATTGCTTACTTAAAATGTAGTGTTTAGGGTCGGATTAAAAATAAGTTGAGATAAAAAAAGATTTTTTTAATACATGCTTTTGTACGGTCATCAAGCCCTTTCATTTGATGAAATATAATGTAGCTTCGTAATCATTAACATTTCAGGAATAAAAAGTCAAATTCAATAATATCCGTTCAGCTGTTTTGTAGGATAAGTTACCTGCAACAGATAAAGACGAAGGCTAACGTTATGTCGTACCAAGAGGTCAAAGAGATTGCTAACGATAGAACGGCTTGGCGATTGCTCCACCGACAAGAACCTAGCTCTTAAATAGATGATGATGATGTTTTCTAGCAAAGAAACACTATCCAACTTTCCGCAACGAAATAATTTCTATTTCTCAGTCGGAATTTCAACTTCTTCAATGGGACATCCTAGCACATTAGCCAGTTGTATATAATCAAAGCCAGTTGTAAGTGGGCTCGGCTATTGTTCCTGGACCCGTCTCGCCATTATCCAAGCGCACTCGCCAGAACGGATCATTGTTTGGGACATACATGTTGCCTACTTACTGCGAAGATGGTATTGTTCAAATGCAATTGCGAGCTGGGATGTCAATTCTTAATGCATTTATTATAATATAACTTAACTAAATTAAAAATTAAATGATTTAGTTTCCCTCTGACTCAAAATCCTCAAAAAGTCATAGCGATGAACACTCGATTAAGTCACAACAAAGAAAACTAAAATTAAGTTTTAATCCGCTTGGTTCTAGAAAATAATTTGTCTTTTAAGAAATAGCAAAAAAAAGATATTCTTTATTAAAGGTATCCTACGTCCTTTTCAGTTCCCCTGACAACGTGTGGGCAATATCATGATGATCGCTTGAACAGTTAAGGCATGAAAGCGTAACAAACAAACAAAGTCTCATTATCCTTTATTTTGCAGACAAAAGCTAGTCACCCGCCAACCGCACATTCATGCTAACTGTCCCATTCGCGTGGGGTCCGTAACCCGACACTGACAACCGGGATCCTGGCCGTGTGCCGCCGACTGCGGCGTAATTCAACCGACACTTCGCTGACTTTCTTACTGCACAAAAAATATTATCTAGACTTTTGAAAGTAGCCGCCAGATTCATACTGGCCGGTTTTGATACGTGAATGTGGTTCTTAAAATAGACGCTAAATAAATATAAAGGTTCTTAATTCAAACAATAAAAAAAAGTTGAAATAAGCATCAATTTAAAATCGGACGAAGAATTTTATTATGCTTACAACTGTACTTTTTAAACCTTGAAGGGTGCAAGGTATCGAACGGCCCACCTAATGGTAAGCGGTTCTCGTAGCCTATAAATACCATCTGTATATATCTGTATATACATCTTTATCAACCATGTTGTTCGATGTTGCCTGAGCTAATTATAATTTTTATTTTTTATTAACACTTTTAGTAAGCGTACATTTTTAAGAATAATTTTCACCGCATTTTAGGAAAGGACTAAACACAAAAATTTTACCATACAATTTTACATAAGGACCACATTCCACCTTAGTGGTATAAAAAATAACAACATTGCTTATAATTTGTCAAATGTTAAACAAATCGGCTTAAAGGTCGTATATTATATTATAACAAGACATTTAAAATATCAACCTTCATTAGCCAGCAAATTGGGTCAGAGTAATCGAAGATCGTCCGCCATCGGTAACCCTTTGTTCTCCAGTAGGGTTGTGCACTGTGCAGAATATCGATCGTATATCGAGTCGATAAGGAAGAGATTGCTTGGAATAAATTGAGATACTATGCTCAATAGTCTCGTTGTTAGTTGAACTGGCTCTTATATCAAGAGAGCTGGTTCGGTCACAAATATAAATATATTTATTTTTTATTACTGAGTTTCTTGCTGGTTCTTCTCAGGTGGCTTTTTTCCATGCCGGTGGTAGTTTAGACCTTCATAAGTGCCTAAACTGAATAAATGAGTTTTGATTTGATTATTATATAATTCGTTTATAACCTGTGGTAACACAAAGGATACTTTTTATCCCGGGAAAATGTTAGGTTCCTGTTGGATTCTAAGCTCAACGCGGACGAAGTCGCGGGCAGAAGCTAATCATTTATAACATTTCCAGTTCCAAGCGCACTCTTACGTCACTGAATAATCTGTTAATTCTGTATAGAAAGTTAGACCAGTGCCAGTAGAATGAACCTTTTCGACAACGTATTCGAAAACGTAACTCGTGTAATGTCAAAACTGTCATACTAATTATTAGTTCCACTTTTCGCCGCCGTAGCGCTGTTCATTATCCAATACAAAAATATTCGAAGGCGATACGAAAACGTTGTCGCAATCATTCATGGTAGCCCTAGTGGTCTACGGCGGCTTCTTCTTCATCTTATGTTTAGTCAAAATTACATTAAGAATGGTGTCAATTCTGTTGTTCAAAATTACTAAACTTAACTAATTTGACAGGTCTAAAAATATTGCCATCCTTATTTGACCCCGCACATGAGAAAGGGATAGCAAGACTTTTAGACCTGTCAAATTAGTTAAGTTTAGTCATTTTGAAAAACAGAATCGACCCCAATGTCTTACCAAATTGAATTACTGGAGCTTAAGCAAGCAGAAAAACTTTCTAATGATATTATCGTTGGCTAGATTAAAATAAAAATCTATGACGTGCCTAATCGATTATTCCATTAAATTCTTGCTGTTGATGCAGAATTTATGTGTACTTACACATAAGCTTTGTTAATCTCTGTTATAATAATATGCATAAGAATATAAAATTCGCAACGGCTGAATATTATCACACAGCGCCATCTAGTCCCAAACTAAGCAAAGCTTGTACTATGGGAACCAGACAAATGATACAATTCTTATATCTCAGAGTAGATAATGTTGCCAATTCTGTTATTAAAAATTACTAAACATAACAAATTTGACAGGTCTAAAAATATTGCCATCCTTATTTAACCCCGCACATGTGAAAGGGATAGTAAGACTTTTAGACCTGTCAAATTAGTTAAGTTTAGTAATTTTGAACAACAGAATCGACACCAATATACTACTTACAACTTATATGTATACCTATTTTTTGTAAATATATGCTTTAATACAAAACACGCAGGGCAAACACAAATATATATCTTATATCGAAGGTGGAAAGGAAAAAGAAATTAAGCGCCATTTGGCCAATTGTTCAGGAGAGTTGGTCAAAGTTTAAAATATCACAATAATTGTCATATATGTTCTTTAATTAAATGGTTTTTCTTAAATGTTGTGAGCTTCCGATTGGCTTCTAACCTAGACAGAGCGATAGAGAATTCAAAACTACCGAACTACAAACAAAACTCATTTTCGACCAAAGTGGCGATTCATTTGATTTTTCTTTCCATCGTCGATATAAATGTTTAGTCCTACGGGAATCGATCCTAAGAAGCCAAACGTAACAGTCAGCACAATAATTACGCGCATATTGAAAATCTGATTTCAATCTATTATTTCCAACGTGGATAAGATAACAACTATCGATATCGATACCCGATAGAGGGCAGCACTATCGCCTAGTATTTATAGTGGTAATGTCGACTAAATTATAACAAGGGTTTTGTAACGTAATCTTGTGGCTTTGTTTCTGTAATGGCAGCCATTCTGACTCGAGCGGACTACAACTATTCTCATTGTACTCTTGTTTGGTTTATTCTAATGACCGTTTTAAGTTTTCAAGGGTCCACAGAACAAAAGGAACGCCGCATCCTTTAACGACACACGTTAGGCAACTGGCAACAGAATCTTCAATTTGAAATTTTGCAAATCGTTTTCTTAGGCAGAGATGAAAAAGTGCCTTGAAGAACCGGCCAAGTGCGAGTCGGACTCGCGCACCGATGGTTCCGTACAAAATCAAAATTAAAAATGTAGTGAGGCCCTAATAAGGCACTTATGAAGGTCTAAATTACAACCAGACTAGTGATTTTGGTATAGTATCCCGAGGCTACGGTAACCTATATATATTTGACCTTACCGGTATAAAATACTCGGTCACACACAGAGTTCAATGAACTGTAGCCCTCTTTAATTTTAAACTAGCCCTAATAACTCCAGTGCTTGCGAAAGTTATAAATTACTTAAGCATAATTAATTTTATGACGTCGGAGTGGCGCTGGGCCGGAGGAAATCTCCTCTTAATTAACTTATTGGTCCATTATACTCGACACACACATTTAAGGCTGTAGCTAAATTAAGGAATGTATGAAATGAGCTTTTAATTTATTGGGTACTCTGATAAAATATTGCATCCGTGTTTTACAATCTGTGGCGTTGACGCATAGGTTAAATTATTGTTCTCAAATATTTTTGCTAAACGACTAAAAAAAGAGGGGTACTTAATTCTGCTCGTTTTTTATGTATATTCTAGCTAGATAATATGCTTCGCAGTTGGCATCAAAAAAACATATTCAATATAAAATATTATGTTAATTACAGATGAATGCAGAAGTAAAAGAGGTGTGCAAGTCAGGAGTGAAATGGCGCTCTATACTAGGGAGTATACTACGGGGTCACGGGGTAGGCAGGGGCCTACCCCGTGACCCCGTGAGGGAATCAGGGATTTGACGTCATAGTTGTAAATACCTAAATATGTCCGTATATAATTTTGTTAAACATGGTTACATGAAGATAAGACAGATCACTAAATTTCGTGGCAATTCTTATCAGATGGGTTTTTGACCTTCATAAGTGCCTTAATTTTGTTCAATTTTAAAAGTCAATATTTTCGTATTTTTTAATAAACCATTATCAGTTATAAGTACTGGTAAAAACACAGTAAGGCGTTAAAAATATTTCCTACACTACGAGTATAAGTTTTAAGTACCTAAGTCTAATATTTACAAGGTAATCCAATGCCCAGTTAAGTTACATTGACGCTGACTCGACATTTTAAAGCTACCTGCAGGTAGTTAGAAGTCCCGCCATCTTGGTCTGTCAACGTTTTTTACCTTCGACTCACCGGTCCTCAATGGGTGACGATTTACGGCAGACGTAGCGGCTACAAAAAGAACCCTTTAAAATATACGAACGCGTCTTGCCATTCATATAGATTTACTTTTTTGTGTTTACCAGACAGATTGGGTTCGGAAAAAGAATTTGAACTTTAAAACTGGTTGTTTAAAGTTTAATTTGGTACTGTTTATGTTATTTTAAAGCTTTTCTTTTAAAAATTTTTGCTAACATTGATAAATTTAGTCGTAAAGATCGCGTTGAATAATTCTTATGGAACCAAACGTTTCATAATTGAAAAAGAGATAATTCTTGGGGTGTTTATTTGTTCAGCTTTCTTGCTGTTTGTCAGTTTGGTTAGACGTTTGAATGGCTCAAACATAATATTGGTTTTTCGTTATTTAATCATGTTTAGTGTCTGTTTGGCGAGACCAAACAACACTTACGCATTTAACTTAAGAATACGCTGTTAGTGCCGTTACAGCATTTTCATTTAGCTGATGTATTTACAGTGATGTATATACAATGTAGTAATATGCAGAAAACTTTCCATTATTTATGTACAAATTTTTAAATATATATTTTATTCACATATTAATAAAAAGGATTTTTTATTTGGTACGTAATATCTCAAGGAATTAAATACTTAAAATAAACTAAACTAAGAAGTACAAAACTTACCTACACGTAAAATAAATGTCCCGAACCACCGTCACGGGGAAGTGTGCCAAGAAGGCTGGCGGCATTGCCACGCTGAATTGCAATGCTTAGCCTTTGGGCCAAATATTCGCTAGCTCTCTTGTCACAGGAGGCCTCGCATAATTTGTTTGAGGTCTCCTTAAAAAGTGTATGAGCCTCTAGCCCCCACGGCCCAAGAGTTTCGACCCCAAACGCCATAAAGATGTACTGTAATGTATGTATTTAACCCAGTACTTTGAAAAACACTGCCATCCACTGGAGTTTTAAAACTGCTGTAGATGTCAGAATTGCAGTCTTCTTACGAAGAACACTGGACTTTATAAAGCTTCAACTTATATAGGAATAGGACAAAGCCATAGCCTTAAGACAGGAAAAGGATACTACTACCTTTTGAATGCAACTTTGTCCTCGCAGTTTTTAAAAGCAACTCCCTAAAGTGAAAGGAATAGGGTAAAAACCTCGAAGAAACCTTCTTCGATGTGCCAATAACTTAATGCTGATCGCTCAACTATGGTGAAGCTTATAAATTTCATATATACATACATACTTTTTTACATACATCATATATGCGTACAAACAAACAAAATCCACCTCTTTATAACATTACTAAACACTTAATAGTTTTAGAGCCGTGGTGGCCTTACAATATGAAGCGTTGAAGCTGCCATTCTAGCGACGTAAGTTGGAACCCCTTCGGTCGGTACCATTGAGTATTTCTAACTTAAGTGCAGTAATTAGTGATGTTCAAACTTTACGGTGAAGGAAAACATCGTGAGGAAACCGCATACGTCCGAGAAGAAATTCAATGACGTATGTAGTGCCTAAGAGACGGCGAAGGACTCACCATATGTCACGTTGACACCAAATTATCTTCGGTGGAAAGTGGGTTTTGTAACACCTCTGCCTACCTCTTCGGGTACCCTTATGGAGAAAGTGAAAATATAACTAATTTTTACTTTGTACTGGCACCTTTATTTGTGTCCTAATTTAATCCCGCTATTAAGAAGCAGGTTTTATTGCGCTTACCATAAACACGGCCGTGCTCGTAACTATGTGTAAATATTTGTCTGTCCGTCTGTTTGCTGGAGGGTGCGCAGTGCACCCGACCTGGTTATTTAGACTTACACCAATTATTATTAGCTGTCTGTGTGTTTAAAGTAACAGGGAAGATATTGTACGTTGCGATGTTGCTTTTAGGTTACATTATAAAGATTTTCTTTAAATTATTCTTCTTTAAAACAAAGAACGCCGCAGAATCTGCTAATCCACCACCCAAAAGTAATTTCATACCAATAAATACTAAGCTTTGCTTAGTTAGAATCTTATAATTAATTATTTACTAACTCAAAGAAATCAGTACATAAAAACACGGGTACTTGAACTTTAAACTATACATTCTTTTTTTTAAACTACAGAAAATTCCAATTAAAATTCCCAGCTATATGAATTCATGTTTTAAGAAGATAACTATTATATTCTGGTGCCGTATTATTAATTTAATAGAGAACAAAATCTGAATTTTATTATGTACAATTTAGGCTAATAATAATACAAACTAAAATTAAATGAAGGGTAAAAAACACAAAAAACCTAACGTAACGTAAAGAAATAAAAATAAATAAAACACTTGTCCCAAATTGTTGTCACGTGGGAGGGTGCCAAGAAGGCTGGCAGCATTGCCCCGCTCTTGCCGTTAAATGAAGTTCTGTTTTGTTTTCTGACATGACGGCACGCGACTTCATTCACGAGTATAGCTTTCGGGAGGTCCTTAGAATTCCTAAGAAGCGAGCTTTCTTCGTTGCCTTTAAACGCGAAAGCTATCAATATAATAACTTGACATTAACAGTAGGTATTATTATGGAATATGGAATTATAGATTTGGCTATAATAACATTTAAGTAAATTTTAATTATTTACGCTTGAATAAACAAATAATCAGTTATTACTTAAAATTCAGGAAATGAATTCTTAGTTTAAAATTAAAAGTGACAGCATAACAGAGCAGACAACCTTACAAAAACAATGCTCAATGACAGTGACAGTCTGTATAATGTCAGTTGGCAAAACGTTAAATTTACGCGCCTTTGTTTGAAATTCGAATACACGTCCAATCCTCGGAGCCGGCTTCGAAATAACTTTGAGGATTAACGCGCTATTCACATTCGTAGAATTTGTTTAACGGAGCGGGCATATTAAAGTAACGTTTTTGTGAAATCCACGGAGAAAATAAGCTTTTTTGCGTCTGGGCACAGATTCATAATACCCAATACGTAATTCACGTTTAAACTGGTGACTAAAATACGTCATTATTATTCAATTTTATTGGTTAGTTTGCAGAATCGGCTTTTTTTGGCGAAACAATGCGATATATCTAGAGAGATAATTCGTCGTCTGTAATAATCTCACGTAACGAGGAACTTAAAGGCAAAATGTATCTAAGAATACCGTAATATTTTTTTTATACCACTGAGGTGGCACACACCACAAGCATACGGCCCACCTGATGGTAAGCAGTCACCGTAGCGTGTAGCCGCTAGCAATACCAGGATTATCACTAACGAGTTGCCCACCCTGTTGCTGAAGAGAACTCACTGCGATAGCAGCATTACCTCTTGAAGCTACTAACACTACATCACAGTAGTGTTATTTGGCTGTGGTTTTCTGTAAGGTGGAGGTACAGTCCCCAGTCGGGCGGCTCCAATATTCATGGGAAAACCCACGGAAGATCCTACATCTCTTAAAACACCATTCACAATCTATATTGAAAAACAAAATATAGGAATCTGCCAAACATGACCATAAGGTATTGGTGTCGATTCTGTTGTTCAAAATTACTAAACTTAACTAATTTGACAGGTCTAAAAGTTTTGCGATCCCTTTCTCATGTGCAGGGTTAAACAAGGATGGCAATATTTTTAGACTTGTCAAATTAGTTATGTTTGGTAATTTTGAACAACAGAATTGGCACCAGTGTCTACTCTGTACTTTAAGATATGCATGTTAAGATAAACGGTGTTATAATTGGTCGGAGAGCGCGGGTCGTGATGTAAGCGCATGATCACTAATTACGTGTAGTCTTGTCGTGTACTTTGCTAATTAGTTGTGCGAATTTGTCCAATGATTCGTGCATTTATTGCAACATAGTAATTACATTTGTGAGGACTTAAATGCATATCTGTTTTTTTTATATCTACACTAAAATTATGTATAAAGGGGAAAGTATTTGTTTTTAGGATTCCGTACCTTAAAAGGTAAAAAGAGACCCTTATAGGATCACTTTGTTGTCCGTCTGTCTGTCTGACTGTTAAGAATTTATCTCGCGTTAATTTTTTTGGAGATAGATTAATAAAGACGGTTGATACATTTCATTTCCATAAAGAAAGTCTTATGAAGTCATATTAAAGTAAGTCTTGCTTGCATCAAGGATAATTTACGGCGACTTTTACTTGTTGTATTTACAAGTCGATGTGTCACTAAATCCGCATCTAAACCACGCGGGATATAATGACACGGCTCTGCCTGTGACGCGCCTTTACACTGTACCGAGTGCAAACACAATTTCAACAACCATCCTAAATCTAATATATATATATAAACTAGCTGACCTGGCAAACGCTGTTTTGCCTTATAAATTATGTCTAATTTAGTTTAGTCCGAATTTTTTTTTTGGCCTGTGTCACCCTTATCACTTAGGGGTATGAGAAATACGTTCACGTACTTTTTTCAGACCACCTGAATATGCACAAAAATATAATAAAAATCGGTCAAGCCGCTTGGAGGAGTTTTCGTACAAATACGCGACACGTGAATTTTAATAATATAGAATTTTAACTACTGAACCGATCATCATTACATTTTGCACACACGATGTCAGGAGTACCGAAAATAATTTAGCTTACCTTACACCCAGAAAAATTGCTCTAGAATCACGTAGGTGAAGCCGCGGGTAAAAGCTGGTGAAGAAATAAAGGAGACGATAGAAAGGAGTTGATGTTCTGTAAGTCGGTAGGTTTTTCTCATGAGATCCGGCGATACTTTTTTTATACCGCTAAGGTGGCAAACAAACATACGGCCCGTCTGATGGTAAGCGGTCACCGTAGCCTATGGAGGCAACACCAGGGGTATCACTCGCGCGTCACTCTAAAATAAGTAAGTGATGATTAGCGATTGGTAATTGAAGAGGGGGCAGGGCGCAATGGGATATCCCATTCTAAATTGGACCTGGGACAATGCCTACAGAAGGTCGCAGTCAAATAACACTACTGTGATGTGGTGTTGTGTTGCTGCGGCTATCCGTTTGTTAGATTGTGTTCCTGTAAGATATCCGTTGTATTGTCTGCTTCTGTAGGCTACGGTCACCCATCCATAACGTTTAACCGTGCGTGTGTTTACCATTTTAACTTAGAATTAAAAGCGATGGTTTTCAAGTGATTCGCTAAAACTCCTTGCGTTCAGGCATTTGTCATATTTGTACAACACAGGAAGCAAGCGTCATCGCATTCGGCAGAGTGATACCATCACGGCCTTTGATTATATACATCACGGCATATTGTTCATGTTGTCTGTACGAGCTTTCCGCTCGGTCGGTCGCAATGGCCGACAATCATCGTTATTACGGTCGGCAAAAACGCTAATAACCCATTGTTTTGCGATCCGACTGCTATCGGCGCAGGCGGCGACGGAAATCGCATTTTTTACTGCACCTCTGTTATCTCATTCGAAATGAATCAAAGCTCAGTACCTGTAGCCATGTACAATCGCTAACGCTATAGGAAACGAAGCGAATGTATGAAAATTGAAAACTTATTAAAAGTTTTAATTCCCATACATTCCAAAGCTAAGCCTGCTGATGCCTCTTAGCGCACCGATGTGAATAAATACAGGCACTATGACTGTAGGACAGTAGGGTTTAATGAAAGTTGTGCAAGACTAATCCATCTATAAGTAGGAGGCTTCGAGGAGGCGAGAAACAGCAACATCGGCTCGGGAACAAATCTGTACTCTTCTTATTTCTATTTCGGTGGTTGGTTGGGGGTGTAGGTGGAGTAGAAATAAGAACTGAAGATCACGTGACTTGAAAGATAGAACGGTTATTTTTTTTATGCTGTGTCCTATCTCATTCGCACGTCACAATTTCTTTATTTAAATTAAGGGATTCCGTCGTGCTTGTTTTAGTGTTTCGCGCAGCTAGTCTTGTGCTGGCTAGTAACGGAACTTGTCAGACGAATTGCCTAAGACAACTACACCTAAGCAATAAAATCTAGGCTTTAGAGGTAATGATTTACCTATCGTATTGTCAGGTCACAGTGAAGACTGCGTCAGTAAGAATTCTGCCGTACGTAACTGACCTGTGAAATATTTTTATTTTTCCACTACCTTTTGCCCTCAACTTTGTCCTCTTACGAGAGACGGACAACAAAGTGATCCTATAAGGGTTAATTTTTACCTTTTAAGGTACGGAACCCTAAAAACCACATATTAAGATACCATAGACTATGTTACTCTGGGATAGTGAAGCATTCCGATGACGAAATATTTTCTTAAATCGATTCAATACTTCCAAAGAGATTGCTCAGTGCCCATAAACTACAATCGAAAAAAAATGTTCACAATTTTAGAATAGACTAGCTGCCCGCGCCGGCTTCGCACGGGTAGACATTAGTTTCGGAGCATAGACATTTATCAAATATTTTGTCCACCCGTGCGAGGCTGGAGCGGGCAGCTAGTATAATATATAGCCTATGTTACTCAGTGATAATTTAGCTTTCTAACGGTGAAAGAATTTTTGAAATCGGTCCAGTAGTTTCGGAGCCTATTCAATACAACCCCACAAAAATACAAATCTTTCCTCTTCTTTATGTAGATAGTGTAGATGTAGATTAGTTTAGATGTAGATATAGGTAGCTATATCTGCTATTAGTCTTCTTATGTTTAGCGATGTAAATCAGGACCTAGGAGGACTGAATTTTAGGTGGGGTGGCTTAGCTGTAGTTTTTTGTAACAAAAAATAGGCCTAACGCTTAAGTCAGACGATAGAGTCGTCACTTTAAAAAAATGACTAAAACTGCCAAATTTAACTAATTCCATTGTTAACATAGGTACCTTAAATACTCAAAGCACACAATGGTTAAGCAACAATGTATAAATAATACATTCGAAAGTTACAAATTCAATTTGAAATACTCAAAATGTTTCGTAAAACGTCAACTACAACGGCGAACGGTAGTCCCGTTTCAAAACCCGGGAGAAGTGTTGGTTTCAGGTATCGTATCCTGGCCTGTGACTGACAGACGTCATTCCGATGGGTCGCTGTCAGTGTTTAGGAGGTCTTTGGTGCGAGAGCTAGCGGTTTGTTATATTTTTGTTACATATTTCAAAATCAATATCAAAGGCAGTTTAGGCACTTATGAAGGTCTCAATTTCCTCTCGCTTCCTCTCGCAATCTGTGTGTGATTTCGTGAAAAAGAATTGTTACAGGACGCCTTGAAAGCGCGCTGTTTGATTTGACCAATGAGCGTGCGCGGTGGTAGTCAACCGCCAGGTGTCAGACGTTACACATCATATGCGACTGTAAGGCTTTTTTTTTGTAAACCAATTTTATGGAGCTTAGATAATATATGCTTATTTATTTTTCTATAGCCTTTTAAATTATTTGAAAGAATTTCACGACTACCGAACATATTCAACTGGCTACCGAGGTCCATGGTCTTTTGCGAAAGAAACTCGGTATACTACGAGCTGACAGCCAACCATAGAGATCTAATATCGATGTCTTTTTAACCTACGAAGCAATAAGGGGGGTGTTATTGTAATGACATGTCTCTGGGTGTTATCATTTATCCAGTATATTATATTGACTGAGTACAAGACGGTTTTAATCTTTGATAAACATATTATGTTATTAGTAAAGTCTATGAAATAACAGAAATAACTATGGTTTTCTAGTTTACTTTTCCGCGTCTGCTAGCGGCTACGCCTGGTTGTAATGGACCAGCTTCCTGCAATAAAAAGTATCATATGTTATAGGTTATCATTACAGAGCATAATTCCCACCCAAGATCATCCAAATCGCTATCTATAGTTTTATTCTGTGTTTTAGCATTCAGTCGTTTGGCAATTTGGAATAAAAAGAAGTAATATAAAAAAAAAACCTTGCACTCGCCCCCTCTCTTCATTTAAGCCACTCCATTTAACCTTCATATTTTGACAGATGTCATTTTACGCTTAACATACGGAATTGGATGTTTTTTTGTTTTGTTTTTAGAAGCAAGGGCGTGGCACATGCGTGTTTCACGTGTCTCTTTTACGATACATTAAAAATTATTGTGCATTTGACATAATTTAATTATTTTGTTGCAGGTATGTCCACACTAGCTGTCGATGACAAAAGCTTAGAGTAAGTATGAACTTAAAAAAGTTGCGTTCTGTTGCCAAAGAATTTCACAACAGTACTTTGTTAAATATAATACGGAATTAAAAAATGGCTTAGAAAAAAGAAATATTTTAATCTCAAAATCAGAATTACGAAATTAAGTCAAAACCAACAGATTTTTGTTATGAAACCCTGAAAATTATTATTATTCCGGAAAACGATATGCACCACAACCTAAACATTACTAGGAAACATTACTAGGTCAGTACATAAGACACAAGATTTTTTATACCACAAAGATGCCAGTCAAACGGCCCGGCTGATGGTAAGCGCCTACGGACGCTTGCAGCACCAAGGGTATCACGCGCGCGTTGTCGATCGTGCAGAAATCTCTTCACACCCTTCTTGAAGAACCCCATGCTCCATGCTGTACTTCTTTGGAAAATCTCATCAAATAATATCGCAAGGTTACATCATTTTGTCACCCCTATATATTGACATTTCTGGCATACCCTTGTGATAGCGGTTCCTCGTAAACAGGCAAATCTAGCGCGGCATCCACATTACCCTCTCACGGTTATGTGATGACCTCGAAAACGACCTCACCAAAATTGACTTATTGAAAGGGTGCAAAAATTTTCTAAGGGTCAAAATACTCGCGTACAGAAATGAAAAACCGTATCTTTTGATCCACATCATTTTTATAGGGGCCCTAATGGTTTTTCTGCGTTCTAGTGTCGTGTTTATGGTTGGGGCGATATTGGTGTATCGGAATGGCTTCACTGTGGTGCGTAAATTTTGGGGAAGAACTGGGTTTAAGGGGACGCTTTAGTATCACATATTTCCGAATTGAATATTGATCAACAAAAATTTAAGAGAACACTTTAACAGTGTCATTAATTATAGATAAGTTTAAATCCAAAAAATATTGAATATAACTTTTGAAAAGTAATTTTGCAATATCGTAAATTTGGATTCACGTAGCAGCCATAGACATACTATTTCAGACAGATGTTTTTCCATGAATACAAATCACCATGAATAATCGTCTATCCTGAAGCGAACAAATCGATTTATCATCGACTCGACTAAAAATCTTGAAAACAGCATGACAACGCTAAAATGTTTGGAAGTGAAACATATTGCGAGAAATGGCTACAATTTATACTTAGGTGTAAAGACAGCGTGCGGCTTGTCATTAGCACCCTATAAAGATGCTCGAACATAAACATGACTCTAAATGCGACCACGAGCCACTAGCCGGAGCTAAATCTGTCCGCATCACTACATTTAGCCACGGTCTTGTCTAAATACGATATGTCAACCGTATATCACAGAGTAATGTGGAGTTGCTCCTAGTAATATCTTGATTTACGTTACGAGATAGGGTTCTGTGCTTTGGGATTCTAGAATACGTATTCTAATATCGTTTTTTTTTCTTTATACAAGGTTAGTTTTTTAGGGTTCCGTACCTACAAAGGTAAAAATGACCCATTATAGGATCACTTTATTTACCGTCTGTCTGTCTGTTAAGAATTTTTATCTCAAGAACGCATGGAGTTATCAAATTGAAATTAATGTGAAATACCCGGATCTATGGTCGCTTTCGGCTGTAAAATAATCAAACCTGTAAGTCAATATGAAGAAAAGATATGACCGTTGATGTCGCAAATTTTCGCATATTTTGCGATTTCACAAGGGAATCAAAACCTATAGGGTGCTTCCCGTTGACCTAGAATCATAAACTTTAGCAGGAAGCAGTGTCTTACAGCACAAGTAAAGGATAACATCTGAAACCCGTAAAAATGTAGTTTCTTTTGTAAATGCGAATTTACTAAAAAATATTCCTGAATCGCGCTGTTGAGAGTCACCTACTTTTAACCTTACCTACAAGTGTGTACGGAACCCTCGGTGCTCGAGTCCGACTCGCACTTTTTTCTTTCCTTTAGTTTTTAGATTGTATTATTATTGTCAGTTGCAAAATATTATGTTTTATGTGATTAAAAACGTCATCGAAATTTAATAATGAATGACGATAAAATGTGGCTCTTCTAATGGAATGTAATTAAAAATGAACAAGTTATTAAATTAAAATTCTGTACGAATTTGATTAATAACGTTCGAAATAGCACTTTGAATCTACCGTCAGTTTGGAAAAGGCTTTTACTCTCAGTAAAGAAGTTAATGAATGTATTTTTTAATAGTTACGCTTATTCATTGACTTTTTTGAATCGTCACAATTCACAATCACAGAACATACATAACTCTGCTATCTCACCAATGACATGCACGACTAATAAAGTTTTGGCACAGTTCTGACTTCTGAGTGAAATATCTCACCGTAATTTTAGCATTCCATAAAATGCTTAATTCATAAGCTATAAATTGATGCATGGCTGACACAAATGTTTCGAGAATGTGTGTCAGTCAATATACGAGTTCAATAAATTAACTTAGAAAATTATTACTGTTGCATTTAAATATTTTACGGTGTCTAAATCAATGTCCATTAATCTAGGAGCTCTAATAAAGCTCCATTTTACAGGTATTAGTCGATTATGCGTATCGACTAACATAGTGTTGGCAGCGTTTGAAAAAAGATACGAAAAATTATCGCGCGCTGTTGGTTTTAAAAAATGCTCTTTTGCATGTCATGATTGATGAGCACCGCGGACGCAGGCAGTGCACTGCAAAAACTAGGCATGCATTAAATAACGATCATTCACTCGGATACATTTTGTATTCTGCTTTAATTTCCACTTTGTGCCATCGCCTATTAGACTTCTGACGGCGCGAGTTTTGATACGCTTTATCAGATTTTCATATTTATATTCTGTGATATTTTCCATTGAGTTCAATGTCGAATCTGTTGCACAAAATCACAAAACTAATTTGAGTTTGACAGGACGAAAAGTCTTGCTATCCCTTCCGCAAGTGCGGGGTTAAATAAGGATGGCAATACTTTGTCTTGTCACACTATCAGTCTTTCTCTGAGTAAACATTGGCCATATATAATCCTAAAGCTTCGCGGGTGAAGTCACAGTTGCGATATAGCGTCAGGTAGATAAAAAAAGGTCTGGAAAGACAAAGGGACGGACAGTAAAGTGATCTAATATGGGTACCTATAGATAGATATTAATATTTTGTGATATTACATAACAATTTCAATTACACAAATCGACATCGTACTTATTACTAAAACGTTATTTTATTCCACATTTCCCAAAAGAAGTACCTAAAAAAACCTAAAATATCAAATTTTTAGATAAACGTGTAAAAATCCGTTTCCGTTAATCGATTAGAGACGCGAATAGAATTGAATTTTCTGGTGATTAGTCGATAAATCGATACATGTAAATCCTCTTTGATGTGACGGGTGATTTGATCAAAGCAACGTGCAGCTTTCGTTGTATGGAGACATGTTTTGTCGAGTTTCTTTACCACATACAGATTTAGGGATTTTTTTAGCTGTATAATAATAATAATAATAAAGCCTCTTTATTTCCTATCCCCTAACTATTACATATATTTCAACTTATAACTATTTAACGCTATTTTACAATTTAAATTACATTATTGAGATATAAAAAAGTTTAGATAGGAACCCCTATTTGGGTAAAGGCCTCCTCCAGTGCGTTCCAGCTTTCCCTATCTTTAGCTCGCTCAGTCCACTTTTTTCCTGCTATGGCTATGATTTCGTCACTCCATCGTTTCATAGGTCTTCCCTTCCGTCTTTTCCCACTAGGTCCATTCCATTTTGTTGCTTCTTCTGTCCATCGTTTGTCGCTGTATCGTGCTACGTGCCCAGCCCATCGCCATTTCGCCCGTAGACTGTACTATAGGACATCGATTAGCTTGGTCTTCTTTCGAATAAATTTGCTTCTTATTTTGTTTATTTTTCTTATTTTTAAAAGGCTTCTTTCCATTGCTTTCTGGCAACTGACTAGCTTTGTTTTTATTTTAGTGTTGTAAGTCCTTGTCTGGCATCCATACGTAAGAGTTGGCAGAATGCATGTATCCATCACTGTTTTCTTCAGGTGTAGCGGATATTTGCCTTCCATAATTTCTTTAAGAGACCAGTATTTTTTCCAGCCTATATTTATACGGCGTTCTATCTCTTTCTCTTCGCTTTTATCTTCAAATGATAGTTCTTTTCCTAGATATATGAAATTATTTACGTATTCAAGTGTATTTCCTTCTAGTGTTATTGTACGTGTATAGCTGTTTGTCATAACTTTAGTTTTATCTTTATTCATTAAAAGGCCTACTTTTTTGCTCTGTTCACTTAACTCGTTTACCATTTTTTCTAATCTTCCACTACTTTCTGCAAAAAGAACAATATCATCTGCGAATCTGAGGTGATTTAGGTACCGGTTGCCCATTTTTATTCCTTCTTTCTCCCATTTTAAATTCTCAAAGATGTTTTGGAGCACAGCTATGAACATTTTTGGGGACAAGGTTTTGCTGAATAGATATGACAGTGGGCGTGCTAAAAGAGCAATTCCAATTTTTAAGGCTTCGTTCGGTATACTATCTGGCCCTGGGCTTTTCTCAAATTTAAGATTTTTTATATGCCTTACTACTTCCATCGCCTCCACTTCCGTGGGTTCGTACTCAGTGTCGTAATAGTTAGAAGGATATTTGTTTTCGCTAATTGCAGTATTACATTTGTATAGCTCCTTGTAGAACTCTGTGGCACAGTCTATGATGTCTTTTTGTCTTCGTGTTGTTTCTTGTGGCATTTGTTTTTAAATTTTGTATCCAATTTTTATGTGTTCTCAATTGTTTATATGCTCTTTTAGTGCTTCTGTATTTCTTTAGGTTTGTTTCTATTATCTGTCTTCTGTAGTCTGCGTAGTCATTTTTGATGCTTTAGCTGTATAAATACAAATATAATGATAAAATCGTAGCCAGCTGAAACATCATATTTACATATGTACTGGCTAATTTAAGACGCAGTAACGGGCGGGAAACTAATAATAAATTTAGACACCAATAATCATTAGTAAGTACTGACATCACGCCTCCAGTAAATATGACAGAATATAAAAAGCGGGATTCCTAAGGGGGCACGTTCCTATCGGGACAATTAATCGCGCGCCGCGGCGGCTATCGCGCGGCTGATCTGTTTGTGTACCCGCCGCTCAACGCCAGTTTTATGATTTAATTTCTCTGATTTCCACTGCGTTTGATGTTTTTTTGGAGTGAAAAAGGTTGGTAGAAAGTGACAATGTTGTCGGTTTGTAGATGTTTATCTTTGCGTTGCCTCGGTGGCCTGCCGGCTAAATGGTTCTCAGTTAAAGGGTCGCGGCGCTATTTCGGATCATTGTGGACAATGTTTTCAATTAATATACATAGATTTTTTTAATCTTTAGAAATATTTATTTATTGATTTTTTGAGTGTTTAATGTACATGATCTCTGCTGTACTGTGTTAGGAAATACCTACCAGATTTTTGTACCGACTGGTTTATTAAATTTATCCCTGAGAATTATGTCAATTTATCTGTCACTCACATTGCAAAGCTTTGGGGGCTGGGTCGGCAAAGCGCGAGTGTTACCCCTGGTGTTGCATGCGTCCATAGGCTTCAGTGGCCACTTACCATCAAGTGGGCCGCATGCTTGTTTGCCACCTTAGTGGCATAGAAAAAGATGATATTGGTGTCGATTCTGTTATTCAAAATTACTAAACTTAACTAATTTGACAAGTCTAAAAGACTTGCTATCCCTGTCTCATGCGCGGCGTTAAATAAGGATGGCAAAATTTTTAGACCTGTCAAATCGGTTAAGTTTAGTAATTTTGAACAACAGAATTGGCACCATTGTGTTATAATATCAGAACATGATTATTATCTGTGGCATCGTGAATTTGCGGAGTCCGTGTGGGTAATTAGAAAAAATAATATTTTGAGATTTTATTAGTGGAACTTCTTCCAGAGTTATTATGACATGGTTTTGCCCGGATACCCGATACTTAAACAAATTCCCACATCGGATCTCCGCAACATATTTTAAGGAAACCTTTAAACATTCCTGTTAATTTTAATTAGAACATTCATTAGTTACCTGATATTTTACTGGTTTTAAAAATCGTTAAAATTAAAATCTGATTTAGTTTCACCTGTGTCTAGACATTATTATCACATTAATATCTGCTGTCAAATCCATTGCCAAGTTATACAATACATACGCTAATGAGTAAATTTTTAATATAAATTAAGTATGTGGTAAAGAGGTCTTCTCTTATGAGAATAAGCTTATAAAAACCCACTTCTTTTAATACCACTAAGGTGGCAAACAATCGTACGGCCCGCCTGATGGTAAGCGGTTACCGTAGCCTATGGACGCTCGCAACAACAGGGTATATCACTTGCGCGTTTCCGACCCTAAAGCCAGCACTATTCTTGTAGACAAAAATTAACTAATCTACATCTACACTTATATAGAACCAAAGAATTATAAAGATTAGTGTCCGCAAGTGTCAGACATGCATAATACATACGAGTTATTATATTTAATACGATCGTGTCCATTTGCGACGTGTATTTTTGAGTTGGACATCCGTTGAGCTTAAAATTTCCTGAATAATATTCGTTTTGCATTTATTTTTGCGATATAAAAGCTTTGATCGGCTGATTAATGTTGATATGCCCTAGATAATTTCTCTTCCAGCTAGCGTACTTGCCAACAGACAGCGCACCTGTTTTATTATTGCTATTAACATCAGCTGGCGTGTTTATGACCCCCGAAGCAAAATTGGGGTGTTATAAGTTTTAGGTGTGTATCTGTGTGTCTGTCTGTCGCCTCGTAGCTCCTAAACGGATGAACCGATTTTGATTTAGTTTTTTATGTTTCAAAGTTGTTAAAGAATTGTCAGTCGGGGAACTATGATTTATTTTTATTAATTTAAGGTTTTTGTGCTAATTGTTAAGAAGCGAAGAGTACTCGGATCCGGCGGGTGTGTATGAAGAGATTGATGAATGTAGAAGAAGCAAAAGAGATGTGCAAGTCCACAGAGAGATGGCGCTCTTAACTCTGCCTACCCTAAAAGGGACTAGGCATGATTTATATTGTATGTGTCACAATTGTTATTTTTTAACATTGGCGGATTGGCATAACATGGAGCTAGAAGACCTCTTAGAAATGAAGGAAAATAAACTGACATGATAAATTACTTACGCCAAAGAGCTTTAAAGGAAATTAAAAAAGCAAAGACAACTCCACTTGTAAACTGTCGTGTTTATGGTAAACCATAGCTCACAGTCACAACCTCACAAGCTTGTAAACACAGTGTGAGCTAACTTGTGGTGTAATTGCACGTTGTGATGTGTTCGCTGCTTCTAATTGGCGGGTGTTTACAGCTCTGTTAATTGAGTTGTTTGGACAACATGGCGGCGGAATTTTAAACGGCAATAAAAAAATCTTGTTAATTTTTTAATATATTCTGTCTACAAAACAAGACAGAATATAAAGTGCTTAAAATTTACATAAATATTGTAATAGAATATTATGTATCGGGTGTTTTTAAACGTAGTCAGTTTAAGTTGAAAAATTACATTCGGCCCGCCATAAAGTATGCGGTAAGTGTAGCTATGGACGGTCGCAACACCAGGAGTATCACTTGCGGTTACCTACTCTTTAAACCCTTCTTGAAGAAGAACCCCATGCTGTACTCCGTTGGGAAAACCATGGCGGGGGCTGATCCCTGAGCCTTCATGGAAGAAAGCTTAGTTGATCAGAGCCAACTCAATTTGATCAAATTCGTTACTGTAGAGCGAATAAAAACGTTTGAAAAAATATTTGACAATTATTACGAGACAATTAACCTTAATTATTTTAAATGCTCTGTTTGTTTCCCCAATTTTGAGCCGGCACTTAACAAAATAATAATATCAAAACCCGGGAACAATGTGACCGGAGGCCACAATTACGTTCTCATTTGTCTGTTCCGAGCAATTTAACAAGATGGACGCCGGTAATGGCAGGCTTCGCGTGTTTCACTTCACATTTAGCTATTTGACTTGCTAGCTTGTTTTGTGGTATAGGATCCAATAACGTAATGATTGTTTTCATGTACCTACTCAATATCATAAGAATAAGTAAAATTGGGTAGAACGGAATCTTCTTTCTCCGAGCCCCAAACGCCCCCATTTATATAACTAGAATACCTCCTTCTCCCTTCACGTCGTTAAGCCCCTCTGTCACCCGGGCGTGCTGTCAGGGTTGCTTACTCTTAAATATTGTTTACGTCTATATAAAACGTCTATATCGCTGAAATAAAACGCGCGAGCGGCAACGCCGGCCCTGACAGTCCGACTAAAATATACCGTTTAACTAAGTTGTTCGGTGTAGGCTAATATCGTGACTGTGAGCCCGTCCGGAGCGGGAGTTTCCATTCTACCCAGTATTACTTATTCTTATGTCAACATGGAGATCCTTCAGTTCACGGCGGCATGTACTCGTTCAAGCATTTTAATAATAATGTAGGCTTACTAAAATATTTGAAGCGTCGTCAAATTCTATTTGGCATGTTAAATCGGAGGCCACTAAAAATTTATGTGGCATCAGTATGCCAATCGAGTAACAGTAAAGATTTGAATTGTAAACAAAGCAAAAATTTTTTAAACCACTAAGGTGACAAGCACACGGTCCACCTGATGGTAAGTAGTTACCGTAGCCTATAGATGCTTACAACACCAGGGGTATCACTCACGCGTTGCCGACTCTAAAACTGATAAGATATATTGAGTTGTGTATTTACTCCGTCCGGTGTGTAGTGTCCGGGTGTAGTCCGGGCTACTATAGACTATAATCCTACTAAAACAAGGCACGCGCGCGACTCCATATTAATTTGTCAAAGTGTCGACGCTTTTACACTCTGTATCACAGGCTACGCGACTTGATGTTTACACACATATCAACACGCAAATTTACAGCGTAAGCAGTAGGCTACGGTGACCGCTTACCATCAGGTGGACCGTATGCTTGTCACCTTAGTGGTATTAAAAAAAATAGCGTATCACGTCATTTGCTTCTTCTACGTTCATCAATCTACATCATGCATGCCTCATACATGCGGCAGATCCGAGTACTCTTTAACTTTCCATCATAGAGTACTGTCATTTTGATCTAGAAAGTTAGACCTTGTCCTTTCATGGCTTCTTCTTCCACTCACATTCGTATTGTATATCATTTGTGTCTGTATTTACTATTTTATTTATTAAATTAAACTCAATGTTGGCAAGAAACGTACGAGCTGCCTGATGGTTAACTGTCATCCAGCCCATCTTTGAGATACCTGTACTGAGTTTCTTGCCTTTTCTTATAGTTTTTCCAAACTGGTGGTGAAGTAGACCTCCTGTGCCATATTAGGGCCTGAAGAGAATAAACAATTTTCATTTTTTATGTTGAGACAAATCACTATGCTATAAGGCACGAACAAGTCAGGTCTGCTACTGCCAGCACACTTTTTAAAATCTCTGAGAACTTTGTTCACCGCAGGAATTTAACACTTTACATAGCTTTTTTTTAAAAATCGTTTGCTATCTAATAGTCAGTTAATATCAAAACGAACACCCGTGAACCATACACCTTTTGCAGACCTGGGAATCAAATCAGCGACCCTCAGCGCTGTGACCCAATCAGACACAATAGGGTCATCAATAACTGAGGTAATACAATTACAGATAGCTCCATTAATATTCAACACGCAGTGATTGTACTTATTGGTCTGTAGTCTGTTTGAAACATGACAGGGAATTATAATTTCTGGACAGTGAACTGGACAGGATTGAAAGAAAGGTAATTTTTTAAATGTAGTTTTTTTTTTATCCGCCAGTGACTCCAGATAAGCAAACTTATTAAAATTGACATTATTAATTCCTAGCCTACAAAAAGCTTTGTCTATTCTAACTAGTTCTAAAAATAAAAAAGCCGGACTGGACTTACCGAACGTCTTAGAATTCCTAACGCATATGTTTCTAACTATACGTATTCGTTCCAAATATATCAAAACGGTCGTCTATTCCAACTAACTTAGTTTATTCAGTTTGTCTGTTTGTACCGTCTAGTAACAGCTTTGTAGATAACGTAACCCTTCTATGGAAGCCCCGACGGGCTGAGCTAAATCCAATCAAGTGATACCTACGAACTAACAGAGCCACTTCTGTTACTAATGCCAGCATAATTCAGATCCGACTCGCATTTAACTTGCTGCTGTAGTCAGAGCCTGAGTTACAGGCTTTGATTGATTATTACGATAATGTACGTACTCATTAAACGAATATTTATTCGTTATATGTAGGGTTTGAAATGGAAAGTAAAGTTTGCCATTAAACATACGTGGCGTTGCACGACATGCCGTGTTTGACAGGCGTATTTGTCACCTCGACTGTAGGTATCTTAAAATTTAGATTAATATAGAGTACTAGCGGCCCGCCCCGGCTTCGCACGGGTAGGTTTTCACATCAAATATTTTGTCTACCCGTGCAAAGCCGGGGCGGGAAGCTAGTATAAGATATGGCCTATGTTACTCAGTGATGATGTAGCTTTCTAACGGTGAAAGAATTTTTGAAATCGGTCTAAAAAATAAAATAAAAAATTTAGGGGTTGACTACCCCTAACATTTAGGGGGATGAAAAATAGATGTTGGCCGATTCTCATAGATACCGGATAAGCACAAAAAATTTCATCAAAATCGGTCAAGCCGTTTCGGAGGAGTATGGCAACGAAAACTGTGACACGAGAATTTTATATATTACATGTTATTGTGACGTATCTATGATACTAGAGCAGAGGCAATGTTCGACGACTCTCTGGCTCCTGCCGATTCAACAAGTAACGAACTGTTTCGCTCCAAGATTGTAATATAATAAATGATAATTGTAAACACTCCGTATTATACACCGTCAAGCAGCAAGGACCGTCTCTAATTCCATATCATATCACATACCTCTCGCAAAACATTGGAGACGCAATGACCTCAACATTGTTTGTTTTTGGCCGATTTTTACTCAATTTAGTTTAGTGCCCTAATAAGGACTATACAAATTATGGCTGTCGTCTCTTCTGTGTTATGTCAATTTATCTCCGGATGTTTCCATACAATTAAACTTGTTCAACAATGAGATGCATGCGGCAATAGTTTCAATAAAAAACCATTTATAACCAATTGCCCACAGTTATTATTTATTTACAATGTATCCGAATTTGTATTTATCTATACTGAACTAATAGATTACGGCAGTTTCAAACCTACGCCTGACCACACAGCGATTTCACTACATCGATATAGAACCAACGAATTGGAATGGTTAGAATAACAGAACAGCGCATAAATAATAACAACGGCGAACACACAGTGTTGCCATATGTGTAAAGTTTTTGTGTGGCTTATATCGCTGGCTGGCTGGACAAATAATGGAGATTTCGTTCGAGATTAAAATTTCAATATGGTTTCAGGTGATCATTTGGTATCAATCAGACATATTTTTCTGTTGGAGACAGTTAAATTTACGTGAACGGTGAAAAAGTAATATTATGTCCGTTTATAAATAAAATATAAGTTTTTTTAATCGGGTAACAGTATACAATATTTATAAGCACTGCTCATTCATGTGATGAAAGACTGATGAAAGAGATATACAATTCGAATGTAGGAAGAAGCTGTGGAAGGCCAAGGTGCAACTGTCTAGATCAAAGTTTTACCACAGTATATCATGATGAACAGGTAAACATTACTCGCATTCGGCAATTTTTTTTTATACTACTAAAGTGGCACACAAGCATCCATTCGTTTTGATCATTTTACCGTTACACGTGCAGAAGACAGATGATACAGCTGGTTTTTTTTTGTTCAGGTATTCAACGTTTTCCAGCAACATCACGTGGTAATGTTTATTTTGCGGATAGTATGACTTTATAGCAAATTTTTAATAATGCAGTGAAATAACACTACTTTGATGTAGTGTTGTGTTTCTGCGGTAAGGTTGCCAGTGCTCCACGAGGATACACTGGGCTTGTAGTAATGCTGCTAGCACAGTGAGTCCTCATCAACAACATGGTTGGCAACCCGTTAGTGATACCCCTGGTATTGCTAGCGGCTATAGGCTACGGTGACTGCTTACCATCAGGTGGGCCGTATGCTTGTGTGCCACCCTGCCACCTTATTAGTGGTATAAAATGAAAAATCCGCCAAATAATCATTATCTTTATAAGTTCATTATCTTTAAAACTCAATATAATTATTAGAAATATAACTATCTAGGTATATGTATACAAGTCTACCAGTATGTTCGACCGCCCTCGTCATATATAAGCGTGGTGCCCTTACAGAAGGGGCACGTTAAAACTCTTCCTATGTCTATAACGCTATATATAGGTATATACCTGTACGTACATTTTAATGGACAGGTAGCGAGGGGCGTGATCCTAATTCAATAACATCCTATTAAACCCTCCCTGCAATTAGATACTCGAAGCGAAACGTAGAACTAAAAATACTGGATATGTTAAATTGTAATTTTCACAATCTGATGTAGAGTGAATAGGGGCCGTTTGTGATTACTATCAAAAACTATAATTAGTTTTTGTATCATATACATGTTATAAAAATCAAAATCATAAAATAATTTATTCAGTATATCATATACAAGTGCCTTATGAGGGCCTAAACCCCTAATAAGACACTTGTGAAGGTCTAAATTTACTTTATGTTATTATTTAATTATAAATTTAAATTAACAAGTTAGTAATGACGTCACTTACTGTGTTTCGCTCATCAAGCCTTCCATTTGATATCAATATCATAGGGGTTACTGTGAAAATGATTTTCTGGCAGGGCCTCCTTTGAGTAGGGTCCTCGAAGTGGTACATATAAGTTGGATTTAAAAATAAATATAGGTGTTTTGAATGAAGAACAATGAGAGAGGGAAAGATATAGACAGAGCGAGAGGAGTGAGTTAAGTTGAGTTGTGTCGATTAAGATGGTAGTGAAAGGGTTTTCAATTATAAAGAGATTATTGTTTTTTAGAAGATTTTTAAAAAATGTTGAAGAAGATTTGAAACAAAGCTGCTGTTAACTACAAAAGAATTCCTTTATTGATTTTCAACTACGTATATAGATATGATTTATCTTTATTTTTTCACATAACAATTTAAAGTAGAATACAATACACTAAGAAACGAGCCCCACTGTATTTGCTTACGATGTGTTATTTCTGACGCCATATCTACCACCGCGCGCTCACTGGTTAAGTATATCATAAAGCGCACGCTTCCCGGTTTCCAGTCCACTTCCGTCACTTCATGAAATCACTACCGGTTGTAGGAAAGAGAGGAAAAATTTTACAAATCAATAACGGTTAATATTACACTAGAAAGAAAAGTTTCAAGTACCACCAACTTATCAAAATCCTATCCTATCTAGAGCTTTCTAGGATCTCTACATCCGTGTGCTCCGCTAGTGAGAGCTCGGTAACAAATTGTAGTGTCATGTCCTTCGTAATTTAACCCTTTATCTGTGTGAGCAGCCGCCGATGAGGCCGGGGGCCGGAGCGGAATGACATTGTTTCACGTTTTATATCCACCGACTAAAGAGTTTTAAGCGTTAAGTCAAAATATGGTCTGGTTTGGTAATGGAGATAGGAAGATGATTGTGACTTCTATCTTTTTTATTTATGCACCTTTCAATCCCTTGCAGCCGGTATTGAAATAGTTGCATTTTTTTTTAAACAGAATGGATAATTATAGGATTGGTTGCCAATATAAAAATACAGAACTTACGAGTTTTCTACGTTCAAACTTATTGTGTTAGGCATTCATCATTATTAACTGCAATATGTATGTATGTAGATGCTAATACGACATATTTTCTTAGTAGTTAAACCAGCTGTGCTCAAGACTTACGCTAGTTTACCCATTACCAGGCGAAATCCTGGGCAGATGAATACATCACAGTGATGCCCATTGCACTGTCACACTATGTTTTAGCTTAGTGCTGTCAGAATGAAATTTGGTTCTGTCAAAACAATGTTTAGTTTGGTTTCAGGGAACAAAAGAAAATGGTTAAAATTTTATTTTACTTTTAGTCTAGCTTGGAAGAAAAACAAGAGAATTGGTACCAGTAACAAATTAATTAATTATTAAATTGTAAGCTTATGTTTTAAATGCTACTATTACCGTAAGTGAATGTCTCAAAATTAAATCATTTATTCAGGTCAGGCCCTTATGAAGGTCTACTTTACCACCGGATCGGAAAAAAGCCACATGAGAAGAACCGGCAAGAAACTCAATACTCTGTCTCACGGCATAGCCACATTTTAAAGAACTTTTAACACTTATTTTCTTAAGTAGGAGTATTTCTTAAGTATGTATGTATCACACCTCTTTAACCGACCGATATTTATGGCTTGTAACGGCCGGGAACATGGCCAACCCTACCAGAGTAAAGTTCCCGGAATCGAAATGAACATGTCCGCGCGACTTGTAATAACGGAATTGTGTATTTTGGCCTGAGATCTCGCCTGAGGCTGGCCTGTGATACGAGATCGATGATTGCCAATCGTCCTGCTTACTGGTAAGGCGTACACAGACAATTTAAAAGAATTGTATTCTATATGAAAGAAGCAGAGACGTGAGCAAGTCAAGAGTGAAATGGCGGTCTATACTCGTACTTTCTGGCACCCTGACAGGGACTTTTGTGATGTTATGTATGGATGTATTCTATGGCTATTGATACTAATGACGATTTGAAGGTGCTTGCCTGTTAAGTATAGTAAAATAAAGATCTTTTTGAGTTTGACTTTTGAGTTTAATAGTAAGCATTAAAAAAAAAAAATATTATACCTTTCACCTAATTAAAAAACGGCAGAATTTGAAATACTTGCCATTTACATTGCAATAATTAGTTTATCTAGCTCTATGCTTATTCTCTAGCTGTTTCCTTAAATCAAAAAGAAAGATGATATTTTTAAACCTTTTGTGGTCGCTTATAATTAAATCTCAATAATAAGTACTATAATATTTTTAAGGTTCCATACCTTGAGGGCAATGAACGGAACCCTATTACTAAGTCTTCGCTGTCCGTCCATCAGTCTGTCACTGAACCCTCGCTGTGTGAGTCCAATTCGCGCTTGACCGATGTATTTTTTTATATAGCGTCTTCATTCGTCTCAGTCTGCAGTATTGTGAATGTACAAAATGCGATCAATTAGTATAAAGAACTATAATTTAAAAGAAACAAAGAGAACACAAATCCCTTCACCTCGTAACTTATCCCACAGCATCCCAATTAAGGTGGCCCAATAAACTGCTCGATGTTTTTTGTTCCTCAATCTGATAGCGTTTAAATGCAGAGGTTAATTATTATAATTGTTGTACTTATATGTACTAAAGCCGTGTAGGCAGTAGGCAGTAGGCAGGCAGGTAGTAGGGAGTATGATTATTCACTGAACTTAAGTTTTAGAAAAACTTATTAGGCGTTTAAACTCAGACCACCACAAAGGATAGGTCACTTCAATCACACGACCACCATGGCTTAAATCGGAGATTGGAAAATACACCAATGAATGCTTCATCTTAGTCGATTCTTCATGACTGAAGGTCGTATCTGTTTTGGAGGTTGTTTTCAACCCTTCTCCATCGGCAGCGGTCTTCGGCCTGTCGTAGGGCGGAGCTGATGGAAGGCCCTGAGAGAGCAATGAATGCTACTAGTGCCAATTCTCTCGGCACTCACTAGTCTAAATTATACAAAATTTGAGCTTAGTGCTGTCAAATTCAAACCTAATCTAAGTCTAATCCATTAATATATTTAACTTCAATGAACAGCAGAATAGGGTACCTATACGTTTTAGTTTAGTTTTAGTTTAATCAGAGAATCATCATTGATATTCAGCGTGGCAATGCTGCCAGCATTCTACGCATGCTTCCGCGTGATTCTGGATTAGGGCAGATCAATTATCAATAAGTAGGTATTAGTTTTTTTTTCTGTAAATCGTTTAATCTATTTGATGATAATAAGTGTCAAGTTTGATGGACAAGATACCTGGCATCGATATTGTAAAAAGCTAGAAGTCTAGAGACTGTACAAGGCGAGTGCGCCGGCGCAGTGTGCACGATGCCAGTAAATCAATCGATCCACTTTTAACTCCTTTATTTAAACTCTACCGTTATGCAAGAAACAGCGAACGTAAAGACATTATATTTTATCGGCAAACAAAACAAACAATGCGGTCCCGCTTGAATATTTGCATCGAGTCGACTCGATTCGCGTCCGATTGTCTCGATTTTGTTTTGTTGCATTCGATTATTGTCTCGGATTTGCGCGTGAAGAATTTCTCCCTTACATTTCCTTTTGAGATGTTTATCTTGATGTGATATTTATGCCCATCATCATTATTAAGTAAATGTGTTGAGTATATATTAAAGGTAATGGTAAGGTATATAAAAGAGAGGTAGGGCGATTTAGGATTTCCCGTGGGTTCTCCCATTTAAATTGGAGCCGCCCGACTGGGGACTGTACCTCCACCTACAGAAGACCGCAGTGAAATAACACTACTTGATGTAGTGTTGTGTTTCTGCGGTAAGTAAGGTTGCCAGTGCTCCACGAGGATACGCTGGGCTAGTAGTAATGCTGCTAGCACAATGAGTCCTCATCAACAACATGGTTGGCAACCCGTTAGTGATACCCCTGGTATTGCTAGCGGCTATAGGCTACGGTGACTGCTTACCATCAGGTGGGCCGTATGCTTGTGTGCCACCTAACATGAATATGTTACAAATTGTATGAAAAATAACAATATGCCGACACCGTTTTGGTCTGGTTTGGTATTGATTATTTAAGGATGTATTTAGAAAAGAACTACACGAGTATTTTTCAGTTGTTAATTGGTTCACCTAGTAAAAGCTTTGCCTAGTTCGGGACCGAATAGTGGAATGTGATAATGTCTGAGCAATATTATATTATTTATTAGCTTCTGCCCCCGACTTCGTCTACGTTGTGCTTAGAATCCCAGAGGAACCTAACATTTTCCCGGGATACAGAGTATCCTAAGTGCTAATCCATGTGATAAACTATACGTGCGCCAAATTTCATACAGATCCATTGAGCGTGATTGAGCAACAAACACCCATTCTTACAAACTATCATTTACGATATTAGTAGGATAATTATATGTAGCTTAAATATTGATACTGTTATATGAAATATATACTCATATGAATTTAATTATACTTGTTAGATATTATTTGATTTACCATTTCATTGCTTAAGCTTACATTCTCAGTTTTCAAGATATTAAAGTGTTTGTTGGGGACCGGGATTTATTGCTAGTCAGCAATCACGGTGCGTCTTACTCTACGACAGATAAAGTATGTAATTTTTATATTAGTGCCGCTATATTAGTCTGTGTCTCATAACTTGTAAATATGCTCTTAACGAGTTAGCCTTGAAATTACCAAAAGCATAAAAATCCAGTGTCAGTGAAGCTTTCACAATATTCTGTCTCTCCATTGTTACTCCTTTCCTATCTAATTTTTCACCGTATTACTCAAAGTCACGTGACTTTAAACTTTATACTTCACTAGTAAGGTTGTAAATGAGTGCATTTAATTAACAATTTGACTTTGCACGAAACATTATCCGTCTTTACGACTGTTCTTTAATAGAACCTACAGTTTTATATCTTGACAGCCTTCTATCTAATAGCTGGGTGAAAGAAATTCAACTCTAAAACATTGTTGTTAAGATCCATGATTGCTGGAGTGCAAGTACAGCGGTCTCTTTGATTAGCAACTTTGAGTGCTGCGAGAATAGGTTCAATGTTAGCTTCATTATGCTTCGGGGATCTTGGAAACAGTACCGGCGCTAGGGATACTGACGCCCCGGGCTAGAATATTGTGGCGCCCACTTAAGGAAATCATTATCGAGTACACATTTTTTTGCGGAACCAATATGAACTTAATACAATTAAGAATTGAGTCTCTGCTTTAGCGTTACCCTGAGCAAAAGACAAGGGGATAGAAAGTTTTGGGGATTATCTTTATTTTATTTTAATTATTCTTTTATCTTTTTCGTTTGCCCCCGCCCACAACTTGGCGCCCCGGGCCATTGCCCAGCCCCCACCCCCCGTATACGCCGGCACTGCTTGGTAAGCAAGACTTAAGATAAAATGTGGCTTTAAGATCATTACCACCACCATCTCATTCCATTTTAATTGCAAATTCTTCTCATTTGCACAAAGCCTTTACGTTTTAAGATTCTTTTTGGTAATATAATCGCCAACGCGCGATTGTAACCCCCGTAGTTGCAAGCGTTCGTAGGCTACAAATATCCGCTTACCGTAATGCTTGTTTACCATCTTATTAGTATAAAATGATCTTTATATTGGTTGACTTAATGATAAATTATAAAAAAAGATATATACATTAAAATTTGATTGTCTGTATCTTAGGTACTAGTAACGTTAGGTAGTAATCTCTAAAACTAAAGAACCGATTTCAAAAACAAGTTCTATGTGATGGAAGTCGCGGACACAAGCAACTATTTTATATAAATACTAGCTTTTGCCCGCGGCTTTGCACGCGTGGTAAATTAGTCAACGTGTACCTATATCTGAAATTATAATTGATAGCTTTTGCCCACTGCTAAATTTTTTTATGGATTTACCTTCAAAAATGACGGATTTTCATACAAAACTTTCATCCCCTATTTTATGCTTTTATGCCATAAGGGTGGAATTTCCAAAAATCCTGAAATACGTATTTATTTATTTTTAACTGAAAGGCCAAATACCAAGATTCATGCGTTTAACTAAAAAAATTACGGATTTTCATACAAAACTTTCATCCCCTATTTTACCCCCTTAGGGATGGAATTTCTAAAAATCCTGACTACGTATTTATTTATTTTTAACTGAAGGGCCTAGTACAAACTTTCATGCGTTTAACTTAAAAAATGACGGATTTTCAAACAAACTTTCAACCCCTAATTTAGCCCCTTAGGGGTGGAATTTCCAAACATACTTTAGTGGATGCCTACGTCATTAAACGTACGTATTGCCAAAACTTCAAGTCTGTAACCCCAGCCGTTAAGGCTGTGCGTTTATATGTCAGTCAGTCAGTCAGCTTCTTTTAAATATACAGATTGGTGCCAATTCTGTTGTACGTTAATTTGACAAGACTCAGTCTTGCTTTTCTTTTCTCATGTGCGGGGTTTAATAAGGATGGCAATATTTTTATTCCTGTCTTATTAGTTTAGCTTATTGATTTTGTACAACAGAATGTCGATTCTGTAGTTCAAAAATACTAAACTTAACTAATTTGACAGTTCTAAAAGTATTGCTATCCTTATTTAACTGATAAAGGGATAGCAAGACTGTAAGAACTGTCAAAATTAGATTAGTACTTTTGAACAACAGAATCGAGACTATTATTTCTACTACTTTCGTACTTAATTCTCGCAACTTCTATTTGGTATTTTATATTAAGCAATTTGGGAGTACTTTTTATCTTTAGACTGAATAAACTAATTTGTGTAATGTACTTCGTCTCAATTCGAAAGGCATTCTAGAACCTTTTACCTCAAAATGTTCTATCTTGAATCCTAAAAGAGAATCCGCGAATAGAGTTGGTGAAACTGCCAGCTATTGATGAATGAGCCTCATTTAATCAGGAGATTTGTGCGACGAAGATAAAGTACACAATTTTCCAACATAGCATGATACATGTCTCAATTTGTGTAAGAAATTACATAATTTTCAAAGTACTTTACTGCTGAGATGAATTTTCTTTTTGTGCCTTACACTTGTAGTTGTGTATATTTCAATTTGAAAATATTATTCGTTGCTGTTAGGTTAATGTAATTTATGAAGAGACGGATTCAAAAAGAATTGATTTATAACAAAGTATGTTTGTAAAACTAAGTAGCAAGAAATATAACATGTTGCATAAGAAAATAAAAGTGTCGATTCTACTTATATTATAAATGCGAAAGTTTGTGAGTATACATACATCCATATGTTTGTTACTCTTTCACGCAAAAACTACTCAACGGATTTGGATGAAATTTGGTACACAGATAGTTCATAACTTTTTATCCAGGGAAAAATATACCATTAAATAATAATAATAAATATAATTTACCATTAAAAATCTAATAGATTCACTTAATAATCGTAAAATAATAAAATCACGCACTCTCCCGATAAAATCTCAAGAACAAGTCTACTTTATTCACAGTTTTTCAATAAAAATATTAAAGTACGAAATGGCCGCCCAGCGTGCTGGGTGAAAACAAGGCTTAAAATTCAAATACCGAACACGGGGTTCTCGGTTTAAAATTGTATTTTTTCTATTACCTACCGCTCAAATCTACTGAAATCCTACGACAGTTGAATAAAATTATAAGAACGACATGTTTTTTATATTTTATCTACTCATGACATGGATACAAGTCGTTCGGTCGTATACTTTTTTAATATGTTATCTAGATAGATATTTCACACTTCAATTTAATAAGTTTTTTTGTAATGACAAAATAACACCTTTTCTTCTAAATGCTTATGAAAGTAAACACGAAAAGTATCAAACAAGAAAATATTCTCTTCTGATGCATTTTAATGTGCTTAATACATATTCCTAGTGATGTACAGAGGATAGCCGTGGTCGTATGCCACCTAGGCAAATAAAACAATTCTAACAGTAGTAAGCGATCATAAACTTTAGGGAAAAGTGGCATAAGACCACGGCTTTCCTCTGTATATCGCTATGAATATGTATTAAACAAATTAAAATGTATCAAATGAGAATATTTTCTTGTTAATACTTTTGAGAGCGTAATGATTTCGTCGTCGGGTTTGAATTTTGGATCTTAAAATCAATTCCAAAATATAATTTATTCAGTTTAGGCCCTTATAATTCACTTATGAAGATCTGAATTACCATATCTTATATTACTTTTTCTGTTTCATGTAATACTACCCTGACTTCAAAGCACGCTTAAATCGTACTTAAACACAATGTTTCCATCTACGTACAGCTTTGATAACAAAAGAGCTTTATCATAAGCTTAACAGAGATTCAAGCCTCAATAAATTGTATGAATCTTCAAATATAACAGAGTAATTTTGTTTCCTTTTCAAGCTTAATACATCAATTCTTCTGATCTCTTATAAAATTATTTAAATATTTCATATATCTTATTTTTTCCTGTAATTATGTTCCTAGTTTAATTGCCAAGTTGTTACTGTATTTAATTTGGATACTTATCATCTGAATAAGTCAATAAATTCGTAACATACAAAAGCATATTATAATGTCAATAGTAAACAACTTCTTCATTAACATTGTCTTTCAACAAAAGCCTTTGATCATATCACACGCTTAGAATATTAACTTAAGCATGTGCAATTTAATCTTCTCTCTTGTATTATATTTAATTCCCTTCAATTTCAAACATCCTAGCCTATTACTTCCTATCTTATATGGATCGGGATTAGTTTAGTGAAGTTTGAAACGGGGGTGCCTCAAGGCAGCATCATAGGTCCGCGGCTGTAGGAACGAGTTGGCAATCATATCATCTCGCTAGCAATCACTGGGTTGTTTTGTTTGCGTACTGCGAATTCAAGCCTGAGGGTTGGAAGGCCAAATTATCGGTTTCGCTATTCCGCATTTTAACATGTGTTATTTTGTATGAGATTGTTATTGAATTTTACTTACTACTAGATTTTCCCCACTTCGCCCGCGTATCAATATAATATGTAATAGCCTTTATTACTCAGTAATAATGTAGCTCTCTAAAGGAAAAATATTTTTTTGAAACCGGCACCTTAGTTTTTAAGCTTATTCGTTACATACTAAAATACAAATCTTTCCTCTTTATAATATTAGTGTATCCAGATGTATTTGTTATATTAGGAGTCTAGTAGTTATTATTGTGTCAGGGCTGTAACATAACACACTGTGGATCGCTGTTAGAATACAAATATAATAATACTAACGATTTACATATTTTGCACAATTGCCTTATGTATGGTAATGTGATTGACTTGAAATGTTTTTCTTTTAAAAATTCTTCTATCACTGAAGTCGAACAGTGAAGTCGAACCACTAATACAAGTATTATTTTTGCATTCTTCTCTAAAGATCTCTGATCCTAGCTTATTCGTGTTACAAAGTATCCTCTGTACATTTATCACATAATATTATGAGCATTTCCATACACCACCATTGCCATACATTTCCCCGCCGTTTCCCGCCGGATCTTAGCGGCCATTGTTGCGTTGCCTCGAGCTCTCAGCGGTCTGGCAGCTTTGTTTAATTTTAATGATTACCTACTTTGTTTACAAGAGTATTAAATTCTTGCGTGAGTTAAATTATGGGAATCTTTCAAGTCTGCGCTGATTGTTGAGAAAATTTTCAGATGGTTTTCTGAGAATGACAAAAGTTGATACATCACAGTTAAATATGTTATATGGGATATGTTACTTTCATACATTACATACTTGCACATTTTTTTTTCGATTTAAACAATTATTTAGATAAAAAAATCACCGCTTTTGTCACTAAAACCGTTTAGAGAAACGTGTTAGAATATTCGCAATGAAAACTTACGAACCATATTAAAGTGAGTAAATTTCGCAGACTTCATGTGAACTCGAGGAACTTTGAGATTTGTTGAAAACTTTCCACATATGAGTCGTTGGTTTGTTAAAACTTTTTCCAATTTCTTTGCTGTTCTTGAGTTGTTTTCTGTTTTTTTATGTATTGTATTTAAAGTTTCGGCAAATTGGCATCAAGGCGTACTTTGAGTTTTTCTGCGAATTATGGATATTTAGGCAGAATCCTCAGTCATTATGTATTTTTTTATGAAATTATAATGTAATTTGTAAACAGCACGAGTTTCTGAAGAATTTATGCGAGCTTAACTACATTGACATGTTCAATTTTCCCGTTCAAATTGACATTCGCTTCAAAAAGTGTGTACGTAGTATATTATCTACTATGAGGTAATAGGTTCATTCGCTTTTACTTTAGACAATCATGTAGCATGCAGCAGTTGCCTTTTATTAAAATCAACTAGTATCCGGAACCTAAACCATGGCATAATTACACAAGTTACATCAATTATTGTCTATAGATTGTGTGCAGGAACTCACCTCAACCGTGTCAACACCACGTATACAATTGCAATTAGATCTACATGATCAGTTACCATATCACAAACACAACAGCAACTAAGGCACTCCCTGCCCGACGGCCTTTCATTTAAGCCCTGTAATCATAAATTAATCCCGTTTACACGGCCTAATGTACGTATGAATGGATCTTTGGCCCCGAGCCCTGCTAATTACCATCCATTTGGACGGGACCGTATATTGCAATCATGCATATTTAAATTTCGTTCAAATTCAACGATATTAACATTAATCAGAGCTGTTATTACTACTGTGTTTATGAGCTACTAATTAAATGTGTATATATTATATTTGGGGCTTGGCTTTGATTTTCAATATACATAATATCTCTTTTATAGTTTCTTTAACAACCTGGTTTAACATATTAAATGCTATTTTTCTAATATTTTTTGGATGCTTTTACTCAATCATATGAAAACAGCTGAAGATTTTGGATGAAACAACAGCCAACATCTGAATCTCGCGCATTTACGTTGAAAGATTTTGTTGAATTATTATGTTTCTAAAAGGATCCTGATGACGTCGATCTTAAAATGAAGGCGACAGAAGCATCACCTGTTCCGTTGGCTACATCTCGGGAATGGATGTCGTTGGGATTAACGCTGACATAGTCAGAGATTCCAAGTAGCCAGCGACTGAAATTTTCGCAGAATCAGAATCAGAACGATATATTTCCAGCTCATAAAAGGGCACCTGCTTCTAAAAAAGAAATGCATACTTAAAAGTTAGCGTGAAATATGTTTCCATAATTTATAATTTGTGTAGAAAATTATTCAGTGCCTCAGGCTCCGCGGTTCCAATCCATCAGAGCGCAATCTCCAATCTGGGCCCGAGACCAGAGCTCATATATCATAGGACTCCCACACGATGGCGATGTATATGTGCAGAATATTTTTACGATTAAAGTTACTGTTTTATTATATTCCACGTTTTATGTAAGTTTTCTTACTTTATATTCAACCGCAATTACTACAGCAGACGTCTTTTCGCAGTTTCTAACAATTGCCCAATGTGAATGTTTTTAACGCTAAATGGGATTTCAGGGGAGATTCCGAAGCAGTAGCAAATCATAATACACCTCTTAGTTCAGAGGTTTAAAAGGAGATGACATCTGTAAGTTCACAGATAAAATAATCTAGTTAGTCATCGTGAGCAAGCGGCAATCGGGCCGTTCATTCAGCCAAACCGCCCGTAACAGTTGGCAGCCCACCAAACCAACGAAGCGTTACATTTTCTCAACGAGATTTCCACGCTCATTCAAGCGGTTCGTACCTTAAAAACATTAGACTTCCACCATTCATCCTAACCTAATTTCGTTCGCAACGGTCAGCCGCCATCTTGCGCGCCATTTAAATTTCAAAATAAGAACTCCGACCCCACCGTCACTTAAAATGACAAGTAAAGTTACGGACACCGCTCGCGACCGATTAATGAGCTCATTTCGCGCCATTTTTATTTATTTGTCATACCAAATGTGTTGTTATAATAAATGCACTTACTTTATTACTGTGTTGCCCATATTAATTTCGTAAATTGATGGTACTTCTTAGAACTTTTCTTTTTTTAGGATATTTTTAAAATCTCTTAAAACGCGTGACGTGCGTTTTTTACGCAAACTGCGTTTCGTTAGAGCAAATCCTTTTTAGATCGACTATGTTTTCATGTCACAGCTGAAACGAAATTGAACTTTATTTATCGTCCTGTAAAGTTGAATTCCAGAAGATGTGTAGCATTAGTGCGCTCAGAAACTGCGGCGCGTGATGAATCGAAGCGAGGACGGAACTAATAAAACAATGACCCTACCTTTGGCCTTGGGACAGGAACATGGTTGCTGTGAAAATAATACATTTATTAGCTTGCACTTTTAACAGGAAAATATTAACTGTTTATTAATTGAAGTTGCGGATTCAAATGAAACTACCTTTATTTTCAATATGGAAGGCAACTTTAAATGAATTCCGAACGCCAACGGTATATCAACTGACAAAGCAGCATATTTAGGACGCAAGAATTTAATAAATATTATTATTTAAAAAACATTCAACGCGTACGAAGTCGCGGGTACAGCTAGTTATATAATGAACGACTTACAGACGCCGAATTAAAGACCAAAGATAGACACTTTTTTTTTTTGGGTCCCAAATTTCACCTTAATATAATTCCTTTTAGTTATGTCAATAAAGTGATTTATTTAAATCATACAAAGAAATTGTAAGTTCGACAACCTTTAAATATGCAAGGAGCAGCGTTTTATTTGTGTTCGGACGTAATAAAGATGAATAGACATTAATTTAAATCCCTCCATATACGGGTGGGTACAATCAAACGGTGGCACACGATAAATCCATAGGATTTATAGTTGCAATTCCCGCCAAAATTGTCGACAAGATGGCGACGGCGTCTACTCGGCTAGCAGTTAGATTTTTATCTTAAGGCGAAGACTTTATTCTGCACTTGCAGTACTTAAAGTAAGTGCATAAAGGAATATTACTAACTAGCTTTCCGTCCCTGACTGCACCCGCGTGTATTAGAATATCACATAGCCTTAAGATATGGGCTATTAATAAAACATCTTCTTGGCCGTCGGGTGCAAATAAAGCCTATGTTACGCAAGGACAGTGTAGTTTTTCAAGATTGTAAGATTTTTGAAATCGCTTCGGTATTCCTAGAGAGTATTTTTTATTTTAGAAGAGATTCATTAAATATAATTTTTCATAGTCACAATTTTTTTTTATCTTGTACTTAAACGATGAGTAACCAATGGGCTCTCTTAACCAAACGAGTACAGCATGGGGTTCTTTATGAAGGGTGTGAAGAGATTTCTGAAGGGTCGGCTACGCGCGAGTCATACCCCTGGTGTTGCAAGCGTCCATAGGCTGCGGTTACCGCTTACCATCAGGCCGTATGCTTGTTTGCTACCTGAGTGGTATAAAAAAAACCAATCGAATATTACTCCTTTAATATGAGAGAAGGATATAATTACAAAGGAGGTAAAAGCAGTGTGATCGACGATAACCTACTTGGATTGGAACGCGACATGCAAATGGTCATAAAAGTACTTTAACTTCGTTAAAAGAATTTACATCAGCATGCCTTCGCACAGCTTGTATCTATTTTCCTTTAAGAAACCTTGTTTACCAGTTTCCCCACTCAACACCGCAGGCGCAACGAGGGAATCATTTTATATATTTTATCTTTAAAATAAAATGCGTGTACTGCCTCCAGGCGATGCGACCTTTCAGATGCATTTGCGATGCGTGCTGTGTAGACATACCTATTTTAGTTGTAGTCGGTAGGAAGGTTCAGCTCGGGGCTATAATGGTGGTACATTGTAGTTAATCTAGTTAACGATTCCATGGTTTAGTGAGAGTAAGTTTGCTGTCTGATTTCATTTTTTTTCTATTGGAGTGTAACTAAATGATTTTTTAAGCATATTGACATTTTTGATGATTCTGACCGGTGAAGGAAACCTGCATACGTCTGAGAAGAAATTCCAGGACGTATTGCCTAAGAGACGGCGACGGACTCACCATCTGTTACGTTGGCACCCAATTATCTTCGGTGGAAAGTGGGTGTTGTAACACCTCTGCCTACCCCTTCGGGGACCCTTGTGGGAGAGCGTGAAGTTATATTATTATTATTTATATTCTGACGAATGTTTGATTTCACAGAACGATAATTTGACACCGAGTCAGATGTCGTATCTGGTCCGACCAGCTAGTCAAACAACGGCCACGTGGTCGCTTACCAGAAATAACGAGTTTATCTAGGGTAGCATTTTCGCGCTTCGCTATGGCCAAAATGTGAGAGGATTCTTTGAAGGCAGAAGAGAGAACCGTACGGCATAGGCTTCGTTAAAAAACAATGATCACACAACGAAAATAAACAGTAGTCAGAAAGTAGGTTTACGATTCGTACCTCAATCTCATAAAACGACATTTTTCAGCACCGCAAAGCCGAAGCTTAAAGCATCCTGGAGCCGACGCGTGCGCATTGAATCTTGCACTTTATCAAGATTTCTGTCGTCGTGAGTATTTCGCGCCGATACACACGAGACGTTGATCAATCGATTTGCGCACACGCATCGATTACAACATCGATGTTAAGGCATGTAAGAGAACATCTTGGTTTATTCCAGCAGAAAACGATGATTTCTACAGACAGCTCATTTAATTCACAATTCAAATGGCATACCTACCAAATTATAACCCGTCAGCTTATAATAAACTAGGTTTTTGCGACTTCGCCCGCATGCAATAGATTATATAATGTAGCCTATGTTACTAAGTGTCCATCTATAGGAGAAAGATTTGAATCGGTTTAGAGTTCATTCTTTACAAACAAAATCACAAATCTTTCATCATTATAATATTAGTGTATAATAGTAATTGTTTCACTTGACACCCAACGCCAGCGCTAACTTCAACCATCACACCTCTGGCCTCTCGCCATCAACGGGGATTCATACTCACATTGGAACCAAAATTGTCTTCCGGTTTTCGGTTCTGAAGGAGTTTCCTTCCATAGACAATCACTTTGTAGAATGTACTCCCTACTGTGGTGTTCCTAAAAGAGTACAGCATGGAGTTGTTTTAGGTGAATAACATTTAACAAGTTATCTTTGATGTTTTGATTAGCATGGTGGGAATGCTTCCGAATGAATACGGGTCACCTAAAAATGAATACCTTTTAGCTGAAATCCGTTTTCAATACGATATCCCAGTTAAAGCTACCTGGAATCCGTACCCGTAGCAGGAACATTGTCGACAACGTATTCGAAAACGTAACTCGCGAAATGTCAAAATTGTCATAGTAATTTTTAGTTCCACTTTTCACCGCCGCAGCGCTGTTCATTTTCCAATACAAAAATAGTCGAAGGCAATACGAAAACGTTGTCGACAATGTTCATGCTACCGGCACTGGTATAAGCTTTTAATACGAATATGGTAATGAATAACTTTACAGAGGGTGTATCGGATGCTCCGGAAATTTGATTTAAATTGGACACATACCCAAAAGGGAGCCTCTATTTAATTAGGGCAGACATGTTACAGTAGCTCCGTGATTAGAATAAAATTGTAATATATTCTTCTATTCTCAAATTCCTTTTGGATGTCGCTTGAACCAGAACTGAGCTAGGAACTAGCTAAATAAATAAGATTTTAAATAAATAAAAACAAAAGATATAAAAAACGTTAAATCAAAAAAAGCCCCTAGTCACTTCCACAAGTAACTTTTGAAACGTTCACGATTTAAGCACTTAGCAATGACATAAATAATCTGATCACGTGGGCAAAGACAGCTCGTGATGACGGTCAGTGTTTGGCCCTTAAAGCACGGTAAAGTGCACTGCTTGAAGTTTAGGTACAGTCCAAAGGTGCCTTGTAATAACGTCGAGGTAAATAAATAAACGTGTATCGCGTGTAAAACCCGTTTTTTTTGTTTTTTTTATATAATAATTTATTTTTCAAAAGAATACGTACATTGCATACAGTATAATATCTTGTGGTTACCTCACTAGGCAAGCCTGTATCGAGGTAACCTGGATTCATTTACGTGGTTATACACATTATTAAATTAATACTCAATTACCAGCCAATCAGACAAAAGTATGATTTAAAGAGCTGTACACCACACACTTCCTATCCGCCTTGTTTTCATCTCAGCATCACCCAAAGGTTGGCTGGTAGAAAATGCCTACGGCATTAAGTCCGCCTTGGCAAACTATATTTGTATGAAGTGTTAATAAATAAAATAAAATAGGTATATGACAGAAATCAGACGGAACTGAAGACCTTTGAATCAAGTTACGTTATCGTACAACGTAATATTCCGCCGAGATGCGCCATTACATAGATTGTCACGTATTCGACATGAAATTCAAATGAGCTGTCGCCCGCTGCACTACCTGATTCCGGAAATACTCTTTACGACTTCCCTCTTTTATCAAATACCCCGTTTTATTCGACATTCCGGTTTTTATGCGTTTTTAATTCTGAAAAATGGTTTCGTTGATCAGGCTTCGGTTGGAGGAAGCTACAAAAACGGCTTTATACATCCGGGAGTTTTAACACAAAATTGAGAGTTATGTGTTTGTTGATAAGGATGTTTATTTATTGGGCGCGTTATGTAACATAAACGGGTTGATATTAACATATGAGTTGTCGTTAGATTCGTGTCAATGGTAAATTAGTGTATAAAAAAATTCTGTTGTGTCTATTTATTTCTCTATTTTTTACTTTCAGTCGTGGAAGTAATATACATACACACCACACGTCAAGTCCCTCACGGGGTAGGCAGTGAGTATAGAGCGCCTTCACTCTTGACTTATAACCTCTTTTGCTTTTTTCAAATGTTTTATATTGGTTTGTTACAGCCTATATACAGTTGCTCCGGTTGTGCCATTTAAGTCAAAAGATATTTTTTTTATACCACTAAGGTGGCACAAAAGCATACGGCCCACCTGATGGTAAGCAGTCACCGTAGCCTATAGCCGCTAGCAATACCAGGGGTATCACTAACGGGGTGCCAACCATGTTGTTGATGAGGACTCACTGTGCTAGCAGCAATACTACTAGCCCAGCGTATCCTCGTGGAGCACTGGCAACCTTACTTACCGCAAAAACACAACACTACATCAAGTATTGTTATTTCACTGCAGTATTCCGTAAGGCGGAGGTACAGTCCCCAGTCCGGCGGCTCCAATTTAAATGGGAAAATCGCCGTACCGTTGTCTAACAAAGTTAATTTTCATTTATAATTGTCTATGGAATTATACGTTGCCAATATAATTAATTGAAATACATTGGCGCCAATTCTGTGGTACGAAATCACAAAACTAACTTATTAGACAGGACTAAAAAGTATTGCCATCCTTATTTAATCCCGCACATGAGAAAGGGATAGCAAGTCTTTAAGTCCTGTCAAATTAGTTAAGTTTAGTGATTTCGTACAACAGACTCGACACCAATCGAAATATAAATGCATAAATTGATTGTCAAAATTGAAGTCTACTGTCATTTAATTTATTCGATCTATATTGCTATTTTAAAACATTTGTCATATATCCTCCTCCTCGCGTCGTGTTCCTCATTACTGAGGGTCGTGACCCCCTCCACGGATCACTTTCTTTTGTACGATGCCGCGCCATCTAGGTCTATCTTCAGCGGCATGCATGGCATTGTGTGCGGTTGTGTCGAGTGCGGTGCGGATTTGGTCAGACCATCGCAGAGGACTTCGGCCTCGTAGTCTCTTTCCTTCTATCTTGCCGGTCACGACAAGCCTTTCAAGGTTGTCGCTTCTCTTCCGGGAAACATGACCGAAGTAGTCCAGGACTCGCTTTAAACAGATTGATGTTAGTCTGGTGGTCACACCGAGTTCTTTGAGTATTGATGCGTTCGTCCTCATGGCTGTCCAAGGGATGCGCAACATCCTCCTCCAGCACCACATCTCAAATGCGTCAACTCCGGTTCTTCGGTCATTCGCTTTGAGCGTCCAGGTCTCTGCACCGTAAAGGAATATGGAAAACACCAGGCATCTAACGAGTCTTATTTTAGTGTGCTTTTTGATCGATCTGTTTTTCCATATCCCTGTTAACTGACTCATCGCGCTCTTAGCCACGTCTTCGCACTTCAATGTCGCAGGAGCCAGTGTTGGAAATGGTGGAGCCCAGGTAATTAAAGTTGTTGACAGTTTCCAGTTTCAACGTCCCATTGAGCTGCAGTTTGTTGGAGCGATCCACGATCATCACTTTTGTCTTTGCCTTGTTAATTTGGAGACCAAGTTCGTTGCTAACCTTTTCCATTCTCTCCAATAAGCACATCATTTCGGTTTCTGAGGTAGCCAAAAGAGTTGTGTCGTCGGCATAACGCAGGTTGGTAATCTTGACTCCGCCGACGCTCACACCTCCTCCCCAGCCGTCCATCGTACGTCTCACAATGTATGTGTATGCGTTGAACAGGATTGGGGACAGAATACAGCCCTGTCTCACCCCCTTTTCGAACTTGAATGGTCCAGATATTGTCGAATCAATCTTAGCAACGCCCTGACTTTTACAATATAAGTTCTCTACAAGTGCAATCAGATGACGTGGAACCCCTAGCTCCGATAACACTCTCCATAGTTGAGTCCAATCCACACAGTCGAAGGCCTTGCTGTAATCGACAAAGCACAAGACTATGGGCGTGTCAAACTCATAGGCTTTTTCAATGAGTTGTCTCACATTGAGTATGTGTTCGCGAGTACCTCTGCCTTTAACAAAGCCTGCTTGTTCCTCGGGTAACTGCCAATCTATGTAATGTCTGATACGTTGATTTAATATGTAAAGCAAGACCTTACTGGCATGGGATATCGATGATAGGGTTCTATAATTTTCACACTTTTTAGTCGACCCTTTTTTGTGTAGGGGAATTATGATAGATTCCGTCCAGTCTTCAGGCCATTTGCCAGTGCGCCAGATGGTGTTACAGATGGTATGAAGTGCATCGATCCCCTTATCGCCCATGGCCTTGAGAACTTCTGCCGTGATAAGATCAGGTCCAGGAGCTTTCTTTGGTTTAAGTCGCTTCAGTGAGGCCGTGATTTCGGAGCGGAGAATATCTGGCTCAAAAATCATACTGCTCCAGTCGCTCTGCCAACAGCCCGTGGTTGTGGTATTGGGTTTCTTGTATAACTCTTCGCAGTATCCCCTCCAGTCCTGTCATATATATAATTATATATACATTTTAAGACAGTCTCCACGTGTGGTCTTGCCGCTAAAATGGTGTAATCGTAAATGTGACTAATTGGCACAAATCGTTAAAACGACGTTAACTGTCACGCGGTTTTTCGTTGAAATGTTTCAGACTTGTACTAAAAATCATTTTAAACTCTTACTCAGGTTTGTTTTTTTTTTCAATTTAATTATAAAGTTATTTGCATTTAGATATTTATGTTAAGGTTGTTGGTGTTATAAGTAAGTTATAAATTGAGACATTGCACACCAGTTCCAACCAATATAACTAAGATAAGATGGATGGACTGTAATTATTTTTTTGGAATTTGTTGCAAGGAATTATTTTATGAGAATTTCGAAACTGAACAATTATATATTTTGTATTATATTATATTATTATACTAATGTAAATTTTGTAATCATAAAATATGGTGTTAATAAACTATAAAAAAAACTATTCTTTAGCAAAATATATTAAAAAATTAGGTGTGGCACTCGGAGACTGCCGCGGTAAAGCTATTGCATGGCATTTTTTATCAACCTATGCAATTATAATTATTTATTTATTTTATTAATGCAGTATTTTTTTATATACCTATATACTTTCTCACAAACAGCTGATTACAGTAGTTTTCCAATACAACCAATGCCACCTAAGGCGAGTTGCTGAACTAAAGAGACAAGCGTGATATTTCAAAAAGTCATTAAAAGTTCTGGTATTTATCGATAGATGGAACTAAAAAGTATCACCGCTGTGCCGGTCGGAGTGGGGGTGTTAGGTTTTTTTCGTTACGGAATTTCTGGATTCGGTCCCCACGCTCAAGGCCCGCGATAAAAGCTATGCAATAGCTTAAAACTTCGATATAACGTACCGCTTACATAATTACTCACAATTAGCAACAGTTTAAAAAACGGTAATGTTACACCATCGTTATAATAAGGTGTAATTACCACCTTCAAAATAAGCCATTGTATAGAAGAAACCGGTAATAAAGATGTGCCTATCTAGACATATTGACAAATGGCCCTAAGTTCATAGGTCAGCGGTGAAAGTGTCCGTATTTCCATTTGCATCGCAACTTTGTTGTGAGAATGAGATAGATGATCTATTCTAAGGAATGCGGGAAAGGGACAGTTTGATGGTTTATCTTTATCAACTTTGACTAGAATATTGAAATATGATCGATTGTGAAATATACGTACAATCGAGTTGTGAAGTGGTTTCCGATTTTTTCGATTGATTTGATAAAATGTAGACCAATTTCAAATTTAGGATTGAGATTCTTATTCTTATTTCTCTCAAGATTATTAATATCACTCATGAGAAACAAATATTATTTACAAGGTCATTATAACTCGTTTCGATTCGAGCATAGAAAAAAAAAACAAGGAATAAAATAAAGGTTGTTACGATTGCAAGAATGCAGTAATTATTATTTAATTTATTATTTTACATTCGAAACTCGAAAAAGTAAATTTTAGTACTCAGCTTGAAACAAAAACAATATTGACTTCAATTAACAATTCCGTGTAAAGATACTGGCCACCTTAAAAAAAATCTTGACAAAAATCGAATTATAAAAAAATATATTTAAAAAATGGAACGTAACAAAAATAAGGAAAGCGCACACATTCGGAGATGGGAACGTAACGGGATTCAGGCGGTGTGCTCGCTGTTAGGAAATCGAGTCACGGCGCGCTTCGTTAGCGCGGGTACACACAGACTGCGACTGTGCCTAACCTGTCTTATGATGTGTAAAAGGGTTTATATAGGCATTTGGTGACAAACGAGTGAAGATATTTTTAGTATTATTTTTGCAGTGACTTCTTTAGGCGCGTTGCGTGATTTTTTATAACTGCAAAACGTATGGGTTCGCGTCACCGACATGCGACATATTAAAGTGACGTGTCATTCCAAAGATTTAAGTTTTAACTTCTGTCCGCAGTCCCAATTATTGCATCTTTTATCTATCTACAAAGACACAATAAGAAAACTAATACCAAAAAGAAAAGTGGGATTTTTTTATGAAAATATCCCACCCAATTCTACGTTCTGGTTACGAACTTTCGTCCATATAGCACGCCACTGTCCGCAGTATGCTAACTCTTGGCACATCTAACTGAAGTTTGACAGATGGATTCGTCATGATAATTTTCCGGACTAAATTCCGTACAAGCTTCCGGACAAATAAAACAAATAAATCTTAATTTATCTTCTTTCCCATCATTGAGAAGCAATAAGAGACGTCAAATAAATCACCGAAGTTTTACGGTGTAATCAAACACAACGGGAACTGAACTAGAAGATTTCTCAATAAATTATCCGCCGATCTACAAGGCATAGGTGGCCAAAAGTTAGAACAATGTCCGCCTACGAGCTAGCAGGTTGATTCTGATGCTAGTGCAGTGGCCCGGACCGGACCGTTACTATTTAGGACGTCGCGCCGAACATGGCGCTCCACTAAGTAAGGCTGTGGTCGCTTTCATAGCGGAGTTAGTTCCGGACTTTTGATGTGCAACAATCTGCGGGAGTGCTTAGGATATGGGACGGAAGCTAAGCACTTTACTACAGGATGCAGCGTTATTTGATTTAACCAATCAGCGCGTTGGTAAAGTTCGCTGTCAGATATCGGATGTTACATATTATATGCGACTACTGCAAGACTTGCTCGTTTGTTTTATACATAATGTTGGCATATATTCTGAAGCAGGGGAGAGGGGGTTTGATACTTTCCCGCCTACCTACTATCTACTGTAAAGAGCGAAAAAAGTTGTACTATCAGGCGGACCGCACTCCTGCTTACCGATTTTTGGTATATAAAAATTACAGACGACTGCATTTTAATAAACCGCTCATAAAAGGTTTACGCGACATATTACATATCATAAACGCCTATGCAGCTGGTGTAGAAATCGTCCAAGAAAGGTCGCGTTTAAATCTTAATAAATCTTATTCCCGCTTTCCGCTGCAACTGTACCCGCTGCCCATTGATCTCGTGTTTACAGGCGGCGCGTGGGCAGGTGCTAAAGGGCAGTCGCGCGCGAAAGCGATAATTACATTATTGCCCACTCATTACTTATGTGGTCTAATCAGTTATGTGAATGAATACCCGAAATGGTAGAATAGTGAAACTAATATGTCGTAAGTTATTTTTTTTTGTTGAAAACCGTAATATATCGTAAGTTGTTCAGCGTAATATTTAAAAAAAATATTTTTTAGAACAAGCAGTGAACTACTACGTTCTGAAAAATGTATTATCGTTTCAAAGTCATGTGTATATGCCTTCTTCCCACTTCTAGATCCTTAGTGACATCTACATTTATTTTTAAACAGTAATGTCCAAAATTCAGTTTATTTAAAAAAAGCGGTACGATAAATCACTGCTCAAAACATCTGTCAGCGTCCGTACCTGCGCGTACGCAGAGCAGGTGAACAGTCCTCAGTTTATGAGCTCGTAAACACGGAGACGGGGAGTCGAATCTCGAAATAAAACATGTATGCTGAGAATTTTCCATGTATTTGTATTTCATGTTTCAATGTATTTTTATGCGCGACTGTACCATCACTGTCACTACCAATTATTGAACTATTGATATTCAACGTTACTTGTAATAATTTACTATAATTAATTAAATTAATAATACATACCATAACACCAGGTCCCTTTCGGCGTAGGCATGTTTTTATACGACTAAGGTGGCAAACAAGCATACGGCCCGCCTGTTGGTAAGCGGTTACCGTAGCCCATGGACGCTTGCAACACTGGATATCACTCGCGCGTTACCGACCCTAAAAGCAGAGAGTTTAGAGCGTTATTTCACTCTTGACTTGCACAGCGTTGTACACCTCTTTTACTTCCTCTATGTCATCAATCTCATTATTCATGCTCCCGTTTGAGTAATCTTTGTTTGTTGTCTCACCCTCGCAGTTTTAATTAGGTATATTTATTAATTTAATTTGGTCCCAATTATTCTCCATAATGACACTACATTTTCCAAGTCATTAACGAAACCAAAGCAATGCTTTGAATAACTATTTTGATAACAAATCAGATGCAAAAGCAAGCCGAAACAATATCAAAACCACGGATTCACGTTTTGACGATCATTTATTAGGTCGCCGAACACGTCACGATGTGGCTACGTGACGGATCCGACGCGTTCACGGCAGCATGAAGTATTTTTTCGCTCTGTAAATTGATTTTCGAATCGATTTGACGTTACGATGTCATTCGATTGCGACGGAGCGATGACCGTAAACATTATGAAGTTCAATGTGTCAGTTTTTGTTCAATTTGGATGATCCAGTTTTAAAGTAGTAGTAGTAGTAGTGCCCGAAGGCCATTTAAAATCAGATACAATATAAGCCCAAGTGTTATTTTAATTTGTAATGATAATTAAATTATCTTTTGGATCAAATTTTTAAAAGTATTTATTAATTATATTATTACCAATATAGTAATTTTATTCATCGTATATCTATAGTTATAGATTACGTTGCCATATTCAATCATTACCTACAAGATTCCCAGAGGCAGTTTAAATAATTAACTTTTTAATCTCCTTTTTTCCATACCTTCAATCCCTTGCGATATAAACACTCCTTTTTCAGGAATGTTCTTGTAACGTACGAGCAGAATAACTCATTTGAATTTATTTGTGCTGATCGACACTCCGCTATCAATCAATCGCTGGATGTTTGCGATTTTAGCCCTAATACTGATTGCATTACCGATGAAAGTTGCGTGGATTAATTACGTGCCGCTGATGTGGCATTTTGCGGTGAATCGTGTTAGGTTGAATTTCCGTAACGCCATTTAATTTTATTCCTACTGACTCATCACGAAATCTCATGAGTTATAAAGCCGACAACTTAAAACTTGGCAAGTAGGTTTCATTTCATTGGCATCCGTTTGACAAACAACTCGTAATCGTAGAAAATAGGGATATAATTTTGGGGAAAATTTGCAAAAATCGTTCACCATAAGAGTCATATTATCACTGAGTAACATAGGCTATATATTATATTGCTACGCGAGCGAAGTCGAGGGGAAAAAGCTAGTTTAGCTTAGCTTTTATATTTTGTGCCCTTACTTCCATTTCCCAGTGCTTACTCAAAACTGTGATGGTAATAATTATAACAATTAGTATCTATAATAATCTACACTATTAATATTATAAAGAGGAAAGATTTGTATTTTTGTGGGTTTGTATTGAATAGGCTCCGAAAATACTGGATCGATTTCAAAAAATCTTTCACCGTTAGAAAGCTAAATTATCACTGAGTAACATAGGCTATATATTATACTAGCTGCCCGCCCCAGCTTCGCACGGGTGGACAAAATATTTGATAAATGTCTATGCTCCGACACTAATGTCTACCCGTGCGAAGCCGGGGCGGGCAGCTAGTAATAATTAATGTAATCGCCTGAACTGGTTGTAATGAGGCTTATCTTATTATCTTAGTATCGGTCTTGAGCGAGGTGTTGCACGGCCGCTTAAGTGGTATAAGTGAACACACAAGTGCAAATGTATGGTAATTTGAGAAGTAATTTTCACACGTATATTACCTCCAAGAAATGACATTGTGATTTTGAACGAAAGCAGTATTCAGTGGCCTTTTTAGAAATCCTACTAATATTATAAATGCGAAAGTTTGTGAGTATGGATGGATGTTTGTTACTCTTTCACACAAAAACTACTCAACGGATTTGGAACACAGATAATTTATAATCTGGATTACACATAGGATACTTTTTAGCCCGGGAAAATTTTAGGTTTCTCTGAAATTCTCAGCTCAACGCGGACGTAGTCGTGGGCAGAAGCTAGTGTTAAATAAAAATAAGCAACTTGGTAGAATCTAAAGTTTTGTCCAAATTGGTTTCAGATGAGATCTCTTCTTCTTCTCTTCACTTTACTATATAAAATTCAGGAATAATGATAATTAAATCTTAAAAATCTAATGAGCCAACGTTTTTAAAGAAAGAATTACAAATTTCAATGCTTCTTGGCACCCACCCTCCCGCGTGACAACAATTTGGGACAAGTGTTTTTTTTATTAGGATTTTTTAAGATGAAAAAATCTCAATGTTTATCCAAAAGTTATTAAAATAGGTCTTTCCAATTACTGAAGTAATCTTAATACTCACTTACTTTACTTGCTAATTTAATCTTAAAAAACTTCTGAATATACGTTTTTGAGACTCGGTTTAAAATGCTGCCTTTACCATAAAATATATATGTTTCTGCTTAAGTTGTTATAAATTAATGGCTCGACTGAAGTATGTATGTAAATGTATTTTTTTGTTTGTAATGAATAAAATTAAAAACTACTGGACCGATTACAAAACTTCTTCATCCGATAGCATATAATAAATTAGTAACAGCCGCTATATTAAATTGCTATGCGGGAGAAGTCACTGAGAAAATGCTAGTACATTTATAAAAAGCTTAATTTAAACAAAAAAAAACATTTACACTTATTTCAACGACTGTACGTTTATGACACCTTCTGAATACAAAAATTACGGGTAAAATGTTATTACACTGCCCCGTATTAAATAAGCTCTTTAGTGACCCTTATTTAAACTATCTCTAAGAAGTTAAAGCTTATTTTTGATCATTAAGTTTGTAAAATTGGTGTGAGATGGTAAATTCTTGTTCAATTTTCGTATTTTTTTATAATAATGTGTCTTTTACAGCACAATTATAATTTGTATTAAACGTGGAAAAGGCATGTTGAGATAATTGCTTTAATGATAATCGTACCCAATGCATTAGACATGTCAATAATGGTTAAAAATATTAGTTAGGATTTGGTGTAATAGTTACCGATTTAAAATCACGTTAACGAGAAAAAATTCGCTTAGTTGGATACAATTTTTATATTTTATTCGACAACGGTAATTTTGTTTATTGAATGCGTTGGTTAATTATAAATATTAGTTAAATTTATTGGTTATATTCAACATTTCTACAATGCATTTAAGTATATGTATAAATATATGATAAGGAGGTAATATTTGGACATTTTTTTCGTAGGTATGTATTGACGAGACCTCTGGTCTAGTGGTTATACCTGACTGCTACGCCAGGGGTCGCGGGTTTGATACCCGCCGGGGCAAACATTTATGAGACAAACATGTTTAGCTTGCGTCTGGGTGTTTGGTATATATATATATATATATATAAGTTCAGCTGCTGGTTCCCATAGTACAAGCATTGCTTAGTTTGGGCCAGATGGCGTTGTGTGACAATGTCCAGGCATTATTATTTTATTATTAAGACGAAACAGATTAAACTATGAAGTTGATCTAAATAAGGGTATTCTAAAATACGTTTCATTTAAATGTTACGCAAATAAATAATTTAATTCATTTTGACTTGCGCACTTACAGGCAGCTTGATATTGTGTTTCTTTATTATTTGGATTGCACGATAAAAATGTTACAATCAACTATTACTCCGGCAGTTTTATTGAAACGAAGGAATTGTCTATCAAAAAGCAATCAAGAGTTCCTCGGAGAAAAACTTTTACGATATTCCATTTCAAAAATATCTGATCTTAAAACAGCTAGGCTTGTTTAATTATATTTAGCCATAAACTTGTAGTATTGCAAATATAATCTTAGCATTAATAAAAAGGGCATAAAATAGAAAAACACGGCAAAAACTTTGTAAAGGGAAACTGGCTACAAAAATCCGAGACAAATTTCTATGGCAACACGACCAGTTTGCGGAGACAAGTTGCAACGTGCGTTTGCATTCGTCCTCATGTAATATTTATTTGGTCGGATAATCAGCTAGTTGCTTGCAGAAATCAATGCATTCCTCACAAGTTGTGGGGAACAGTGACGAGCAGAGCGGGAGCGGAAGCGAGAGCGACTAGCAATTTATAATGTACACAATGAACTGGTGTCCTAGAAAGATATGATAATTATACAGATAAAAAAAAATCCTAAAATAAATTGATTGTCATTTTGTTAGACACACCTCTAATATGACAACACATTTTTGTTGCTAACCATACATTGGTTGGCACTTTAAAGTGTGCCAAAAGAAGCATTAAATTCAACATGGGGCAAACAATGAATTTTTTGGAATGTGGGACGAAAATGTGGGGCCAATGCGGAACAAATCCTCTCAGCCTAGCCCTACCCCATAAGCCCTTTACGGAAGGCCTGAAGACTGAAAATGTATAAGATATGCTGTCATCATACTAAAGGCAAAAATATATGGGAATTTAGGTTTTCTAAATGTCTCTTAACTCATGCGCTACTTTGAGAAATGAAATGTTTACAAAGTTTATTTTACACTAGCTTTTTTCCTCTCGACTTCGCCCGCGTATCAATTTAATATATAGCCTATGTTACTCAGTGATAATGTAGCTATCTAACGGCAAAATAATTGTTGAATTCGGTCCAATAGTTTCGGAGCCTATTCAATACAAACAAATAATCAAACCTATCCTCTTTATAATATTAGTGTAGATTAGTGTAAATATCTTACTTTTTATCGCTATAATCCTTCCCGCTGGTTCCCTCCATTAAGCACTAACCCGGGCGCCGTGGCCAATAGCACATGTTTTATTCATCCGCGACGCTCTGCCCTGGGAGGCCACTCGCGGACTCTACATTCATGAGAACACCAACATCTTGAAATGGAGACATATTTATAAAGCTAGCTCTGTGTGCGTAATCTATATTGATGGAATCATATTTGTTGCTTTAAACTTTTTACCTCAGATCGCCTCTGTGCGGTTGTATGTTATGTTTGAGACGCAAAAGTAAGGTCTTAGGTTCGACCCCCAGATCCGAAAATATTTTTTTCTATGATTACATAAATGTTCATATTATGTAGGATTAAGGAATATGCCCGAAAAAAATACGGAATTTTAAAACCGATATGGTTTTGTTTTGTCTCTTTTACACGCGGACGAAGTGGGACAACAGCTATTAGATAATATGATTTGTCCCGCATTGGCCCCACATTTTCGTCCCACATTCCAAAAAAATCCTTGTTTGCCCCGTGTTGAATTTAATCCTTGTTTCGCCCCACTTTGAAGTTCCAACCAATGTATGGTTAACAACAAAAAATTGTTATAATATTAATATGAAAAACCAGAATATTAGTATGAAATGCCTGTTGGTACAGTGGCTAGATCCGTAAGGATCATCGCTAGAGAGGATCGAAGCTCGGCCAGTCCGATAAGGCCTACTTTCCTACCTTTTTAGGTAAATTATATGAATTATTGTGGTTGAAGCAACGGCCTGTCATCTGATGGGCCCAGGTTCGAATCCCGGCCTGTACCAATGAGTTTTTCTAAGCTTAAGTACAGTGATTAATCACACCATGGACTTTTAAAAAGAGAGGTAGGGCGATTTGGGATTTCCCGTGGGGTTTCCCATTTAAATTGGAGCCGCCTGACTGGGGACTGTACCTCCACCTTGCAGAAGACCGCAGTGAAATAACACTACTTGATGTAGTGTTGTGTTTCTGCGGTAAGTAAGGTTGCCAGTGTTCCACGAAGATACGCTGAGCTAGTAGTAATGCTGCTAGCACAGTGAGTCCTCATCTACAACATGGTTGGCAGCCCGTTAGTGATACCTCTGGTATTGCTAGCGGCTATAGGCTACGGTGATTGCTTACCATCAGGTGGGCCGTATGCTTGTGTGGCACCTTAGTCGTATAAAAAAACTATTTTTGAATATATTCCCACAATTTGCAAAGTACACCATGTGATGATTGCAATACGAATTACATCTGAGATTACAACACGTTGGTCAGTTAACCTCTTCGCAAAACCCACAGATTTCCATCTGAGCCCAAGCAAAGCTCCATTAAATATATTTTTGGCAAACATAACAAGTAAAGAACTTGAGTCATTGAAATTCGTGACGCTATAAGCAGATCCACAGACAGAAAGGGCTTCCAAAAGATCGTATTGGGACGTCACGTATCCGACTCGGCAAGTAGAGTCGGATGCGACGGATCACGTACGAGCCCCGCACGTGGCGCGAGAAAGTGCTCTTTTTCTCATTAGTTTTATTCACTACGGGATAGGTTTTGATGCGAGGGGAAGTTGGTGGCTACCGACTTAAGTAACTGACATTCGGGCATTTGGACGTTCTAATTGCAGATTCTCGATGCATATCGTTGGATAGTATTTTGTTTTTTAATTGTGAGTTTGTTGAGTAAGTACGCTAGAATTGTGGTCACATTCTGTACTCGTAGCGAGAAAATATTCATGTCAAAATGACAAAAAATCATTAGAATTTTTGATTCCAGTTTCGCCGGCGCAGCCCTGCTTAGCTTCCCATACAAATTAGTAGAAAGCGATTCGAAGATGTAGTTGAAAGTTTTCGAGTCTCAAACTGGCGATATACTCGATAATGCTCTCAATGTTATAATATAGTACTATGGAGCTGGTCTGATGATGGATCAGGAAGCCATAACAGCATCAGCTTTAGTCCCCACAATGCTCATTGCAAGTCAAAACAAACGTACAAAATAAAAACAACCACAAAGGCTTTCGAAAGCTCCCATTGAAAAATAATTTCGCGTCCAACCATTCTGCGTGAAATATCAAAGCGATTTAATCACATTATCCCACACAAGGCTCCCATCCTATGGCAATTAACTTGATACGTAGGGATTAATTAAATTAATAAACTCGTTATCACGTGTAGCAATTTGCCGTTGTCGAGTTAATGTTGTCGGGGCGGCGACGTTTGGCGAACAGTTTCAACTCGGATCTAATCGAATTATAGGGAAAGGCCTTAGATCATCTAAGGGATCTAAGGGAAAGGCATTTATAGAGAAGCTTAGTCATGTCTTAAAGGTGTAAGTTGGCATTTTGTAGCGAATAAAATTACTAATCGGAACACAATACAATCTTCAGTTTAAGAAGCAGTTGGATTATTAGCGCTCGATTAATATTAGGTCCTTACATATGAAATTGGCGTTTTGTATGGGAGGAACAAAAAGTCGAATATTTTTTAATATAATATATTTAATTAATCAAAGTATGAACCATTATTTTCTATGCACTTTTGCCATCTCATAGGTAGTTCATTGATCCCTTTACTAAAAAAACCAGTCGGACGGGAATCAATAAAATCTTTGAAGGCGATTTGGACTGCCCCATCGGAGTTGAATTTTTTCCCTTGCAAGAAGTTATCCAAATTTCGAAAAAAATGGTAATCTGTTGGAGCAAGGTCCGGGGAGTACGGAGGATGTCTTAGACTTTCCAATTGAAGCTCTTCTAATTTAGTAGCCGTCTGTAGCGCAGTGTGTGGTCTAGCGTTGTCGTGAAGCAGCAGTGGCGTGGAGCGATTGACCAGCCTAGGTTGTTTAGCCGCTAGCTTTTCCATCATGGTTTGCAATTCCTGACAATAGACATCAGCCGTAATAGTCTGGCCAGATTTGAAAAAACTGTAATGAACAATACCGGCACTAGTCCACCAAACGCTTACAAGTAACTTTTTTGGGGTTAATTTTCGCTTGGGGCAGGATTTGGCTGGCTGGCCAGGATCTAACCATTGCGCTGAGCGCTTCCGATTATCGTAAAGAACCCATTTTTCATCACAGGTAATGATTCGGTTTAAAATACCTTCATTATTGTGCCGGTTTAGTAATGTAACGCAGCAGTCGACGCGCGTTTGCCGGTTTGTTTCAGTCAATTCGTGAGGTACCCACCTTTCAAGCTTTTTAATCTTCCCAATTTGCTTCAAGTGAATTAAAACAGTTTTATCACTAACATTGCAGCCTGCAGCTAACTCGGACGTGGTTTGCGATGGATCCGCTTCCACAATAGCCTTCAACTCTTCATTATCAACTTGAGTCTCAGGCCGTCCACGGGGCTTGTTCTGCAGGTCGAAATTTCCAGAACGAAAACGTTGGAACCAAAAACGAACTGTGTTTTCTTTTGCAACACGACCGCCATACACATCATTCACCCTTCGAGTTGTTTCCGCAGCACTAGTGCCACGGCGGAACTCGTACTCGTAAATAATGCGATATTTAAGGTTTTCCATTTTGTAAAATGAGTGACGCAAACAGAAAAAAACAGAAGAAAAAAAACAAATGAATGACGATCATCGAAGCACAAATACATGAGTCTATAGCTGTACAAATTTGAATTTGGAATTCCTTACCAAAGAGGAGAAATTCGTGATTAAAGTGGCCAGTACGAAAAACGCCAATTTCATATGTAAGGACCTAATATATGCTAAAACATATATCTAGCAAGAAACAACACATCACAAGCATTATAAATGCAAAAGAAACTGGCACTTTTTATTCTTTGTTTGTTTTTTTTCTTCTTCCTAACTAAGGTAATCAAGGATTGATTGCCTTAAAAAGGAGAAGGGACAATTTTTGCCAGTGTAGTGTTTGAAATTATTAAGTACTAGCGGCCCGCCCCGGCTTCGCACGGCTAGACATTTATATCAAATATTTTGTCTACCCGTGCAAAGCCGGGGCGGGCAGCTAGCCTATGTTAATCAGTGATAGTGTAGCTTTCTAACGGTGAAAGAATTTTTGAAATCGGTCCAGTAGTTTCGGAGCCTATAGACATTTATCAAATATTTTGTCTACCCGAGCGAAGTCGGGGCGGAAAGCTAGTATAATATATAGCCTATGTTACTCAGTGATAATGAAGCTTTCTAACGGTGAAAGAATTTTTGAAATCGGTACCGTAGTTTCGGAGCCTATTCAATACATACAAAAATACAAATCTTTCCTCTTTATAATATTAGTATAGATCTAAATTTTACGTGTCTGTTGCATTAAAATGCTTAGTGTCATGCATTGTAATGCTTATTAGAGCTGAATGCTTATTTCTGGAGACAACCCACGGCAGTAGCATTTCGTAACATGCCTTTAGGTCAGCGGTAACCTTCTACCAAAATGATAAATCACTTTACCCAAAAGTCATATTATAGCATTATTTCCAATGTTCCTATAAATCAATCACTAAATGAAACTTTACTGCACATAACGACACCAAAAATACACATTAAAGATCACTATAACGGTTTACGAGACACTGGAAAAAATCTCAGCCGCTCCGCTTGATTCCCGCCAAAAATCCCTTTGTTTGTTAATATTTAAAACTATTGACGTTCATGGTGAATTTGGATATACAAGTTCTATGAAACCCGGCAAGGGATCTAGGCTAAGATACTTTTCAGGAACGTCTAAATTTTAAACCGATAAAGTAGCCCGCAGAGAGCTAGATTAAAATCCATTCCGTACCGGCAGCAAGAATATCTTCCGACTACGTATTTGAAAACGTACCTCGTGAAATGTCAAATTTTTCATGTAATTTTTTAAGTCCATTTTTCACAGCCGCAGTTCATTTCCCATACAAAAATAGTCGACAGCGATACGAATATAAAGTCGAAAGTTGTTGTTGTTAGGTCTACTGTTAAACGACGAAAGCCAACCAAATTAAAAACCTCAGAAGCACGTCGGGCGATCGCTTCTGAGAGTCATCTGTCATCGTCACGCGCGACACTGATTGACTAATGACCGATATTACACACTCTCAGCCCTTACCTTCATTCACTTGATTAGCTCCATCTGGGATGAGTCAGGGATGACGGATGTCATCACCAACATAATCTTGAACAAAATCGAGCGATATCATTGGGTATTTTGATACCATAACACAATTTCTTTTACGGGTGTCCGCACATAATATGTAAGTATGACATATTATCATCACGAAAAGACCCTAATTAAGTAGACAGAGAGTATAGAGCGCTATTTCAGTCTTGACTCACACACTTCTACTTCATTTACATTCATCAATCTTTTCATAAATGCCCGCCGATTCCGAGTAGGTACTCTGTACTTTTCCATCATTAAGAACATTGGTAATTTCATCCAGAAAGCTAGACCTTGAGTATCTGTCGTCATAATGATTTGAAATGTGTCTTAAAGGTACATACAACAAAACTTCTCTTTTACCTCGACGAGACCGCTGGTCAAGTGGTTAGTGTGCCTGACTGCCGCGCTAGGGGTCGCGGGATCGATTCCCGCCGGGGCAAACATTTATGTGACAAATATGTTTGCCTTGCGTCTGGGTGTTTGGTATGTATTTTAAGTATGTATTTACAAACAAAAAGTATATAAGTACTTTATCAGCTGCTAGGTCCCATAGTACACGCTTTGCTTAGTTTGGGGCTTGATGGCGTTGTGTGATAATGTCCAAACATTATTATTATATTAACCTCCTCCGGCCAGATTACGAAATACTAAATATGTACTGATTTCCTGTTGTATGGAAGTGATCGCTCTTATGCGATAAAATGACCAATTGTACATTAGTCTATGAATTAATTTACTGTATTACTCTTTATATGCAAAGTGTACATATCTATCTATCTAAGTTAAAAAGGTAGGCAGTAGGTACATAGCAGATCTCTTGTATTAGCAACAGGCATGACAACTAGCGTCTAATAATACAGATGAGCGTATCAATAGAGTTTTGGCAGTAAATTAAGTGAGTAATCCGTGAGTAACGCGCGAGCCGGCCGGGCGCCCCGCGGCTCCATATATCAGGAGCTGGCTGCCTGCCAACCGCAGCGACACGCCGTTATGAACTATTTGTGACATTACCTGATCACTTATACCTTATTATCTAATTCATTATAGGTTTTAAATGCCCCCAACAACACAACACAATAACCGTAAGAAAGTCAAAGTTATTTGCAAACTGACACACCTTAGGGGAAAATGGTTGAATGTCATATTTTACCTAAGATCTAGGCCACTAGTGGGCTCATTCCGTATGACTGTTGCACGACAGTTGCAAATATTCTGACATCATTTAAGAAAAAATGAGAAAAATTGTGACAAGTAATCTAAACCGCATTTTTTCCATAAAATTGGCAAAACCATATGCTTTAGTATACAAAAAAAGAAGTTCTGTGCCGGTAGCAGGAACATTGTCGACAACGTTTTCGTATCGCCGTCGACTATAATTGTATTGAAAAATGAACAGGTGTGAAAACAGCGGTGACAAGTGGAACTAAAAATTAGTATGACAATTTTGACATTTCGCGAGTTACGTTTTCGAATACGTTGTCGACAATGTTCCTGCTACCGGCACAGTAAGGTGGGTATTGTCCCCAGTCAGGCGTATCCTATTTTGACCTAATTTCTCTCCCTGCTAACATAATAATAACGCTACATAATTTTCCCGTTCCGCATTTGGTTAGAGACAGGTCTTCATAAAAACATAAATCACCGCAAAACACGGGTTGTTGTTCAGTCCTAACGATGTTTCGTGAACATATATATGTTAGTTTTGACAGGGTTCACTTGAGACTGAACTGACTTGAAGACGAAAGACAAGGTAATGGATTTCTTGCAAAAGTTAATGGTTTCTTGCTGACCCTTTGTTACTTGGCTCCTTACATTTTGCTTATTGTTTTTGACAATGAGTTATGCCTTAGATCCTAGACCAAGCTATTTAGGTTAAAATCTATTAGGGTCCACTTTTTCTACCTATAATCATATTGCAACAGACTAAGTATTTCATACTTCAGTCCAAAGTCATTTATGCTATTGTGAAAATGGAAAATTACTTCAAAAGTGACTTATGTGTGTGACCTATTATATACTCACTTCGCATCGACGTTAGCTGAGTGAATCTTACTCGTCTTTAACAGTTGATATGAGCTAATCTCACCGCAGATTCCGAATTATTTGTTCTTGTTAGTTGTTACTAGCGGCCCACCCCGGCTTCGCAAGGGTAGATATTTATCAAATATTTTGTCTACCCGTGCGAAACCGGGGTGGGCTGCTAGTATACCATATAGCCTATGTTACTCAGTGATAATGTAGCTTCCTAACGGTGAAAATATTTTTTGTTTAGTAGTAGTTTCGGAGCCTATTCAATACATACACACACAAGAATACAAATATACAAATATTTCCTCTTTATAATATTATTATAGTACCGGACTGTTACGCATGCTCCGCTTAAAATTTCTCGTCGTCTCTGTTTCTCTTATTGTAAAGTAGTTAAGAGTGAAGATATCAGGTAGTTTATCTCATACCCTACATTCTAGCCAAGTTCCAAGATGCCAAGACGTCACCGTCAAGTATACTTCCGTAACTAGCGCCATCTGTGGAATGTAAGAAAAGTTAAGCAACAGATCATAACCGTTGACAGTTTTATAGGGCGGCGCGTGCGCAGTTAATGGCAGATCAGTTTGTTATGGTTGTCATGGCTTTTTGTATTTTTTGTGGTATGTTGCAGTCGCTTCTCACATACTTTAAGAGGAATTTGGAACGTTCCCAGAATTAAAGTAAAATGTATGAATAGCGACTGAAAAGGTAAATAAGGAAGGTTTTATGTACCAATTTGGACGGGTACATGGGTCGAGGTAGACCTAAGAAAAGATGGATGGATTGTGTGAAAGATGACATGTCCAGAAAGGCAGTGAATACAGAGATGACAGCTGCTAGAGAAGGATGGAAGAGAAATACATATTGTGCCGACCACAAATGATATGGGATAAGGGCAGGAGAATGATGATGAGAAGGTAAATATTGTTTTCTCAGGTCGTTGAAGTAGGCACCTATTTTTATTTAACAACGCTCTCATTTCCATACTGGCAACAATGATCATTCTACGTTCTTAATACAAAATCTAATCTCTTTTTCTTTATACCGGCAAAATCCAGTTATTTTGAAACATTTACTTCCTTCTGCGCTATTTTATTATCCTTTGCTTTTCAGGTCTAGAACATCTTATTCCTTACACCATACCTTGTAGTTACAGTGAAATATATCACTGCTAGGGTTGACATACGAGATCATTAGCTAACAGTCGCCAGCTCACCGCTAATGGCAGCGCCGAGCAAATAACTGAATTCATTTATAATTTCCTTAGCTTCGTGGGCGATACAGTAATTATGTATCGGCTACTTACGATCAACTTGTAAAGTGGTGTACTTGGATTAAGGTATCGCAAAATATCAAGTGTTTTCAGTAGGTAACTAATCAATTGAAGACTATTACTACTATTATAATCTAAGTTAAAAATTTAAAACACCCCTACTCCAAATTCTCTAAAAATCACACCTAAAAACACTCGATTAAATCACCTTTGAAACGAAACGAATAGAAATCGATGCATCCGTATATGAGTTACGATGACACAGACAAATACAGAGATACAACCGACAAACTTCACTCCCCACACCCCTTTTTGCGTCGGAGGTTAAAAGATACAGGAATTAAAGAGCTTTCCCAAATCTCTTGTATCCACAAATACCTCGAAAAACATTACTCACTGCAGGAGTCTAGCACAACGACAGAATATTGTTACTTGACTGCGATCTTCTAAAATGGGCTACAATCCCAGCCTGGGGCATAAGAATAATAACTGAGTAGAATAGAAACTCCCGCTCCGGACGGGCTCAAGTTCACGATATTACCCTACACCGGAGATCACCGTTAAACGGTATATTTCGGTTGGGCTGTCACGGCTGGCGTCGCCGTTAGCGCGTTTCATGTTTGTGGGTTCCGTACCTATTACAAAAAAAACTGCAACAGCGCCACATTATTGTGATGTGTTTGGATGTAAAAATAATACAAAGACGACGCCGCACTTAAGCTTTTTTAATTTGCCCAAAGATGAGGAGAGGTAAATAATCTAATATATAAAATTCTCGTGTCACAGTTTTCGTTGCCATACTCCTCCGAAACGGCTTGACCGATTTTGATGAAATTTTTTGTGCTTATCCGGTATCTATGAGAATCGGCCAACATCTATTTTTCATCCCCATAAATGCAAAAAAAAATTGTCCACACGAACGAAGCCGGGGCGGGCAGCTATTATTTTATAAATGTTATTTCGTTTTATTCATCAAAGAAGATTCCATTCTACTCTGTTATTACTTATTCTTATGCAGGGCCCCATTAATCTACTCCATACTATACTGAAGAGGCACTGCTTAGCTTGCCAGTTCTTCTCAGTTGGCTTTTCAACAGTGGCAAAAGAAAAAATACCTAGACATTATTTAACGACCTATTAGGGCCTATTAAGGGTCGGCAACGTGTGAGTGATACCCCTGGTGTTGCAAGCGTCCATAGGCTGCGGTAACCGCTTACCATCAGGCGGGCTGTATGCTTGTTTGCCACCTTAGTGGTATTAAAAAAACCTTTGTGGAAATAATTATATATTTTTATGAAAGCTACGACTTGAAATATTAATTACACTTATTACCTTTTGTTCTAGAATGTAACTGCAACGGACACGCGCGCCGCTGTCGATTCAACATGGAACTCTACAAGCTGTCCGGCCGGGCCAGCGGGGGAGTGTGCCTGAAGTGCCGCCACTACACCGCCGGTAGGCACTGCCACTACTGCCGCGAGGGCTACTACCGGGACCCCACTAAACCTATCACGCACAAGAAGGCTTGCAAGCGTAAGTACTTTTTAATGTATGTAAGAGGGAAAACAGTAAAAAGTAATTTAAAATCAAGAATCCTAATGCAAATGAAAATCATCTTCATTCCATGAAATTTACAAAGAAGTATTTTTCAATAATGTTTAATGTTGCTTTGCCACTTTCTTAGTATATAAAAAAGGGCATGTACATATTACATACAGTCACGCGAAGTCCATCACGGGGTAGGCGCAGAGTACAGCGCGCTATTACACTCTTGACTTGCACACCACTTTCATCAAAAGTGGCATTCTTTTCATAATTATGCCTAAAATAAAAATAAAAATAAGCATATTACTTTACAACTAAGAGCTGAAATAGAGTGAACACGCTATACTCAACAAATACATTATAAATATGGATTTACAACGTGATAAGCGAGTTATTGTGGCATTACGACACGATGGTATGAAGCGATAAGTCTCTTTACATAACCCACCCACCGCCCGCCCCACGATAGAGGTGTGAACACAAACACAACACAATACGTAACTTTTTTATTTAACAGTTAAATTATAGTAAGCTTAGCATTTAGATGTAAACTCTTACTAACAATAAATTTATGTCGAAATATATGTTATGGTAATAATTTTTATTAATGTAACGAATAGTAAATTATATTTTAAATCAGTCAGTTTATAAGTAGTTTTTTTTTTTGTGTCACTCATAATATGAAAGAAATAATGAAATTAAGAAGAATAAAATTTATAATTAGGTGTATATTAAACGTAAAAGGAGCCAGATAGCGCTGTGTGATAATGTCCAAGCATTATTATTATTATTATATCGTTTGACAATAGATCCGATAAAAAACAGGATTAGAATATTAGGTAAACTCTGCTAAAGGAACAGATATAAACAAATTTAAAAGACCATAAAAAGTTTAACACCTGTCTGCAGTCCCGCCGGAATAAACAGGATACGGGGTACAACTATCTTTGTTTAAATACGGACAGCGCTACAACAAATAGACAGTTTTGGAAATGTCTTTAAAAATGTTTCAATGTTTGGGTCAAATGAAACCTATTTATTCCAACAACGGTCGAGCCATTCTCAAGTGATCGTTTATACATACGGCAATGAACTTTTATAAATAATATTATACCTTCACGCTTCCCCACAAGGGTCCCCGAAGAGGCAGGTAGAAGTATTCCAACACCTACATTTCACCGAAGATAATTTGGTGGCAACGTGACAGATGGTGAGTCCGTCGCCGTCTCTTAGTCCATACGTCCTTGAATTTCTTCTCAGACGTATGCAGGTTTCCACACGATGTTTTCCTTCACCGTAAAGCTTGTGGTGCGACTAATATTGGTTAGTAGGATTCGAAGTGGCATCGCTAGAATAGCAGCACAATAAAAAGATTGATAAACGACTACGGAACAAAAATATTAAACCCGCTCAAAAAACGTATGAAATCTGTTAAAGTCCGGGCGGGGCGTACAAGGTAAAATCGAGTCCTCCTTTTGTTGAAAACGGTTAAAATTTATTTATTCATTATACAAAAACAATTTTGCGATAATATCTGCAGTAGTTTAAAACTGTGCCGCAGATATTAACACAAATGTAGCTTATGTTACCCGGACCATAATAAACAATCGATTGACACCTTATTCATCAAATCGGATATGTATTTTAGGCACTACCGACGAACATATGTAAATAAAAACATACATACATGGAATGCTAAAATCATAATCCTTTCTTTCGACTGCGGCGTAGTCTCTTGAAATGTGTTCTAATTATAACGTTCGATTCTGACAGATGCTGATAGCCTGCAAACTGAGCCCTTAACTATTTTTCAAAGAAGTAGCAAACTTTGTTTGTACGTTGAGAAGGCTCCCGTAAAATTTCAATCAACCCGAACACGACCCGAAACAAATCCGGCGCCTTGAGAATTCCTCCAACATAAACCGTAAAACTAAACGCAGTATCCGATCACGTTACTTTTCCCGGATAGTTTCCCTATAAAAATGGGAGGAAGTAAGTGGAAATGGAGTCGGACCCGCCAAATACGCCCTTGGGGCCTAGGGTCGGTTTATTGCGGACCGCGTTGCCTCTGCTGAGTAGGACGGGGATGTTAACGCGGACGCGAAATTATCTTACTGTTTTTTTTCTAGACAAAGTGGAAACCAGCCAGTGAGTTGGGCAGTTTATTCCTCCATGGTTCAACAAAAAAAGTTGTATACGAAACAGGCCTTTTCCCGCTGCTTCGCCCGCATATACTTAGGATATAGTATCCTATGTTACTCAGGGATAGTGTAGCTTTCCATTTGTGTAAGAATTTTTCAAAACGGTTCAGTAGTTCAAGAGATTACCGCATACATAGAAACAAAATGTGTCGCTTTATAATATTAGACGCACGACCAAGTCAGTTCCATAACAACCTCATATCGCCAGACGAGAATACAAATGACATATGATAGTATTCATGAAGCTTACCTTTATGCAAAAAGCTTATACCACGATGAGTTGATTAATTTATAAAGTCTCGAGGACATTGCTACTATTTTCATGCTAGACGGTAATACCCACATGATATTTTTTTTTTAATAACTAAACTAAATAAACATTTTAGAACACCTTCCAAGCCAAAAACACTCGATTAAGTTACCTTTGATAAAAAAAAAACAAAATCGGTTAATCCGTTAAGGAGGATGCCGCAGACAGACACGGATCCACACGTTTCACTTATGACACCCCTCTTTCTGCGTCGTAGACGCGTGTTCAAAAAACGTTTATGATCAGCCTATACGCGCCGCGTATAAGTAAGCACTCGTATAAACTCCACGCCGAATCAAAACAAATACGTTTCTTGAAATAACTTTGGAACAAGTCTCGTTCTATTTCGCAACCCGAAACCAAACAGTAATGTAACCGACCCTCGTAAACTGGTAAACTAAAAGTACTTACTAGATTTCTATTCGAGTAATCGAGTCCCAAGCTCCCCCTATTGTGCTCAGTACAATAATACTATTGTAGAGGGACATTCGTTCGATTGCTGTAATCGGAACGTTATTCCATTTTATCGAATATGTTTTGTGATGTTTTGATAACCGATCTATTTTCGGAAGCACTCTGTTTTGTTACGGGAAAATGTTGGGGAAATTCAATATTATTTGATAGCGTTATGTATGTAGGTTATGTATATTATTGGCGGAGGATTATTATTGATAATATTCTGATTTTCTTTTTTATATACGTTAGAAATGGCTAACAGGCCTGCTGAGCCTACCTATTTTTATGCTTACATTCTGACAAGCAATTTTACCGTTGGCCTGATGGTCACTGTAGCCTTTGCAAATTATTAAGTTTAGGCCCTAATAAGCCGCTTATGAAGGTCTAAATTACCACCTGAGAAGAACCGGCATGAAACTCAGTGCTCTGTTTTTTATGTAACAAACAATACCAGGGTCATTACAATAGATAGACAATAGTTAGTAAAACATATTGTTGGAGCTAAAAGCATAATGTTATCCTTACTACTAGCACAGCTCATGATCGATCTCTGGTGCCCACACTCACCGAACACAACAACATCATTTATACCACTAAGGCACACAAGCATACGGTCCACCTGATGGTAAGCAGTCACCGTAGCCTATAGCCGCTAGCAATACCAGGGATATCACTAACAGGTTGCCCATCCTGTTGTTAATGAAGAGTCACTGTGCTAGCAGCATTACTACTAGCCCAACGTTATCCTCGTGGAGCACTGGCAACCTTACTTACCGCAGAAACACAACACTACATCAAGTAGTGTTCTTTGACTGCGGTCTTCTGTAAGGTGGAGGTACAGTCCCCAGTCGGGTAGGAAAGAAAGGTAATGTAAGTAACTTAAGGTAAGATGTGTATAAATCATTTGTTTGTTGTTGGTTCAGCATGCGACTGCCACCCGGTGGGGGCGAGTGGGAAGACGTGCAACCAGACCAGCGGGCAGTGCCCCTGCAAGGACGGGGTGACCGGCACCACCTGCAACCGCTGCGCCAAGGGCTACCAGCAGTCCAGGAGCCATATCGCACCTTGCATACGTGAGCTATATCATTAGTATCATCATATTAATACGTAAGGCGAAAACTTTATACTCCTTTTTACGAAAATGGAGGAGTATGAAATTTGGCAGGTTAGCTTTATAATTATGAAGAAGGCTAATCTTATATATAAAATTCACGTGTCGCGGTGTTTGTAGTTAAACTCCTCCGAAACGGCTTGACCGATTCTCATGAAATTTTGTGTGCATATTGGGTAGGTCTGAGAATCGGACAAAATCTATTTTTCATCTCCCTAAATTTAAAGAAAAAAAATTTAAATCGATCCAGTAGTTTCGAAGCATATAGACAGTTATCAAATATTTTGTACACCCGTGCGAAGCCGGGGCGGGCAGCATATATTTTTATAAGATATGCATTAGAAGGTACATGATTTGAATAAAAGAAACCCTAACGCACACTACCATGTGCGTTTGACACAAATCTTGTTGAATGTCATGTCAAAAGTTGACTAGACCAGTGTCTCGCAAAGTGTGTGCCGCGGCACACTGGTGTACCGTGGTCATTAGCTGATGTGCCTCGGCAAAATAAGACTATCTCATAAACTTACCATCTCAATAGTCGGACGGAAAAAAAAACCTAAAGAGCTACCAAACACGCGAGCGCGCGAGGTTTTTTGTATCGTTTCAGACACTTACCAATAAACTTTTGTTGATTAATAATATTTTAAAATTTAATTTTCATTTATCGTGTTTCTCCAAAAGTTTTGTCAATAGACACAAATGATATTGATTAATTATAATAACATGACATTGTGATGTTCTTTAGGTATCCCCCGCGTGGTGACCGCTGTCCAGGCGATGGAGGCAGCAGAGGGCGAGGCGGGCCGCGGTAAGTAGTAAGTGGACCCATGCACTCTCACGCCTCATACCCACTGCTTACCCCACGCACCTTCGATTACCACCACATTAAAACTAATAGCTTAATAAACTACAGTATGAAAACTAAAAAATACCTCGTTATTACGTCACCAGGTTATTAGGACAAAGTTATAAAATTATTGTATTTTCATCGGTAGTTAACACTAGTGCAATCCTTACTTTATCCATGCGAAAGTAACTGTTTGTTTGCTGAACGGATCGTAATAAAATTTAACAAGGAGATAGGTTCTTCTTCTTTTGTTTTTAAACAAATGCAGACAAAGTCGCAGATAATAGCTAGTTTTTTTTAATCAGACGTCTAGAGACGATTGAATGAAGGCTAAAGATTAATTCGTATTCACGTGTGTGTAGGTGGCATAAGTTGAAATAATAATATCCTAGTCGGAAGTAGGAGTGCCTCAGTGTAGTCTAAATAATAATCTATCCTAATTTTCTTCTCAATACAGTTTTAATTAAACAGTGAAATCTTGAAGACACGATTTTTACCAACCTACTTTGGAATACGAATCAAACTATGATCCCATTTAATTATGTCGCCAACCGTGTAAATATTTTCGGTGCTGATAATTAAATTAATAATTTTACTTTATTCCCTAGTACCTACTTAAGTTTTTAATTATTCGCTTTGCGTTATATCACTTGTAAATTAATAGTAATCGAACGTGCGTGATGTTGGGAAATTGTACCTAGTCATAATGTAAAAGCAAAATATTTTTTCTTTGAAATTAAAAATAAATTTATTTTATTATATATGTCACCGGAAGGTAACAAGAACCGCAAATTTATAAATTTCCTAGGAAATTTATCAACCTTCGTCGGATTCTAAACGAGAGATTAATTGTATTAATTTACGCCCACATTTTCGCAAATTAATAAACTAACCGAACGTTACAAACGGTGAACGTAAATTAATACAATTAATCTCTCGTATAGAATCCTACGAAGGTTGATAAATTTCCTAGAATTTCCTAGGAAATTTATAAATATGCGGTTCTTGTTATCTTCCGGTGACATATACTCGTATATATATAAAAATATACTTAAACATGTAATGCCACCATTAAGAGCAGTATAAACAGAATGTAACAAAGTAATCCAGTCATGTTTTGGTCATACGGAAATTTTAAAAACCTCACCAAAAGCGATTGGCATGTTATTGTTACACCTGTCTACTATTTAATTAACTTGTTATGTACAATTTTCCTAATATTTAATTAATTTGCACCATTACCTAATTTGCTAGTGAGCCGTACACTTTTTTATATATAAATTTCACAAAATATAGTCCAAGAGCTACTGATCACGTGAAATGCTCGGAATATAATAATAATTATATTGCATATTTTAATAACGCTGAAAAAGTGTATACGCTCGAAATATCTTATACTATGTCATGTTATAAGAATATCAAAAGCGCTTCAAGAAGATACTTGCCACAGCGAGTGACATAGTATATGAAAAATACGTGAATTTTAATTTGGAGCTATTTTGTGAGAGTTTATTTGTACGCTTAGTCATAAATCATACATGTCAAACTCATGTCTGTTTTGTTTTTATTTGTCAGTGCCGAGTGGGAGGTAACTCATTTTACGATTCCTTTTTATTTCAAAATTATATTCAGTTGGATAACAATTTAATAAATTAAATTAAATGTGTTTTTTATTTTTGACAAAAATAAAGTGTGTGGATATATCACTATTATACGTATTTGAGTAATAAATAAACATAATACCTAAGTTATGAATGGCAGACCTTGATAACACTTAAATATCTTTTTAATATGTCATAAACATATTAAATATTTATTTTCTCAATAATAATAACTACTTGCATGTGTCTCCTTACGTGTATGTGTGTTGTATGACAGCGGCGGATCAATGCGGCCGATGTCGCGCCGGCGCACGCACTCTAAATCTAAACAAGTTCTGCAGCCGAGATTACGGTGAGCTATGATTTATAAACGCTTTTGGGTTTATTTTACATGTGGAATTATGTATTTAAGGAAAATATATATAAGAATAGATAATATAGTGACATTAGGTGAAAGATGGGTGTTATAACACCTCTGCTTACTTCTTCGAGGACCTTGTGGAAGGCGTGAAGATATATTATTGTGACTACGCCATACGCCTGTAAGAAATCCTAAAATATATATGGATTTTCTGAAAAATTACTTGCTTCGTAAGCCTGATGATGGTGGGCTCGTAGATACATGTAATGGTTAATCACAATATAGGTTTACAACTAATGCATGAAGTATACATGACTTTTGTTGAGTTGCAATTTGCAATACGAAATATAAATAAATATTATTTCGGCAGTCATAATGGGCAAAGTAGTCGGACGCGAGGCGAGCACGGCGGGCGGCGAGTGGGCTCGTCTGGCGCTCAGCGTACAGGCGGTGTACAAGCGCGCGCCGCGCAGTCGTCTGCGTCGCGGCGCCACCGCCCTCTTCGTGCGCGCCAAGGACCTCGCTTGCAAGTGCCCTAAGCTTAAGATTAACAAGTCAGCATCTATTTTATCTATATCACAACTAAAAACCGGGTGCTTTAGCCTGCATACTACCTTTTTTATTTTTTTTACTTACTTACTTACTTTTATACTTTTTTACTAAACTTTTTTACCGTCCCGCATCGATTTTCAAAAAGACAGTTTGTAACTACAAAATTTTAAAATATTTTAGAAAACTGTGTTAAAAAAATTGGAGCATAAGCTCATTTGGCACCCCGTTTTTACCAGATTATTACGTTTACATTATTAACTGTCCCTTTCGCATTCATACAGGTCATACCTAATCCTAGGGGTGGAAAAAGAGGGATTATCATCCGGTTTACCAGGGCTGACGGTGGGTGAGAGGACCTTGCTGCTGGAGTGGCGTGACGACTGGCACCGGCGCATCAGACGCCTGCAGCGGCGCGCCATTAACTGCCATTAACTGACTGCCAACAGCCACGTGCCAGACGACTGCAATTCAACTGCGACGTGCTATCTGACTGCCACACGCCAGTGGCAGTCGGCTTCAAGCGGGTAAAGGATACCGTAAGACGCTTAGATCGAACGTGTTCTTGTTATTCGATTGTAATATTCTGCGTCTTTGGAGCGTATAGGATTTGCTTCTTTTTCAAGCTTTGATAATAATAAATAAGTAGTGATTTTTCATCAAACGTACATCTTGAGGCCACATCGTAATGAAATACGAAATTGACATAACTTAGTTGAAGCAGAACATAAGTGTTAAATTATGTTTGTAATCATTTCGTATATAATGATCGCAAGTCCTGTACATTTCAAGGCGACCAGCTCCTAGACTGTAAGGTATTCCGACGTAACGTCCTTGGTTCCGTGCGTGATGTGCATTGATAAAATAAATTAGTTGTTTTGAATGTTACTGCCATAGACTTTACTAATACAAGAAATACACAATACAAAAAAACGTTGGACATCACCAACACATGAATGTTACACTTTTAGACTTACTAAGACTGAAAAATGAATCAAAAGATAATCATAAAATAGCACACAATTTAATTTGATATCGAATTTTCAGTAAAATTACACATCTCGCAGCATTCGATTAATTTAAACTAAATGATAATAAACTAACAAAAATCTTAATTAAAAATAAATAATAAAATAACCGCAATAAGAGAACATTATAATGACTTCCATCTACAAAAAGCTTGCTGCAAAAAAAAAAGTGTGGTAAAAAATCTTAGAAATAAAAACAAATTACCATTTTAAAAGTACGATATTTTTCTTGCACTCCGTTAGCCGTGTTTGTCATAAGCAACAAGTTATCTCAAAAACTCTTAAACCCTGTTAAATATATTCTAAATAAAATATTTAACTACCTATTTCTCGGTTATAGAAAGCCAAGATTATTTTTTTAAAACAATCATGACAAGTCATTATAGGCGTGCGTCGTGTAACATTCAGTTGTTACAATAAATACAATTTACCTAGTCCTTTGCAGGGATAAAATTACAGTAAAGTAATTACTTAGCATTTTCTATCCATCGTGGTATTAAATATAATGTCGTTTATGCCAAAATGCAAGAGAATCCTACTTCCATATGACAGTTGGCCAAAAAAAGCAATTCTAATATGTAAAAATTAAAAAAATACAGTCCAAGATAATTTTAAAAATGTCGTTTGAACATACGAAAATTGATGAAGATGATTGTGAAAGAACACCCGTAAGCTCTCTGCCTAAGAGTCAGGCACCCTAGACTTCTTATGTCAAAAGTTTTCCTTCCTAGGATTTTGTTGATTGTATATTATTAATATTTATTTATTTTGTATCAAATAAATAGATTTTTTTTATATGTATAAGCCTAATTAGCTATATCGTTCCATTTCTTGCATTTTTGTATAATTGTTATTTTTAAATGCAAATGTTAATAATGTTTTATTTGCAACTGGCAACTATCATCTGTCATTATAAAAGTAGAAATACTTTGGCACTGTAGTCACAATTTATATAAGCTGTGACTTTTATTTGAATTTCAATCTAATATCATGTGATACAACTAAAAATTGTGAAAGAATTCTGTTTACCCGAAGCGCATTACTAAATTAAGCGTTTCTGTTTTGACAGATGCCGTTGTATTGCCGATAGTTGTTTTTGAAGTCTGCCTTAGTCATCACACTTCAGTTGCCATCAAACACATACATACCTAAACACACAATGTAGGTTATTTTACATATTTTCATAAGTCAAGTGATTTATAGTAACAATGATATAAGTTCTGTTAGAGACTCGGTGATAGTTTTAACATAACATACAGGATATACTGTGGGGGAAATTTTTAGGACCTCTTTCCTGGGATAAAAGGATAGGATAATGTTTATCCCATAAAAAAAGGGCTTGACAATTTTTTTTATTCTACTAACTCAAGCCAATACGTCTGAAATTTAGCACTGAATCAAATATATTTGATTCAGTGCTAAATTTCAGACGTATTTGTGTGTTTGTATAACAAACAAACATCCAAACGATCGTGTTTATTCTATTTCAATTGTATTACAAGCTTTTTAATTAATTTATATAATGGTTCTGTAGTGTGATGCTAGCCAGATTAAGTAGTGCTAGAGCTAGATGATATCTGAACTAAGCTTCATCTACATCATAGTCACAATGGTTTTACGTACCTCATTTATTAAGTTATAACATATATTATATAATTAAGGGTAACATGTATGATTTATAGTTAGCTATTAGATTTTCTACTTAAGCTAATAATTGAAAAAACTTTATACAGAGTGTCACGGTCTTGTGCAGTTAGGTTAGGTTTGTTTGGTGTTGCCAGAGTGTGATCTGAAATTTGAATATTTTAGATTTGTTTTTCAAATCTTTCACATACTTTATGATTAGTTCATTGAATTAAAAAACGCAAGTATTATGTATTAATACATGGCAATCAAAAACTCGTGATCTAAGCCGTAACACTCTGTAAAACAAAGTTCTCTTTAAAACTTAGATCTTGCCAAAGTATCTTTTGTACAGAGTAGGTACTTTTACTTTTTCTGTCCACAAAACGAGTCGGTTCTCCGATGATATATCACAAAGTCCGCTGCCTACCTTAGGTATGTACAGTATTACTAGCTTTACTAAGGAAATATTTATTTAAGCTTCTTCGATTAAAAAATACCTAACGATAACACAAAACATTTATCTTTAGACTAGCTTCAGTATTACTATAGTCTGTGGTCTTTGAAATTTTCGTTTCGAAAACGTATCTCTCTCATTTCGCCGCCAAGGCGCTGTTCATTTTCCCATAAAAAAAGTTGAAAGCGATAAGAATACTGCTGTCTTCATGCTGCTGCTATAGTGGTCTTTAATAATGAGATACCCAAAAGTGTGTGACAGCTCCTTTTGCGAGCTTTGGTTATTATTCTGAGGTAAGCTCCGACGTAAGTACATCTGAAGACAATTGTCATGCGCAAAGTACGTTGGGCCGAAAACCTTCATAAAATGTTCAAACCGCGGCCCTATATATGAAAATGTATTCTAAACTCCAAAAAGGATAAAAAAAATTGTTCCTGCGCCCACAAATCATGTGAAATACAAGCAACTAATGTAGTCCCTTCGTTTCCTAATGTAATATAAGTACGCAACGACATAAATCAAAACCCGGCACGATTTCACAATAATCCAACGATGCTTACACAAAAATGGCTTATTGCCAAAGGCGTATCACGACTGGATCGCAAAGAGCCATATTTTACGTAAACTACTTTCTAAACAAATAAAATGCATTTTTACTTCAAACTGATCTTACCACAATGTACTGCCAACCAAAAACACAATAAATTGATGGTGTTTTTTGGTTTTAAATGGTTTCAGTCGACCTACGATAAGAATATATTTTTTAATCGAAGGAGTAAGTAACTTAAGATATAAAAAAAAACCTATTTAAAAGGACGTGGGAATTTCGTTGGTCGTACGGTTTGTAAAAAGTGTATTTAGTTGTAGAATGATCTATTTAACTGTTTCTAGTTATGCATATCTTTAGATTTCGTAATTTGTACAAATTGAAATGTATTTTTGTGCGCAAAAATAACGAAAAATTTGGATAATATTCTGCCACCCGCAAATACATTTCAATAAATTATTAAAATATCTCGTAATAACTATAGGAATAGTACGTTTATAATAAAATTAATGTATTAATAATATGTGAATATTGTTTTATAATTGTCGATTTAATTTATTGTTAACCCAACTCAATACTTTCAGAAATGAGAAAGCAAATTTGATTGTATCTATAATAAAAAGAAAATATTTCCACAGAAAAATACTTCATATTTTACGGCTATGCGTTCTATTATCCTTTTGTGCATGGCGTGATGATACACGGCCTCCTCAGGGGTTCCAAAGCCACTTATTTTTCCGGTCAGATAAACGTCCATATTTAATAGAAACATTCGGAAAATTAAAAAAAAGCGTAATTTTTTTACACATTAATTTATTCAATCAAATAAACGTAATTCAAAAAATCCATTTATTTTATTATGTTTTGTTAAATAATGTATTTTTAACGCACAATAATAAATATGGCCTATTTAGCTACCTGTCGTGTATGTAACGTAGAAATTAAATTACGAAAAATTATAATCTTAACTTTCTTTGCGACTGTACTGTTAATACAAGTAAAGTAATAAGTTTAATTACTAATTAATAATGGGAAATATATAATTGTGTAGTTGTAATTATTTATAATTTAAGGGGTCATCGATACGAGCATTTCCAAGGACAGTCTGTTTGTCTGTACGTGGAAGTGATCGTGATATTACGAATGTTTTTGTTCACGATACCCAGCTCCTGTGATGTAATAAATGTTATTGGTTATATTTATTTAAAAATAAAATACATTAATATACGAATGTTTTGTTTGTTTCCCATATATTTAGTCATTTAATTACAGCACAAAACAAGTCTCAATTATTCTAACACGACCTAGATTAAACAGTAATATATTTTATTAAAACTTTTTTTAACTGCTATCGATCGTCGGGTGATCGAAATTTGTCCACAATTTGAAATTTACACAATGGAATTATGTATTTATAATGCATCTGTAAGGTTTTTAAAAATACAAATACACGATTGGCAACACTGGTGAAAAAAAGGGGTGATGAGAGAGATTTGGCGTTTGGCAAGGCATGGGGATCAGAGAAAATACGTATTGATTGGATGGAATCAGTAGTTGGCAAATAATGTTAATTGAATTGGAGAAGGAATAAATAAAACCTACTAAACTAATCTTGGGAATTTGATTACACATTATAGTTTAAAATATTAGCTTTCCGCACTCCTTCTACATATAGATTAGAAACTAACTGTGCAGACTTCATAATCCTCTGTCCGAGCCATTTTCGTTAAACCGATAACGCTTTTGCTTCACGTAATAAATTAATATTATGTTAAGTGTCTTCTCAACTATTCCTTCTCTTGCATGTCGCGATACATATTAGGTCCTTACATATGAAATTGGCGTTTTTCGTACTGGCCACTTTAATCACGAATTTCTCCTCTTTGGTAAGGAATTCCAAATTCAAATTTGTACAGCTATAGACTCATGTATTTGTGCTTCGATGATCGTCATTCATTTGTTTTTTTTCTTCTGTTTTTTTCTGTTTGCGTCACTCATTTTACAAAATGGAAAACCTTAAATATCGCATTATTTACGAGTACGAGTTCCGCCGTGGCACTAGTGCTGCGGAAACAACTCGAAGGGTGAATGATGTGTATGGCGGTCGTGTTGCAAAAGAAAACACAGTTCGTTTTTGGTTCCAACGTTTTCGTTCTGGAAATTTCGACCTGCAGAACAAGCCCCGTGGACGGCCTGAGACTCAAGTTGATAATGAAGAGTTGAAGGCTATTGTGGAAGCGGATCCATCGCAAACCACGTCCGAGTTAGCTGCAGGCTGCAATGTTAGTGATAAAACTGTTTTAATTCACTTGAAGCAAATTGGGAAGATTAAAAAGCTTGAAAGGTGGGTACCTCACGAATTGACTGAAACAAACCGGCAAACGCGCGTCGACTGCTGCGTTACATTACTAAACCGGCACAATAATGAAGGTATTTTAAACCGAATCATTACCTGTGATGAAAAATGGGTTCTTTACGATAATCGGAAGCGCTCAGCGCAATGGTTAGATCCTGGCCAGCCAGCCAAATCCTGCCCCAAGCGAAAATTAACCCCAAAAAAGTTACTTGTAAGCGTTTGGTGGACTAGTGCCGGTATTGTTCATTACAGCTTTTTTCAAATCTGGCCAGACTATTACGGCTGATGTCTATTGTCAGGAATTGCAAACCATGATGGAAAAGCTAGCGGCTAAACAACCTAGGCTGGTCAATCGCTCCACGCCACTGCTGCTTCACGACAACGCTAGACCACACACTGCGCTACAGACGGCTACTAAATTAGAAGAGCTTCAATTGGAAAGTCTAAGACATCCTCCGTACTCCCCGGACCTTGCTCCAACAGATTACCATTTTTTTCGAAATTTGGATAACTTCTTGCAAGGGAAAAAATTCAACTCCGATGGGGCAGTCCAAATCGCCTTCAAAGATTTTATTGATTCCCGTCCGACTGGTTTTTTTAGTAAAGGGATCAATGAACTACCTATGAGATGGCAAAAGTGCATAGAAAATAATGGTTCATACTTTGATTAATTAAATATATTATATTAAAAAATATTCGACTTTTTGTTCCTCCCATACAAAACGCCAATTTCATATGTAAGGACCTAATATTATTGATAAGATAACTTTTACAACTTCCGTTGATATATTTTATTACAGACGACCGTTAGTCTAGTGGTTGTTAAGCTTACTGTTACGCTAGGTGTGCGGGTTCGATTCCCAACAGTGCAAACATTTATATTCCTTGAATCGGGGCGTTTAGTTGGTATGTAAAATCATGGATTTACAAAAAAAGTATTTTACTATTATATATATTTTTATACTACAAAGTTCCAAAGCAAACAAGCGTCTGGCCTGGTTAGTAAGCGGTCACCGTAAGTACAAATTTCCTCAGTTTGTGGTTAGATGGCGCTATGTGATAATGTCCGAACACTATTTTAAGCTAAGTCAGCTGATTATCAAATTGAGTAACTTTCACAACCGGCTCGTTGGTCTAGGGGTATGATTTTCGCTTAGGGTGCGAGAGGTCCCGGGTTCAAATCCCGGACGAGCCCGAGTTTTTTTTTAACCAAAGTGGCACTAATGTCCTTGTTATAAAAAGGAACATTTACTTCATACATTGATTTATAGTACTCTCCTAAATTACGATTGGATATCTACTACCGGGCACGGGTAGACATTTATCAAATATTTTGTCTACCCGGCAATGTTTTTATTTTTTCTCTCCGTAAGAACCATCCTCGTACTTCAAAGAATATTCTAAAAAAATATTAGCGAAATCGGTTCAGCCGCTCTCGAAATTTGCGCTTAGCAACCCATTAACGATTCATTTTTAAATTATAGATTAATTTATCTAGGCAGAACCTCGGATACGGATGAACTTTTGACGTGATTGTTAAATTCTCTGCTCGGATTTCATTGACTTCTGTGATAGAAAGCATTTATTCAACACCTTTATATACATGCATTTAAATAATAAGAGTAGATATATAAAGCATATTCGCAAAACCACAAAATAAACTAAAAATATTCAATTCTCCAGAAAAAGTCGCGTCTTGTAACAAACATAATTAGAAACACATAAAAAACAATATATTGGAACATCGTAAAAATAAAGTTACAACAATAACTCAGAATAGCCGTCAAAATTGGAATTACATGCCGATCCAATACAACAAATAATACTGCACGCCTACCCTTCCTGTTTAACATCCTTATATTCCCGTTATGAAAAAAGATAATAAAACAAGAGTGCAAATGGGATACCATAACTTCTCCCCTTGATTTCCCCAGGGTGGGTCCCTCGCACTTGTACTGTAATATCTCTTACTGGGGTATGTACTTTGTAGGAACGGTGCCTGTTTGGGTGATAATCTCTTTATCATTTCCACATTTTAGTATTGTAATTATTTTATTTTAATCTGTATTCACTTATATATGTGTTAACTCGCATAGTTTTTGTTATTATTTTTTTAGATTTTTTTTTTTTTATGTTGACATACAAGTTATGTTTATTAGCTGTGGTCGCCTATAAGTAGATGTACATTTATATAATCTCCTTTTATATTAGCACTAAGATATTGTCTGAATGTATTCAATGGTAATTTGGACCTTCATAAGTGCCTTATTAGGGCCTAAACTGAATAAATGATTTTTGATTTGATTTAATTTTGATCTGTTGGTGATCCTTAACCTAAATAAATAATAATAATAATAATGCTTGGACATAATCACACAGCGCCATCTGGCCCCAAACTAAGCAAAGCTTGTACTATGGGAACCAGTAGCTGATATAATACTTATATACTTTTTTTTTTGTAAATAGATACTTATAATACATACCAAACACCCAGACGCAAGACAAACATATTTGTCACATAAATGTTTGTCCCGGCGGGAATCGAACCCACGACCTCTGGCGTAGCAGTCAGGTATACTAACCACTAGACTAGCGGTCTCGTCTAAATAAATAAATAATAAATGCAATATATTAAGGCGTAACTGTATATTTATCTAGTTATCTATAAGTATTGATTTCCTTTTTAAACATTCACAGATTATTTTAGATATTTTACTTTTACTTAAAGACCGCAGTGAAATAACACTACTTTGATGTAGTGTTGTGTTTCTGTAAGGTTGCCAGTGCTCCACGAGGATACGCTGGGCTAGTAGTAATGCTGCTAGTACAGTAAGACCTCATCAACAACAGGGTTGGCAACTCGTTAGTGATATCCTGGTATTGCCAGCGGCTATAGGCTACGGTGACTGTTAACCATCAGATTGGCCGTATGCTTGTGAGCCACCTTAGTGGTATACAAAAATATAAAGATATTTATTTCGTTTGTTTTTTTAGAGGATGTACAAAGATACATTCCTGATAAGAGGAAAAAACTTATCTTTAGCTAAAAGCAAGCAATATTCTCCACTTCACACAGAATGTTGTAAATGAAGGGCTACAGAAATAGGTAAGTAACGCATTGATTTCAAAAGCTCCGCCAGTGAGACGAGCGTACACGTCGAGTGGAGCCGTCCGTCCACTTGAAATATACCACGCCATAGCAGACCCCATGACAAGTAACTTTCAACACCTCTGCGATGTACTAGCCTGCCTTACCATAGTATAAAGAGAGGGGAAGTAGGGTATCTTCATGCAAACGCACCGCTCGCGGCTTGTATGTGTGCGCTATTGTATCTATGTGTCGACGCACGCACACTTTAACAAAACCTCGACCCGTTTCTCAGTGCGCCAGTCGGGGCTAACACTGCACAAGGTTCGCGCGCGCGTCACGGCTTTTCGGCACCGCTAAATGATTTATTCATCAATATCATCATCAAAATGTCGGATAATCGCAGAAGAACGTATTGCTGTGTGTTTGGGTGTCTTAATAATTCATCGATTCCAGACCTGTCTCTGTTCAGATTACCTATTGAACAGGAAAGGTAAGTTAGTCACTTATTCTAGCATAATATAATTTTACTTGATGATGAGATACCTACGTACTTACATATTTTTTGTTTGTATTAGTTTTCTATCACACAGGAAGTAGGTAGGTAGGCCTAATTTCCTACTAGAATGTATTAGGTACTTTTGATCTGGCAATTGGTTTGCCGCTATTTCTTTGTTTAGTTATGCCGATTTCTCAGTATTGTAGGTATAGTAACTAAGTACCTACCTACTTACAGAAAATCGTAATTCATAATAAGTATGTTGCCGCCTGTACCATCTAGCGGCGACATGGCGAGTCGGGACCGCGACTTGACGTTGCCGCTGTTCATGCGGTTGCTAGCGAAGCGCGAACAGCCGCTCCTAATATTTAGCTAAAAGTGACAACCCTAAGACAGTAGGCAATTATATCGCGAATTGGGCTGGAGATACCCTACTCCCTCTCTTTATACTATGGCCTTACTTATGCTACAGACTATAAAATGCAACTTGTTCTGTCTGTATGCGCTTGCACAGTACGATGTGATTTCGATGCAATTTTCAAAGCATTATTGTAAAATACTATTGATATAAAGCAGTTTTAGGATGAGTTGGCTTTCGACGCAAGGTGCCAACAACCTAAGTCAATCGTATTTCTCGTATTTAAATGAATTTTAGAAGGTGATGAAACACAAACAAAAAACGGCCAGGTGCGTGTTGGACTCTCACATCCTTACTAAAAATAAAATAGGTTAAAAATAACATACTTAACTTTGCCGTTCGATCGCTATTGCACCAAAGCGGCTATTGCACCAACCGATAATAAGTCTGTAGTAGTAAATTCGCTCTTTTTTAGCAATACAAATCCTGTGAGCATTTCAAGCGTCTACTTATTGCCACTATTAAGAGCAAAAGTCTACCACCAGTGGACAACTAGCAATCAGAATGGCATCTACCACCCGGTAGAGTTAACAATCTGAATGCCAGCATCGGTACGGATAAGGTAAGCAATCATTACAATGGGAGCGAACAATCGCAGCTAACAACCTAACAAGCTTAGCACTGCATAGAATCTACCTCTATTGTAATGTGCTGGCCACAAGCTACTGAACTTGTAAACACCTATGTAGCTACACGTATAACTATAATTAGGTTCAATTTGACAACACCGGTAGTCCAGTGATTAGTAAGCTTGCTGCTGCACAAGGTGTCGCGGCTTCATTTTTGAGATATAAAGTAAACATTAGTGTTGGTAGTGCCTGGTGTTTGGTATGTATTTACAAAAAATATTTTTTATCAGTTTTTTGGTACCCACAGTACAAACTTTCATCAAATACATTTTAATAGCACCATCTCGAAATTAGTCTGAATCAAATCGCATTATTAAAAAAAAAAGATTTATTGAAAACTTTGTGGTGCACTTGTTACGTGCACTAACTATTTTTGCAATCTGTGGTAATTTTATATATCTTTGCGGCAACTTCTTTGTCCAGTAATTTGTGAGTAATATATGACCAATTGCTACAATCATTGCTTTACAATCACATGATAACCAAAACTATATTTCCAATCTAAAATCTTTATCCAGTTTAAAATGTAGCTCCTAATAAACTACAGGTACCTAGTGGGTTAAATAATCCCTTTTCCTTTTATATAGTTTAGAAATAAACGCTAGAGTATTGAATAGGATCGCGAGGCCTTCCGCCCGATCACGAATAATCACGAGGCACTATTGTGCGCCTGCGCAGGGCTTAGGGCAGTTGCACATGAACGACTTTTAAGTGCCATTTTCCTGCTTTACATAATATTCGTTCAGTTTGCTGTTATTATAAGCTAAGATTGGTTTTGTATTACTGTGTTTACATGTTTGAAAGATGATAACATTGATTATGTACTATGGTATTTTTTTAGCTGATTTAAAAAGGAAGAGGTTCTCATTTTGGAGGTTTTTATTTATGTTGTTAGGACCGATTTGCCTTAAAACATACATACATATTGAAGCTATTTTCAACTTTTAACTAGTAGAACTTGTTTTTGTTAAACGCAGTAATTATGTGTAGAGAAATGAGTTAATATAATTGTGTTGTGTACAATTTTTTTTTATACCACTAAGGTATACTAGCATACGGCTCATTTGATGGTAAGCCACCGTAGCCGCGAATTGTGTGCGTATGTACATAATTCGCTAGAATAGATAATATAAATAATAGGTTTTTGGAATGAAAAAAATCAAAGATAAGGTACAAAAAAAATCAGATACCTGAACCAAATTCAAACTAATTTCGTCAGTCAAAATATTAACCCAAACTGGCTAGTCAAACGTAAGTCGTAACAGACTGTAGCCTCGGTAGTTATCAACATAACAGTGCTGCTCTGTAGGCATTGTTTTCTAAGATTTATTTGGTCTACCATGAAAATATGTCGCAAATACAAAATGGCCTCCGTGAACCGTTCCTAAGACCACGAGCGCGTACATAACCCGCCACAATGGTCTGTAATAACTTTCTTTGTGTTGAAATACATACTGTACGCACATTTTAATCACGTATTGTTGTTCTAAATAACGCAATGTAAACATAATATATTATTAGTGCCGTTATCTCGTGGGTCGAACGTCTCTAATGCGAATGAATGTTGGTATTCCGCGCCTACGTAAGCAATATAGAACTTTGTTTTTTTATGTTACATATTTCCTCACTCTGCTGCAATCTGTAGGAGGAATTTTAAATATTATTCATTTAAAAAATACGGATTGTTCTTTTTATACCACTAATGTGGCAAACAAGTATAAGACCCACCTGATGGTAAGCGGTCACCCGCGCGTTGCCGACCCTAGGTTTTTGTTTGAACAACAAAACGAATTGGACAAGTTTTTTTTTTAATTTTATTTATTTATATTACTAGGCACACTAAAAATCAAATATAAACATTTTAATTTTAGAAGTTCCTTTTATCGAAACTAGTTTTTTTAATCCTATTATGAATTTCGGACATCGCGCGATTGAGACCCCTGGTGCAGCAAGCGCTCAAAGGCAACGGTAACCGCTTACCATCAGGCGGACTGTATGCCTGTAAGCCATGCCTTATTAAAATCTCCCTCCGTACTTTCTTGCAAACAGAATACCATAACATACCATAGTTAGAAGTGAGTGAAGCTGTTGTATTTTTCAGTACGCGTCGAAAAGTGCGTCCACGGACCAAACACCATGACTTGTCAGATCAAGCCATCTTACCATAATATTTACTATGACGTCACTTAACTAAGCCTCAAAGAGAGCGCTGAGATGTCCTGCAAATAGATGTCATATCAGGGTCACTCCATACAAATGGAGTTTGATATAGAAACGAATCAGGCGTTAATATTTCTGTATAGAAAATCATATTTTTATAGATAACAATAAGAATATTTTAATTATTTAATTCCGCCTAAGCCTTCACATCGCTCTTCTGTACATTTTTTTTTTCAGGATATTTCAGGATCATCAATGTCCACAGTGAAAACACGACTATTGAAATATGCTAGCTACTAGAGTATATACATTGTATATAACTTTAAATCGATCTAATAAAACATATTTACCATATAAATATTATGAATTACCACGATATACGAGATTATACAGGTCAAGCTAAGTATATTTTTTAGCAATAATAAAAAGCCGACAAGAAAATTATATAAACGAGAATTAAAATTACCTACTTATTACCATCACTACATAGTGAACATAGTATAAAACAAAGTCGCTTCCCGCTGTCTGTCTGTCCATTATGCCTAGAACATTAAAACTACGCAATGGATTTTGATGTTTTTTTTTTAAATATAGTGATTCAAGAGAACGTTTATATGTATAATTCATTAGTGTTTTGTAGGTATTCAACTAATATGGCTAAAGCTGGCCGTACGAAGCCGGGCCGCTAGTTATAAATAAATATATATTGGTGTCGATTCTGTTGTTCAAAATTACTAAACTTAACTAATTTGACAGGTCTAAAAGTCTTGCTATCCCTTTCTCATGTGCGGGATTAAATGAGGATGGCAATATTTTTTGACCTGTCAAATTAATTATGTTTAGTAATTTTGAACAACAGAATCGACACCATTGTATAATTAGTACTTAGTTTCTGACCGCTAAGAACTTTTCTCGCTATGTTCATAAATTTATCGACGGTGGAAAGGACAAAACAAATGAAACGCCATTTGATTGATAGAGAATCCAAAACTATCAAACTGCATATATAACTCATATTCGAGCAAACCATATTATTGATGTATGCACATGTACCTGGACTGCAATCCAGAACGTCACTTTAATTTTCTGTCTTTTTTCAAAATGTTATCTGCTTTGTGCTGTATATAAAATAAATAAAAAACTCCCGCCGTGCTAGACACATCAAAATAATAAAAAGGATCATTCAAAGACTGGAACAGACTAAAAAACTATACTACCAGTAACTTGTAAGCCAGGCTGTTGCAGATCAGCTCAGCATTCCAGCCTTGAGAAGGTGGGCGCGCGGGTACTGAGATTGTATGAAGAGATCTTCGCCGATGTTTTGCCGTTGATAAGTTGACACTTTTACTCTATGTTATGCCAGATGCTATTTTAAGGCTCGTTAGAGAGGGCCGAGTGCAAAATTGAATTGAGAATATAAATTGCAATAAAATAAATATTGATTGACAATTCATTGGTTTGTAGATGTGTTTCCTTTTCTATGTAAAATATTAGATTAATTTTAAAAATGTCGTACGTAATCTACATTAAATTATATTATTAACCTATAGCGAAACCTCAGAGTAGATAATATTACTACGAAACAAATGAGAAGTAAGATTACAATCAACACTAATGTAAAAAATTAAAAAAGAAGAATTACAATAAACAAAACACTTGTCCCAAATTATTCTCAAATTGATTTTTGTACATTTCCAGCTTTCAAAGCTTGAAGTTCAACTGTAGTTCAAATTATAATACGTCATTTATTCAGTTTTTAATAATTGTTCCAAGGATAGAGCAGTATGATTTTTTTATCAATGACAGTATCACCGATCTTCATTGTCTATGCGTCATATTTATTGCCAATAATTTACTCTTTAATTAACATTATCAGTGTGAACGTGACACGGGAATCAGGCGGAGCGGTTGAGATTTTTTCCAGTGTGTCGTAAATTGTGTTATAGTGATCTTTAATGTGTATTTTTGGTGTCGATATGTACTGTAAAGTTTCATTTAGTGACTGATTTATAGTAGCATTGGAAATAATGCCATAATACGACTTTTGGGTTAAGTGATTTATCATTTTGGTCAATAGGTTACCTCTAATCTAAAGGCGTGTTACGATCTGCTACTGCCGTGGGTTGTCTCCAGAAACTCCATTGGGCGTTAGAATGCATGACACTAGGCATTTTAATGCGGCAAACACGAGAAATTTTGCAACATGAAAATTCTCTAACACTCGACACTGGCAAAAATAGTCCCTAAAGGGATTGATTGCCATACTTAGGAAGAAGAAGAAGAAGACATGCCTATTTACATGTTTTAAACAGGTGTCAAATGGTGGAATCTGTTGTACAAAAAAAGCCCAATAAATCAAAATCATTAAGCTAAACTAATTTGACAGGACTAAAAATATTGCCATCTTTATATGTGCATCAAGATGGAGTAAGGGATACCAAGACTTTTAGTCTTCACAAATTAGTTTAGTTTAATGATTTCTTACAACAGAACTAGCACCAATGTATTCTTTAATACTCAGATTGATAACTAAAGATCGCTAACACCCTAAATATGATACATATTAAATGAAATCAAATAAAAAACGTTAACCGACAAACACAAACTTCAAATGTCTACTACCTACCACAGGTAACATATGCTTTATGGAGTCTGTTTTGACATCTTTCCTCTCACTTGACCAAATTTGCACTATTTGATTTGACGGTAGAGTTGGCCGTCAGATGTCAGATGTTACACATCATATGCGACTACTGAATATAAATATGTAGATTTGTATTTTAATAAATCAAAAATCAAACGTATGTCTTGGAGATACATTTTATTGTAAGAAAAAGTGATAGAACATATAATGATTTAAGAAAATCAAAATTAGAATTTATTTTTCTGTCTCCTGGTCACGAAAAAACCTAAAATTATAGAATAGTTACATGGTGATTTAACTTACTTAAGTTACTTATATTTTATATACAAGTAATGGTGCTAATTCTGTTGTACAAAATAACTAAACTAATTTGACACTTCTAAAGGTATTACTATCCTTATTTAACCCCGCACATGAGAACGGGAAAGCAAGACTTTATGAACAGTTAAATTAGTTTAAGTTTAGTAATTTTTTACAACAAAATTGGCACCAATAATACTTGTAATTGTATTATTGAATTAATATATATATTTTCAATATTTTTTAAATTAACTAACTCGAAGGACCTTTTGGTAACAAAACAAGCTTATTTATAGGTTGGTGATATTCACCTGATGCGCCTTTAAAAAGTACAGACGACTAAGCTAACTATTGTAAGGCTTTTTCCACTCTGCATAATCGATACGCCTGCATGAATGAAAGCTGCTAATAAAGTACTCAATACTAATTAAAAGTAAGGAAGCATGTGTGACAAATAGCTTGGGAGCAGGTGTACAAACATAATAATTTATATGGGCTTACAATAGAGTGTTTGCTTCCAACAATTGCCTTATCGCCTTAGGAAGTGTTGCACAATTACATGCTTGTAATTTATTGCACTTAATTTGTAGACTCGTGTTTATTACATTCTCGTTTTGTTATGTATGAAGCACGCGTTTTCCGCCCGAGATTTTTCATGCAAGGCACACAGATATAGGTACAGACAGCATTAACATTAAATCTATACTATTCTATACTATATATGTACTATTTATACTATTATAATATTATAAAGAGGAAAGATTTGTATTTTTGAGTGTATGTTTATATTGAATAGGCTCCGAAACTCAGGACCGATTTCATAAATTCTTTCAGCGTTAGAAAGCTTCATTATCACTGAGTAACATAGGCTATATATTATAATAGCTGCCCGCCCCGGCTTTGCACGGGTAGACAAAATATTTGATAAATGTACCCGTGCGAAGCCGAGGCGGGCCGCTAGTATAGTACAAAGAACTACTGTACTGTTTAATAAAATGCGAATGTGAGTTTGTGTTTGTTATGCTTTCACGCCGTAATTACTTAACATATCATCATATACTTTTGCGCTCACGTGAGCGCAAAAGTTTATTGACCCCTGACAACGTTGTTAGGGGTCAATAAAAGGGTATAGAACGAAGCGGGCAAAGCCGCGGGTGAAAGATGTCGTAGGAGTAATCGTTTTAACTGACTTAGTCCGCCGCGCAGTGTACCTTGTAGTAAGTACTCTACGTAAATATCCGATGCATATAGTTTTGTGTACCTATTCCGCTATATATCAAGCTACCTTTCTGCCTACTTTATATCTTGCTAGGCCAACAGGAAAAAAGTGTTTTGCTAGCGTACCGTTACTCTGGCAAAATTTCGTGAATAACTCTGGAATGTCTGGAAGCACAGATTTAAAATGTTGCGCACATTTATACCAGCCGAGGTACTAATTATCAATCATTCAAATCCTGAAAGAAGACAACATTTTGCTTTACACACACGCCGTTATCTATCACTGTCATTTAACAAGAAGAAAAGCAATACATAAAATCACTACACAGTAAATAATATCACTTGGGATTCAATTTGTAAAAATTCAAGGCATAGGTGGCCGAACAACCTCTCTCACTTGCCCTTTGGGACACGATGACAAATGACACTGGGATGTGACATGATTTATGTACTACTCTGAAATACTCTATATTCCTTTTTACTCATTTAGTACGCCTTGCTCAATTATTATGACGATTATTTTGGGAAAGATTTTTTGCTACGAAACTGGCAAGCAAGGTTACGGACTATCTGATAATGAGCGGTTACCGTAGACTGTAAGCGCTTGCAATTCCAGGGGTTTCACCAGATCCAACCTCATAGTCGAGAAGACTCACTGTTCTATAGTGTCAGTACAGTGAATCTCCGAAAAGCTCTTGTGCCCTTACTCACTCAATACAACAGAGTAGTGTTAATTGTCAGCAACTTTTATTTATGCCACTAAGGTGGCAAACAAGCATACAGCCTGCCTGATGGTAAGCGGTTACCGCAGCCTATGAGCCTTTGCAACAACAGGGTATCAATCGCGCGTTGCCGACCCTAAAATTTACTTCTGTAAGTAGAGGTACTGTCCGTAATGGGGCGGCTCTAATTATACAGGGAATGGCATTGCCATAAGTTTTTTTTTTTTTTACAAAATATCCATTTATTATATAAATTACACTATTACATATCGTTTTAGATATTTATCTAAGCATGTTTAGTACCGATATGTATTCACAGAATTAATCTATTGTTCTAATCAGTTGCGAAATTTAGCCTATTGGCTAATTCATATTGTTAATTCCAAACATGAAAGGGTTGAATCGCAGTGATAAGAGTGAAAATAGCAGATACCCTCTAATTAACTACATATGTGTCTCACGTACGGAGTACCCACCATGTTGACGCCAGTATTTACTTCATTATCCCTGCGGGGTGTGGGGTTCGAATAACAAATAGACATGACATTCATTAGTCGCCGCTTTCGCAGGGCAGCTAAAATTAATATGGCCGCCCAACGTGGGTCAAAATTTCTAGTCACAATTAAAATAGTACTTTCAGTGTCTTAGTGTATACATTACATCTAATCATTGGGACTCAGTTGTCGTATGAATGTAAAATTTCGCTACATTTATCTTAATCTGGCCTATGATCTATTAATTTATAGAAGGTATAGTCTGGGTCCCATGTTGGGCGCCAATGTATTTAGCTATGATGTGATAAAAGCAATAAATCTACTATTAACAAAGATATTTATAAAAAATCTCTCTTAATAACTTTTGTTAAAGTTTTATCAAAAGCGCTATAATTGCTTGCTGTTCAATATCTTCTTTGATTAAATAAGTTAAAGAAAGACTGAAGTTAAGCGTATTGAAGGAAATGCAATCAACGCTAAAAGAGGGTGTTAACGACCTACAAAAAGGTTTGCAGGCGAAAATACAGAGGAAAGAAATGTCTTAATACGGCTCACTGAATCCGGCATTAGCGAGTGTTTTTACTAAACGTTTGCCTTTTAAATCAGGGTTGACTGTTATAAATCTATTTATGATAGTGTTACCGTTAAAATAAATTATACTTTAATACTAAAAACACACGCTCCAAAATTATTCTGCAAAATTAGTCGGCAAAAATTGAAAATTATCAGACGTCTAAAGTCAGTAATTAGGTTGAATGATTCCGTTACATTGATAGATGCATACATACATATGTATGTACATAAAAGTGTGTTAGTAGATATATTATGCGAATATGAGTAGAAGAAGAAGCGGCGGAAGATCAAGTTCTAATCACAAATTAAAGTGCTGGGTGATGAAAAAAATAATGAGTAGTAAACGGATGAGATTGGTGAATATAGACAGAGGAAAAGAAATAGGGATGAAGCAAAAGAAAGAAAGAAAACACACTTATTCATAGCAACACATCTATACTATATTTATAAAGGTGAATAATTTGTTTGTTTGAACACGCTAATCTCAGGGACTACTGGTTCAAATTGAATAAATATGTTTGTGTTGGATAGTGCATTTATTGAGGAAGGTTTCATATATCATCACGCTGCGACCAATAGGAGCTACCCGTGCAAAACCGGGGCGGGCCGCTAGTAATAAACATAAACGAAGGGAAGACAAGTGTTGAAGAAGAACATAGCGTCGTTATGAAACGGTCCCAACTCAGCACGTGCTTGTTAGCATATGACGGACAACCAGCGACGATCTTCGGTTGATGTTGACGTCGTTGAAACAGGTGAGCAAGTCAAGATTGAAACTCTCTCTCTGTCTAGTAGCGCGAAAGACACTCGTGATGATATGTGTGTAGTAATTTTCTAGTTTCAACTGATTTGGTATTGAGCAACCCTGGATTTCGCGCCCAAGGGACGTTATCACTAATTCTAGTGATTTATATCGCCAGCCGATTGCGGGATTAGACGCGGTGGGATTTCCGGGCGATACCGACGGACCATTCGTAATTTACGGACCGAAGTTTGGGAATTGATCACCGGGATTTAATTCGTGAGTACTTATTGTTTTATTGACCGTTTATAAGTGTATGATATTGATTTTCTTGTCGGTTCTTCTCTATTATTGATCGGCTTTTCCGATACGGTGGAATAGCACAACATTTATACGCTCTGCGGGAGCCCGGGAGCTATCAGAGACTAAACTGAATAAAATCATAAAAGGATTTCTCATATACACATTTTTTTATACCACTAAGGTGGCAAACAAGCATGGACCACCTGATGGAAAGCGGTCACCGTAGCCTATAGACGCTTGCAACACCAGGGGAATCAATCGCACGTTGCCGTCCCTTCAAAAATCTCTTCACACCCTTCTTGAAGAACCCCATGCTACTTCTTTGGGAAAATCTCGGCTTCAATGCTAAGCATCATTTTTCAGCTATTTTAAACTTAAAATATGCGAACCCAAAATGACGCATAATGAGACGATTTTTTTTCTTAAATCTGTTTTTAACCTACGCCATATTTTCTTTATTTAAATCATTGCTTACGGCGTTTATTAATAATGGGTAGGCAAGCAACTTGTTTAAGAACCTACTGAGCGCACACCGGCGCCGATTGTAAATGATTAAGCACAATTATCGTATAATTACAATTTATAGTACGCCGTCAAACGCGGCTTGTAATTATAGTACGAAGATGAATGCGCTAAATGTGTTTTAATAAAACATTCCATTCAAAAACTATTTCGGTTAAACAATTATTTTTACCATTTTTAAAAGCCTACAACTACGAATTGAATCAAAATGTACAAGCCGTTAATATACGACTGCAACAACTATATCTTTTCCAATTAGATAATAAGCAACTGAAATAAAATTTACCTCTGTTCAACTATTTTTTTAATAATATGTTTCAAAACGGCAGTACATACCAAACAGCGAGACGCAAGGCAAACACAAATGCTTAACGCGTAAATGTTTGTACTGGCGGGAATCGAACCCGCGACCCCAGCGTGGCAGTCAGGGGTACTAACCACTAGACCAGCGGTCTCGTCTAAATATTTAATACCTTCTTATGACGCTCCGTAAGACATGTCCAATCACATACTTGTTGATACAATGTACTTCTTGAGACCACAGGGTAAGTCAAACAAATGTCTTCCGTCATCCAATATCTGCGCTATATTGTCTTACGTCGCCGTACGGTCTGTCTGTTTGTTTGCGTTTGGTCTCATTGCTCAGTGCTTTGGGCAATATTGTGAACACTGTTTTCGCTGAGTAAGTGCTTGAGAAACAGAGGGAGCTTCATGTTGGCCAACTTTTTGTAACGTGTACTTCACTTTATTACGTTCTTGCTATCAGGCGAATAGATATTTTAACGTCACCGTTGGGCTAGTGGTTGTGAAGCTTGACGCGCTACGGAGCAGTGGCGGGTTCGATTACCGCGAGGAAAATCATTTATTTTAAGCATTTTTGCATTTGCCTTTGTATGGTAAGCGCTTCCTACCACCTATCTACCTTATTGAAGAAGAATTAAATAGCGATTACTAACTTTATTTGTGATCCAAAAATATGCCACCCATAGACTGCGAAAGCAACTTGACAGCAAAACCGGCTTGGTAATGGTAATACAAAGTTGTTTTTGCTGATGCGCCACGCTCATAATGTAGACACGATGCGTTATTGATATTTGTATCTATTAAATTTATTTAGAAAAGGGTTTAGTATAAATAATAATGCTCTTAAATATATTAATTAGGTTGGTAGTCGAGCTATAGATCTATTGTAGTAATATCACCGCATTTGCCGTGACACCGCAGTCCACAAACCAGCGGGGTGAATCAAAACAGTCACTATAATAACAAGCTGCAATATTTTCCTAATTCCGTCCTTTACCTTTAGGGAGCGGGGCGGCCCTTCAACGTAACACACGGGAATGAATTTCTGGCGTTCCTGCCATGTTTATGTTTTTACATTAAGCTTTCTTTTGTCTGCGACTTAAACTGGAAATAACTAGCACTGTGTCCCCAGGGGATAAGAAGTACTCACCTCCTTTCCCAAGATACGATTTATCTCTCTGAAAATTCTCATCAGGATCCGTTTAGTGGTTTGCAAAACGATGCCGAACAGACAGATAGAGAAACGTTCGATTTTGTATTAGTATTTTGCTTAGTTTGGACTTGGGTATTCATTGTAAGAGTCTCAACCAGTACATGCTATTTGTAGTGACTTTAAATGCGTAGAAATGGGATACACATTTCCAATCAAATGAGTGACAACAGAGAATTTAACCAATACAGGCCATTTTCCGCAACAACTCCCGCGTTTTCCCGTTACTCAGGAATAGTGGAGTAAAACTTTACTTTGAATTTATCTCATATCATTTATTAGATATTGTTTATTGTAAAAAAAACAGAGAAGCATCTGAAAAAACCGGCATGACATGACGGCTCGTAACTATATTAGTATACATAACTTTTAACAAACCGGAACGTGTGGAAGAGCGACTACCGACCCGTATATTTCAATCCCAGACCCTCGGCAGAAGCAAATATAATCGCGTTATATTCGGCGAGTTGTCGCAATCCTTAGATTTTTATCTAATAAATGCCAGAAACGGTTCACTCTAATGTAAAATAGGGCTCAAGGGTGTAAACCTTTGAGGAGCATTTAAATGAAATTGGAAAAAATAAACAAGCCGACATTTTCGCTTTTAATTTGAGAAAGACGTAATTTTGACATTTTATTTCACTTCGAAAGCTGTATGAAGCGTAATTGCATGTTAAGAATTACAAATTTATTTCAAATTAAAACTAGAAATATTATTTTGCGAAGCTGACATGTCTGACAGAAGAATGGAGTATGAGACAGAGTAGTTGATGGTGTACACAATACTATATGAATAAGGTTAATTTGTGATATTTTAGTAGGTCCAATTATTTAGCATGTTCACTATGTACCTACCTCAGGATAACTAAATACAAACGCGTACAATACGCTGCCTGTATCTTCGGAACCTTGCCTAAAGGGACTCCTTGTAATAATATATTTTAATATATATATATTATATTTTTAAGGTTTTTAGTTTCACGTTTAGTTTTTAATTGAAATAAATATGTTGTTTGGGGGTAACAAACGAAATGGTCTTCTAGGTTGCAGGAACCAAATGAAACCACGGTATCAACCAGAGGAATATCTGTATTGTTCCAAACAGAATGGTTAATGGTAAAAATGTACAAAGAATAACTTATGAAATACGGTCAACCTTTTTCAAGCGCGTTCTATTTTTGAATTAGCGACATCTAGTGTCGTATAGTGGAAACACAAATGTACAACAAAATAATTCCTAAAGTAAATTAATATATTATACCGTACATATGTTTAGATCTTTATTATTTCTCTTAAGATTATGAATCACTTACGAGGAATACATAATTATTTTTCTTTCTATGTTTTAACTAACACCACATATGCATATTAAAATACAAATATTACAATGTCTCGTTACTCCCTTAACCGAGGGATCATTTCACAGTCGTTAGTTCCTTATGTCCGGTGTCCGGGAGTCGACTCCGGACAGTCATTTAGTCCGGACAGGCCGTTACCGACCCTTGTTTGTAACGAATTGTCTTGCGTGTTTTGGTCGTCGCATTATTGTAAATGTGGCTAAATATTACGGGGCACTTATTTTTTTTGTGAGGTAAAAGCAATGATAACCGGTAGGCGATGAAAATAAGACCTTCGAGAGAGCACTGTATAATCTTGCTGGTATATTTCACTTCACAAGGCACTTTTTGATAATATTTATTTATATCACTCGTGTTCGTGGCCACGAAGTCAGCTCTAACCCTATACTTGGATGAGCGTGCGGGGCGAGGGTACCTTAGCGGTTTTTTTCAATAGCGTATGCGTGTCTAGGCATTGCCTTCCACGAGGCTTTTTATACCACTAATGGGTGGAAAATAAGTATACACGCCGCCTGATGATAAGCGGTTACCTTAGCCTATGGACTCTTCGTCGGCCGTCGCCGACTCTTAATTTCTTCTTCCACTCGCATTGCATATAAATTTTGTCAGTGTTTCCTGTCAAATAATAAAAGAAAATGGGTAGAAAATTCATAGTATTAAGTATGTCCTTCATTCTGCCTTCAGAAGTAGGTCGTTCTTCATTCATACGATTATTTTTAAATCAATGCTATCCTCATTAGGGCAGTCTTTGTCAAACATTAATAAAGGCCGGTGTTCACGTATCGCGCCCGCCTTCAGCCGCACGTGGCGCTTGATTGATCTCCGCTAATGTGTCTCCCGCTTTAGGCACAGAGCAATGTACAATAACCAAGGTGAAATATACTACATAATATACGATATATAAGAATATTATTAATGCGAAAGTAACTGTTTGTATGTTACCTTTTCACGACTAAACGGCTGAACGGATCGTAATAAAATTTGGTCATGAGATAGATTATAACCTGGGGAAGGACATAGGCTGTCCTTATCTAGAAACAGGCGGGCGAAGCCACGGGTAAAAGCCAGTAGTCTATATTTTAAAGCTATCTGGTAACTATTATTTAGGTATACACTTTTCATATAATAGTTTAATCTTAGATGGAGTTATTATGTGATATTTTCTATAGATTATTATTATTATATACTCGCGATTTCGCACACTAAATTAGGGAGCAATTAAAAAAAAGACAAAATAAACTATTAAAAATAATCTTTCATACTTCCTTGTCTTAATAATATCGAAGAAAGACAAAGAAAAAAACAATACATATAATATGTCCAGCTGTTCGCTAATAATAATAATCTTTCATGCATCCGTCAAGTGAAACTTTTTCTTTTTTTTTGTAGTATTTCGAATGAAACTTCTTATCACGTAAAATAAAAACGATTAATTTTGCTAAACCATTAAAATGCATTCCCGTTGTAAGACATCACGTGTTTGCCATCTCAAAAGAAAAATATAATTTTCAAAAAGAGAACTTCGTCTATGGCGCGCACTGCCGCCATTGTTTCCCGCGTCTTTTGTCATCTGGCCAGACCATCCTAACCTGACCCCTGCTTGTTCATTCACCTGTATTTCTTCATAAATTAATTGTCTGGTAAAGGGAGGAAGGAGGTCAGGCTATGCTGGACGCGTGCATACCTCTCGAGGCGCCCTCTGCTCTGAGTACTTTAAGAGCATGTTTGTGAAAGAACGTAAAAAGTCGAGATATTTCCGATAAATTCCTATTCTTTGTATAAAGCTTGGAATAGTTTGCTATCGATATTGTCTTTTACATTAAATAAAAATTCCGTCGAACATTCTCGCACTGGAGCTTGATTAAGAATTCTTGAATACAAAAGATTTTAAGAAATGCTTTATTTATCTATACTTCTATAATAATATGGATGGAAGGATAATATTAATAATATTTCACTATTAAAAGGCTTCACTCTGCCAGAGCAAAATTGCAAAGCAAAAGCTAATGTAAAGAAAACTAATTACGTGCGAGCAAGATAGAACACAACCCAAAATTGTGTAACTGTCACACTCGCGTCTGATGTCATTATGACATTCCAAAACAAAAAACTGGCCAAGTGTGAGTCGGACTCGCGCACCGAGGGTTCCGTACACACTTGTAGGTAAGATTAAAAATAGGCGAACTTCAAATGAGGTAATTATTCGTCGGTGACTCTGAACAGCGCGATTCAGGAATATTCTTTAGTAAATTCGCATTTACAAAAGAAACTACATATTTACGGGTTTCAGATTTTATCCTTTACTTGTGCTGTAAGACACTGCTTCCTGCCAAAGTTCATGATTCTTTTCAAATGAGGTTCAAATGAGGTCATTATTCGTCGATGACTCTCAACAGGGCGAAATTAATTTCAATTCGATGAACTTCACGCGTTCTTGAGATAAAAAATCTTGACAGACAGACGGACAACAAAGTAATCCTATAAGGGTTCCTTTTTTCCTTTTAAGAAACCCTAAAAACGGAAGCCATTTTATAAGGGCTGCTTTTCCCAAATTGCAAACTACTGTTACAACACAACGTACTGTGCTGGGCTGTCCACATTATTGAGTGAACACAATGGTTTGTGAATGTGCATTAAGAACAGCTGTTCTTCGCGAGAGCCCAATATGCAGTTCATTACGAAGGGCTAATGAAAAAAGTTTATTACAACTGCGAGAGAACTGGTTAACCAAGATAGTATGAACATTGCTTTGTTGCACAGATGGTATGGGTGCCTGTGCTTGTATGTATATTTTGTATTTTTACGATATAATAAAAAAAAAGAGTCCCGGCGTTAGGGGGGGGCGTAGTGGGGCGACGGCACAGGACGCCATATAAAAATAAAAAATTGATGACTTTCTCCACCCGTGTCGTTAGCTCCGAGTAACTTTTTTTTTTTTCATACGCCCGCCTTATGGTACGCGGTTACCGCAGTCTATGGACGCTTGCAACACCAGGGGTATCACTCGCGCGTTGCCGAAACTCTAAAGGAAAGAAAAAATGTATATTTGATAATGATTTCCTTAAGTGGGCGCCACAATATTCTAGCCCGGGGCGTCTGAGGCCTTAACGCCGGACTTGCTGGTACTGCATAAAAGTAGCCCCTGTTGGTATAGTTAATTTACTAAGCTATATTGAAGTTCTTAGTTAAATGGCATTGAAAACAGAACTAGTATTTTCTGACGTTTTTTTTTTCCTTTAATTAATTCAAACTCTTAAACATATTTAATTGACTAGACTTTACAAATAAGTACTTTCAAATCGTCAAAATGTACCACCGGATTCGAAAAGTCGTTTTTTGCTGAGAAGAATCCGGCAAGAAACCCCTTTTACAAAAATATTTACCTATGTGACATGAATGTATCACAAAAGGATACGTAACAAGTAAAAATAAAAAATATATAACGACATCACCAATTTATCCTCAATACTATTTCCTACTCCATCACTAGACCCAGCACCATCTATCTAAGTATAGCCTATTCATTGAAACCATTACAATGAGCCCAAACACGATATATTTGCTGTAAGTTAGTGAGGGTTGGGTATCTTGTAGATTCCAGATGATGCTGCACCATCAGGTCAAGGTAACCATATCATTGTACTCATTGAGACCTTTGCAATGACCTCAAACACGATATATTTGCTGTAAGTTAATGAGGAGTTGAGAGTGCTGGTCTCCAAACAGCTGGTCAGATTATCTGTAAGTATAGCTAAGAACACTCTCAACCAAGTCACCTTTCAAACAAAAAAAACTAAATCAAAATCAGTTCATTCGTTTAGGAGTAACGATGCCACAGATAGACACAAAGATACACACTACAAACTTCTAAAAGCGTCGCTTATGCGTCGGGGGCTAAAAAAAAATAACATCCATTCAAGTATAATAATCTCTATGGCCTATGGGTATTTAAGTAACATATGATGGTATTACATACATACGTAAATTATACAGATTCCAAGTACAGCAGAGTACATTTTCTTTCCATACCGTACCGTACCAAGCTTTGAACATTTTTATAATACGTAAAAAAAGATATGAAAGACATTTATAAGACATTAGACGGACACTGTCTGGCCCAGAGGCTGAATTACCTCCATCTGGTACCAGCCTCACATTTTCATGTAAATTAGTTTAAAAGTAAAACTGTGGATGTAATGAAACATTCATAGCGACAGATGAGATTTTAGAAAACTTCGCGGGAATATATCTCATTAAATATAGGTATGAAGGAAACCCACTCTTTAATACAATGGTACATTATATATGTGTTCAAACTACAAAGAACTTTTTTAATTATATATGGAGCACGCTTTTTATAAGTAGGCTGGTTGAGATGGCCACAGATTACATATAATCTTGGATGATTATTTAATGACATTACTAATATCCCTGTAATAACAAATCGATTAAGAAAATTGAGTTTGGAAACAAATTATTTGACTATGGAGGATATTCCGGCAAAAATGAGTTTCTTGTCGGTTCTTCTCGGGTGGATTTTTTTCGACCCGGTGTGGTGGTAAAGTAGACCTTCATTAGTTACTTTTAAGGGCCTAAATGAATTATTTTTATTATTTGAAAATAGAAAAGAAAATAATAATAAAAAGAGTGATTTAAAAATCGGTAAAAAATTGCCGAAGCTATGAGGTTACCTACAGGAAAACTAAACAATTTATAAATTAGAACTTCCTACGTTTTCAAAGGCTACCTTTGTACATTCAACTTTAACGTATTTTTTTACCGTATTCAGTATTTTGACCATCAAATTTCATTGAAACTTAATATATATTTCATCTTTTTGATAGGACTAAGCTAAAACTCCATTAATTTAGCTAAAAATAATGAAATTTAGGCTATTGTGTTGCATGGGAATTGGAACCAAAGAATAGTTACCTTACGTTAGTTCGTCTAACTTAAGGCTGAGCTTACGCACCCAGTTCTACGGAAACCGTGACAGACTTCACGAAGCACGCAATTTAGATTGGAAGAACTCCTCGGAAGCGGCGGGATTGAGCCGCGTGCCACGAATACGCAATACGCAAGATCTCAATGCAACGCCGCTGAACTGAATCGCTTTACATAACAATGTGAATTCGCGACCCACTGGTTCGGATAATAGTGTCGGAGTGAATTCTGTAGGATCACTCCCGCGCCATATTGGAAAAGAAAGAAAGAAAACGACCGGAAAATCGAATTATTTAACGCTCATGCGTACATTCCGTACGTCAAGAGGGTAAGGTTTTACTTGAAAAGATTATAGTATGATGCATAGTATTTGAATTGGAGTCTATCTCTATACATAAATCGGTATTTATAGTAGGGGGTCAAAAGTAGCTCCAGATGGTTCGTGTAATATAACACACGGTGCTGCTCGCCTGGCTTGAACTTGGCTTGACACGCTACCGCGTGTCTAGGTATCTAACATGATTTAAAATATGTCAGATATAACTTCTTTAAATACCGACTTTGTTATTTTTTTACTTTTATTTTTTTTATATTCCTCAAATAGCCATTCAAGTTTTATACTTATTATAGTTATTACTTTTATTTATTAGTCTTTATTAGTCTATTGTCGTTTTACTGAAGCTGTGTTAGCCCTTAATTGGCATGTACATTAGAATAAGTATTTTTATTATCAATCAATAGATATAAGAATGTCAAATTAATCATGTTGTGGGCAACCTATTATTAAATAAATACTTAAAGAGAAAATATTCCGACCTCTTTACATTTCAAAATTTTCTTTTGTTTGAGATCTTTATAATTTGTTGTTTTTTTACTGACGCACGTGTTGTCAATAAGATTCAGTGGAAAGAAACGTTAATGATTTTTCTTTTCCACAGCAAATTTTTGTCATGTATTATAAAATACAAAGTATAAAATTACCTACCGTTTTAACTAACCTGCCTACAAGTTGAAGGTGTATCAAAGTTTCCTTTTGCCGCCTACGCAATTTAAAAACGGCTCTACAAGCAATTTTGAGAATACAATCTTGTAAAGTCTCGGTTTACTATTGAACACAGATAAATCTGGGAAGGAGATTTATTTTAAAAAGAAAATAAACTTTAGCTCTTTATTTCCGCTCTGGCGCAGCGCTCGGCGGCGCCTGAATCAAAGGAAGGATCCCTTTCGCTCGCAATGAATTTCTCGCCTTACTTGGGGCCATGACCATTGCTATTCTAAAGCTACTGTATATAACACGGTACGGAAACGCACAGATTCATATCTGTATTTGAGGAGATGGATTAGAAACTCCTCTATCCTCCCTACATTAAAACAGGACGTAGGTACATAGGAACAAAATCATATTTGAGGAGGTTGATTAAAACCTCCATCTATGTCTACGGACGTTGTTAATTAAATTTTTTTAGTTCTTCTTACGAATGCGAATGAAATTTTTTAACGGTCAAAGGACATCAAATCTGAAAGTGGCGGCAAACGCATTTTTTTTAATATTCTGTTAGAGCTTGTCCGTCAGAGCATTTATTACTATGGCACCAAAGTTGGACATTACAGGACATTTAATTTGTTTTAGTAATTTTGAATTCCTATTTTCAACAAAAAATGTATGAAAATTTAGATTTTCGAACTCAAATAAAATCAACTACAATGGTCCTACAGCTTTGGTGCCACAGTAAAAATGTTCAGACAGACAAGCTCTAACAGAATATACAAAAAAAATGCGTTGGCCGGCACTTTCAAATTTGGACCAAATTGGATGATGTCCTTTCTTGAAGTTCTGTTAATAAATCCAGTATTTCTAACAACAGCCTATTTCGTGGCCTAACCGTCTTAGCACTCGATTCCGTCGTAGTGGATCGGATATTCGTCTGTCTGCAGCGCCGTCGAAACTGTACCACTTTGATTATATATAGCTGTACCACTACCGAACGTGCTCTTCGAGACACAATAAACTACACGTACAGATAGGCACAGCCTAGGTAAACCAAACAAACACTTTTCCATGGAAATGTACTGGGCACAGTTTAATGTTATTAACCCTTTTCAGTCTAATTTCAGTAACTTCTCAACTCAGATCGAAAAGAAAGCTAGATGCGAACTATGCGACTAACAAAGTGACGCCGGTTTTTATTGTGTGCGTGTAACTGATATACACTGCAAGGCGTAGTTTTAACTACGTCACTTCGTTATCCACAAAGTTACATCTACCTTTTTAATTTGATCTGAGATTGTAACATTCAATATCTATCAACAAAATTACTTTAGCAGGCAGACGGAAAGAAGTAGGAATATGTTCGTTGAAAGGAAATTAAAACTGCTGAGTTTTCATATCACGTAGTCGGGATGTTCTTTATTATTTACGAGATGAATGCTAAGGCTGGTGAGGCTTTGAAGGTACATTTTAAGATTCTTTATTTACTCCATTTATATTGCACGCTTGTCATGTTAAAAGCTTACTATCGACCCGCCCCGGCTTCGCACGGCCAGCGTTAGCCATATAACATAAATACCTACAAAACACAAATCAATTATACATACAAACCTTCCTGTTTAATCACTCTATCGATAAAAAAAACAACATCAAAATCGGTGGCGTAGGTTTAAAGATCTAAGCATACATAGGGACAGACAGACAGCGGAAAGCGACTTTGTTTTATACTATGCAGTGACGAGATTAATGCTTGGTAGGGATTTTCAGTCTTAAATTTAGTCCAATTATATTGCACGTTTGTCATTTTATAAGCTTATTTGTATACTTAAAAAGGAGCGAGCACTACCCAACTGTAAGCAGTTACCGTGTAGCTTTATAGACGCTTGCAATAAACGGTTTTGTATGAAATAGGATGGCAGCATATTTGCTGGACTCACACATTTGATACGATATTTATATCTTAACGCCTTCCCACAAGGGTCCCCGCAGGGTTAGGCAGAGGTGTTACAACACCCACTTTCTACCGAATATAATTTGGGGCCAACGTAACAGATGGTTGAGATGGTGAGTCCGTCGCCGTCTCTTAGGCACTACATACGTCTTTGAATTTCTTCTCAGACGTATGCAGGTTTCCTCACGATGTTTTCCTTCACCGTGAAGCTCGTGGTGTGACTAATCACTGCACTTAAGTTAGAAAAACTCATTGGTACAGACTGGTGGGATTCGAACTTGCGTCGCTAGAATAGCAGGCAACGCTTCATACCACAAGGCCACCACCTACCACCACCTCTTTGATTCGATAAGATTAAAAAAAACTCTGGAAGAACGCGTGCGAAGCCGTGGGTAAAAGCTAGTTTGATATATATCTCCCTAAAAATAAATTATCAAATAAAATAAAGTAGACAAAGCGAAATCTTCTATCTAATGTAAGTACTCACTTAACTAATTGCCAAATTCACTCCCAATAATTAAATTACCATTCTGTAGTCGTTTATTGTAGTAAATGGTGTTTCTGTACAATTGTCTGTAAGCACATCTGTTTGATGTTTTGTTAGTCTATTTAAGGTTATGAATTCTCGAAAACTTTAGGTACTTAGGTACACTTTTAATTGCAGTAAACTTGCATTTATTGATTCTCTTGATTTGAAATTATTTGCAGAAAAATGCGATACTTTCTGTTCCCCAGTAGCTGTGTATTTTGGAGACATGGTAACCTTACTTATTGGCAACCTTACACACCGCAGAAACAACACAACATCAAAGCAGTGATATTTGACAGCGGTCTGGCTTTTGGCTTTGACAGTGTCTGTAAGGTGGAGGTACAATCCCCAACCGGACAGCTCCTATGTTAATGGGTAAACCCACGGGAGATCCCATTCCGCCTCTCTTTAACCTTACTTTTTTTAAAACCTTACCTCTTTTTAAGCTCCTGTTGCGAATAATCACTGTGCTTAAGCTCATAAAAACTAATTGATACAGGCCGGGGTTTGAACTTGGGCCCATCAGATGACAGGCCATTGCTTCAACCACAGCGCCAAGACAGCTCATCTCAACAAGATGTCTATCCAACAGCGTGGTTTCGGGTGCTGCAAAACAGCAACGGAATCCATATAACATTCCATGTCGTTCTTGGTATTTCCAACATGTCTCATTTAAAAAAAAGTTGTATAGGTTTTAATGTAAACTCTGCAGAACTCTACATTTACTTACCTCTTTAAATTTTACGTACAAAGAGTAAATTGAACATTCAACACAACGCCAAAAGTCAAATAAAAACGACAAAGTTTCACAAAAAAGGGTTTTATTAAATTTCGCATTCTCTATGCGTACTGCTCTCCAACATTTACGCAATCAAAGTTACGAAAAAAGTTTATACAGAATTGAAAAGACTGCGACTTTAGTAAAGATGTAATTTCTGATATTTATACCAGTAATAGAAAGTTATCACGGGAGAATTAAAAATAAAAATATTTATTGGATCTCCATTGACAAAACTGTTTAATAGGGCTATAAATAAGTACCGTGATTGATATTAAAATAAGACTAAATTTTAACAATTCTAATACTTTCATAATTTAATCTAAGATGTCTACACCATTATTCATAAACAATTATTGGACCCAAGTTACACGAAAAACTGAAAAAGAAAAACCGTAGAAAATTTTGTCACGTTAAAATTACACGTCATTTTTATTTTCACTTTTTAATAATTTCCAATGCAGCACGTTCCTCAAACGGAAATTTAAAAAGCGAATTCAATTGATTTGAAGTTGGAGTCGCGGCTACGCCGACCAAGTTCCAGAACACAAACTCATAACATGCAAAACGGTAAAGTTACCTAATTGCTCGAAGTCTGGGGAACTACTTAATTAAAACCTCCTTTGGAGATTGTAGCGTTTGCTTAGCCCAGCTCACGGTTTTTTTTTGTTTTCCACCCTATATGTAATATGCTTCCTATTTTAACAACCTAGCCAAGTTAAGACCAAGAAGTAATATTACTTTTTGATGGACATCAACACTTTTCTTATAGCCTCCATTAAGGGAGGACGCTTTGTTCTTCTTCTTCTTCTTCCTAAGTATGGCAATCAATCCCTTCAGGGACTATTTTTGCCAGTGTCGAGTGTTAGAGAATTTTCATGTTGCAAAATTTCTCGTGTTTGCCGCATTAAAATGCCTAGTGTCATGCATTCTAACGCCCAATGGAGTTTCTGGAAACAACCCACGGCAGTAGCAGATCGTAACACGCCTTTAGATTAGAGGTAACCTATTGACCAAAATGATAAATCACTTAACCCAAAAGTCGTATTAGAGCATTATTTCCAATGCTACTATAAATCAGTCACTAAATGAAACTTTACTGCACATATCGACACCAAAAATACACATTAAAGATCACTATAACACAATTTACGACACACTGGAAAAAATCTCAACCGCTCCGCCTGATTCCCGCCAAAAACTCCCGACGCTTTGTTCTTCTTCTTCTTCTTCTTCTTCCTAAGTATGGCAATCAATCCCTTCAGGGACTATTTTTGCCAGTGTCGAGTGTTAGAGAATTTTCATGTTGCAAAATTTCTCGTCTTTGCCGCATTAAAATGCCTAGTGTCATGCATTCTAACGCCCAATGGAGTTTCTGGAGACAACCCACGGCAGTAGCAGATCGTAAAACGCCTTTAGATTAGAGGTAACCTATTGACCAAAATGATAAATCACTTAACCCAAAAGTCGTATTATGGCATTATTTCCAATGCTCCTATAAATCAGTCACTAAATGAAACTTTACTGCACATATCGACACCAAAAATACACATTAAAGATCACTATAACACAATTTACGATACACTGGAAAAAATCTCAACCGCTCCGCCTGATTCCCGCCAAAAACTCCGACGCTTTGTTCATGTTTTGTTGTCTTTATTACACCACAGATTAATGAAAACTTTTTTGACAGGGAGTTTTTAAATCCCAAAGAGGCATATCTGAAAAAATTGGGGATTAAATTATTGGTGACAGTAGAACCACCTTGCAGAAGACCGTAGTGAAATAACACTACTCTGTGCTAGTTTCTGCTGTGCGTAAGGTTTCCCGATCTTCTCCAGGATAGAAGTAACTATTATTATGTTTTAACCACAGTGAGTCATCAGTAATAGAGTGAGAGTGAGTCAACAGTCACGTCGTTCATACCCTCACCACGTGTATAAAAATAAAATTAATATAAAAACGACTGTACAGAATTACCATATTATGTCACCATGAATCTAACAACTAATATTGTGTCAAAATCATTAAATCAATCCACTAATCAATCATTTTGCTGCAGAACATCCCAGGTAAAACCAAAGAGACATTTTTAATATGTTTTTACTGAAAATAAGAAGTAAAATCCACGTCATCATTTTCAACTCCATCAAGTCGGGCTGTGTGCTCTCCATCACCTAGGATTACCACAAAGCTCTTCCCAAATTGCAATTCTCCCCATTTTCCCCTCACGACTGGAGGACGTACCCACCTACGACACGGCAAATCTTTCCCGTCAAAATCGGTTTGCGCTGCACTAAAGTGTAATAAAATAATGAGTTAAATCGAGAATGAATCGCGAAACTGCTCAAGTATATTTCACAAATCTATACTCTATATCTATACTAATAATAATAAAAATAATATTATAAAGAGGAAAGATTTGTATTTTTGTATGTATTGAATAGGCTCCGAAACTACTGGACCGATTTCAAAAATTATTTCACCGTTAGAAAGCTACATCATCACTGAGTAACATAGGCTATATATTATACTAGCTTCTCGCCCCGGCTTCGCTCGGGTAGACAAAATATTTGATAAATGTCTATAGGCTCCGAAACTACTGGACCGATTTCAAAAATTCTTTCACCGTTAGAAAGTTACACTATCACTGATTATCATAGGCTAGCTGCCCGCCCCGGCTTTGCACGGGTAGACAAAATATTCGATATAAATGTCTACCCGTGCGAAGCCGGGCGGGCCGCTAGTGTATTATAATAAAATAATGGTTCTAAAATCGTTACGTTTACGAGTTATAATGATTGAAAATAAATGGAAAAACACATATTTAGTTACTTTTACGATTTTACTGCTAAATTTCTCTAGATATTTGTATGTTTGTTGTTGTAAAAGTAGGGTAAAACAATTTCATTATATACTTGACAAGTATATAATAAAAGGGCAAGCATTAATTAAATTTCTAACCGTACGTATACTTACATTATACTATATATAACCAAACTAAATATATAAATCTTACTGTGTATTATTATCACGGTAATTTCATTTTAGTAGGCGTAATTTGTAAGCCATGAGATAAAATAAAATTTGATGTCTTCATAAGGTACATTTAGCTGCATACTAAAACTTGTACGCCGTATATAATATTATCTTAGCTAAAGCGGTTGCTGATTTCTTTTAGCTTGATATCAATGACCATACTTGCAAACGCCTGACAAAAATTAATAGCAATCACCATCACATGAATTGTAACGTATTAGTAAGCGTGTTAGCGTATACACCATTCCCCTCACCAAAAGGGCATTTACATAATATTGACTATAACAAAAAATATTGTAATAAAAGTAATTGGAGATGTACTGGGATCTAAAACTGCATAAGTGTCGACTTTACAAAGACCACAGAAGCCGCCCAAAATTGTAGTCAAACAATTACAGCAATTATAACTAAAGAATATTATTAATAAAATTTGAGTGTTATTTTTTTTTTGCTCATTGTGCTATGCCAATGAACTTCAACTCAAGGTCAGCAACGCGTGACTGACTGATAACATAGGCGTTAAAAAGAGGCGACCTTCTACCATCAGCAGCTTTTCGATAGTAAAAAAAATGGCATTAAATTTGACAACAAAAGTGATCCGTAGAGCTAGTAAATTCGCTTAATAATTATATGTTAGCCGATTTAAGCGACAAAATCTTTTGAAACTATAAATAATATGTACGCAGCAGGTCGTTCTCGTTTCTGTAACATGTTTGCTAGGTTGGTACACGGCGTATTTGATTTATAAAACTGCGTAGAACGAAACGTTGTCTCGTTCGGAAATTACCCCAGATAGGTACTATGTAAGTGTGTATCAGTGATACACAGTGGGAGGATAGGAAAATCTTTACGTAATTACGAACTTTTAAAGTTTTGTTTATATGTATGTAGGTACATCATTTTACTCAGGAGGCATACACAAGACCAAGACGTATTGATTTTTAAATAAGTTCCTGACGCATGAAACGTCATCTACCTAAATAACGAATCCCAAACGAATGAAAAGATCGCAAACTGTCAAACCGACCAAGTTTACTTGCGTTGCGTTGCGTGTTAGCTTCTTACTTCGAGTAGTGATTTCAAAGAAAAGAAAATTAGCACCGTGCTATTTTACAAAAAAATTATCACCCGACGCGACTACAAGTAATGGCTGGGAAGGTGAACAAATTTGAAACGCCCAGTTCTGCCAGCTCCGATAGGTAATAAACGTGTGATAACCTTATGGAATGTTTATATGAACAGCTGGCTCGTGTTTAGAAAAATATATCTTGTGCAGAAGATCAGTTTTCATTTTCAGTGTTCGCTTAGTCATCATCGGATGTGCGAGGTGTTTTCACGTGTCGTGTTTTGAGTGCTAAACAGATTAATTGTATTATAGTGGTAACTTCTGCTTTAATATAACCTACGCGCACGCATTGCGATATTTTATTTTTAGACTTTTATTTAGTACTTTGGCAGCTACCTTTCGGTGAATGAGCGGTGTGTGCGCCACGTGCTTGTGTTTGTAACAAGGTGATTGAAATCCGCGAGTCGCGACACTAAATGGAGGCTGGGTCACTGATCTTCGTGAATCCGTAAGAATAAATTACCAATAAAATTACCGTGACCGTCGTAGGCCGTGTTTGTGACTAAATACTGGCTGTGTTATGGCTTTAATGTTATTCTAAAGTGCGCACTGTTTAATTTTCATTTAAAAATATTCAACATTATACTTTAACACAATGGTACTGTACATTCTGTTAAAATTTATGTTTCATTTACTCACATCAAATAAATTATCAGCCTTCTTATGTTTTTACTGTACACAATATATTCTCTTAATGTAAACATGATTATCATCAATGATACTGACTCAGTTTATCTTATCACATCTGTAACATGATAATAATATTGTGTTTTTAGTATCACTGATAACTTCCAGCCTTCCAACATCTTGATTAATGATTTTAGTACACTTAATAAGATGATTTAACTATTTTTGTGTACAAACAAACAGAACAAATTATTAACTACCTTCATAACTAGATTATTCATTTTATTATGCATGATCTTAGAAAATTTTAGAGTGAACTTTTAGAATGGAAGCTACTTAGTGTATGATAGTTCATCGAACTTGAACATGAAAATACTGTGGACATTTTTAAATGTTTGTTAACCAATTCCTAGTCTAGTGTAGTCTTTAACTCCGGGCATACACTGCAGTTTAGCTTAAACACAACATTGCATGCATAGATATCAGCAGATATTTTATTACATTTCTGTCTAGAATTGCATGAATGTCAATCAAAATTTTCTTCTCTGTATTGTGAATGTTACTAATGCAATAGTAACACATTCAAGCTGGTAGAAATACTACTTATTTCCTGGGATTTCATTGGCATGGATTAAGGCAAAAAAGTACCCTATAATTCATCCCCAGTTAGGTCTATCTGTGTGCAATCTACACTAATATTTTAACTAATAATAGTAAAGAGGAAAGATTTGATTGTTTGTGTTGAATAGGCTCCAAAACCACTGGACCGAATTGAAAAAATCTTGTACCATTAGAAGCCGACATTATCCCTGATAAACATAGGTTACTTTTTAATGCAGGTAAATGCTTCATTCCTACGGGAAAATGGGTTATAGGACAACAGATAGTAAGAATATTCTTCCATACTTATCTTTTTTGCATAACTTCTAAATGGAAGAACCAATTGGGTTGAATTTTTTTATGTGTATTTCCATGGTTCCAGAGACAGGATATATTGTATTATGCCTACCTATTCTATCTGTCTATACATATAAATAAAAATGAATCGCCATTATGTACTGTATATAATATATAGACTGATTGCACCAAATATCTTATTTTTTTAAATGGGTACACCAACCGTGCGAAACCGGGCCAGGCAGGTAGTATTTCACAAAATCTGTTCACCAATAATTGTATGATTGAAAATATATGTCACATTCATTATATTTTAGGGTATTATTGCAATGAGGGTGAAGAAGAGAGATCAGTTTTTTTATATCACAAAACAATAGTCTATTCCTACTAGATTGGTCTCCCAGTTGACAGTAATTTTGATTTTATAATATTTAATATTGATTGATAATAGTAATATTTAATATTGATTCAGTTTTGCAATTAAAATAATTTTATAAAGTTAAGATTTGGTATAAGTACCAAATCTTAACAGAAAAATTGAGAGAGATGTCACATCAGTATGTATTACCTCAGAGTAGATAATGAGAACTAATCAAAACTACTATGTAAGAAAGTATGTTTATCTTTAATATTAAATATATAGTAAATAATATTAACCTCAATGACATTCATTAATGCCTCTGCATTAATTAATGCCTCTGCATTAATTAATGCCTCTGCATTAATTAATGCCTCTGCATTAATTAATGCCTCTGCATTAATTAATGCCTCTGCATTAATGGTGCCATTGGAGCATGCTGTATATTTTTGATAAAAAAGTGAATGTTTAAAATTGCAATTGCACATTAATTTAAATGTAGGCCAGTGTGTCAGACATTCAGTCAGACCTCACAATTGACATTTAAAATTCTTTTTATAAGGTCAACAGATACTTGGATTTACAATTACCTATTATGTTGTTCAATTTTAAATCCTATAACAAACACACTGAGATTACTTTAGAATGTGGATTTAGTAGCCTAATGCATGTTTTCTTTGGTAATGTTATTTTATTTTCATTCATTTATTTAATTATTTTGTAAGAATGAAATCATTTTTATGAGATGGAATTTTTTGGATACCAAATTTTATAAAGAGACAATTTTAGAATCACCAATTTGGAAGTAGGTTAAAAGAATTGACTTCATACATAATAATATCAACATATTTATGAAGTATCTCCTTAATAATGAACTGGCATTTTTTTTAATTATTTACCATTTAAAATAAATACCACATTATATTTTTTGATATAATATCATCTATAATATAAAAATAAATCGCTGAATGTGTTGCTAAGCGCAAATCGCGAGAGCAGCTGAAATAATTTCGCTAATTCTTTTTTTAGAATATTCTTTGAAGTACAAGGATGGTTCTTAAGTAGAGTTTTTTTTTAAATTGCCTGAAAAGGCCTAGAAACGGGTAGACAAAATATTTGAGTATACCCGTGCGAAGCTGGGGCGAGTCGCTAGTTATGAGTATAAACAAAGCGATATATAACACAAGATTGGTAGTTGAACTGAAAAATATATCATATTTTTATTAAATTCCTTGTAATTTTCCTATTTTTGCTAGGTGCATGATGCATGTTCAATTATGTATTACTAAATAACGCGAAAACATGTGCTAACTACGTACCTACAGTAGGTACGTACCAACCTATAATTTGTAACAAAACACCAGGTGGTAAGTCTCATATTGCAAGAGGCTGGCCACGTAGGCATCACCACCGTGTCAGGTACCTATTCTGCCGCCAAGCATTACTGTGTTTCGGTTTGAAGGGCACTTAAGCTAGCGACATTACTGGGTAAAGAAGACTTATGAACTAAGGTGTCGAGCGCAATGAAGTCACGTGGGACTTTACTATTAAAGCTCCTGGGTGGAATTGTATCTGTTGCATAGGACCGAACACTTACTATCAGGCTAGGTTTATAAAGGGCCCAGACTACTGCCACAAGTCTCAATTATAAATGCAGCTTGCATATGATATGAGACCTCTGGTCAAGTGGTTAGTACCTATACCTGACGGCGAGGTCGCGGGTATGATCCCCATCGGGGCAAACATTTACGTGATAAACTTTTTGTGTTTGCCTTGCGCCTAGGTGTTTGGTATGTATTATAAGAAATATTATAAGTATGTATTTACAAAAAAAATACTACGAGTCAAGAATCAGCTTCTATTTTTTTTTATACAACTAAGGTGACACACAAGCATACGGCCCACCTGATGGTAAGCAGTCACCGTAGCCTATAGCCGCTAGCAATACCAGGGGTATCACTAACGGGGTGCCAACCATGTTGTTGATGTGGACTCACTGTGCTAGCAGCAATTCTACTAGCCCAGCGTATCCTCGAGGAGCACTGGCAACCTTACTTACCGCAGAATCACAACACTACATCAATTAGTGTTATTTCACTGCGGTCTTCTGTAAGATGGAGGTACAGTCCCCAGTCGGGCGGCTCCAATTTAAATGGGAAAACCCACGGTTAATCCCAAATCGCCCTCTCTTCTGGTTCCGTTCCCATAGTACAAGCTTTGCTTAGGCCAGATGGCGCTGTGTGATTAATATCCGAGCATTATTGTTTAATATTAATATTATCTATACTAATATTATAAAGAGGAAAGATTTGTATTTTTGTTTGTATTGAATAGGCTCCGAAACTACTGGACCGATTTAAAAAAATCTTTCACCGTTAGAAAGCTACATCATCACTGAGTAACATAGGCTATATATTATACTAGCTTCCCGCCCAGGCTTCGCTCGGGTAGACAAAATATTTGATATAAATGTCTACCCGTGCGAAGCCGGGGCGGGCCGCTAGTTATTATATATATATATATTGAGACTAATCTGATTAGTTAATTACCAAATTATTACCATATCATTACATATCTAATGTTTTAAATAAAACTCTGATAATTTTTTGAAATCTAAATGTAAATTTTCTGGGAAGTGGCTGTCATCAACACGTCGCAGTCAAATTATAATGATTGTTATCTTACTAACTGTGCAATAGTATTGGCTAGGAGCCAGTTGGATGGAAGATGGAAACAGACTACAATTTGGAAGTGTTGCTATTACCAATAACAGCCATATATGTAAGGGATTTGTTAAATCGTTGTATGATCATTTTTTTGGAGCCGCCTTACAGAAGACCGCAGTGAAATAAAACTACTTGATGTAGTGTTGTGTTTCTGCGGTAAGTAAGGTTGCCAGTGCTCCACGACGATACGCTGGGCTAGTAGTAATGCTGCTAGCACAGTGAGTCCTCATCAACAACATGGTTGGCAACCCGTTAGTGACACCCCTGGTATTGCTAGCGGCTATAGGCTACGGTGACTGCTTACCTTCAGGTGGGCCGTATGCTTGTGTGCCACCTTAGTGGTACAAAAAAATAATTGCAAAGCTGATCAAGATAATAATATGGATATGACTCATGATATTATATGGTAGGTCAGTACTAAGCGCTAACGGTACCACAGTCTGGTGACCTCGAATTTGGCAAAAGTTATCGCTATCGCTTAACTATATACAAATAAACTTATCTACTCCACGCCCGTCAAATTGGGTGCAACCGTAATATCTACAATGTCAACCTGTAACATCGTATTAATAGAAAATTATACGTACTCCCCTTCGGGACTGAGAGCATGATTTCTTGCTATAAGCTATTGGTGTCGATTCTGTTGTTCAAATTTACTAACTTTACAAATTTGACAGGTCTAAAAAGTTGCTATCCCTTTCTCATGTGCGGGTTTTAATAAGGATGGCAATATTTTTAGACCTGTCCAATTAGTTAAGTTTAGTAATTTTGAACAACGGAATTGGCAACATTGTCTTCCGAAATATACGAGCCAAACTAGTACGTAGTAAATAATTATGACGTAGTTTAAAAAGAGCCTTTACCCTCCTTTCTTCCAGGCACGCTAGTCCCAGATAGACGCACATATGCACAGAAAAGTAAATACACCTATATATCACCTGCAATCTCCACCATTCCTGGTGCTTGCACATGCAACCAAAGAGTAATTCTATACAACTTTACTAAATGTCAAGTCGAGTGTAATTGAAATTTGAAAATAACGTAGCAGGAACTTCGTACAAACCAGAAGCCCAAGCAATAGTTACTTGCGACTACGTTTGGAAAGTGTAACTCGTGAAATGTCAAAATTTTCATTCAATTTTTTTTTTCGCTTTTCACCAGCGCAACGCCGTTCATTTTCCCATAGTAGTCGACAATTGTTTTTGCTAGGGCTACTAAAAGAAGAACCTTTATTATTACAAGATAATTTAATGCAGCAAAAACATTTTTCTGCGCGTCTGTCTTCCTTTAGAACTGCTTCTGTCATTCTGTTTAGCTTCTTGTCATCTTGGCTGTATGCTTCTTTCACCGTGTTAAAAGTGTTTCTGTAATTCGCAGTGACACCGAACTAGCCCTAGAGCTGAGCGAGCAGGTTTTCCTCGACGATGAGGACTACTCGACGCGCGCCCCGGCTTCGCCCACCACGGTCCCTAACGTCAGAACCTACAGACCGCCTTCTACTGGTGAGTCCAACACTTGAGCCTTTGATTATATACTTGACTTAAGCGTTATATTTTTAACTGGAAGGTAGGGTGAAATGGGATATCCGTGGGTTTTCCAATTACATACATACTGGAGCCGCCCGACTGGGAATTGTACGTAAACCTTACAAGATACCGCAGTGAAATAATGTTGCCAGCACAGTGAGTCCTCATAAACAAAATGGTAGGCAACGCGCGAGTACGCGGCCATAGGCTACGGTAACCGCTTACCATCAGGCGGCTCGTATGCTGGCTTGCCAGGCTTGCTGGTTTATTCAGTGTAATACCTAACAAGGTACATAAGACTTTATTATCATTATATTATGTATTCAACAGTTCAGTCTCACCTCCCAAGTTCTCTCATGTATTTTTTTTTCTCACAGCTATCAAATCAACTAACGTGTGATCAACACGACAGATTAATTCATTGAGATCGCAACGAATTAACTTATACCGTACACAAACTTCGTTATTGCACCCTAATGCTCACGACATATGGTCCATTATCCAACGCTTTGAATTCCAGACGTATTAGTAATATGATTCGTCGTGTCATCATAAATAAGGCCACACATAAGCTGAGAATTTACTGAATAATCTGGATATGTACTCTTTATGTCACAGAAGCTATAAAAAATCTCGTTTTAGGAATATTGAAGTTGAAAAGATCGCGACTTCAATTCCTAAAAAGTTTAAAATAACCGAATTATACTGTTCATGTAAATAATTATTTTAGTTCTTCTTCTTCTTCTTCTTCCTAAGTATGGCAATCAATCCCTTCAGGGACTATTTTTGCCAGTGTCGAGTGTTAGAGAATTTTCATGTTGCAAAATTTCTCGTGTTTGCCGCATTAAAATGCCTAGTGTCATGCATTCTAACGCCCAATGGAGTTTCTGGAGACAACCCACGGCAGTAGCAGATCGTAACACGCCTTTAGATTAGAGGTAACCTATTGACCAAAATGATAAATCACTTAACCCAAAAGTCGTATTATGGCATTATTTCCAATGCTCCTATAAATCAGTCACTAAATGAAACTTTACTGCACATATCGACACCAAAAATACACATTAAAGATCACTATAACACAATTTACGACACACTGGAAAAAATCGCAACCGCTCCGCCTGATTCCCGCCAAAAACTCCCATTATTTTAGTTGTTGGTTGGTTCAAGCACCAACATCAACAAGTGCTACATAATTTAGTAATATTTAAATGTTTAAATCTTACCAATATGTATTAGGAATTGAAGTCGGTTTTTCACTACACGAATCTTGGTGGCTAGGTTCTAGGAGCCCGAGTGGAATGTTCCATTCTTTAACTCCGAAGTAAACCACAAAAACCACTCCGAGAGGAAATTCATTCTTATTTTAAATTGCGGCTGAAGTGCTTTTTATTTTCTTGTAATACAAGTTTTATTATCTGCGCGAGTCTGTTCTATTAGCAAATAAATATGTCAAAACTTTTTACGTGCCAAAACTTGGCACAGAACTATAGCGAAATGTGAATGAATTCACGGAAGCAAAGTACAATGGTCGATGGTCGCGGTAAAACAGCATTAACAATTGTTTTTTCCTTTATATTTAACCTTAAATTAAAAATAACACAAAAAAATCCAATCAGTGACCTTATACTTGTTCTATTTGTACCTAAAATGCTTTTTTCAAATGCACAACCAGAGCCGAAATAATATCATAGCAAAAACTCTGTATCTGTATCCTACGGATATTATACTTACCTTTTGATTATATACTTGGTATGTAAGCAAAACTCTTAACCCTTGAGTCCCATTGAAACTAACCGTCTACCATCAGGCGGGCCGTATACTCGATAGCCAACTTATTGTTTTTTTTTTTATCGTATAACACAAAATTAAGTATTTTGTCTATAAAATTAAGGTTGTTTTTTTGTTTTTTGTCCTTTTTGCACATGTTTTAGAAGCCAAGTACCAAGTATTTTTCACAAAATTGTATCCCAAGAAAAGATCAAAAAATTCCGCTTTTTTTATATATAATGTAGGCATAGAAAGAAAACGGAAGATTCCACCCAAACGAGAATTATCTCCCACTGACTTAGAGACATGTATATTTATATCCAGTTTAATTGATCACTAAGCGACATTGACCGAAGGCGAAAAAAAAGTTAAATTGTCCTTCCTCCGCCAGTAATAATTATCGAGAGCCGTCAGTGTTAAACAAACTCTTGGACGTGACCATTGTTGTGTGTATCGTTTGTGTTGCCAGTGCAGTGCTCTACATTTATTAACGTTTATTTGTTTTATCTACATGCGAGTTTCTCGCTCGGTTAGTTTTTCCTGTCACCACATAATTTATATGTCATCCATTTTATCTATATTCTATACTAGCTTTTTCCTCGCGATTTCGCCCGCGTATCAATATAGTAAAAAATTTAAATCAATTATTCAGTTTAGGTCCTAATCAGGCACTTATGAAGGTCTAAATTACCACCGCAATAGTATACTATTACCCGTTTTCCCGTAGGAATTAAGTATTTTCCCGATGTCCAAAGTAGCCCATGTTCATCAGGAATAATGTCGGCATCTAATGGTAAAAGAATTGTTCAATATAAACAATCAAATCTGTATAATAATATAATAGTGTAGGTACACTAACTAATATATGAAAAGATAAGTTGATTTGTTTTTATGGTTTGGGGTAGGTAATCTTTACCGAATCTTTTAAAAAAACATTAATTAAATATTTTCTGTCACCACAGAATATGTCTAATATCTATTATATCGAAACTAATAACATAGTGATAGGTTTGTTTGTCTGTATGAGGTAATATGGAAATACTGGTACCATATATTTTTTATAGTAATAAAAAGCTACACATACAAAGCCATTTCTGACTAAGATAAAGTTGTGTGTTATTCAAAAAATCATTTGTTCAGTTTAAGCACTAATAAGACACTTATGAAGTTCTAAATTATCAGCGGTTCGGAAAAAAAGGCATCTGAGAAGAACCGGCAAGAAACTCAGTATTCTATTTTACGGGCGACGTCGCGAGCGGAGAGCTAAGAGTAATAAATATTTTAGTTGAGTATTGGATATTTTTATGGCAAAGTTATTTACTTTAACGCAGATTAGCGGCTTATAAATAAAATGTTATCTCGGTAATGTTCCCGGTACAATCGCTAATTATATTTACGTTTAACTTCCTCGACTTGTAACACATGTTCTGCATGTTTATAAAACAAACGCTGTGTATTTTTCTACCATAAACACCATTTAATATATTATTTGAACAAATTGCTTTTTGATGAAGTAAAGCATCGTCCGAAAACTGTTAACGAAAATGGTGCTAATTCTGTGCCGGTAGCAGGAACATTTTTGACTACGTATTGGGAAACGTAACTCAAAATTGACATACTAATTTTTAGTCACCGCCACAACGCTGTTCATTTTTCAATACAAAAATAGTGGAAGGCGATACCTCAAAGTAGATTATGGCGATACGAAAACGTTGTCGCAAATTATTCATCGTCGCACTTGTGCTGTTGTACGAAATCTTGAAACTAAACTAATTTGATAGGACTTGTATTGTCATCCTTATTTAACCCCGCACATGAGAAACAGATACCGGTAGCAAGAAAATCTTACGACTACGTATTTGAAAACGTAACTCTCAAACTGTCAAATTTTCATAAAAATTTTTAGTTCCACTTTTCGCCGGCGCAGCGCCTTTCATTTTCGTATACATTGTTCATGCCACGGAGAGTAAGTCACGTCATGTGCACAATCCCTGCAATCGATAGAGGTCCGTGAGAAGCAGAAAGTATGATAAATGGCTTAACCCAAGTAACTGACTTTTCCTTTAAAATATGCAATAACCAGCCAATACATACGTCCTTGAATTTATTCCCAGACGTATGCAGGTTTCCTCACGACGCTTCATACCACACCGCCTCTTTTATTATTATTAAAGACTAGCTGGTACCCGCGACTCCGTCTGCACTTGTTTAAAGACAAGTAGCCTATGTTCATCCCCAGGATCTATCTCTTTCTCCTTTTTTTACGATCGGTTTAGCCGGTTTGTCCTGGAAACAAACAGACTAAAAATCGCATGTATATTATTAGTATGTATGAATAATGTGTCCAGGGTCGAATATCCTGAAGTCGCCGCGGGCCCGGCGCGTGCGCACGACGTCCATGTCTCAGCCCAACAAGCGCACCACGGCCGAGAGCATCCTCCATGCGGACAGGCGGACCATCTACACTGCGGGCCGCCCGCCCTGGTACAACTGCACGGGCGGACAGGAAGTGGAGCCATTCCTTATTGGTGAGTGTAGTGAAAGAGGTTGGATACATTGGTTTGTACTTTACAACGAATGAGTGATGAAAGACTGACAAAATATATTTATTTATTTATTTATTTTAAGGATCTCCGACAAAAGATACACAAGTGTACAATTTAACAAGCAATAGGTCTCAGTTCAGTGTGTTCCTTCACTTATAGGAGACCACAGCGTCCAATATAGCATTGTTGTTAGCAACAGGTTTTACAAAGTTATAAAAAGATAATTTAAGACCAAAATTGGACTTTGACAGAAATATACATTTTTATATACATATACAAGGTGTAACTTTCTAAATCAAATTACCAAAGTACTCAAGGATGGGAAGGTAAAGAGTAGGAAACCGGCGGGCATGTATGAAGAGATTCATAAATGTAGAAGAAGCAAAGGTGGTGTGAGTGTAACGGCGCTCTATAATCTCCGTCGACCCCGTGAGGGACTTGGAGAGTTATCCTCCTCTTGAATCACAATGGAGGGAAATGAGCGAGATATCTTAATTTCCCTTATAGGGACGCCCAAAATCTCACTTTATCCTCTATGTAAAAATTCACCTCTTTAGTGATATCCCTGGTATTGCTAGCGGCTACAGGCTACGGTGACTGCTCACCGTAGCCTATAGCCGCTAGCAATACCGTCAGGTGGGACGTATGCTTGTGTACCACCTTAGTGGTATAAAAAAAAGGAAATATGAACTGTCCTCATTAATTTTTACTCAATTGTTATAATACTTTGTATTTGTTATCAATTTACTATTTGACTCCAATATAGTTATACTTAGGAAAAAGAATAATAGTAGTGTTATCTGTGGCACTATTTATATTATTTGTCTATGGCCTGACCTTTATCCGCAAACAATGCGGCGGTCGCCACCCCGATATGACTATTTGCTAGAAAGCGAGTAAATATGGTATCCGAAGACTATAGAAATATAAGGCACGAATGTTACTCCCGTTCCAAATAGGAGGCCCGAATAGAATAGTACCTCCAACTTACAACGCAATTACCAGTGGGCTTATTTTTTTTATACCACTAAGGTACGAGCCGCCTATTGGTAAACGGTTACTGCAGCCTATGGACGCTTGCCACACCAGAGGTATCTCTCGCGCGTTGCCGCCCCACAAACCAGGTTTTTGAATATTCTTAGAAGACAAAGCGAAATACTTATGGCAAGTAATTTAGTAACCAAAACCGCCATTTTTCATGTTTTTTTTATACCTTTAAGATGCCAAACAAGCATACGGCCCACCTGATGGTAAGCGGTCACCGTAGCCTATGGATGCTTGCAACACCAGGGGTATTGCATGTTGCTACGACGTCATATGGAATAAGCGCGCAGTGCGTTGCATACAGCTTATGACCGCTTAACGGGATAATACGTAAGAAATTATTTATATTATGTATCGTTTTGTTAGGCATATGCGGCGCTAGCGCATCAGGCAAGACAACAGTAGCAGCGAAAATCATTGAATCTCTAAACATACCATGGGTCACTATTGTCAGTATGGACTCTTTCTACAAGGTACGTAAGATTTTATTTATGTGGAACCAGGGCCGGATTTAAATTTGTGCCGCCCTGGGGCACTGAAGAAAATGCCGCCCTATGACTTAAATTATATTTTAATAGTTTTGATATCTTATTTTTTTCAAACCTTTATGGAAATAAATTAATTAAACTATTTGAATAGTTTTTACTTAAATTTCCTATATTATAATATACAAAATTTTAATGTGATACATAAAACTTGAATTATATTTCTTGAAAGATAAAATGTTTATTTAAAAGAATTAGTTAATTATATTTCAAGAGAGGTAGGGCACAACGGGTTTACCCGTTCAAAATTGGAGCTGCCCGTCTGGGGATCGTACCTCCACCTTACAGAAGATCGCGGCCAAATAACGCTACCGTCAAGGTAGTGTTGTGTTCCCAGCGGTGAGTAAGGTCGCCAGTGCTCCGTGAGGAGGCGTTGTGTCGGCAGTAGGGGGACCAGTGATGTATTACCACCACAGAGTTGCGTGGGCGTGGCATGTTGGCGCGGCGGTTAGGGAGACCCGGTGAAACGGTTGTCCGCTGGCCGCCCGCGGGTTGTAGGGGTCCCGAACCCAGGGATTACTTAATCTCCGCCCTGGGAGGCTGACCCGCCGCCCGCGCATAATCCCTGTCGCAGACGGTCGTGCCGGAGGAGGAGACCGGGGTGGACCCGGCCGGCTACGGCAGGGGGGGACCGGGGGCCCTTCCGACTGCCGTGCCAGCAAGCCACATCACCATCGCGACTCTCTGGCGGATCTGCATTGCGCTTTGTCGCTTCTGCTGCTGACACAACGACTCCTCTCAACCCTCTCCCACCCCCTTCCTAATATGGCCAGACTAAAGAAAAAAAAGATGTTTTCTCCAGCGGCCTCCCCATCCACAATATCTGTGGATCAGGGGAATCCACGCTAACATCAATGCAGTCCACCAACATCTTGAGACTGCACAGCCGACTCTTCTTTTTCTCACGGAGACGCAGATATCCTCCTCCGACGACACATAGTATTTGCACTACCCCGGGTACAAGTTGGAGCACAGCTTTGTGCGCCGTGCCGGGGTGTGTATGTTTGTCCGGGAGGATGTCTGCTGTCGCCGTCTCCACGGCCTTGAAGACAGGGACCCGTCGATTTTGTGGGCGCGCGTAGATTACGGTGGCCACACCCAAATTTACGCGTGCCTTTACAGGTCCCACAGCGGTGACTTGGACACAAATCGATTGTTCGAGCACCTGCAATCGACGACTGTTACAGTACTTGCGCAGTACCCCTCCGCGGAGTTAGTGATTCTTGGAGACTTCAACGCTCACCACGTTGAATGGCTTAGTTCTCGGTCCACTGACTCCGCGGGTAGGGCTGCTCATGACTTTGCCCTGGCCTATGGCTTCTCGCAACTGGTTCTTTCTCCCACGAGAATACCAGACATCGAGAGTCATACGAGCTCCTTATTGGACCTTCTGCTGACTACGCGACCGGACGGCTATACAGTCACAGTGGAGGCGCCACTCGGCTCCTCAGACCACTGCCTCGTCCGGTCGCTAGCGCCCTGCGCGCAGCCCGTGGCGGCTCGGCCACCCGGGTGGCGCCGCGTGTGGCACTACAAGTCAGCAGATTGGGATGGATTGCGTGAGTTCTACGCATCGTACCCGTGGAGGCAGCTCTGTTTTGCAACAGATGACCCCGCCGAAACCTGTGCGGCCGCCGTCGCTGAGGCGATACTGGCGGGTATGGAATGTTACATTCCCAACCCGCTGGTGGCTGCAGGGGTGAAGAGACGGCCGTGGTTTAATCGGCCCTGCAAAGAAGCTCGACGAAAAAAGCAGACTCTGTACGAGGCTTGGACCACGGCCCGCGCTAATCGGGATCCTAACATCTCTGCTGCGAAACGTCAACTGAATGCTGCCTCGAGGTCCAGTAAAGGAATGATTGCGAGGGCTAAATTCAATTTCGTCGGCAGAATTGGCGAGAGGCTGGCGAGCCTCCCTTCTGGGAGCCGCGCTTTCTGGTCTCTCGCTAAAGCTGCCGAAGGAAACTTCTGCCAGTCGTCCCTGCCACCACTACGGAAGCCGGACGGCAACTTGGCCCACAGTGCTAAAGAGAAGGCTGATCTACTTGGGTCTCTCTTTGCCTCGAACTCGACTTTGGATGACAGGGGTGCCATACCGCCTACCATCCCGCGGTGTGACAGCTCCATGCCGGAGATTCGTATAACCCAACGGGAGGTCCGGCAGGAGCTACTTTCTCTTGACATCCATAAGTCGAGTGGGCCAGACGGCATACCGGCAGTGGTGCTGAAGCAGTGTGCTCCCGAATTGTCCTGTGCTGACGCGCCTTTTCGCGCTTTCCTACTCCAAAAGTGTAGTCCCATCTTCGTGGAAGACTGCCCATGTGCACCCAGTGCCCAAAAAGGGTGACGGGTCAGACCCGACGAATTACAGGCCGATCGCTATTACCTCCCTTCTCTCCAAACTGATGGAGCGAGTGATCAATACACAACTTTTGAGGTACCTAGAGGTTCACGACTTGTTGAGCGACCGACAATATGGCTTCCGCCACAGTCGCTCGACTGGTGACCTCTTAGTGTATCTCACACACCGTTGGTCACTCGCCATCGAGAGTCAAGGTGAGGCCTTGGCAGTGAGCCTAGATGTAGCGAAGGCGTTCGATCGGGTCCAGACCCGATACGAGACGATATACGCGAGAAGACCACGGTGCCAGCACCGTGGTCTTCTCGCGAAGCTACCATCATACGGGCTTCCCGAGGGATTATGCAAATGGGTCGCCAGCTTTCTGTCCAGGAGATGCATAAGAGCTGTCATCGACGGTAGTTGCTCCGATAGCATGGACATAAATGCCGGCGTCCCGCAAGGCTCCGTGCTATCCCCGACACTGTTCCTGATGCATATCAATGATATGCTGTCTATTGACGGTATTCATTGCTATGCTGATGACAGTACCGGGATGCTTATTACACGGGCCGTGCAAACATCCCTCGTTCCGTGGTAGAGGAAAGCCGCGAACGACTTGTGTCCGAAATCGAGAGTACACTAAGAAGTGTCTCCGAATGGGGTCGACTTAACCTAGTCCACTTCAACCCACTAAGACACAAGTCTGCGCGTTCACCGCTAAGAAAACTCCATTTGCTGTAACTCCACAATTCCTGAACACGTCCGTCAACATCTCGAAGAGCATTGGGATCCTTGGCGTTGACATTTCTAGTGACGTTCAGTTCCGTAGTCATTTGGAAGACAAGGCCAAGCTGGCATCCAAAAAGCTCGGTGTGCTCAATAGGGCGAAGCAGTACTTCACATCGGGGCAAAGACTGCAACTTTACAAGTCGCAAGTCCGACCCCATATGGAGTACTGCTGTCATCTGTGGGCGGGGGCACCTGGGTGCCAGCTTGCGCCTTTTGGCTCGGTTCAAAGGCGCGCTGTAAGAATTGTCGACGATCCCAAGCTCTCAAGCGGCTTAGAACCACTAAGTCTTAGGAGAGATTTTGCCTCCCTGTGTGTGTTCTACCGCTTGTATAACGGACAGTGTTCCGAGGAATTGTTTGACATGATGCCCACGGCAACATTTTACCATCGCACTTCTCGCCACCGGCGGGGAATTCATCCCCACACGCTGGAACCAAAATGGTCCCGAACTGCGCGGTTCCAAAAGAGCTTCCTCCCACGCACAATTAAACTGTGGAATGAACTCCCCGCCGTGGTTTTCCCAAAGGAGTACAGCATGGGGTTCTTCAAGAAGGGTGTGAAGAGATTTTTGAAGGGTCGGCAACGCGCGAGTGATGCCCCTGGTGTTGCAGGCGTCCATAGGCTGCGGTAACCGCTTACCATCAGGCGGGCCGTATGCTTGTTTGCCACCTTAGTGGTATAAAAAAAAAAAAAAAAAAAAATCTTGTATAGAAAATTTTATCTCACTTTCCAAATTTTGCCGCCCTAGAAAATTTGCCGCCCTGGGCACTAGCCCCGACTGCCCCTTGTATAAATCCACCACTGTGTGGAACATCTATTGTAATTTACCATAATTATGTCATTACGTCCCAGAATTCGATCCTTTTTAGCGACACTATCGATTGGTGTAATAGTAGGTACAGTGTGAGATTTTTTCAAAATCGACTTCTATTTCGTCTTGGCTAAGGCATGTTGATAAAAAAGGCCTTTAGGTCTTGCCTTTACGCATATTGTGATCTGCTACTGCCGTGGATTGTCTCGAGAAACTAACTACCTTAAGGATAAGGATGCATGACACAGGCGTTTAATGCAACAGATACTAAACATTAAATCTATACTAATATTATAAAGAGGAAAGATTTGTACTTTTGTATGTATTGAATAGGCTCCGAAACTACTGGACCGATTTCAGATTCTTTCACCGTTAGAAAGCTACATCATCACTGAGTAACATAGGTTATATATTATACTAGCTTCCCGCCCCGGCTTCGCTCGGGTAGACAAAATATTTGATAAATGTCTATAGGCTCCGAAACTACTGGACCGATTTCAAAAATTCTTTCACCGTTAGAAAGCTACAATATCACTGATTAACATAGGCTAGCTGCCCGCCCCGGATTTGCACGGGTAGACAAAATATTTGATATAAATGTCTACCCGTGCGAAGCCGGGGCGGGCAGCTAGTACATGATAATTATGTATCACGACACTGGTAACAATAAGAAGATGAAGAAGAAGTCTTTGCACAGCCATTACGCATTTTTCAAATAATCATTTGAGACTACTACTCGCTCGTTATCTTAGTTCATTTTTAAAATGTATTTAATTATTTTGATGCAGGTGTTAAATGAGAAGCAGCATCAAGCGGCCACCCGCAACGAGTACAACTTCGACCACCCGGACGCGTTCGACATGGAGCTGCTGATCAGCGTGCTGCAGAGGCTGCGCGAGGGGAAGAAGGTGGAAGTGCCCATCTACAACTACGTCACGCACTCCAGGGAGAATAGGACTGTAAGTTATATCACTTCGACAAATTTTGTTATACCACTAAGGTGACACACAAGCATACGGCCCATCTGATGGTAAGCAGTCACCGTAGCCTATAGCCGCTAGCAATACCAGGGGTATCACTAACGAGCTGCCAACCCTGTTGTTGATGAGGACTCACTTTGCAAGCAGCACCGAGTTGCCCATGATGTCGGATATTAGCAAGCAATCCTCCGACATATAATATTCGTTTTTATAATATAACTGTGATGTTTCGTGACCAGAAAACGATGTACGGCGCGAATGTGATAATCTTCGAAGGAATCCTGGCGTTCTACAACGCGGCCGTGACGGCCATGCTCGACATGAAGGTGTTCGTGGACACCGACGCTGACATACGACTCGCCCGGCGCCTGCGCAGGTACACTCCGCCATACCTTCACATTTTGAGAGGTAGGGCGAATTGGGATCTCCCGTGGGTTTTCCCATTAATAATGGAGCCGACTGGGGACTGTACTTCCACCTTTCAGAAAACCGCAGTCAAATAAGTACTTGATGTAGTGTTGTGTTTCTGCGGTAAGTAAGATTGCCAGTGCTCCACGAAGATATGCTGGGCTAGTAGTATTGCTGCTAGCGCAGTGAGTCCCCATCAACAACATGGTTGGCACCCCTTTAGTGATACCCCTGGTATTGCTAGCGGCTATAGGCTACGGTGACTACTTACCATCAGGTGGGCCGTATGCTTGTGTGCCACCTGTCGTATAAAATAACCTACCATGAACTATACTATCCGCGGAAGCTCAAGCTGTGGAATGATCTCCCCGCTGTGGTATTTTCAAGGGAGTGCAGAGAGAAATGCGTTTTATAGAGACTTTCAGACTTTCCCATTTACTTATTTATTTCGCTTTTATAAGGAAACCGGTTATACTAAGTATCACTAATACAGTAGCCTTAGTACGACTTACTTTCAACTTTTTTTTGTGGTAAAAAAAAAGAAACCGCGCTGCGCCTGCGAAGACAAAAAAATAATAATAATGCTTGGACATTATCACACAGCGCCATCTAGCCCCAAACTAAGCAAAGCTTGTTCTATGGGAATCAGCGGCTGATATAATACTTATATACATTTTTTTAATACATACTTATAATACATACCAAACACCCAAACGCAAGGCAAACATATTTGTCACATAAATGTTTGCCCTGGCGGGAATCGAACCCGCGACCTCTAGCGTAGCAGTCAGGTATACTAACCACTAGACCAGCGGTATCGTCAATAATGAATGTTTTGACTTTTTGATTACGTTTTCGAATACAACGTGGAAAGATATTGTTGGTATCAATTGTGTTAAGTTAGTATTTGAAATGTAAACTATGTAATTCTTTTGGTATTTAAAAGAGTAATTGCTGAGTTTCTTGCCGGATTCTTCTCAGCAACACCGACTTTCCTTCCCGGTGGTAGATTCTGACGATTTGAAAGTGCTTGCCTGTAATGTCTAGTCAAATAAAGATCGTTTTGTATGTCGGTATGTAGGGACATCGTGCAGCGCGGGCGCGAGCTGGAGGGCGTGCTGAAGCAGTACCTGACGCACGTGAAGCCGGCCTACCAGAGCTACATCGCGCCCTGCATGGCGCACGCCGACATCATCGTGCCGCGCGGCGGCGAGAACAAGGTCGCCATACACCTCATCGTGCAGCACGTCCACAAGCAACTGCAACTGGTCATTACACTTTTTTTTTATACCACTACAGTGGCAAACAAGCATACGGCCCGCCTGATGGTAAGCGGTTACCGCAGCCTATGGACGCTTGCAACACCAAGGGTACCCGCGCGTTGCCGACCCTTCAAAACTAATATACACATTCATCCTCTGAATAACACACTGGAAATTAAATTAAAGCAACTTAGTTCCGAAACCAGGAGTGAAAAGGGCATTGAAAAGAGACAGAATTGTTTTACAAGGTAAGTCCACCTGATGGTAAGTGGTCATCGTAGCCTATGGACGCTTGCAACACCAGGGGTATCATTCGCGCGTTGCCGTCCCTTGATTTTTCCATTTGTTTGCAAACCACAAAATATACTCTATTTAAGTTTTTGATCGTGCCGAGTATTGTGTTCCATCATGGTAATAGGTACATCGCTCAACAAAACATGGTACATGACCATGTGAATGTATCAATGAATGAGTTTTTTTATACCACTAAGGTGACACACAAGCATACGGCCCACCTGATGGTAAGCAGTCACCGTTGCCTATAGCCGCTAGCAATACCAGGGATATCACTAACGGGGTGCCAACCATGTTGTTGATGACGACTCACAGTGCTAGCAGCAATACAAATCGCTACAGAAAACAAAAGAAATACTACGGTATCGGATTATTATCGGGCGTGACTAATGCCTGGTTTGCCGAGTTAGTGGTCCAGTGGTGCCAGTGCTCCACGAGGATACGCTGGGCTAGTAGTAATGCTGCTAGCACAGTGAGTCCTCATCAACAACATGGTTGGCCACCCGTTAATGATACCCCTAGTATTGGTAGCGGCTATAGGCTACGGTGACTGCTTATCATCAGGTGGGCTGTATGCTTGAGTGCCACTTTAGTGTTAAAAAAGATTAAGAAACCATATTTGTTTCTTTCAGCGCGGGTTCAAAGTGCGCGAAAAGTTAGCGATCGCTCACATCGGACAACCTGTTCCCGACTCCTTGTTTGTGCTTAAAGACACGCCACAGGTATGTCGCTTTCATTTTAATATTCGTCTGTCTGTTTGGTTCGCCAAGCTGATTGGAATGGTTGAATTGATTTTGATGGGGTTTCCCTACAAATATTGTTTATCTATAATATAAAAATGAATCGCTGAATATGTTGCTAAGCTCAAATCTCGAGAGCAGCTGAACCGATTTTGCCAATTATTATCTTAGAATATTCCTTGAAGTACGAGGCTGGTTCTTAAGGATAGAAAAAAAAACTTAAATAGTCTAAAAACGGATAGACAAAATATTTTGTTTATTCATTTATTTACTATTAATTGAAGTCATCTAAAACGTACGAACGTTTTATTAAAATATCTGTGAATGGCAAGTAAAGCACTGCATTTCTGCCTACAAGGAGCGCACGCCCATGCACCAGGGGTATCAATCGCGCGTTGCCGACCCTTCATAAATCTCTTCACACCCTTCTTGAAGAACCGCATGCGTGTTATCTGTTGTAGGTGCAAGGTCTTCACACGTTCATCCGCAACAAGGATACGGCGCGCGACGAGTTCATCTTCTACTCGAAGCGGCTGATGAGGCTCGTGATAGAGTTCGCGCTCTCCCTCCTGCCCTACCGGCACCAGGCCGTCGACACGCCGCAGGGGTTCACCTACACAGGTCGCTAGCTAATACACACCTCAATAATACACAAGCCGCTCGCTAATACACACCTTACTCATGCACAGGTCGCTCGCTAATACACACCTGACTCATGCACAGGTCGCTCGCTAATACACACCTCACTAATACACAGGTCGCTCGCTAATACACACCTCACTCATGCACAGGTCGCTCGCTAGTACACACCTCACTAATACACAGGTCGCTCGCTAATACACACCTTACTCATGCACAGGTCGCTCGCTAATACACACCTGACTCATGCACAGGTCGCTCGCTAATACACACCTCACTCATGCACAGGTCGCTCGCTAGTACACACCTCACTAATACACACCTCACTAATACACAGGTCGCTCGCTAATACACACCTCACTCATGCACAGGTCGCTAACTAATACACACCTCACTAATATACAGGTCGCTCGCTAATACACACCTCACTCATGCACAGGTCGCTCGCTAATACACACCTCACTAATACACAGGTCGCTCGCTAATACACAGGTCGCTCGCTTATACACACCTTACTCATGCATAGGTCGCTCGCTTATACACACCTGACTCATGCACAGGTCGCTCGCTAATACACACCTCACTAATACCCAGGTCGCTCGCTAATACACACCTCACTCATGCACAGGTCGCTCGCTAGTACACACCTCACTAATACACAGGTCGCTCGCTAATACACACCTCACTCATGCACAGGTCGCTCGCTAATACACACCTCACAAATACACAGGTCGGTCGCTAATACACACCTCACATATACACAGGACGCTCGCTTATACACACCTCACTCGCTAATACACAGCTCACTAATACACACCTCACTCACGCACAGGTCGCTCGCTAATACACACCTGACACATGCACAGGTCGCTCGCTAATACACACCTCACTAATACACAGGTCGCTCGCTAATACACACCTCACTCAGGCACAGGTCGCTCGCTAGTACACACCTCACTAATACACAGGTCGCTCGCTAATACACACCTCATTCATGCACAGGTCTCTCGCTAATACACACCTCACTAATACACAGGTCGCTCGTTAATACACACCTCACTCATGCACAGGTCGCTCGCTAATTCACACCTCACTCATGCACAGGTCGCTAACTAATACACACCTCACTAATACACAGGTCGCTCGCTAATACACACCTCACAAATACACAGGTCGGTCGCTAATACACACCTCACATATACACAGGACGCTCGCTTATACACACCTCACTCGCTAATACACAGCTCACTAATACACACCTCACTCACGCACAGGTCGCTCGCTAATACACACCTGACACATGCACAGGTCGCTCGCTAATACACACCTCACTAATACACAGGTCGCTCGCTAATACACACCTCACTCAGGCACAGGTCGCTCGCTAGTACACACCTCACTAATACACAGGTCGCTCGCTAATACACACCTCATTCATGCACAGGTCTCTCGCTAATACACACCTCACTCATGCACAGGTCGCTAACTAATACACACCTCACTAATACACAGGTCGCTCGCTAATACACACCTCACAAATACACAGGTCGGTCGCTAATACACACCTCACATATACACAGGACGCTCGCTTATACACACCTCACTAATACACAGGTCGCTCGCTAATACACACCTCACTCAGGCACAGGTCGCTCGCTAGTACACACCTCACTAATACACAGGTCGCTCGCTAATACACACCTCATTCATGCACAGGTCTCTCGCTAATACACACCTCACTAATACACAGGTCGCTCGTTAATACACACCTCACTCATGCACAGGTCGCTCGCTAATTCACACCTCACTAATACACAGGTCGCTCGCTTATACACACCTTACTCAGGCACAGGTCGCTCGCTAATACACACCTGACTCATGCACAGGTCGCTCGCTAATACACACGTCACTAATACACAGGTCGCTCGCTAATACACACCTCACTCATGCACAGGTCGCTCGCTAGTACACACCTCACTAATACACAGGTCGCTCGCTAATACACACCTCACTCATGCACAGGTCGCTCGCTAATACACACCTCACTCATGCACAGGTCGCTCGCTAATACACACCTCACTAATACACAGGTCGCTCGCTAATACACACCTCACTAATACACAGGTCGCTCGCTAATACACACCTCACTAATACTCAGGTCGCTCGCTAGTACACACCTCATTCATACACAGGTCGCTCGCTAATACACAGGTCGCTTGCTAATTCACACCTCACTAAAACACAGGACGCTCGCTTATACAAACCTCACTCGCTAATACACAGCTCACTAATACACACCTCACTCATGCACAGGTCGCTCGCTAATACACCCCTCACAAATACACAGGTCGGTCGCTAATACACACCTCACTCGCTAATACACAGCTCACTAATACACACCTCACTCATGCACAGGTCGCTCGCTTATACACACCTCACTCATGCACAGGTCGCTCGCTAATACACAGTTCACTCGCTAATTTACAGGTCACTCACTAAAACACAGCTCACACACTAATACACAGCTCATTCGCTAATTCACATGTCACTCACTAATACACAGTTCACTCGCTAGTACATAGGTCAATCACGATAATACAAGTCACTCACTAATACACAGTTCACTCGCTAATACACGGGTCACTCACTAATACACAGCTCACAGACTAATACTAAATCTTTCACTCGTTCATTTGATTCTCAAACACCGGATACATTACACATTCACTATTCAAGGGTCGAGGTACACCTAAGAGAAATAGTTTTTTTTTAAAATTTGAACCTTCATTTGTATGTGTTGATGAAGGTCGTAAATGTGAAGTGGAGAAGATCTGCGGCGTGTCGATCCTGCGAGCCGGCGAGACCATGGAGCAGGCCGTCTGCGACGTCTGCAAGGACATCCGCATCGGCAAGATACTCATACAGACCAACCAACAGACAGACGAGCCGGAGGTACGTTTAAAAAAAATTTGGTGTGGCACTCGGAGACTGCCACGGTAAAGCTATTTATTGCATAGCATTTTTTATTTTCTTCTTTTCGAAATTCGGTCCCCACGCTCAAGGCCCGCGATAAAAGCTATGCAATAGCTTAAAAGATTTCAGGTGCCGCCCTACTGGGTACATTCGTACAGAAGATCGTAGCCAAATAACACTACGCTGATTTAGTGTTGTGCTTAAAGTACTCGATTTTAGTTGTTTCATTACAAATGCATTGTACATATTATAGTGGACACTTATTAGCAACTTTTTTAAGGAGAGGTTGGGTGAATTGGGTTCTCCCGTGGGTTTTTTCATTTATATTGGAATCACCCGACTGGGGACTGTACCTCCACCTTACAGAAGACCGCAGTGAAATAACACTCCTTTGATGTAATGTTGTGTTTCTGCGGTAAGTAAAGTTGCCAGTGCTCCACGAGGATATGCTGCGCTAGTAGTAATGCTGCTAGCGCAGTGACTCCTCATCAACAATAGGGTTGGCAACACGTTAGTGATATCCCTGGCATTGCTAGCGGCTATAGGCTAAGGTGACTGCTTACCATCAGGTATAAAAAAATGGTTTTGGTTATAAGATTACAAATCTATCAATCGATACATTGTTCACACCCGGGTGACATTTAACCGACTTTAAAAATAGGAGGAGTCGGATTTTACCTTGTAAATCCCGTTTCATTCCTTTTTAGCGGTGGTTTGAATTTATCTCCGCAGACAGGCTACATAATCTTCATCGTCATTCTTCTGCCCTTATCCCATATTACTTGTGGTCGGCGCAATATGTATTTCTCTTCCATCCTTCTCTATCAGCCGTCACCTCTGTATTCACTCCCTTTCTGTCATCTTTCACACAGGTTCACTTTCACTTTCAGACAGGTTACAGTTTAAAAAAAAGTGGTTGTTTTCTGTAGCTGTACTACCTGCGGCTGCCTAAAGACATAAAGGACTACCGCGTGATCCTGATGGACGCGACGGTGGCGACGGGCGCGGCGGCCATGATGGCCGTCCGCGTGCTGTTGGACCACGAGGTGCCCGAGCACCACATCAGCCTCGTCTCGCTCCTCATGGCCGAGATCGGCGTGCACTCCATCGCCTACGCCTTCCCACAGGTATCCCATCACTATTCTCAACTAAATAACTACCTTGACGAGACCGCTGGTCTAGTGGTTAGTACACCTGAGGTCGCGGGTTCGATTCCCGCCAGGGCAAACATTTATGTGACAAATGTTTGCCTTGCGTTTGGGTGTTTGGTATGTATCATAAGTATGTATTTCAAAAACAAAATAGTATATAAGTATTATATCAGCTACTGGTTCCCATAGTACAAGCTTTGCTTAGTTTGGGGCCAGATGGCGCTGTGTGATAATGTCCAAGCATTATTATTATTATTATTACCTTTATAACAATCTTTTTTTTCTTTTTCTTTTTTTTATATAATTTAAGCAATAACCTATTAAGACAAGAAACTTAAAATAAACTAAACTAAGAAGTACAACACTTTAATACCTACGCGTAAAATAAATAACAATCTTTATACTTTCCACAATTTTCAATTTTAGCTTTTGTTAACTTTAAGTATCTATATTGTATATATTATGTTGTATATATTACAATATAAAATTTGCTTTTGTTGTTATATGTTCCACTTTTTATATATTTTTTATTAATATGTTGTTGGTGTACCAAAAAAAAACAAAAAACACTGTATCAACCTTAAGGCTCTGAGAAAGTGATAGAGAAGCGATTGAGAGAAGAAAGTGAGATATCACAACACTAGTTCGGGTTGATGCCGGGCGCGGGACAACGGACGCCATTTTTCCTCGTTTTGCTAGACGTGCGCACACGCAGCTCACGCTGACGATAAATAAGACCAATAGACCAATTTTAGTTTTCCATCCCCATGAAGTAGTCTCTGCACTCGGCGAGGATCATCCCCGGGTGCATCACTATGCATTCCGGGGATGATATTCGCCACGTGTAGCCCTTAACAAATATTTAACCTCCCTCTAAAAAAAGTATGTATTATTTTTAAAATACATACTTATAAAACATACCAAACACCCAGGTGCAAGACAAACATGTTTATCACATAAATCGTGGCTACGGCGGGAATCGAACCCGTGACCTCTAGCGTAGCAGTCAGGTATACTTACCACTAGAGCAGCGCTCTCGTCAATATATCAATTAAGACGTATCGGGTGTATGTGATCAGATTGCGTAAGTTTGGAAAGAGACAGAGAAGTTTGAGAAGAGCTACCAGATTATTAAACTTTGATTCCAGGTGAAGATAATAACGTCTGCGCTAGATCCTGAGATCAACGAGAAATTCTACGTGTTGCCGGGAATAGGGAACTTCGGAGACCGCTACTTCGGTACGGAACCGGCGGACGACGAGTAACTACCCTTAACACTAGACTGTGCTGCCAGTAAGTACACCTGTCGTTATGTACCTGCTGTTGCAGTCGTCTAGGCTTCGGTGACCGATTACCATCAGGTGTCTGTTGGCCACCCTACGCTTAAAGTCATTCTTAATGTTGGCAACGCGCGAGTGATACCCCTGGTAAGCAGGCTTTCAATCTATGGTGACCGCTTACCATCATGTTAGCCGGCCGCTTCCTTGCCACCTTCGTAAAGGACAAATCAGATAGAAGTTTTAATTTGAATATAGACACTCCATTTTAGTGAATATTTTGTAGATCACATAATTGTGCAATTATAACGAACAAGGACAGTACAGCGTTTTATTTTGTGTCGTAAAGGGTTAAGGTTGATTTTGCGTTGCATGCAGCTAGATGACGTCACGGACAATAGATCTGAAATAGGTTTTATGGTCAGTTTGTTTTTAAACTTGGAGTGTCGCTTCTGTCTGTATTAACTATTCTTATTATTCAGTTCGAGCTCGGGATCGATCCCTTGTGTCTTACAAATACATACCTTATGTCAAGGCATTACGGCACATTCTTATGACTTGATCCATTGGTTCTGAACTGCTGCTTCATTTTATCTGTGTAAAGGTAATGGAAACTAAAATCAAATTAAAGGACTTATATCCAAAGCCCAAATCAAATACGGAAAAAATTGCTTTTGATATGCAATTTTGTATTATCATGCTGTTTCAGCTACCGCGTTGCTTTCGCAATATAAAGTTGTTTTTGTACCGTAACTATGGTAATCGTTGTACTTTGTGACATAACTACATAGTTTGGTCACGTGGTCCCAACAGTACTTAGGTTAGCTGCATGTAGAAAGAATCGATAGATTCACTAGACAACTGCGTAGAGGGCGATTTGTGTAACTCGATATCGAGTGATTTAGAAAATTTTATTTGCATATCGATGTTTAGTCAAGTAATTTTATTTATTTATTACGCATTTGTTACAGTTAGTTCACACGAGGGATTTTGAGAGTATTATTTTAAATGAATTGGCGTGGAATTTGCAAGTATGCAAAGTTTTTACAGTTCAATCGATTTGTTTCGATTAATTTGTATTTATATCGAGAACTAAACTTTATTAATTTATGCAAAGAATCAAAATGTGTTAAATATATAGCCTTTTCAGGTCGTGTGAACTAGCTAATCCTGTATTTATTATTTTGTTACTAGTTACAGACCTACATTGCTATGGAAGAGACCGGCTAGTTTTTGGCTCTCCTAGCGCTTATTTAAAAAAACACTACGGTGTATTTACCTACTGAAATGTTTTATATCATCGATAATATGTTACTATGCATAATGAATTTATTAACGACGTGTTTTTATAAGCTCGGACGATCCAAAAACAACCAATATTTGTTTATTATTAATATAATCTAGTCTTCACCACTAATGCGTGAGATCTCCTGATTTAAATGTATATATTGACTGAAATTTTAGCTCATATCGTATAGCAATATAGTGGCGAGATTCTAAAAGCTTTTACCAAAAAAACGGCAAGTTTTTGTCACATCGTGACAAATAAGTTTTTTTTTAATTTGATGAAATGAGAAGTGAATTGAAATCTTCAGGATTCAGAGGGTAAAAACATTATCTTTTACAATAGAGTGACACTGACAACAATGAATAATATATTGTTGATCTATCTTCCAAATTTATCTTTTTCAAAAAACCTTAGCAGTTTTTAAGTCACAAAAATCAAGTTTAAGAGGATTAAATAAAACTAACGTAGTTGTCAAAACTAACAATATATTTATTGCTAACAATGAAATGATATAAAAATGAGTCCTTCCATAGTAATATGCAGTCTGGTTGTAGATAATAGGTCCTCAACGAAGCCAATTTACAGAATAACCAACACATTAATATTTCAATATGACGCAATGGTGCCGATTCTGTTGTACAAAATCACTAATCTAAACTAATTTGACAGTTCTAAAGGTATTGTTATCCTTATTTAACACCACACATGAGAAAGGGATAGCAATAGTTTAAGAACAGTCACATTAGTTTAGTAATTTGTACAACAGAATTGGCACCATTATGATCATAATTTTATGATCTGCTAACGCAGCGTTTCCCAAATGCCGAGTAAATAAAAATACCGAGTCGCAGCATTATCTCCAACCAATAATACTCATTCATGGTATCATCAAGTAGAATTCATAGTCAAATACAAACTGTTTCATACATTTAACTGAAATATAACTTCATTATGATAGATATAATTACATAAATTATGTGGACACAGAATGTGTTTTTTGTTATTTTTCCTGAAAGCATTAAAAAAATAAAAAAACTGGGCTAAGGCATGATAAAGTGGGAAACGCTGTGCTAACGTAGGAAAATTTACTTTTTGACAAGAGAATTTTAAATGCAATTCTGTCACATTTCACGCTGTAGCTTTGTATTATTTATGATATCGTACACCAGAAAATACGTTTCTTTAATTTTACCAAACAAATTGCTTGTAATGGTAATTGTGTGAATAATCGTAAATAGAATATGAGTAAGTTTTCCCATGTCAGTGTTATAGCATGATCATTGGGCGATTTTAACCAACCTTTAGGAATTTTCTGATATATTTTTTTATCTAAATATGCCAACCTCTTGTTATAATAAAAAATACTTATTGTGTAATAAATCGCGCATATGCTCCAAAATTATGGTACCCATTGACGATAAGAAGTTGGGAGTTGGGAGTTACCGGACGCCCCAGCACCTATATTTGCGCAAGAGCATTCGTATCGTTAACGTGAACATTTCCATGGTTACTTGTGTTTGTTTGTGTGTCCAGTTGGCATATTCCTTACTAGCTGTTACCCGCGATTTCGTTTGCATTTGTTTAAAGACAAAAGTAGCCTATGTTAGCCTTCCCCAGGATATAATCTGTCTCATTGTCAAATTTTATTACGATCCGTTCAGCCGTTTAGTCCTGAAAAGGTAACAAACAAACAAACAGAGTTACATTCGAATTTATACTGTTAGTATGGAGCAACATGTGAAATTAATTTTGAAATGTTTTTTTTTACGTTTACGATACGAATACTTTTTCGCAAATATCGGTTGTTGGGGCACTAATCGGTAAAATACTGGTGAGATGAACTCAAATAATGGATTTGTTATGTGTAATTTTATCTGTGAGCCCTTATGTAGCCGGAATTTCTCTCTGGTTCCATATTCTTAATTCAGAACGCCTGGGTTTTTTTCTTGATTATTATTTTGAAATGGATTTGACATAGAGCCTTTCCGTGTAATGCTGGCCTGAACAGTGACAGATTTATACAGATTATGAAATAATTTATTAAGTTATTCGTAATCTATAATTACAACCTGGCAATGGTAAACATTTAGAACAAGGCAGTGCCATAGTAACGTAAAAACACAACATTATTGTGTAACCAATCTCTGCTGTATGTTCAGCATATAACAAGTTATTTCTTTTTAATATAGTAATGATTTTGCTGAGGATACCGGTTAATGTCGAGACTTAAGACAATATTTTTCTAAACACGGTCCTTTTGCGAAACTATTTAAATCATAGTAATGACATGAAAACGGGTCGTGGGTTGCATCGGCCGTGGTCACGGGCTGACACTCAGAGTCAGCCCGTGACCACGGCCGATGCAACTCGGTCGAAACGTCGGGAGATAAATAAACAATTTAATATCGCGTATAAGACCCGTTTTCATGTCATTACTATGTGTTTAAATCGCGAAAGTTTAAAACACAGTATATTTTATTCATTATCAAAAAAGTACCCAACAAGTGTAGTCTGTTCTTGTGTCTTGTTCTCGCCTATTTGAATCATCACGTGCTAGAATGAAATAAAAACTGAATGTATAATTCTATACATTCAGTTTTTATTTCATTCAAATTTTAAAAAATAAAAATTAAAAATTTAAAAAAAACAAACTTTAAAAAAAAACAAATTTTTAAAATTATTCCTTTCAAACTCTTCTTCTAGCCTAATATAGAATAGCTAGAAGAAGAGTTTGAAAGGCGAAATCGATTAGTCTTTTGTTTTCGGGCTTGAAAATATTTATGCATAAAATTGTTATATTAAGATATACAATTTATTGTGTGTCCTCCCTGTCATTGATCTTAAATGGCGCTGTTTATACAAAAAACTATTTGTTGACACAAAAAAAGGCTCATATTTCAGCAATTATTTACTTCTATACATGTGTAAAATGTTTAAAGAATTATTGAAATACGTTTAATTGTTTTTCACAAAAGCTCATTCCGAATAAAGCGCTGCCAATTTAGATTTTTCAGTATTAAACCCTTTTTTAGACGTCTGTGAAACAATAAATTTATTTGTATATACATAAATGTAAAATGATCATTGGCATTTTCTGTTCCTCGCTAAATTATGATATTACTAGGCAAAGATTTAGTTCGATTTTTAGTTAATTTATTTCGCAGTATTCAAGTGCTGCTTAAGTTAATTCTAAGTTATTTCTCAACGTACTTATGTGTTTAATTAGTTAAACTTTCATAGTGTAGCATTTTGATCCTTATTGCTATTGTGACAGTGTTCAATGTTGAATGTACTGATCTTATTTATGACTTTTACTTTAGTAATAATTTTAGAATTACGAAAATTACTTTTTACTTTACTGTAAAGTTTGGGCAATATTTTTGAAATCAATCATTTTTTTATTAATTTAATTTGATCGTAGATAATAAGATTTAAACGTGTTTTTTTATTTATGAAAATTGTCTGTGGTGGTAAAAATTGTCACTGTCTAGACGTGCATCTTTCATTAACTGCCATATTCTTTTTATTTGGTAAGGGCAATTTTTTTTAAATGTCATGTAGCCTGCAAAAAAAGGCAAGTCGTAAACAGTTAGACAATACTTGTTGTTGTCCAAGCCCATATTGCATTGGTAAGTTCCGAATTTATAGATATAAATATACATTTTCGAAAAAGAAAATAGACCGAAGTAAATGTTTTTCTTCTAAGTTGTATATTTTTTGAACATTTTTGTTTTTGATAAAAATCTGTGTTTAACCCTTTGACTTGCGCTTCCCAATGCGTCGCAGTTGTACTTAATAAAAAAACTACTTCAAAAATGTTGCCTTAACAGACTGAATGCATTAAACTAATTGCACAATGTAATATATTATATATAAGCATATTATATTCTAGCATACTATATATGTATAAGTCGCTGTGAATATGAAATCGAAAATACAAAAAAAAAATAAACATATTTAATGCGAAATCCGAAATATACACTTATTTAATATTGAACGCAGTATTTTATTGGCTATTTCGTATTACTTCTATAACTATACTTTAAGAGGAAAGGTTTGTATTTTTGTGTGTCTTTATTGAATAGGCTCCGAAACTACTGGACCGATTAAAAAAATCTTTCACCGTTAGAAAGCTTCATTGCTATATCACTAATATCATAGGCTATATATTATACTAGCTGCCCGCCCCAGCTTCGCACGGGTAGATAAAATATTTGATAAATGTCTACCGGTGCGAAGCCGGGGCGGGCCGCTAGTTAGTTTATAAAATGAAACCAGTGGTTACCCAAATATTATTATTGGTTTTATATTTGTATTGAATATTGAATGAAATACGAGATTTATAAATTAATCATTTCCGTATTTTAATATAACTAAATAGATACATCGTATATATGAACTCACCTTCAGATGTGATCACAAGAGTCTAAATATCTTTGGAACATCAACTCCAAATGCTCAACTTTCGATGACGTCACTTCGCTCTGCGGATTTTGGTTCTTCCTGCAAAAAAAAAATATGCCATAGTTTATTACAAATTTTGTTTTAGAGTTACCACAAATAAAAACTTTTTTGTGGTGTTTAATAATCTATCTGTATTTACGTTTTGAATTTGGAAACTGGCAGACATAGCTATTACAAAATATAATCTTCTTTATATAATACTTCTTAATGGCATGGCGAGTGTCAAAAGTTACATAAAAAAACAAAAGCTTTTTAAAAAAAGATGCGTATCAAATACCAACTTGTAATATTCTTCGCATTCTTCCATAGAGATGTCGCTGCTCACTAAACGGGAACCAAACCCACTGTAGTAAGTAGCGTAGCGTTGCTGAAAAAAAATAGATTTTTTTGTCATTGGCAACACTTAACTGTCAGTTCACACAAAGTTCTGGCGGGAATTAAGCAAAGCGATATAGTTTTTATATTGAGAGCTTTTATAATAAGAGATACTTTTTTTTTTTTGTTTAGTTTACATTATTATCCTGAGGAAACCCTATGTTGGATCAGATACATAGGGGGGAAAAATTCATTTAATCCCGGTCAGCTGTTATGGCGTGATTGAGTAACAATTTTATTTTTATTAATTCTTGCTCGAGTTTGTTGCTACTTTTCATACATATCATCACACCAAGTCTCTCACGGGCCGCGGGACGGGGTAGGCAGGGCTCCATTTCACTCTTGACTTACACACCTATTTCGCTTCTACATTCATCAATCTCTTCATACATGCCCGCCGGTTCGGACTACTTTACCTTACCATCAGTGAGTACTTAGGCTTACAATTTGAATTATGATGTAGCGACCTCACGGCTACATAAACCAACGTTAGAAATCGACTAACTAGCAGGACAACATTCAACGAATGACGTCACAATCCTGCCACGCGCTAGCGAAGTTTTATACGCAATTCAACATATATACAAGTTTCCGACTAGAACAGTCGGAGCCGCGGTTCCCCAGGCAAAACACCCGCCTGGCTGGAAGATCTTCCCTTTGCGGTGGCTGAGCATGATCACCTCGCTCGCCCCACACTGGTGACCCCGACGTGATACATCCCAATATGGAAGATCTTCCAGCCAGGCGGGTGTTTTGCCTGGGGAACCGCGGCTCCGACTGTTCTAGTCGGAAACTTGTATATATGTTGAATTGCGTATAAAACTTCGCTAGCGCGTGGCAGGATTGTGACGTCATTCGTTGAATGTTGTCCTGCTAGTTAGTCGATTTCTAACGTTGGTTTATGTAGCCGTGAGGTCGCTACAATGTTTTAAATCAGTAGTAATTCCATACCTGTATATGTTTTGAAAATATCTGTTCGGTTATCAAGCTGCAAGCGAATCGTAATCCCTTAGCGATTGCGTCTATATATTTAATGTATGTTGTAATGAGGTCGCGCAAGTCGCCATCGCGTCGAGGTACTAGCCTCAGCGCTACGCCGCCAGGCGGTGTACCCTGAATAAAAATGTACATTTAATTAATTTGATGGAACCATAACCAATATACTTAATTATTCCAGTGTCGAGTGTTAGAGAATCAACAAGTTTCTCAATATTATGTTGCGTTGCATTAAAATGCCTAATCGTGTATTGCCAGTTACTAAATTAAACTTTACTGCACATAATAATACCGATACGATAATACACACTAAAGATCACTATAACATAATTTACGAGACTGGAAAAGAACTCATTTACTCCGCGTGATTCCTTCCAAAAATTACCTACCTAACTACTCAAGAGTTATGTAAAAAATAAATTGCGATGCGAAAAAATATTTTGCAGGAAGAATCACCAAGATCCCGTCAGTATATTTATGACGTATAACTAAAGTTACCAGTGACAAAAATAAGATTTTTTTCGCATTTTGCATTATTGATAGTTGACATTTGTAACGTCATTTTTGGCAGTAGCTGCGCGGGCCAAGGGAATCAACCGCTACGCTAGATGCGCGCGCGTAGGGGGAGAATAAGTGGGCGAGTGTGGTGTTGTTAGTTCTTTGATGGTGAGTGTTTGTGTTTATATAATTCTTGGACTTCACAGTTAGGTACCTGATCTACTATGGCCTTCATCAGGAGGGTAAGTGACTTGCCGTCATACTGATCGATGTCATTAGAAATCGTCACTCCGCCTAACATGTTGTAACTGAAACACAAATGTGGTTACTCAACTATATAATTTATTTTCGTATACGGCGAAGGTGACAAGCATAAGTAATGGCCTGATGGTAAGTGATCACCGCAACCTATGAACGCATTTAATACGGGGAGTATCATTAGCGTGGCCAATCTTAGTGATTTGACTGCGATCTTTTGTAAGAAAGTACTATCTCAGCTAGGCGACTCCATTTTTAACCGACTACAAAAATGGAGGAGGTTCTATGTTCGTCTGTATTTTGTATTTATATAAGTCCATCGATGTTTTCGCCAATTGTGGATCGATTTCAAAAAGTCTGTTAAAAAGACCCATTACAATCTACTTCACCTCAGGTATTGACTGTCTTGTCTTTATTCTATATAGCGGCCCGCCCCGGCTTCGCACGGGTAGACATTGATATCAAATATTTTGTCTACCCGTGCAAAGCTGAGGCGGGCAGCTAGCCTATGTTACTCAGTGATAGTGTAGCTTTCTAACGGTGAAAGATTTTTTGAAATCGGTTCAGTAGTTTCGGAGCCTATAGACATATATCAAATATTTTGTCTACCCGAGCGAAGCCGGGGCGGGCAGCTAGTATAATATATAGCCTATGTTACTCAGTGATGATGTAGCTATCTAATGAAAAAAGAATTATTAAAATCGGTCCAGTACTTTTTGAGTTTATTCGTTACATACAAAAATACAAATCTTTCCTCTTTATAATATTAGTGTAGATTCAGCTGTAACCGCCAATTTCAATTTGGTCATAATCTTGCTAAAGGACAAATTAAAAAAAATCTCGCTTAGTATATTGTTGCATTTGTTTAAAACTACGGCTTCTTTTTACCTATTTCATTTGATAGCAATAGAGTTTGACTCACACACTGGCCATAAACATGTGATGCCCGGGCGGAGAACAGACTTTAAAATATCGATCCAGGTTGTAATGCTTCAGAAAATACAAACAACTGGTCACGTCCCAAATGTAACTGTTGATAACTTCAAACTCCTCCTTCTCCCGCCATTGCGAATGTTGCCACATGCCACAATGGACATTACCTCCAAAAGGTCGATTATAAGGCATTAGTAATAATTGGCATCGGTAATTTAATCTGTCTTTATATTCAGCTGTTATTTTGAGTAATTTGGCGAATAATTGTATTTCTTTGGCGACGTCTGTGTGAAAAATCGCGTCATATCCTTCCCTGTGGGGCCAGAGGAGAAAGCACTCCGCGTTCAGTTTCTGGGCTATTTCGACACATTTCTTTATTTGAGCGGCGGCTTGGACGAATGTCGACGCGTCGTTGCTAGTCATTGCGCCTGAAGAGTATCTGTAAAACAAATGCTTGGAAGTAAGAGAATGGAATTCTTGTTGGGTGTCGAGCTAGGGAATTTAGGATTTTATATTTTTGGTTTTATTTGTGTTAAAGTGTTATAATGATATATAATGAGTATTAGTGTTTCGTTATTTTATCACATAAAAATCGTTGACTATTTTGATCTGCTACAGCCTTTGATTAAGAATACACGCTACAGCATAGGATACAATTAATGAGATAGTTTAAATATCCTACTTTTTCCATTCGATAAGGAGGATTAGGTTGCCATAATAAAAAAAACCGTCTACCACCGCTTCTGAATTTATACTCGACGGGAGACGAAACGGCGAAACAAACCCATCCACATCACCTGAAAAAACCCTTTATTGATAAACTATGGCAATACCTGGGATGAGAATGCAGATCGGGGGCCAACCACAGCAACTTCACGTGGTACCTCTGCACCAACTCCTGCACGTACTCCACGACCTCATCCCAATAAGCTTTCGCTTCATCCCAGTTGTCTGTATAGGGAATAAGGTCCGAGTCGAATGCGGTCCAATATTTAATTCCCAGCTTCATGCAGAACTCGAAAAACGCTTTTAGGCAGCGTTTGTGGTTGTCTATGGTATTGGTGTGGTCGTCCCAAGGGCGGTTGAGGGTTGGTTTGCCTCGGGCATCTGATCCTGGTAAAGGATTGAGATGGTAGGGATAGATATATTTTTTTTTACTAAATGTCCACCGGTCTTACCGTCTGATCACATAAAAACTGTGTATGTGCGTGTGCGTGCGTGCGTTTGTGGGTATGTATTTATTTTTACTTCTAAAATGGCTAGTGTGCTACTAGTGAATATACACAACCACACAAAAATAGTACCTAATTTTCTTTTTGTTATAAATATATTTTTTTACTTTATAGTCTAGCGTTAGACTCAGCAAACTTCAAATCTACATGGGTGGGCAGTCATAGTTTTATAGATGCGTAACATATTTCCTGGGAGTGATTTCGTGAAAAGGGACGGAAATGCATTACATGAAGCCGGGGAACAGAACAGTGTTGCCAATTTATCGAATTTGTCGCTAAGTGCCAATTTATTTACTTAACGGCAAAAAAGCAGGTAGAGTTTGTCAGATGCACGGCTCGCTTTCTTTATCTAATACGTACCATTATTCCTGAAGTGTGTGAAAGAGACAGAGTACTTGAGCCATTCCTCCATGGGCCGTGATTGGATTCTCTCACTGCCGTTGTAGTAGCGGTAGGTAGCTGTCTCAGACGGGCCCGCCATCTTGTTGAATTCTATTTTGTCTATGCCTGCAGTTTTTTACGAAAATTTAAGACAAAGTATCTCCATAGAGACTTGGCAGCGATATAATTAAACTGTAAATGTACGGAGACGATTCACGAGACGGGACCCTCTGTATACTTATTGTACTTTGACGTAGACCATGTAGTTTCCATTCTTTGGGTAATCCCTCCCTTTGTTGATTTGGTTCTGAAAACCAACTGAACATAGTCCCAATCTGTGACTCCTTATATTAAATAGCTATTTTGAAGACCGTTTAGGAAATGGAACCCAGGACGATACAAATTAAGCAAAACAAAACGCCATACGCAAACAATAAGTTAAACTCTTTAATCAAGCTTGGTAGAATGTGGCTTGTTGGCTATTATATAACAGATAGAGCTTATGTGAAAAAAGCTGTAATCCGACTACGGATAACAAAATCAAAACCCGCGCTAAAAAAGGTATTAAGTCGGTTAAAATCGAGGTTTACACGATAAAATATACTACTCCTTATGTTGAATACGGTTAAAACGTAGCTATTTTTACCCAGACCTCAGAGTAGATAATTACAACTTGATTGACACTATAAATTTAATACATACACATTTACACTGTTAAAATCATAACCCTTATTTTTGGCTCCGTCGTAGTCGGATAACAAAAACAATCTTATCGCTTACCTTGAAAATAATCGACATTTTCGGCCACTTTCTCTCTCTTCTGCCTTTTAGTCTGCTGGCTGTAGGACGACATGGCCTGATCCGCAAGGTAACTCAAACTATGTACCCACACGTATGGACACCGCTTAAATCGCATCTCCTGAAAGGGCTCCCCAGTGCGTGAACTGTGTCGGGGCTTTTGTTAAAACAGGACTGGTTTGATAATAGGGATAACTAGTTCAGTTTTAATTACAAGCTTCTATTTAGTTTCATCTGTCGGTGTCAGTAGGCTTAGCAACAATTTTAGAATATTTTTTTTGTGGTTATTGTTGTGTGGGAAAATGAACAGCGCTGCACCGATGAAAAGTGGAACTAAAATTTTGTAAGGTTTTTTTTAAATTTTATTATGAGTGTTAAGTTTTTCTTGCTACCGGCACAGTTGAAATATGTGTTTCTTATAGAAACCTAGCTAATTTTAGCGTTGCGCTTGCCGAACTATCGAAAGTTGGACCTTGAAAATCTGTTAAAATATAGATGCAACTATTCTCACGTGGTAATACTATTGACGACTCGCAACATTATCGGTAGTATCGAACATCAAATAGTTGGTATGAAATCGATAATATCGATAGTCACGAGTGGCAGCACTACTGCCAGCGCAGCTACGGGCGAATAAAAGGGGAACGAGTTTTTGGCGGGAATCAGGCGGAGCGGTTGAGATTTTTTCCAGTATGTCGTAAATTGTGTTATAGTGATCTTTAATGTGTATTTTTGGTGTCGATATGTGCAGTAAAGTTTCATTTAGTGACTGATTTATAGGAGCATTGGAAATAATGCCATAATACGACTTTTGGGTTAAGTGATTTATCATTTTGGTCAATAGGTTACCTCTAATCTAAAGGCGTGTTACGATCTGCTACTGCCGTGGGTTGTCTCCAGAAACTCCATTGGGCGTTTGAATGCCACTAGGCATTTTAATGCGGCAAACACGAGAAATTTTGCAACATGAAAATTCTTTAACACGCGACACTGGCAAAAATAGTCCCTGAAGGGATTGATTGCCATACTTAGGAAGAAGAAGAAGGGAACAAACTTTTTTTTTTTAATATTTTATTCCTATTATAACACAAAAATCCAGATCAACCTTGCAACTACAGCAAACAGTAGAACATAAATAGGCACAGGCACTTTTAGTTTAGTCTCCGTGTAAACTCCTGACACTTGACCTTTCTTGAGCGGAGCCGTCAAGCCCGCCATCTTGGGCTTGTCTATGGGCTCGCCGACCATAGAGAATTTACTTGTACTCGTGATTTTTACTGTGAGCATTTTCCCCATGTATTTCTGCTCTTTTGGGACCAATACTTGTTCGTAAAACTCGTTGTGGGCCACGAAATAATTCTTGTCGTGAGATATGTCTGTGACTAGCACTTCTTGTATCTCGCCTATTTTGTGGCCGTACGGCTCGTAGGAGCGGAAGAGTTCGGATAAAGCTTTTGTACGCTTCTTCACTTCTTGTCCCGGTACCTGTAAATGCCGATACATACATTTTCGGAAGCCACATTCATTTTATACTATGTAAAGATAAAGATATTTTAAGAACATGTAGAACTACAGGTTTGTTCCGAGTTTTATCCACGTGTCATTTTGTGCCATATTTCAGCCACTTACACAAAACCATAACTAATTTTATCTTGAAACCTACTTCATGAATGACTCCGTCTATTGAAAAAACTATAGGAAAATACATACAGGGTGGAAATAGAAGGTATAGCCTTTGTTACTTGGTGATAATAAGCATTCAGTAGTGAAAGAAATTTATAAATCTGTCCAGAAATTTTTCAATTAATTTATTACATACATATATTTTCTCCTTACATAGATAGTAATGGCGGCAAGCAATATTACGGCTGGCCTGATGGTAAGCAGTCGCCATAGCCTATAGACGCTTACAATAAGGGTCTTATTAGCGCATTGCCATCTTCAGCACTATAAATAGGTAATTTTAGCTTACCCTGGTCATCTTGGCAGCAGGAGTGCCAGGTCTCGGGAAGAATTGGTTGATGAAGAGTGATGGGAAGCGATACTTGTCGCAGAGGGACATGGTGGCTTCAAAGTCCTGTTCGGTCTCAGTGGGGAAGCCACAAATGATGTCCGTGGCTATCGTCATGCCGGGCACTCTGGGAGGGAAACACATCACTCATACACACATGACACTCATACATAATTATATATATACAATACATACATACACGACATGACATGAAGTACATGGAAGATATATGAGGACTATTATTGTAAGCCTTTATAGCGCAATAGCACCCAAAACAGTCATAAATAGTTTGTCTGTGCGTTTGTGCGCGCTAATCTCGGAAACGGCGTAACCGCTTTGGATGCGGTTTTCACTAATGTATTGTAGTAAGCTTCACTATCCGTTTATTTTATTCCAATCAGTACCGCGAGCATGAATAATTTGCAACAACGTTTTCGTATCGCCTTCGACTATTTTTGTATTGATAAAATGAACAGCGCTGCGGCGGTGAAAAGTGGAACTAAAAATTTGTACGAGTGTTGTTGTTGTTTGTGTGAGTTACGTTTTCGCTTACGCAGTCGAAAATATTCTTGCTACCGGCACTGTAGGGCTAGCATCAATAATTTGCAACAACGTTTTCGTATCGCCTTCGACTATTTTTGTATTGAAAATTGAACAGCCTGCGGCGGTGAAAAATGGAACGAAAAATTAGTATGGCAATTATGACATTTCGCGAGTTACGTTTTCGCTTACGCAGTCGAAAATGTTCGTGCTACCGGAACTGATCATACATGAAAAAGACGAACGTTGAAAAATTCATTAGATTTCTAAAGCAAACTAAATTCCACGCGAACAAAGTCGCGAGCACAGCTAGTTATATAATAAGTCTCACTTCTCCCTCAAGAAGTCGACGACTCGTTCGAAGTCGGCCCTCGTGTATTCCCGCTTCATGTCCGCCAGCACCTGGTCGCTGCCCGACTGCACCGGCACGTGCAGGAACCTGACACATTACAACACACTTATTCTTATACTATACTTATTCTTATACTTCATAAATGTGGCAATCAATCCTCTTTAGGAACTATTTTTGCCAGTGTCGAGTGTTAGAGAATTTGTGTAACCGTTTGGAGGATTCCATCTGTGCCGGTAGCAGGAACATTGTCGACAACGTATTCGAAAACGTAACTCGCGAAATGTCAAAATTGACATACTAATTTTTAGTTCCACTTTTCACCGCCGCAGCGCTGGTTCCCAATACAAAAATAGTCGAAGGCGATACGAACGTTGTCGACAATGTTCCTGCTACCGGCACTGGTCAACAAAAAACCGGCCAAGTGCGAGTCGGACTCGCGCACCGAGGGTTCCGTACACACTTGTAGGTAAGATTAAAAGTAGACAAACTTCAAATGAGGTCGTTATTCGTCGGTAACTCTCAACAGCGCGATTCAGGAATATTTATTGGTAAATTCGCATTAAAAAAAACAAACCACATAGTTACGGCTTTCAGTTTTTATTCTTTACTTGTGCTATAAGACACTGCTTCCTGCCAAATTTCATGGTTCTAGGTTAACGGGAAGTACTCTAAAGGTTTTGATTCCCTTGTGAAATCGCAAAATGTGCGAAAATAACAATCATATGTTTTCTTCATACCGACTTACAGGTTTGATTATTTTACAGCCGAAACGGACCACAGACCCGGGTATTTCATATTTATTTCAATTTGATAGCTCCACGGGTTCTTGAGATAAAAAATCTTGACAGACAGACAGACGGACAACAAAGTGATCTTATAAGGGTTGCTATTTTTCCTTTTAAGGAACGGAACCCTAAAAAGATGTATACTGACTTGTAGACCCGTGGATGGTGCATGATGCGAGCGACGTCGGCGAGGTGTTCCAGGATGTAGGGCGGGTTGGTCATGCCCAGCCGCAGCCGGCAGCCGGCCGGGATCACCGGCACCAGCTGCTCCAAGAGGCTAGGCAGGGACGAACCTATGTCGCGGCCGTATGTACCTGGGGAACAACTCACCATTAAACCTCCATATGTAAGCTAGGGAAAATCGACGAAAAAAGTCGACGTCAAGGTGGAACTGGCTGGAAAAAGGGAAGTCATACCCATTATCGGAAAAATTAGAAAAAAATATAAGTTGCAAGTATTTTTTCAGTGCAGTCAGTTACAATAGGTCGAATTTTTGTTTATGATTTTTTTTAGAGAAAAATTCTCTCTTTCATCCTTCCAGCTGGAGCAGCTGGTTTTGAAATATTGACAACGGAGAAGCATTATTCGACTTCAGGCACACCTGTATGAGCGTTATCCAAAATGGCGCAACATTATAAAAAGAAAAAACAAGCGTACGCCCACCTGAGGGTAAGCGGTTACCCTAGCCGACAGAAGGCCTACCATGCCAGGAGTTTCGGTAGTCGTGAGTAAAAACGTGAGTAAAAAAAAATAACACGGCATCTTCTCACCAGTATCTTCACTAGTGAGCCAAATTTCGCAGACTCCTTCTTCGAAAGACTGTTTAGCTCTAGCAACAATCTCTTCTGGGGGATAGCTTCCTAACTCTCCCCTCGCATGCTTCGTCTTGCAGTAAGTACACTGGTTGAGACATCCTGTGTTTATTGGTATGATCTCCACTAGAGGATTCTTGCGGACTTTAGGGAGCAAAAGAGAAGCCCCGCCTGCTTTGCGGCCATCAGTCTTTCGTTGGCCGAATAGACGGACTGTGTGACCTAGGGAAGGGAAGTTATGACCAATATGATTATTTGAATAATTATGTACAAATAAAACAATTTATATTTTTGTTATTTAACGAAAACTTAATTATTTATCTATTATTGTACACAAGATGGACTTTTAGGAGAAAGCCCAGTCTTTGATAGCACAGAGGTATGGAGGAAAAGGTGAGAAGCCTTTGCTTTGCAGTGGGAATTTTGGGCTCTTTATAACAATAATTTGGCTCCAAGGAGAAATGAACAATTTCATAAAAAGTTTTTTTTCAATTCCACTTTAGTCATTTGTAAAAATTACTATTTAATTCAGACTGGCAAGCCCATTTAAGCTACATTAAAATATTTTATGATGCAATTATTTTTTATGCAACTTTCTGACCTTTGAGTGTCTCTTCAACCACTTCAACAATGCGGTCTATCTGCTGCACACCCACAACACTCAGACCTTTCAAGTATTCAGCGCGAGGAGCTCCTTGGGGAACACATCCGGCCACCACCACATGGATGCCACGGCTCTGGCCTAGCTCAACCTCATTTCTGTAACACAAATTATAGACCTAGATATTATAGTAGTAGATCGAACTTGTCAGGAGAAGGTTCTTATGAAAATAAAAAATTTAGAGAAGAGCAGATCATTTTAAATTTTGGGATAAGCTAAAGGTCCTTTTTTCTATGATGTATTTGACATATGAATTCATAGCTAAGACAGGACAATGCCAGGATAGCTAGTTAATTATAAACATTAATTTAGGAATTCTTTGATTTGAAGATCATCCATATATATATACCAACTTAAAATGATCTTCGGATGGACTCTTCACAGTACAGGAGTTAAGTAACCAGAGCTGTGCATCCCACTTGTCCTCAGTCAGCTGGTAACCATTGGCCGCCAGCATGCCTGCCATGTACTCCGAGTCTGAGTTGTTGTGTGCACAGCCCCATGTCTTTACGTATATTGTTTGAGTGCCTGCAATTTTTCAGAGGCTTATCTATAAATCCATACTTTGTTTCATGCAAAAAGGTTCTAATTTATAAGATCACTGTATTACATTTAGGATCCAAGGCAATTGGAACTTCCCTGCCAAGTAACTCATATCTGTTTACTACTAAAGTACAAGCTATAAGAAATAGATCGACAATTTACGTTATAATAATATTTCAGAAAAATACAAAATAGCAACTTACTAGTTTACTACATAATTTGTAAGCAGTTTTCAATAATAGTAGCATACACAATAACGTGAAATGTATATAATCAACGTATTTTTGTTCACATAATCACAAAATAGTAACGTCTCTCTTTAATTTCACGCAAAATAAATAAAACTTTTAAGGTTACCTGGCACAACACTCTCCAATATCACCTTCTCGACGGTCTCCGCGACACTCTTCTGGTGTTTTCTAGATCTCACGCTCACATTCTTCCTGCTCGCGTATCGTTCTTTCGGAGTAATGTCCTGAGAAGATATTAAATCTTCAATATCATCAATTATTTCTGAAAAAGCACCTGGCATTTTAGATTTATATAGCTTTGTTTTGACACTTGTGTTGACGAATCTAAATTTGACCGATAGATAGTGACATTTAGTTTTCTAGGTATGGCAACCCAATCATTAGGGGCCGTGCGTATGTTGTAATATGACCGTGTTTTGTAAAAATATTGCAATCTACCATAATTTTCCATCGCTTCGAACAAAAACACGAACGAAAGCAATGATGTTATACATCCTGGCCGATAACTCTACTTATATTTTTCCATCGATAAGATTCAATTGCAATAAAAAACAGCCAATTATGGTTTTTAATAGCATTAAAAGTATACATAATGTATGGCTAAATGAAATTAAAGTTATTGACTACGAGCGGAAGTTTTTGGCGGGAATCAGGCGGAGCCATGTCTCTTGTTTTAGAGTGAGTACTGTCTGTGTGTACTGTCATGTGTACTTTTGGGTAAAGCGATTTATCATTTAGGTCAATACTTACTACTCAGTCAATACGGACTAGGCCTTATTCTAAGGGTCAATAAGCTACCAAATGTCAATAGGTTAAAAAAAAATAACTTGGACAATCTCAAAAACTCCACACTGGAAACATTGAAGAGAATTGATTGCCATAGCTGCGAAGATGAAGGAGACTACGAGCGATGGAATGCCCAGTAATAGGATTAGGGTGAATTATAAAATACTCGGTTATTATGCAATATGCTCAGAGTAGATAATTCTGCACCCTACATTGCAAGGCGAGAGTAGTTTTATTAACCTGGCAACTTTTTTATCTGGCTGTAACTCTGTAGTGTTGCACCCGTTTGCCCCCTATTGCCGCCCTAGCGAGCAACTGCCGCCGGTTCGCTCGCTCGCGCCCGGGACCCGACCGATTCGAGTACCGCGAGTCCGCGACAGTTGTTCGGGGGATACGCCAGGTGTGTGGTTGTGCGTGTATTATTGTTATTGAACTGAACTCGTATTTACTTACGGTGAAATTATATTGTGTTGCTTGGATTGTGTGCACTTTGAGTTATATTGGCTTTGGAACACTTTGGTAAGTTTTAATATTTAATTATTTATTTTACTACCGTATCCCGTATTTTTTAATATAATAAAATATTGACAACTAAAATTATGAAGTTACCCGCAATTTGTTTTATTCGTTCAATACACGATAAATAAAATAAAGATCAATAAATACCCAAATATCCAACCCGTTTGTCTAGTAAGTATACTAAAATGCTATGCTAGATGTCTCGAGTTCGATTCCCGCCAGGACAACGTCAACGTGACGTGATTTAACCTTCTGCATACCTTCTGCGTGTTATGTTGAAAGTTACATTAGATACCTATCATATTAAGGCTCCTATCAGTTAGTACAGACATTTGTCTAGTACCCTGGTACAAATAAGCTATGCTTAGTTTGGGCTAAGTATTTTTAATTACATAAATTGTTTATAACTAAAAGAAGTACCTACCTATCTATTACTTAATGTGCTATAATAACGTCTTTAACAATAATATAAGCTTACTCTCCCAGCCGATGATGTAGTTAATAAATATTATATAACCCCTAAAGTTATTGCTATTATAAGAAGGGAAGACCCTTTTTAACCGAATTCAAAAAAGGAGGAGGTTATATGTTCGTCCTTTTTTTAAATTATTTTTTATTATTATCTGACCCCTTACGGTCCGAAAATTTAAGCTGAACTGTAAGGTTGTTTCGTCACATAATATGAAGGGTTGAATTATAATTTGCAAAAATTTTCGAAATGATTCGCTGTCGAAAAATTGTTAGGTATTTAAAATTTACACAGACAAAGACGCAGGCATCAGCTAGTATAGTACCTTAGTTTTTACGTTGGCACGTGCTAGCCGAGACACCTGTCGAAATAATACTGTTTCTAGCTTCCCTTACGACTCGTGGTCCCTATCTGATACGGTTCAGTTGTATTGGAAAATGTGCTCCAAACGCTTGAGAATAGACATGATACTTATAAATTAATATGAATCTTGCCGACCCAACGCTTTGGCAATTAAATTTACAAAAAAAAAGTATAAAAAAAACCACTTAGAATATTACGATATCTTTATCCTGAATATTAGGATTATGTTTTCAAATTGTCGTCGTTCCTTAACAATACGTGTGCACATTTTCAAAATGATCAGACGTCTTGAAATCGGTGAAAATGACGTTGAAAGATTCCGTTACATTGATACATACATACAAAGCTATGAATAAGGGTGAAGCTAAAAAGAGAGCGGGTTTCGTGACGAGTTGCATTGACATACTACGTTACGTACGAGTCTAGCTTTGACTCCTTCCCTTACTTCCCTCGCAATTTGCAGTGTATGGCTGTAGCTTAACAAACAGCAACCCAACAACACTTATTAGTGAGTATACACACAAGGATGGACCAAACATAAGTATTGATCACGTAATTGTATTTATAATCTGTAAACAAATGATCTTGCCGAATCGATCGCTCTGAGGAGTGATTGAGAAAATGCACGCGAAGCTCAAGAATATTTTAATGTTTACTTACGCAGTTGTGCATATTGTTTCCAATAATTTCAGCTGGCATCATCTTAATACGTGTATCAATCAATTAGTGCAACGCTGATTTGGATTCCTCAATAATTAACTACAACAGTGCCGGTAGCAGGAACATTGTCGACAACGTATTCGAAAACGTAACTCGCGAAATGTCAAAATTGTCATATTAATTTTTAGTTCCACTTTTCACCGCCGCAGCACTGTTCATTTTCCAATACAAAAATAGTCGAAGGCGGATACGATAACGTTGTCGCAACTATTCATGCTAGCCCTACAGGTCCCTTAGCATGATAAAAAGTCCAAACTAATATTATAAATGCGAAAGTAACTCTGCTTGTTTTTTAGTTTGACGGCTAACCTTTGAGAACGGATACTAAAAAAAATTGACAAGGACGTACCAGATTGTATCGTGGGGAAGGAAATAGGCTATTTTTGTCTTTAGACAAATGTAGCAGTGTTACACATAATTACGCCGACCACAAATAAGTTGGTTCTCCCAATAATATTGGAGCCCGACTGGGGACTGTACCTCGACCTTACAGAAGACCGCAGTCAAACAACACTACTTTGAAGTAGTGTTGTATTTCTGCGGTAAGTAAGTTGCCAGTGCTATATGAGGATTCGCTGGGCTAGTAGTAATGCTGTTAGCACCGTGAGTCTTCATCAACAACATGGTTGGCAGCTCGTTAGTGATATCCCCGGTATTGCTAGCGGCTATAGGCTACGGTGACCGCTTACCATCGGGTGGGCCGTATGCTTTTGTGCCACCTTAGTGTTATGAAAAATATATGATCATTGCTGCTATGAGAGGCCTATTTCGAAGACAGGCCATTTTACAGGCGAAATCATCCAAGAAGACTTTCTTTTTTCCCTAAATTCTAATGAACTGGCAACCACCAACAACTCTGAAAGTTAAATAAAGCGCTAGCGTCTAGCGTCTAGCCGATGCACGGTACATTTTTATACGTTTATTTACATAGCCTGGTCCATGTCTTTCGCACTCTGCGCCCGCCGTAGATACAGTTCAAATGCGATAGCTCCCGACCCCACGATAACATTGCTAAAATATGCCATTACTATACAGTAGCGGACGATGTAGCGTGATTTAGCGCTAATAAACACTAAACCATAGCATATACTAAATTAGTCTAGATATAAGGGAATATTTAGATGTAATATAAGGGAATATTATGCTTTTTTGTTTTTATAAATTAGCCCAAAATTTGTGTATTTTTAGGTTAAGTACGGTTGTTAAAATTAAATTAAATCATGTCAAAACGATGAATAGGCCTTTGAGCCTATGCTTAGTTGCAATAAAAAAAATCCTAAGTTTCAATGAACAACCGGAATAAGGTCAAAAACTAGTTAAGTTTTAATCTAGTCAGATTAACAAAACTATTGATAATTAACAAGAGAATTAGAGAGAGAATATATTAAGAAAATGGTGCCAATTCTATTGTTTAAAATAACTAAACTTAACTAATTTGACAGGTCTAAAAATATTGCCATCCTTATTTAACCCTGCACATGAGAAAGGGATAGCGAGACTTTTAGACCTGTCAAATTAGTTAAGTTTAGCAATTTTGAACAACAGAATCGACACCAATGCGTAGTTAACTGTTTTACGACAATGGATATGTGTCCTTTTGAAATGTGCCTGATTATTAAAAAAAAAATTAGGTGTGGCACTCGGAGACTGCCGCGGTAAAGCTATTGCATAGCATTTTTTATCAACTTATGCAATTATAATTATTTATTTATTTTATTAATGCAGTATTTTTTTATATACCTATATACTTTCTCACAAACAGCTGATTACGGTAGTTTTCCAATACAACCAATGCCACCTAAAGGCGGGTTGCTGAACTAAAGAGACAAGCGTGATATTTCAAAAAGTCATTAAAAGTTCTGGTAATTATCGATAGATGGAACTAAAAAGTATCACCGCTGTGCCGGTCGGAGTGGGCGGTGTTAGGTTTTTTTCGTTACGGAATTTCTGGATTCGGTCCCCACGCTCAAGGCCCGCGATAAAAGCTATGCAATAGCTTAAAAATGCAATTTCACTTGTTTTTCACATTTAGAAGACGCTATAAGCAAACTAATATTAATTATAGTTCCCTAGTAACTAGTCAACTAGATAAGACAATTAAAGTTATGAATAAATTAAGTTTTTTTTTAATAGATAATTAATTTAAGTTTTGATATACATAGAACACACCAAACACACAACCTTGATATTTCGCCGAATGAGACAAGATTCCTAATATGCAACAAGAACCTTCGAGTTACACAATTGTGATGCCCACATACTTTTTTTAAGCGAAAGATTATATCTAAAGATCCTTCTTAAAGAATACGCAATATAATTCCTTGATTATTCATTCTAAAAAAAATGTGAGCGAGCTTACGGAGGCCGCATTTTGAATAAATTCCAGTTTTTCTGACGTCATTTTGACTTCATTTACAAATTATCAGTCGTCATAATGATTACGATGATAGCGATATTGGAACTGATAGCTGACAATAACAAACAACAAAATGCTGAATACGTCATATAGTTTGGCGTAAAATTCTGATGACCACTAAATAACAAATGGATATAACCGCATTCCTTTGGCGATATAAAAATCACAGTCCAAGAGAATCGCAAGAGAATAATACAACCGATACGCTAGAACCACAGTGATCAAAATATTTTATAATGGCAATTTTTCAATTTTATTGGTCATTCATATCGCTTTCGAATATTTTCGTATGGAAAAATTAACAGCGCTGCGCCGGCGAAAAGGGGATCTAAAAATTCCTATAAAAATTTAGACATTTTTAGAGTTACGTTTTCGAATACGTAGTCGAACGTTGAACGAAACATTGTTCTTGCTATTTCTACTGATTTAACCCAATGCGTTACATACTCGTAATGTCTTATAAAACCGCTAAAATATAATGTTTCGTAAATCGGCAAAAGAACTATGGTTCTGTCAATAAGCACGTAATATAATGTCTTTCTATCCCCTAAGTTGTCTGGAAGTTCTCGCTAGCCTTAGATCGCCTTTTGAATTCATTACTCTTGAACTAGCTAGACCGATTTCGCTAATTCTTATTTTTTGTGTTAGTTATTGTCAGGAGAAGGTTCTTATAAAAAGGAAAATTTGAAAAAAAAACCGTAACGTTTTTAATAGGTATAAACCAAAGGTCCTTTTTTCAATAGTGTATTTGACATATGAATTCATAGCTAAGACAGGACAACGTCTGACGGGACAGCTAGTATTTAAATATTTTTGTGGTTTGCAATAAAATGCATTGTTTAAGTTAGCATGACTTATTCGGATTTATCAACGAAGCGGACATTAGCTGAGCAAATAGTAATGAAATATTGAGTTACGTCAGGGCAGGCACACTGTTACACTAATTATGACGAACAAGTGGCCCACATATCTGGCATGTACCCTTTTAGCGTTTGTATGCAAGTATCGTCGTTAAATAAGATAATTATTTGCATGAGATACTCATTACTTATGAATTAAGAGAACCTAGTTACCTAAAGATCTCTGTATAATTTCATACCCAGTGGTAATACTTTCCAATCGTGATTCAGTTTTGCCCCTGAAAAATATTTATTAAAAACAAGGTGGGGCCGAAAACCCCACGACTCCGTTTTTCATTCATATTAATTTCCAAATTTAAAGATTCCGATTAAGTTTTGCTACGAGTAAATCCAGCTTTTAATAGTAACCCATCACTATAAAAAAAATGAATCCCTATTTCCCTTGGTCACAGCATCACACGTAAAATGGCTCGGCCGATTTCGCAAAATATTTTTTTGTTTGTTATCGTCAGTAGATGGTTCTTATGAAAATAAAATTTGAAAAAAGAATGAGAATATTTTTAATTTTGGAATAAACTAAAGGACCTTTTTTCTATAGTATATTTGTCATTTGAATTCATAGCTATAAAGACAGGACAACGTCTGTCGGGACAGCTAGTTCAATTATAAACCTTATTATTGAGAAGAGTCACGTTGTATCTTAGATCTTACTACAGAAACAGCACTATATCATCGAACATGATTCTGTATCTTCAATCCGCGCATTTAAAAAAGTTCCGTCTCCGCAAATTTACTTGTCCGCATTCGTTTACGCACGGCTTGATGAGCTTTCGGTAGTAAATCTCTCGTCATAATAATATTTATATGTCTAGGAATATCCGTCCCGTTTACACACAACTGTTCTTTGATCATATCTAATTGAAATAGTAATTTCGTGCGTAATGCATCATGGGTAAGGTTCGATAGATCGAACCCGAAAATATCGACACTTGTGGCTTCGACCAGCTGTCTGATGCTTACGTCATTGATTTCACAATCGGTAGGTTTGGATTGGTATTAGCATCCATACTAATATTATAAATGCGGCTGTTACTCTGTTTGTTTGTTTGCTCCCTTTTTTAATGAGATAGATTTTGACCTCGGGAAGGACATAGCCTATCTTTTGTCTCAAAAAATAATCCTTAAGGGGGTAAAACAAGAGTTAAAAGTTTGTATACCGTCTTAATCAGCTCAGTCAGAGTGCTCTTCTTACATTCTCTAAACCACGGGGTCAAAACCGCGGGAACAGCTAGTGAACTATAAAATATATATGAGTTGTCTGTTCCATTTTAATGGGCGGATCAGAAAGTTTGGGATGGTTTCGTCCTTGAATTATGGACTGCTTTAGTTTAAGAAATGTTATGACGAATGGCTATTAAACACGACTGCAATTATTTTGATTTAAGCAGATCAATCCAGATAGGCCACTAGAAGAATATTATAGACACCTAATCTTAAAAATATAGTAGTATAACGCCCTCTTTTTAAGAAACAAGCGATCGAAGGATTAGACTAGTAACTAAGTTCAAGAGAACTAGGCTATAAGCCAATCTTGCAATAAATTCAAGAGAACTAGGCTATAAGCCAATCTTGCAATAAGTTCAAGAGAACTAGGCTATAAGCCAATCTTGCAATAAGTTCAAGAGAACTAGGCTATAAGCCAATCTTGCAATAAGTTCAAGAGAACTAGGCTATAAGCCAATCTTGCAATAAGTTCAAGAGAACTAGGCTATAAGCCAATCTTGCAATAAGTTCAAGAGAACTAGGCTATAAGCCAATCTTGCAATAAATTCATATGAATACTTAGCAACACTCAATTTGGTTTTATATCTTGTTTTCTTAATATCCGGGTTCAATTACTCATCTTTGTTAACGAACAGATAAATTTATCCGCACAAGAGAATGTTTGGACGTTACCATGACGCAACCAACATTATTTGTATAACATCACTTTCCTTGGTCCTCAAAATCATTGCTCATTTGCAGGAGTTAATACCCTCAGAGGGAAATGGAGGCAAGCCCCCTTACGTTCAGTGAGTAATGAGTCACAATGTTTACAAAAACAATGAACCTGCGGGGTTTTTGACCATTACAGTCCTGAATTTCTTTATTTGCGTAAGTTACTCAGTTCATTGAGTAAATAGCGGTTTGTAGACCTTTGTTCTTACTTTCCACTAAATATTTGTTTGAAAAGATTATTTATTATATTATATTAAAGATATTGTTATTTTTATTATTTTTTGTTATAGCGGCAACACATTCAGTGAACATTTAAACTGTCCATTACAGATCATGAGATAGGTACAGCCCTCTGGCAGACAGACGGACGGACGGACGGACAGCGGAATCTTAGTATTAGGGTTACGTTGGTTACCGCAGAATTACCGCAATTCTACTTAACTACCAAGTATTTACCTATCTACGTGACAGCGACATCAATCACAGCTAAAATGACTAATATCCAAAACCAGTGATTCAAAATTCTTGATGATCAGGCATTCGTCACTCGGGAACTGGGTCGAGTGAATAATCGATAGATAGTTTATTTACTTACTTTATAATGTGTACTAATGTTTACTTATATTTAATTATGTCGGTGACACATTAGATCAAAATTAATGGACTTAAAAGATTACCGTATTACCAAATGAACCCATTTTATGATTTGAATTCTAGCGTTCCTTGATCGATTTGCATGATTTTGATGAAATTAAACGCTCAGTATCAGAAGGTCTAGCAGGGAAGAAATTATATAGTTTGCAGAACAGAACGTCGGCGAATTAAAACATCTATACCGTAACAATGTTTTCAGTGGAAAAACGACTTACTATAAAAGGATCTTTGTGGGTAGAGAAAGATATTTTTTCGGCTAATTGCTTGCTGGCCATGAAAACTTAATAAAATCGTCAAGCACTTCAATGCTGAAAATAGCTTCATATGTTTGTCTAGATTAGTTAGTAGTGGGTACCCTAAGGTAGTGTTGAAAAAATATTTCACACACAATTATTATGATATCGAAAACATAGCTACGTGCGTGTTGATCACGCATCACGGCTCCCGCGCAATGTCAAGTTAATTGCGGCCTTTAAGTTATCAACTTTATTACATACATACATATCATCACGCAAGTCCCTCACGGGGTAGGCAGAGAGTATACTCTCTATATAGAGTGCCATTTCACTCTTGATTTGCACACCTCTTGCTTCTTGCACATTATTAAATCCCTTCACACATGCCCGCCGGTTATCTATACCTTTCCATCATTGAGTACTTCTGGACTTCTGAATAAATGACATACCTATCAGGTGTTTTTAATAGGTAGTAACAAAAAATAACCTATATCAATAAATACATGTATCAAATAAATAAAAACTTTATTTCGGAATAATTATTCATACCAAAAGTTAATTCCCATCCTTCCTCCTACTCCATACGATATAATCCTCAAAAAATCCTGCGTATACCTATGTCGTGTACTTGCCTTTACCCTGCAGAACAAACGGAGCGAGGGCCAACAATCCACAAACACTTCCTGGGAGATTTACCGACTGTTTACAAACAACTTGTGTGTAAAGGTGCTGTAAAGTAGCCTTGTATGCCGCATCCATTTCCCCAATAACTTCGAGGGCATGTTTTTTTAATTAGATTGTCTAAGATTTCTTGAGACTACCTGGAGAATGGAACAATTAAGTACCTACATCGTCTTTAGGCAACGGTGACCACTTTCCATCAGGCGGGCCTACTTTGTAGTATATATTTGTTTTATTTATTAAAAAATTTTGCTCAAGACCAGAGTAGAATTGAAAACAAAACAGTTTTCATCATTTCCGTTAACCCTGTTCTTTTAAAATTAAGCCTAGATTTATCTCTGAAAAGTCCTATATCTTTTCAGCCGTTGCAAAGATTTGCGTGTCCATGTTTGAACAAACAGATTGACAGGCACATATTTCAAGAACGCTTGTTTTTTAGCATGTAAATAACAGTATGAACTTATTTCCAAATTATTTCGACTGTGTACTTTATTGTCACTTTGTTGTATCATGTCTTCTTCTTCTTCTTCTTCTTCCTAAGTATGGCAATCAATCCCTTCAGGGACTATTTTTGCCAGTGTCGAGTGTTAAAGAATTTTCATGTTGCAAAATTTCTTGTGTTTGCCGCATTAAAATGCCTAGTGTCATGCATTCTAACGCCCAATGGAGTTTCTGGAGACAACCCACGGCAGTAGCAGATCGTAACACGCCTTTAGATTAGAGGTAACCTATTGACCAAAATGATAAATCACTTAACCCAAAAGTCGTATTATGGCATTATTTCCAATGTTCCTATAAATCAGTCACTAAATGAAACTTTACTGCACATATCGACACCAAAAATACACATTAAAGATCACTATAATACAATTTTCGACACACTGGAAAAAATCTCAACCGCTCCGCCTGATTCCCGCCAAAAACTCTGTATCATGACATTGATCGATCGTACTGTATTTCGGGGAGGTGAAGAAGAATTTAATATCGATTCCTTTCATATTGATATTCATCGTACCGAAATTTTTGTATCGATATTTATCGAGTAATTTAGACCTTAATAAGTGCCTTATTAAGGCCTAAACTGAATATATGATTTTTGATTTTGATTTTGAGAGATAAGGATATTTTTTCCACATCCAGAATATTCTATATATATTCTATATATTCTTATAAAATTAATGTACATGTTTTTTCGCCCTCTTAGTGAAAAGCAGTGTTACGCACGGTGCTTAAACCCATCGTCACTGGAGTTCTATTTACTCCCGCGTATACAAATTAAACAATGGGTTACTTTAGCACCTTGTATAACAATCTACTAGTATAATGAGAAAAGATTTGTATATTGGTTCAAGTAATGATTTAAGTCAAAATCCACTGGACCGATTTGGAAAAATCTTTCACCAGTACAATACTATATTATCTCTGAGTGATACAATTAATTTACACAGTAGTATCAAACATTGCACTTGCATATTGTTGGATACTACGTGTCGATCTCAGTAGATTTCTCAGTAAATAGGACGCGATAAAGATAAAGGAGCAAAAGGTCTTCAATTTGTGTTAATTAAGCACTAAGAGAAGACTGATCTAGTTATACATACATAGATACATATCACGCCAAATCGCTCACGGATTAGGAAGAGAGTAGGCTATAGTAGCCTATAGAGCCATTTCACTCTTGACTTACTCACCTCTTTTGCTTCTTCTACATCTCTAGATACATGCCCGCCGGTTCGATCTTTACCTTTGCAATCAGTCACTGTGCATACATATCTATAATCAAATTATAAAGAAAAAATCTGACTTATTGATTCTTCGTGTACGTTCTAAGCATGGGATTCTTTTTTTTTTTCATAACATGAGTATCGGTAATAGGCTGCCGTTTATTCGCTTGTAACTTTTTCTATCACCAATCCGTTGTATGAGCTAAATTATAACCTACTAAATACCTCTAATGACAGATGTCAATTCAATTCCATCGAGTGGAGTGGCTCATGTTTACATACATCACTAATTTGTTAAGAGCCTACGATCGATCGCGTCACTATGTTTTGGCGGGTGACGTCACTGATGAAACGTCAGTTATTATTTCACGAGCACGTATTTTTGTCTCAACCTTTTAGCTTTGGTTAAAAGACTTTTAGTCTAAATCACCCACCGGCTATATATTTTCTTAGGCTATTGTGAGTCGTGTTTCATCTTAAAATAATGTAGATGTTAATAGTTTAACCAAAAGTCCAAAACAGAGCAAATTCTAAACTTTTCTTTGCACCTTTGCATTTTGCACCTAATTTATGTGCCCTTTTTATACCAATAAGGTGGCACACAAGCATACGGCCCGCCTGATGGTAAGCAGTTACCGTAGCCTATAGCCGCTAACAGTACCAGGGATATCATATCACTAACGGGTTGGCAACCATGTTGTTGATGAGGACTGACCGTGCTAGCAGCATTACTACTAGCGCAGCGTATCGTGGAGCACTGGCATCCTTATTTACCGCAGAAACTCAACACTACATCAAAGTAGTGCTATTTGACTGCGGGCTTCTGTAAGGTGGAGGTACAGTCCCCAGTACACCCTAGCCGCCTAGCTTAAGCTACATACAACCGACGGGAGATCCCTACCTCTCTTAAAACTAGCTTCTACTTGCCTTCTACTTGCCCTACACTGGCTTCTATAAAACGTGCGTTGAACTTGCAAGACCACCTAACAAAGTGTCCGTATTAGTGTGATAATAAACTATAGGTCTTTACGAGATGCGTGTGACTGACGGCCAATATAATAATTGGATGGAGCGCACGATGCTATAAATCACTGCACATAACTACATGTATGTTATTAATTATTTTGATAGATAAATTAAACACAAAATGACGTTGGCGTCTATACTTAGCTCCAATCAATAATAAACTTAGATTTATATTTATTGTGATGAAAGACTGACAAAATAGATATAAGAACGTGGATGGAAGAAGCCGTGGAAGGCCGAGGTCCAAATATCTTGATCAAATTACCAAAATATCTGTTATATGCAAAGTAAAGATGATTCTAAACTTCCGGGCTTGTACGAAAAGGTTGATGAATGTAAAGAAGCAAGAGGTCTGCAAGTGGGGAGGGAAATGGCGCTCTATACTCTCTGCCTACCCCGCGAGAGACCTAAAGGCTTACCTACTTACCTAATGATTCTATGTAATATATTGTGATTTTGTTGCTTTTAAAACTAAAACTGAACTCTTTAAGTAGTTTAAAAATGTGTGATGATGACATTTATAATTGTATACTTTTGATTTCTTTTGAAAATCTTTAAAATATTTAAGATAGGTACTTGCAAGTAAAAATTGAAACCATTTATTAAATACCTACCTTTTGAAACTACTTCGGTCGGTAGTTAGGACAAAAACAAAAATTAAAAATTCAGGATAAAAATGTGTTCATGTTTCGCTCACTTTTTGACTCATGGTCAATCTCTGTGTCAATTTTCATTAAATGCCGCTCTGCCCCTTAGGACAACCGAATAAACATCACTAAGGCTAGTAAGTAGGATATATAGGGCATAGAAAAATAGTGATAAATATCTCATCTTGTTAAAATTACTTTGGAATCAGTTTACATCATTGTGTAAAGTTGTGAGTAGATCACTTGTTCTTCTTCTTCTAATATGTTGATTATGAAGTGAAACCCATAACGTACCAAGGTAACGTAACCGCAACGCTACGGTCAGCGCTTTTTATTAGGCTTACCGTATTCCTATTATCTACTACAATTAACACTACAAATGTCAATAAATTATACTTAAAAGGTAAATAAGCTCGCATTTTAAATTATGTTAAAGTATTAGACATGAAACAAAGAATGATATCCAAGTGTTTATTATGCATAAACTTTTTGCATCCTGGTTTACTCATTATCACGTTCTACTGAGCATTATTTACATTGCTAATAACTGTAGTTCTTCTTGTAAGCAAACGATGCGACAAGCTGGTGCAATAATTACATTCACAAGATTTTCTTGAAACAATTTTAGCAAAACTGTTTTACGCAGCTGCCAAATTGTTTGTAAATCTGCGAACGACTGACGCACCCTGTAAAAAAAGAAAGCTAGAATTCATAATTCAAACATCCTACGACTTCTCAGAACGATCTTAATAAGGATGCGTTGTCTGTCATCGAGCTGCCAGTTAAGAGAACACCCGCTCATTATCGATATTATTATCGGCTATTTGTATTCAATATCGATTGTGGTGAGGGGCGATGGGTAATCGAACAATACACATGCATAGTAAACAAATTGAGACCTTGAATTGATCCTCAGAAAATTCAAATTAAGACAAAGAACATCAAAGAATGAATGAATATAGGACAATCTTAGTGTGGAAATTAATTTAATTGATATCCCTAGAGTTCTCGATCGTACATGAATTTTAATAAATTGAATTAGTCTTATATGTTCGTATGAATGGATCGAATGAATCTTATATGGAATGGAACATACGAAGCACGAATTAGCTTTCTTGATATTAAGGCAATAACTTATTTATTGCGGGCAATAAAATGTTGAGAATAGAAGGACTGAGCCGTCCATTAAGCAGGGATGTTATAGGTGAGGGGAGCTTAATGCTCTGCGTGATAAAACGTGACCCGAGGGGATAAATAATCCTACAATGCTATTTTCAAAATGACGTGACGAAATATTTCTATACTAGCTTAGAATCCCAGAGATACCTAACATTTTCCCGAGAATAAAACATATTCCCGAAATAAAACGTACACTATTTGGTAAGCCAGGTTATAAACTATCTGTGTTCCAAATTTCATCCAAATCCGTTGAGTAGTTTTTGCGTGAAAGAGTAACAAACATCCATACTCACAAACTTTTGCATTTATAATATTAGTAGGATTATAGCCCAAAATTGATCACAAAACGAAAGAAAACGTTCTGAGCAAAAAGCAGCGGAACACATCAAAGATTTGTTCGTGTGGTTTCATCGTTAATTCGGTGTTTACATCTCAAATTAATGTCGAATGAAAGCATTAAGGCCCATGCATTCATTTCCGTTAAACTGGAAATAATATTTTCAGTTTTTATAGTAACGTTACATTGGAGCTAAAAAGACACTGTCCAATATTCTGTAAAAATATACAAACCATTCAGTGTGGCAATGCTGCCAGTATTTTGGGAACGTTACCAACTGGCAGCGCTCTGTTAGATTAATCTTAGTGGTTATTTAAATAGGTTATACTTGAATCTAGGTATTTTTATTCCCGCCTAGCTTTCAAAGAAACATTACCGATTGGACGAATAAAAAAAGAATATTACGACAAGAAAGTTCAAACAGTGTAATATTTAACAACAAACCCATATTTAATTTGTACTTAACCATATTCTACACATTAGTTAAGCACTGTGTTTGTTAAAAGTGGATCTTATCGCAACCATTTCCAAAGGAACTTATTAAAACAACAGTTTTAAACTGTACCAGTGAGATTTCCGTCCCGCTCTACATAACATAGAACATTTTATTGTAACTGGTTTCACTGTGGTAACGCACAGATTGTTGATAAGTATCTTTGCAATAGCCAAACGGAAATCTTCACCATACAAATTTGAACCTCATGAAACTAGGCAGAATAATCTACTAAATTTAATTAGATTTCGTTACTATAGTTTTACGATAAAACGTAGTACACTTCAGGTAGCGCGTAGGTAATTGTGTTTTTTTTTGTTATACCACTAAGGTGGCACACAAGCATACGGCCCACCTCATGGTAAGCAGTCACCGTAGCCTATAGCCGCTAGCAATAACAGGGTTATCACTTACGGGGTGCCAATCATGTTGTTGGTGAGGACTCACTGTGCTAGCAGCATTACTGCTAGCCCAGCGTATCCTCGTGGAGCACTGGCAACCTTACTTACCGCTACGATACCCTAAACCCTACATAAGATCGAAGTTAAATAACACTACTCTAATGTTTTTTTTTCGGTAAGAGATCGTTGCGATATGCTGCGCTAGCACAGCGAGTCCTCTATTAATAAGCTTGGCAACTCGCTATTGTTATACCTGCGAATAATTCAAGCTTCTTTAATTTACGGTTACCGCTTACTATAAGGCGGGCTGGACGCATGTACTCAACAACAAAGAAATCTTCCCAGAAATATCTTCTGTGCTATTCAATAAAGCTGGTGTAAATGTTTTTATGTACGTCGATAAGTTGAGAGTTTTAAAGCAAACCTCTAAGTACCGTATTGACATAATAATTTATAGGTTGGTTGTAAGTAGTTTTAACTTTTAAGTAAGTGCCTATGTCAAAATTTAGTATTGTAATGTAAACAGAACTGATCTACTTCGATCAAAGTTTGTTATCGAAACCGGTAGTAAAGAGATTTCAGTAATTCTGCTAGCACAGTGAGCCCTCATCAAACACGTTAGTGATACCCATGGTATTGCTATCGGCTATACTCGAACTTCTTAGCGTCAAGTGGGATGTACGCTTTTGTGCCACATTAGTGGTATAAAAAAAACTCTAGACTGTAACGACTTATCAAAATAAAAAAATCACGAATTCCTGAATAATTAAAAATTAAGAAATAATATAAGCTATAAGTCATAATGTCGATTACGTATAATATGCAGGTAATGCTCGTTGACGCGGGCAAAGTCGGCGGTATCTAATTTAACAAATGAGGAATGTTAATCATAACAGCCAAGTAATAAACTTCAACAAACTAAAGATAAATAAACATAAATATTATAGACAGAGCAAACATAGATAATGTCAAAACTGTCAAAACATTAGCCTCATGCCACGTGCTTAGATTCGAAGAATTTGTAACTCAATATCTCTTATTCTGTTTCAGATGATCCACCATGCTGCCGAGAAACAGAATACGACATTAGACCAAACACCAATTAAAATGTCAACGAAAAGTTACGACGGACTTTAACATTGTGCTAGTGAAGTGAACATATCAATAAACATGCTCGAAAACATAACGAGTCTGGGCCTGGGCATGCACAATGCTACTTTTTACCCGACCGAAGCAACCATTCTGGCGGCAGCGTGTGCTTGTATATTCAGTGTTGTAGGTGTTGTTGGTACGTAACCTTTTAAAGTACTTCGATTGTTTACGATTTTAAGTTGTGTTTACGGAATCGATTTACGATCGAATCGACTTATGGCATGCAACTATACGACGAAGGCGATGAAGCCTTGTTTACAGCAGAGTCCCGTTACCCATGCATACATTCATGACATACGAATCATTTTAAACAAACACAGACTTCTCTGAAATGATATTTATATCGATGAATCGATATCTGTCTTATCTTTATTATCTAAGTTTACCGTGTATTGATTTATTCGATATTTTTCGGTCGTTATCGATTCGACAGGTATCACTTCCAAGCATTTTCCGCAGTGAATGTTGAAGTCGGTATTCCAGTACCGATCATATCGCGGACAGGTGGGTGCAGTTTTCCTTTCATAAAGACGATAAGGCAAATTTTCAGAGTTTCACGAACTTGATAGGCGTGTAAAACAGAAAATAAAATATGAGCATATCTACTATAGCAATATAAATTATTGTTGCGTATTTTAATACCGAGATAATGATATCCTATATGACACGACTTACTACAGTTATCGTTCGCAAAATAAGCTTTTTATATTATCAAAGGTAAATAATTTTGTCAAGTATAAACTCCTCACGACCGACGTCATGTCTAAATAAATAATACATAAGTAGGTACCTACTTATTTCTTATATTGCCTACTGCGTAAACTTTTATCAGTACGATAGAAAGTACACTTTAAATATTTGTACAGTTTGTTTACTTTTACCTGCGACGGTATCAGTAAAAACCGACCAATAATCGGTTAGTTAACACGAACTCGACATAAAACGGTAAGTGCCGCAGCTCGTAACATCAAACGATTAGTTGCCAACAAACATACCGACTTAGCCGAGTATCGAATATCGATATCTACTGGCCGAAAGTACTCGGAAACTATTAAAAAAACTAGCACACCACTAGCGCATGTTCCACGCTTGAAATAATGATATTAAGAATACTTTCTTTTTTATTTCTGAAATGACCTGCATTTCAATTATTTTATGCCTAAATTAGTAACTGAAGTTGAAGACTATTCGGTATTTTAACGAAGAATTGAAAAAAAAGTTCTTTAATATAATGCAACACATCCAGCACAATAACTAATGTAATGTCCGTATAAAAGAGTAAACCGTCATTAATATAAACATCTATTACACAACGTATAGAGAAAGTCCTCAAAGGAATTGATCCAGGCAGTCTCAATAAAAGGCGTAGTAAAACAGCTATAAACAGCGGAGAAAGAGCCCTTTGATAGGGCGTGAATAATCCCTTTACAGCACACGTGTTGTGGATGGTAAGAGGAACTCTTTATGTCTCTTCGTCTGGTACTCATGCTCTTTTATTGCCTCCGAACTTGACGCCAATAAGAAGACAATTCTAAAGAAAAATAAAGAAATCGCGGCCACAAGCTAGTATTTTGTGTTGCGTATCTATTGATTGACATACAAACAGTAATAAATTTGAGGCATTCTTTACATTGCGAGGAAACCTGCATGCGTCTGAGCAGAAATACTAGTGTATGCCTAAGAGACGGCGATGGACTCACCATCTGTCACGTTGGATCAAATTATCTTCGGTGGAATGTGGGTGTTATAAGACCTCTGCTCACCCCTTCGGGGACCCTTATGGGAACTTGAGAAGGCGTGAAGAAAAAAACAAAAACATCGAATGCGTAAAAACTTCTGGTATACCCAGTGTCACTCAACGACACCTCTCAAGCTAAAATACATCAAACCGTAAAACATTACCCTCCTTCTCGCGCAGTCGGGTAAAACCTAAGTAATATCAATCAAACGAAGTCACAAGTAACATCAAGATTAGTGTACAATACCAATCAGCCAAGTGTCGTTGGCAAACAAGCAGTAATTGCAATTGGCAGACTCGCTATCAAATTAATATTTTTCCCGTAGTTGTACCTATTGGAAGCAATTAGCACCGTATGAGTAGGGTGGATCTTAATCTATATTCCCTTGTGGGACTTCCATAGAGAAAACATGGCGTAGGGTGGAAACTCCGTTCTGCCTAAAGCAATAGGGAGTCGGTCGGTTTTTTCCGGGTAATCTCCGAAACGGCTTTTCACTACGAGCGAAAAAATTAAATAATCCAATACAATATTAAAAAATAATGTATTTATTTAATTAAAAATAAATGTTTTTTTTATACCACTAAGTTGGCACACAAGCATACGGCCCATCTGATGGTAAGCAGTCACCGTAGCCTATAGCCGCTAGCAATACCAGGGGTATCACTAATTGATAATTCACTGCACTTAAGCTTAGAAAAACTCATTGGTATAGGCCGGGATTTGAACCTGGGCCCATCAGAATGTATGTATTGGTACCTACTATTCTGGATATTTAATGAGATGGCTTGGGCAAAAAAAAATCGATCTAAAGATTTTTCTTACCCGATAATGATCGATACTGTTTAACAATATCGATACGACAATGAATATATCGTAGCGACCTCACGGCTACATAAACCAACGTTAGAAATCTACTAACTAGCAGGACAACATTCAACGAATGACAACTACATACGTCACAATCCTACCACGCGCTAGCGAAGTTTTCCACGCAATTCAACATATATACAAGTTTCCGACTAGAACAGTCGGAGCCGCGGTTCCCCAGGCAAAACACCCGCCTGGCTGGAAGATCTTCCCTTTGCGGTGGCTGAGCATGATCACCTCGCTCGCCCCACAATATAAATAATCGATTCGATAATATAAATATATATCGATATATTTTTAATGCCTATCCCTGCCGAAATGCCTAATCTCACTAACATTAGAAATGTGAGAGTTTGTAATAATGAATGTATGGGTGTTTGTTTCTAAATCACGTAAAACAGCTCAACGGATATGCATGAAATTTGATACATAATAACCTTCCCGAAAAAATATAGGTTCCTCTGGGATTCTAAGCTCAACGCGGACGAAGTCGCGGGTACAGCTAGTCTACAATAACAATATAATGTTTCTAACTTTGAGTGCGGTGTGGTCCGATCAATCAAGTTGTCCATCTATAGTGTGACTGCTCTTTGACCACCCGGGTGGACGTAGCGTCTGTTTGACTGTCATTGGTGAATACAGATAGCTGTCTGTTGTGTTATTGTTGGTTTAATGATATGCTAAATTGGTTTTGTGAGAATTATTATGTAGTAATTTGGAAATAATCATATAATAATGCTTGAACATTATCACAGAGCCATCTGGCCCCAAACAAAGCTTGTACTAAGAGAACCAGTGGCTGATAGAATATTTTTTTTTTGTAAATATATAGATACTTATAATACATACCAAAATACCTAATAGGAATTTTATTTTCAATGAAATGGCAATTAAATGTTCGAATCTTCTTCTTTTCTGCCGAAGCCGAGCCCAAATCACAACAATAATTATATCCTAATCAGCTTTTTTTGTTTCACCGTTAACCATAGACAAAATCTTAAAAACATAATTGTGCTATAAATCACATGTAACGAGAGAAAACACAACTTTATAGCGCAGAATTATTCCGAAAATTAGAAAGGAAATTACCTGTAATAAAAATTATACATATTATATACTCGTAGCAATGAGATGTAGCTATTAGAAAATTCTCAGAACATCACGAGGTTTTTATGCAAAATGAGTTATTACGCCGGTCAGTTCAAGTTGAGTGAAAAAATATATCATTTAGATAATAAAACACTTACATGTGTATGTTATGTATAGATTATGTATGAACATATTAATTTGTAGCACAACTCTCAGCACAGATAAAAAATCCAGAAAAGAAAAACCCAAACCATTGACTGTCAAAATCTGTCAAAACTACCATTTCATGCGGTGCTCTATCACGTGGTTTGAATAAGTTCATTTTGATTCTAAAACAACTGAATGACATTCCACATAAAATTTTAGTGCAATATTTCGTGATCATATAAAATGTCTGCTTAACAATAACTTATTACTCGCAGATATAGGTCATCTTCAGATTTCTAGGTCGCAAGTGCAAACTGCGTAATATTTTCATAAATTATTGGTTTATTTTTTATATACCACTTAGGTGGCACACAAGCATACGGCCCACCTGATGGTAAGCAGTCACCGTAGCCTATAGCCGCTAGCAATAACAGGGGTATCACTAACGGGTTGCCAACCATGTTGTTGATGAGGGTTCACTGTGCTAGCAGCATTACAAGCCCAGCGTATCGTCGTGGAACACTAGCAACCTTACTTACCGCAGAAACACAACACTACATCAAGTAGTGTTATTTCACTGCGGTCTTCTGTAAGGTGGAGGTACAGTCCCCGGTCGGGCGGCTCCAATTTTAATGAGAAAATTCTAAATCATTTTAGTTAAAAAAGATAATTAATTCAATTCAAATTAAGACAAAAAAAATCGATGTAAAGATTTTTCTTACCCGATAATGATCGATACTGTTTAACAATATCGATACGACAATTATTATATAAAAAATCAATTCGATAATATAAATATATATCGATATATTTTTAATGCCTATCCCTGCCGAAATGCCTAATCTCACTAACATTACAAATGTGTTATTCCATACATTTCATTCGTTTTGTATTAACGGTTGTAGTGATAGTAAACATGACTCAGCCAGCCATTTTAATAAAAAAGTAACTTTTTATTTCATCATGCAATATTTTATGCAAGCATTGAAGTGAAAGCAATATTTTACATTATTGTAATTGGCCTAGTTCTGTTTGAATAACCTGCTTGCAGTTTACTTCCGTAAAAAATAATCTTTATTACTCAAACAATAAATTACAAAACTTGCGAAAGTGCTTTTGAATGACATTTTCATTGTACACTTCGATAATTTCATGTACCTATTTCAATTTAGCTGTTATCTGCTTTTAATGACGAAAATGTTTTATGCTGGTGAATTTTTCATGTGGGTGTGGATGGCACATCCTAAACTATGAATAGCGAAAAGTACTCAAAGCTGTATCAAGCAAGATTTTGATGAACTAAAACTACATTATTGGATTTATCAAAAACCAATATTCCTAGTCGGTAATCGAACCCATTGATTTTGAAATCAAAGTTAAAAAATAATTTATTCAGTGCCGGTGGCAGGAACATTGTCAACATTTTTTTCGTATCGCCTTCGACTATTTTTGTATTGAAAAATGAACAGCGCTGCGGCGGTTAAAAGTGGAACTAAAAAATTAGTATGACAATTTTGACATTTCGCGAGTTACGGTTTTGAATACGTTGTCCACAATGTTCTTGCTACCGGCACAGTTTAGACCCTAATAAATATAAATTACCACCGGTTCGGAAAAAAGCCACCTGAGAGGTACCGGCAAGAAACTCAGTGCTCTGTCTTTTTCATGTAACTATCATGATATAACAATGTTTAACAAAATTCTTCTAATGCGGTCCCTTGAGAAATGTAAGTGTTGTTGTACTTGTTGATATAATCCACCCACTAAACCATTTCTATCTTCGATTCAATTCGTTAAGTGCTCGACTGGCTTCGTGTCTGGCCTACGTCACGTGACACCGACCCTCTAAGTCAGCTGTCTGTTTGTTCTGTCAATGTTTTCTCTCATTAAGATGAAGTAGGAGTCATAACAGCAGTAAAGGAAGCCGCACTAAAAATCATTATTATATTAAAGCTTATTTTCGAAAATTTTCGTCTGGAGAAACAAGAAAAAAGAGAGGTAGGGCGATTTGAGATTTCCCGTGGGTTATCCCATTTAAATTGGAGCTGCCCGACTGGGGACTGTACCTCCTCCTTACAGAAGACCGCAGTGAAATAACACTACTTGATGTAATGTTGTGTTTCTGCGGTAAGTAAGGTTGCCAGTGCTCCGCGAGGATACGCTGGGCTAGCACAGTGACTCCTCATCAACCACATCCCTTTAATGATACCCCTAGTATTGCTAGCGGCTATATTGGCTACGGTGACTGCTTACCATCAGGTGGGCCGTATGCTAGTGTGACACCTTAATGGTATAAAAAAAATTACATAGTAGATAGATACTCTAATTAGCAGTACCCTAATTGAGAACATGGCTACAAAAGAAGTGAATGTAGAGATGACGGTTGATAAAGAAGAATGGAAGAGGAACACATTTTGCGACCACAAACGACATGACATAAGGTCGTGAGAATGATAATGAATTTGATAATTTTTGTGTAAGCAAGCTAGATATTACCCCAAAATAAATTAACGTGAACTTTCATGCAGCCATCCGCGCAGTCAATATATAAAATTCGATCGCAAGTTTAAAAGTAAACTTATGACGTCATTGATAATAGCGAAGTGAAGCATGTTGATGTAGATTGTAGATGCTATGCGGGGGAGCTTATTCGTGCAATATGAAACTCTATTTTTAGCGTGATCGAATCGAAAGTCACGTGCGATAACAATTACTTCCTACGTACGTATAGACTTCCTGTTTTTTCTTTGATGCACCCAAGGGCGGATCCAGCTTTCAAATCAGGACTGTCATATAGTCGAGATCTTTTCAGGACACGCTCCAATTTCGATTACAATAAAATAAATCGAATTACATACAAATCTTTACGTCTAATGATTGAAATCATATATCTTTTTTATTTTCTCTTTTGTTTTCTATTGAAACGAGTTATGATTTCCTCCACTTGAATGGCAGCCCGTCAGCAGGTCATGACCCAGTATATAATACCCAGGATATAATCTATCTCCTTGTTAAATTTTATTACGATCCATTCAGCCGTTTATTCCTAGCAAATAAAGAAACAGTTTTTAGTTTAGTAATTAGCACACAACACTGCGATAGTCCTATAATGAATGTCATATTTTAAAGTGATGTTCGAATTTCGATTCTAGGCGACCAATAGTTACAATAAAAAAGAAATTATAAAAAAATATGTACTCTGTTTCCAGGTAACCTGATAACAACAGTAGCTTTACTGATGCACCCAAAGCTGCGGGGTCACGTGACCACGATGTTCGTGCTGTCCCTTTGCGTGTCCGACCTGCTGTTCTGCAGCATCAACCTCCCGCTGACGGCGAGCCGGTATATCCAGCAGCACTGGGGGCTGGGCCCCCGCCTTTGCCAGATGTTCGCCTTCGTCTTCTACGGCAACGAAGCCGTGTCGCTGCTATCTATGGTCGCTATCACCATCAATAGGTGAGTAAACAGTATACAGATAAACCAAAAAATATATAAACACATTTACAAACTAACATAAAGAAATTGTAGAAAAAGAAACAGATGCAAAAAGGCTCTGATCACTTGTCAGAGGGATGCGACAAAAGTAAAAAAAAACATTTAAAAAATAAGTGACATAACCATAGACTAAGGTTTTTTGGCACGTACGACTGAGTAACTAATAGATGAAAGTACCGCGTGCCCTAGAAAGTGATGGAGATAGTTATCAATGTGTGCGTCCGTATGCGTAAAGTGCTGCCACACAAAAGACATCTCCCGCTTAGCTGAATACCAAAAGATAAAGTATTTTACGAAACGTAACGCACGCGGTAAGGGACAACAATAGTATAGCTGTATCCTTGTCTTGTACATTTATCCCGTATAAAGCCTTCTCTTTGTGTGTGAGGAGAGTGGAAGAATTATTATTATTAGTTACTTACCCTCTACGGCACATATTTTTTTTTTAATTTTCTAAACATCTTAATGTCGCGTTCATCACAAGCATTGTCAACTTTTTGATGAAAATCGCTACCATTTTATATCCTTACTGCCAGCACTCTCCTCAAAAACACAACACTATAATTTTCACCAGCGCGTATAAAATAAGAAAAAATATTCAAATTTATAGATTGTAGCTCTAGGCGCTGCGCTGTAGTATATCGTAAAAGAACCAAACGCTTCGCTCGTGGCCAGAGTATAAACGTCATAGTTATTTATCGCAGCCACTCCGCGAGAAGTTGTAAAACAAAACGCTGTCCGAAAAATAAATTCTCATTCATCACCTCACTATAAATACTGCAGTTAGGGATCCAACACATGTCGATAGGAATCGTACGATAAGTTTAGTAGATTATTTTATTTACTTTTTTTTAAAAAAAGTTCATATGTATACTGTCGCTTGGGGTATCAATAATGTATTGCCAATCAAATTTTGAGAGTAATTGCTATTTCAACGGCATGTGGTCACAGTGTACTATCATTGAAAATTTGAAATGCCAAGTGATTCGCGGTTTTAATATTTTCAGGAGATAATCCACAGTAGTAGCAGATAATAATAGGCGTCCACGTCAGAAATAATTAATCCAATACAATGAAACACTTTATCGCCACTTACAAAGCCATTATAAACGTGTACTTCTGATAGTCTGTCACGAAATGGAACCTTTACTAGGTTTTATTTGAATAACACTGAAAACACGCACTATAATATCAACCTAACCGATCTGCGTCAACACTAATGCATTGTAATTCATTTGATGGACCCTCTCCCTAATGTAAACCGAAGAATATATTGAACCCCTAATAAAGTGATAGATGCGCGGTATAACCTCGCATCTAGAGGCGCGCAATGACTTGATTTATTACAACACACATTCTGAACCGGATATCTCAGAAAAGTATATCATAAACCCTGTTATCCAGTCCACAAATTGTAATAAAAAATATCCAAACACTTACAAGTGAATACGAGTATAGCGGGATATTTCCGCCTCGGATTGTAGAAACAAATGATTTCATCTCTATCGAATACGTGATGCGCCTTTCAATAACATTTAAAGCTTTTGTTAGAAGTTTTCTTATTCTTGTATTGGGGGTTGCGTCCTCATATAAGATGTGTCAGCTGCCTATCTGCATGTCTGATTATCATTTTATCGTAATAAATTGTTCAAATTATAACGAATAATCAATATTAAACGAGTCCGTACATGAATTTGATTTTCTTTCAACGCTTATTGTACAGTGTTTAGAGGAATTGTTTGACATGATGCCCACGGCAACATTTTACCATCGCACCTCTCGCCATCGGCATGGAATTCACCCCCACATACATTGGAACCAAAATGGTCGCGAACTGCGCGGTTCCGAGCTTCCTCCCGCGAACGGGTACGGGATATGGCACTTGGCAGATTTATATTTTCTATTTTATATTTTCTTTTATTATTTGTTCCTTAGAAAACAACTTTAAAAGTATATTTGATTATGAAAATCCCACGTTAAAGTCGCGGGCGAGCTATCGTGTTTTATTTTCACAACACTATAAAAATATGTCACGGCCTTTTATAATTGCACCACATTATAATTCTATATGTGTACCTCTAATCAACAATGCCTAATTCTGGTCACATGGTAAAGAACTCGCTTTATAGCTTGTATCCTCTGTAATGGTAACGTTTTCAGATTACTAATAAATCGATTAAGAGGTCGTATTTGTTAGTTTAAGAAATGTAGGACAAGCTTTAAATAATTGTGATTTTTGGAAAATGTTCGATGACTAATATAATTATCAAGAAATATTTTTACAACTATAAGATAAAGTTTGACGAGAAATAAATAAGGAATTATTTGTATTTTAATTTGTAAAATAGGAAAAGACAGAATTATATACTAAATGTGTATAGATAATTATTTCATAAAACATAAAATAACAATTAAAAACTAAACAAACCTTAATTAAGGAATATAGTCCGCCTCAGGTCGTGTTGTTGTTCTTCTTCTTCCTAACTATGGCAATCAATCCTCTTCAAGGTCTATTTTTGCCCGTTTCGTGATTTACAGAATTATCAACTGTCTCAATAATAACTGGTATTGCATTAAAATGTCTCGTGTCATGCATTCAAACGCTTATTGAAGTTTCTGAAGACAATCCACGGTAGTAACAGATAATATTCATTTGAATACAATCGTGTCATCACAATAACAAACAGACAGACAGAGAAACATAAATAAGAATATCAGCGACATTGAGCAGCGAGAACTCTTCAAAATATTCATAAATCCTTTTATTGAAATTCATAAATATAATATAACAGAAAGAAGGATTACAAATTCTAATGAACCCTATTCGGATTGGTCGCACGTTACATTAATATTAATCAGTGCGCACTATACTATACACTATAGGCACATGGTTATCGTGAGTTCGATGAACTACTTACAGTCAAGAATCAGGGCCAGAAACGAAATAAAGGCTACTGTCTATGGGCCCAAGAAGGCCTAGGGGCTCCGAGCTCAAGAGGTACCTACCTAAACATAGAAGGGCCCAAGGGATGGCCCTGTCTGCATCCGGGTGTAAAAACTGTGGAAGGCCATGGTCCAACTTTCTAAATCAAATTGCCAAAGTACTCAATGATGGAAAGGTGAAGGGTACTCGCGCCATAGTATGCATGTATTTTTTTATACCACTAAGGTGGTAAACAAGCATCTGGTCCACCTGATGGTAAGCGGTCGTAGCCTATGGACGCTTGCAACACCAGGGGTTCAGTCGCGCGTTGCCGACCCTAGATGATGATGAAGAGAGATGAAACATGTATGAAGAGATTGATATTTTTTTATGATTTGATCTTTGTATTTTACCCAGGAATTAAATATAATAATATAATAATAATATAATAATGCTTGGACATTATCACACAGCGCCATCTGGCCCCAAACTAAGCAAAGCTTGTACTATGGGAACCAGTAGCTGATATAATACTTATATACGTTTTTTTTTTTTGTAAATACATACTTATAATACATACCAAACACCCATTGCAAATAATTGCAATCTTGCTAAATTATTAAATTAAATTGTCGTCTATCCTAAATTGTTACTAGGGCATACACTAAAATGAACCTAGATTAAATCGTAACTCTTAATAACCCAAATAGTAGGAGTGAAATGAACTTAAGAGCATAACATAGCCCGCATCCATTAAAATAAGAGGCAGCTTTAATAAAGGGCATTTTGGTAACGATTCAATTTACGCTCTCTCTATAACAAATATGAATAATTAACACAATCGTTGTTGAAATGGTCTTAAATGTCGAGATTTTATCTTCAAATAACCCACCCTAAATGTAACCATAAACTAATGAACGGGAACAAGGAACAAATGGTCATCAAAAAATATCGCGTTGAGAAAAGTGTCTATGGGAGACATTTTTCTCAAGAATAATGATCATTCTTGCTGAGCAAATGTTACCATCAATAATTACAGTAAATCTACTTTACTGCAGCTAAAAGCAATCTGGCAGCACTAGGTCAGGTTAAAATGTTTAAAATGCTAATTTTAAAAATAAAAAATAATAATTTAGCATTGAACTCATTTTGATAGTCTTTGCAAAGCAATAAAAGTACATATTAACCACTGAGATATTAAACCTGTAATTGCTAACTGTTAACGATGTATTTTCATATGAAAAAGTTTTTCTCTTTTAACGTTGCATCGTTATAAATAATTAGCTCGGCCATCAATGCGTATCTTGTGTTCAAATAAAAAGAAATCTAGGTGAACATTCCATAGTAAATAACTTACTCGAATAATTACGCTCGCTCGCAATCTGTTAGACAGTTTTTCCTATTCGATCTTATTGCCATTAGAAAAATAACAGAATATCTCAAGCATTAAAAACTTGAAATTATGCTTATAAATATCTGCTTGTTTTATTCTATTGGTAAGTACAATTTAAAAAAAGTATTTTTGTTCAGTTGTCAAAACTATTTCTGTTTTGATGTCGGTTTTCCTAATATAATATTTTTATTCATAAAATTATGTAACTGGCACACAGGATTAAATCAATAAACAGATTTAATCAATAAGATGTTTGGTGATAGTGTCACGAATAACAAGTGAACGCTGAGAATAATTATCCAATGTATTTTTCATTTCAAATCACTGCTAAGTATTTTTATTTGATTTGCACTCTAATAAATATCACAGGCGATCTAAACGTTACCCTTTACAAAAAGTATCGTGCGTCTAAATCGTATGTTTTATTTGACGTAAACATTTCATTGGTATGCACATAAACATCGGAACGAATTCATATAAGGTCAACATGAAAATGCACCAATCCTTTTTGGATTAATGGCCCTTGTTAACTGAGCAGTAAGGTTTACATTTAGGTCACCGTTCTTAACGCACACCACTTTGAAACAAAATGCAGTGGTGTCCGTGTGCAAGTCATAAGCGCAAAGCGATTGTTATTTAATTACGATAAATATTCTTTACTAGCTTTTGTCCGCGGCTTTGCCTTCGTGGATCTACTGTCCCTCGGAAACCACATTTTCTGGGATAAAAAGCAGGTTGTAAGCCACCTCCTGTCCAGATATCATGCAAATCCATACCGCCGTTGAGGCGTAAAGAGGGTACAAACACACAAACTTTCGCATTTATAATATTAGGGTGATACAAATTTTCACGATGATTTATTTGTGTTTCTATTTGTTAATCCTAAAACTAATAAACAAATATTTGTTTTCAAAGCTAATCTGCGTAATTCGTTTTTGATGTTGTTTCCATTGTATGTAATTTGGTAATGAACTGATAAAGGTCTTTAAAGATAGTTAATGTCTCACTCCTAATCACTTTAGCTAATGTTTTTGTTTATATTATACTGTATACTGTTAGGTACTTGACCTCACAAGATGTAAAAAAAGGGTTGGTATGCAGTCAGATGATATGTGTGTTTAATCATTTATAAATCTATTTTAACGTGCTCCATATCAGAAATGCATTGGTTCAATACAGCAGTAGGTAGGCACAGACTCATTATAAGTAGTCCCATAAAGATTGACGTAAAGTTCTCAGTGGTTCTGTTCTGTACAACTTCGTCATCTCTCATCACTTCAATCCATCGCCAGAACGGCTAAACGGATTTTTATGACATCACTAAAGAAAAGCTTAGCTAAGACTGCAGTAGCCCGAGCGAGAATAACTTGCGACTTCGTATTCGTATCGCCTTCGACTATTTTTGTATGGGAAAATGAGCAGCGCTGCGGCGGTGAAAAGTGAAACTAAACATGGGTATGAACATTTTGATATTTTGAGAGTTACGTATTCGAATACGTGCTGGAAAGACGTTCTTGCTACCGGCACAGGAAGATGTTCCCACATCAAGAAGACACGCTTTCTGCTCAAGACTTACATCAGTAAGGGTGCGTCTCAAACAAAAATAAATCCATTCATGAGGGCAGGTCAGTAGCCGGTGCATAAAGAACCACTGTTCGGTACAAGTAACTCGACTTGTTAAATCGTTTTGTAGGCGCATTGCTTTATTGTGATGGCACGACGATTGAAGGGATTTATGGGCCATATCAACTTAAATTATTAATATTATTAGAGTCAACGTTAGCTTTCACAAGCAAAGTATTAATTCTATTCAGTACAATAGTTTTGAGGATAGGGCTTTTATACCAACATTTTTTATATATAAAAAATAATCCCTTGGTCACGGCATCACGCATGAGAGGTTGCACCGATTTCGCTAATTCTTGTATTTGTGTTTGTTAATTATCTATGGAAGAAAGAAAAAAAAATAAAGTGGAACAATTTTAATTTCTGGATAAACTTACTGAAGGTGCCCTTTCCTATGGTGTATTTGACATGTAGCAAACATTCAAAGCTAAGACAGAACAACGTGGGTCGAGACAACTACTAATTGCATGTTCAATAAGGTGCCGTTGCAAAGTGGCCCTTTCTCAAAATAAAACAATGATCGAATTTGACTTCCAAAACCTCTGATAACTGAATATGTTTTCTAGACCGATAACTTTGTCGTGACATTGGTCAATATTTGGATACCGGCATTCATGTAAATTTGAGATTGAACGGCCGCGTGACGTTTAAAGTCAGGAACACGCTTTGCTTGTCTCGTCTGCGTGTGACAAGATCAAAAAAGTCAAACACACAGCTTACGTTACTTAACTTCCCAATTAATGTGTGTAGTACATAGTGTAAACGACGGTATCTAATCAAGGTTTAGTGAGTAAGCACTCCGGTTCCCACGCCAGATAAGCTGAGTGCTTTCTGATTCCACGCCACTTTGATTGAATGTTAAGTGGCGCTCACAACTTTTAATTTGGGCACATTCTTTTAGAGATGTATACTATGAGTATTAAAAGTATTCCATCGAAATCGTTCTCACGAGAGAAATTAAGGTTGCTACCGATGAATTAGGTTCTTATTTAATAAATATTCGTTGTATGTCGTTCGCCCACGAAAGGTATCAAAGTCTGCAAGGCGATTGTTCGCCTGACAGCTTGTGAATTGACTCCATCTTGATATGTATGCGCTAATTCGGTAGAATGTATGCTACTAGAAATTATATTTTCCCAAACAATCTTTCTTAACAGATGCCTACGTTATAAAAAGAATCTAATGTCAAACAATTAAGTTCCTAGTCCTAGAATTTGATAGATCAGTCAGTTAAGATTATATGAGTATTGCTTTCGAATTACATCTTAGAACTTCACTGATATCATTGTCATCCATGGTGGCAATGTTGCCAATATTTAAGCTGCCTAAGGCACGATGCCGCGTGATTCTGGTTTGGGTCAATTTAAGGGTAGGTTTCAAGGTACTTTTTTAGGTATTTTTATGTAAATAAATATGTACATACGTTATAAGTCTTAAAAAGGATCATTTTTGTTCCAGATACACACTGATAGCTTACTACGACATGTACTCCCAGATATATACCACCACCAAGATCTGGATACAGCTGCTGTTGATCTGGCTCGTCTCCTTTGGATTAATGGTGAGTAACTTATCGCTACCTCAACTCATTTGCTGTTTACACTCGGGGAAAAATTTGGATCCTAATAAATTTTTAGGGCTGGCAACGTGCAACTGATACCAACTGGTATTGCAGGCGGGCCGTATGCTTGTTTGCCACCTTAATGGTATAAAACAAACGAGTGACTCGACTAACAAACTTTTTTTTCCTGAATCCCGTTGGAAACCATTCTTCCGAGATAAAAAAAGTAGCTAAGAGTTCTATCTGAAACGAAATTTGTCAGAGTGTGTCCCTTCGATGCAGCCATTTCGAAGGTTAGTGTGGACAAATAAAAAGACAATAAATAAAAAAATGCGCGATAAAATTACGTGAAAAGAACAAGGCTTGTGTAAAAATCAAAGACAGGTGCTTAAATAAATTTCTTTATATAAATGTACATAAGGCAAACATATTCGCCAGTAGTAGTACCTATTAGTTGTACCTCAGAGTAGATAATGGTGTCGATTCTGTTGTGAAAAATTACTAAACTTAACTAATTTGACAGGTCTAAAAGTCCTTCTATCCTGTCTTTCTCATGTGCGGGGTTAAATAAGGATGGCAATATTTTTAGACTTTTCAAATTAGTCTAGTTTAGTAATTTTGAACAACAGAATTGGCACCATTATTCTATTACGTAGTATACTATCTACTCTGAGCTATTAGCAATTCAGTATTTTGTCCTTACGTAGAACACAGCTATTTTAAAATATACAATTACTGGAATTGTAAATGCTACATTCTAATTAACCTTTATCAGTAATTATTCGTGCATTTCGTAGAACGTGGACAAACTGTGATCGCAGATAATAGTAAAAAATAACCAGACTTAAAATGTACTGAGTTACAGGAAGCCACAATTAGTTCGATGCACTTCCACGCTATATAATACCAAAAATTTTAATTGCCTGAATTAGGAAGCATCCCATTTTACTGGTCCAGGCTATGAGCTTACTGGTTCCAATTGAATTATTATTATTTTTACAATTGAAATTTATGCTATGTGTTACGATGGAAATCAATTTTTAAATAACTTAGAAATACCAGCTTTTCCCCGCGACTTCAACCGCGTAACAATCAATACATATTACTTTAAAAATAATCCCTATTTTCTTACGACATCACGCGTGAACGGCTTGACCGATTACAATGTTTTTTTTTGTTTTTTATTTTCAGGTAAAAGTTTAAAAAAATTAGGGTTCCGTGAAAAAATAAAACCCGAAAATGTTTGACAAAGTCCAATTAAACGCGTATGAAGTTGCAGGCACAGCTAGTAGAATATAAAATATTTGGGTCAAGAATCGGTTCAATATGGGATTAGCTCAATCGGTTATTAGTGAGTGTTTAGATGTCCTACGTATCGAGAAAACAATAAGCATACTTAATTTCTACTCATTAGTGCGTGCGTATGGTTTTTGATATCTCGTGATGAGTCATCAGGCAGTCAGTCAGTGAGTGGGTATTTCGCTTATCTTATATGTATATGTATTTATATAGGGGTAATTGCTTATCTTGTCTAAATATACACTTAATAAATTTATAAATACATAAATACTTTTTTGTAAATATTTGAATTACACATTCAGCCAGATACGCAAAAGACTAAAATCACGATGATTATTAAATAAACATTATAAAAATCTACTGTTTTTTCTCGCTATCACAATACAATTATTTAACATACAATTATATATCATCATATGTGGGATCAGGTCTAAATATATTTAAAAAAAAGTTAATGATAAGCTGCCCGCTACAGCTTATTATTTACACAGTACGCTATGAAAAGTGTAACGTCACCGTTAGAGTTATAGTGGAAGTAATAATTATTTTCGTCAGTTCCAATTGTCATTATAGCCCTATTTTATTATGACTGACTATCATATGAATTTGAGCAACATTATAAAACTACTCCTAGCTTAAATCCGCTGTTCTAGTTTTTTTTACTGTTGGAGACATTTCAACCTCTTTTATATTGATTTTTTTTCAATTTGGATATTTAATTCGTGGTAAAATTATCAATTATCAATCTAACATAAAGTTTCAACCATAAGGACCATTCTGTACCCCTTACTTCGTGTGCAAATAAATAAATGTATTTTCTTTCTCTGTCTTTCCAGGTCCCACCCCTACTAGGCGTTTGGGGCCAACTGGGTTTGGACTACAAAACATTCTCATGCACTATCCTACCTAAGGACGGCAGGTCGCCTAAGAAATATCTGTTCGTCTTCGGATTCGCCCTCCCGTGCGTGGTCATCATTGTTTCCTACTCTTGCATATACTGGCGCGTGAGAGAGAGCAAGAAGAAACTAGAGGGCCGCAGGTGTGTATGTGGGTGAGAAAAACATACGTGATGTTTTTGGGGTGGTTTGTGGTGTTCTCACATTTTCCTCCGTAGTAGCATCCCCTTAGAGTTTTGCACTGGTGCGTTCCACTGGAGATCCCGGAACCCTCCTACTATATCACGGAGGATGGCCACCGGGTGGGTCTTAGTGAGTAATAGTCTCACATACCCCGTCTGCTCCCTTTAAGAGGATGGGTACCTTTTGACAAAAAAAGGCCAAGAAAAAAAGGTGACTTTTGACTATAAAATTATTTTTAATCGACGTGTTTCCGTTGATTTACGTCACTTTTTTTAGCTGTCAAAAGCCACCTTTTTTATTGGAGTTCGAGAATTTTCCAATGATCTAGTTATTGTAGATTCTTTCTTGGCTGTCACAGTCCTTGGAATGTTTCAGGATTCTGAGTACCTTGTCCTTTTCTTTCTTACTTCCGCATTTATATTAATAGTAAATGATTATGTCTGGTGTTGGTTGTTTTTGGTAAAGCACTAGTATCAGTTTATCTGCTTCCACTATCAATTAACTTCTCTTCTTTCGCACATGCGCTTACAGTAGTCTACTTCATTATTTCCTATTTCGTTGTCGACAGTTAATGCACAACTGATAACCCTGGTGTTGCAATTATGATGGTGCTAACTTAGTAGTAAAAAGAAACATAAGTATTACAGTAGTTCCCAAAAAAGTTGTGATTTGTACTCTTTGGTATTGTAGTAGTAAAATTCGAGGTATAGGATCACAAACTGTAAAACTCAAAGGGCTAGTTTACCCTCATTAAACAAAGTTAAGCATTGTCAATAGAAATTTTCCATAGATATTTTGCAAAATTGTTACCTTTCTAGCGCAGAAGAAAATACATAACTATTCTAATTACATTTTTCAGGACTCATCCTAAAAGTAGTTTATTAATTAAATATTTCTATCCACAGCAAACTAAGCGGCCAAACAGCGAAAGAAAAAGAAGAAGATTCCCGCCTCACCACTCTAATGGCAACCATCTTCCTTTGCTTTCTAGCCTGCTTTCTCCCTCTAATGATCATGAACGTCGCGGACGACGGCATTACCTACCCTTGGCTCCATATAATAGCGTCTATTTTAGCTTGGGCATCGAGTGTCGTCAACCCTTTAATTTACGCGGCGACCAATAGACAATATAGAGCAGCTTACGGAAATCTTTTGAAGTTTTGTAAGAATAATCCTGTCACTAAAAGAACTACGTGGGGTAGCAAAACTATGGGGCAGTCTTCAAATTCTGGTGATAGAAGGAACCCCATCAAAGATAAACCTACTAATTTATGAATGAATGTGTCTATAGATTTAATATGAGATGTAAGTACTAGGTAATTGCATACTAGTGCATAGTGTGTCTGAAATTTTTTGATGATAATATTTGCGGAACAATCATTTGCGTGAACTCAAATAACTCACCTTTTACAATAGAAGAAAATTATAAATGTTCCAAAAAGGTATACTTAGCTCTCAAAACTATTTGTTTTAGTTTTGTAAATTGGCAACATTAACTTTTACAAGAAAACTGTTTTTCTATTTATTATATGAATAATTTCATATTATGTTTACCCAACTAGGTACTTATTGGAGTATAAATATATAATTATATTAACGAATCTCAGTCAATGCTTCAAACCAAAATGATTGTATTCACTACATAATGAAACGTTCTGTTTTTATTTCTTCTATGTAATGTTAATAATTTTATGTAGATAATGTACCCAACCAAACACTGTAGTTGAAATTAGAGCAGCTATGAATTATACGTCGGATTTCTGGATTTTTGCGGCGTTGAATTATTTGTCAAACTCAATTAGTTTTCGATTTCAAATTCAAATTCAAATTCAAAAATCATTTATTCAGTTTAGGCCCTAATAAGGCTCTTATGAAGGTCTAAATTACCACCGGTTCGGAAAAAAAGCCACCTGAGAAGAACCGGCAAGAAACTCAGTGCTCTGTCTTTTTTTGCAATTAACAATCATTATATAACAATTTGTAACAAAATTCTTCTAGACATTGGTATGAAATTACAAATATCAAAATGAAAGCTACCAAGTTGGTTTTGTCACTGCTTTCATGAAATACATATTCCAACTATTACAATTACCAGGAGCGGGGAGCCACTTGTGCAGAGTGAGTCTATATATTCCAAGCATTTTTATCATTTACATAATCATAAATTTTATAATAGGCTTTATTTATCAAAACTCTTTTGACATGAGTCTTAAACTTATCGTAATTCAATTCGGTAATAGATTGTGGGATTTTATTGTAAAAGCGGACGCAGTTTCCCATAAATGATTTGTTTACTTTTGTAAGTCTAAACCTAGGAGCCACAATTTTGTTTCTGTTTCTTGTATAAATATTATGGTTGTCTGAATTTAACTGAAAACTTCTAATGTTCTTTTTTATAAACAACAAGTTCTCAAAGATGTAAAGAGCCGGTAACGTGAGAATATTAATTTTCTTAAACAATTCTCTTAACGATTCTTGGGGACCCATTGCAAAAATTGCCCTGATTGCCCTTTTCTGTAGAATGAATATCGTATCCAGATCCGCCGCAGATCCCCATAATAACACGCCATAAGACATGAGGCTGTGGAAATATCCGTAGTAAACTAATTTTGCAGTATCAATATCTGTCATTTGTCTGACTTTCCTAATGGCAAACGCAGCTGAACTAAGTTTCTTTGACAAAGTCTCAATGTGAGAGCCCCACTGCAATTTTGCATCTAGTGTTAGACCTAGAAAAATCGTGTTATCAACTAAATCAAGTTTTCTGCCATCTAATTGTACATTCGTGTCTACCTGCGATGAGTTTGGAGGAGAAAACCGTATACATTTTGTCTTTTTTGAATTTAAAACTAGGTTATTGGCGTCAAACCATTTAGAAACGGATGCTAGCGTTTCATTTAGACTTATCATTTCTTTGTCTTTTCTGCTCACTCTAAATACCAGAGACGTGTCATCCGCGAATAAGACTATGTCACAGATATTATCCACTACAAGTGGGAGATCATTTATGTATGCCAAAAATAAGAAAGGACCTAATATTGAACCCTGCGGAACTCCCATTTTTATTAATGTGCCTTTGGAAGTTATGCCTCCGACACCGACTTTTTGCTGACGACCGGACAAATATGAGGCTACAAGATCAAGGGCATTTCCGCGGATACCATAATATTTTAGTTTGAGCAGTAGCGTACTATGTTCAACGCAATCAAATGCTTTAGATAGGTCGCAAAATACACCTAGGGCATCATGTGAACTTTCCCATGCTTCAAATATATGTTTCAGTAATTTTGCCGCCGCGTCACTTGTAGATCTACCTTTAGTAAAACCGAATTGGTCTCCATGTAATATATTATGCGCATTAAAGTGACCTAACATTTGATTTAACATAATTTTCTCAAATATTTTACTCAAAGCCGGCAGTATTGATACTGGTCTATAATCAGAAGGATTTTCTCTAGATCCCGCCTTAAAAATCGGTATTATTTTACTATATTTCATTAAATCAGGAAATATTCCTTGATCAATGCAAGTATTAAAAATGGTTTCCAGTATAGGAGCAATCGTTGGTAGAATTGCTTGAATAACTTTAATCGAAAGTCCCCATAAATCTTCCTTGTTTTTAATTTTGAGCGTTTTAAATGTTTTAATAATATCATTTGCATTTACATGTCGAAAGTAAAACTCTGGAATAACTTTATTAAACGATTTCTTAAGTAAGCCTTCGGCTGTATTTGCACACGAGCTAAGGTTTTTTGTAATTTCGGACGGAATATTGGCAAAGTAGCTCTCAAAAGCTGCTGCGACGTCTAACTTATCCGACACAAGATTCTCGTTAATTTTAAGTGTGCTTACTTTTTCTTTAATTCCATTCTTTCCCGTTTCCCTATTAATAACTTTCCAAACCGTTTTTATTTTATCAGCGGAATTACTTATTTCATTACTTATATATTTTGATTTAGCTCTTTGACAAACAGTTTTAAATAATTTAGAATATTTTCTCACGTAACTATAAAACTCTTCATTAGTTGTATGAGATTTCTTATAATACAACTCATACAAAGTGTCTCTACTTTTCCTTATACCTTTAGTTGCCCAGTTACTAAATTCCAATTTGTTATTTAGCTTCATCTTTCGTTTAGGACAGGCCTTATTAAATTCACTGCATATAACGTTTTGTAATTTTTGAAAACATTCATTGGGCTCACCAGACTTAGAATTATAAATTTTTGATTCTAAATTCTTCCTAAACCTTTCCATTCTATTCTTAGACAGGGGTCTACACTCTTTCATAGAGGTGCTAGGTTGTGCACTATCATGCAACTCAACAAATTGAGCCATATGATCTGATCTAATGCCACTTATTAACGACTTATTTTTTATATTTCCATTTGATATTATATTATCAATGCAGGTAGACGAAGTGGCTGTTATTCTTGTGGGCTCATTAAATATAATGTCTAAATTAAATGATTTGAAAAGATTTTTAAATAATCGGGCCTCAGTTGACATTTTTAAAGTATCTACATTAAAATCACCACATATAACTAGTTTTTTATTTGTATAAAATAATTTTCTAAGCATTGCCTCCATTGTTGAACAAAATAAACGAATATCCGAATTTGGAGGTCTATATACACATAAGATTATGTATTTATCTATCTCTGCACAAGCTGCTTCACAAACCCGCTCAACAGACAAGCTAGTGATATCATTTCTATCTTTGCACTTTATATTACTATTCAATAATATAATCGATCCACCACCCTCCACTGAGAGTCTGTTAAACATACTGGCAATTGTAAAGTTACTAATATTGAAATGCATGGTGTCTGGTTTTAACCAAGTTTCTGTAAAACATAGTAAATCAATTGGAAATTTGTCTAGTAATAATTCTATGTCGAGAATTTTGCCAGAGAAGCGGTTAATATTTTGGTGTAAAAGGTGTATATAACATGCATCCGACTTCTCTCTTGTCTTACGGACTAGTTTAAAGTGTCAAAATGACTATTCACAGTGCTAGTAGAACCACTACCTAGCACTGTTTCGTCTCTTAAACTATTCGTTGTTATATTAGATATAACAGAGTTAATATAAAAACCTAACAATGTAGCAATATGCAGTCTGCATTTCTTAGGGATAAATAGTGATTCCCCAGTCGGTCTTACACCACTAATAAAATGGTTTGTGTCAAATAGACTAAAAGTTTCATTATATGTCGTCATAATATGCATTAGATTATTTATATAGGCTATCTGTTTATTCTCAGTCTCAGTGTAGTATGCACTATAAGGAAATGTACACAATAAAATTTTACCAGCATTTAGGCTTGTCAAAACATCAAAACTACTACTAAACTCTTTTCTGCTTCAGTTTAGACATTGACCTACTAAAATTATTATTATTGTGGAACTGTCATGGTTATTTTGTCTTATTTTATCTACAATTTGCCTATATGAGGCTCCTGGCATACAATAATTAATAACTGTATGAGCTATTTTATTATTTAAAATAAAACCTAAATCTTGACCTACTTTGTCAGAATACAACACTATTTTGTATTTAGTGGGACATGAACTCATTTGTTGCACAGTCTCACCCAACTCAGCAACCTGCAACTTACAGGGCAGTGTCACAGGCTCAGGTTCAGGCTCGCTGGCTGATGGTATATTATATGCACAGCTACATGTGTGCTTGGTTGTCAATGAGTCAAAACGGTCTGCATTATAATTACACAAGTCTACCAGCTCTGTTGTTGCCAGAATATGTTCACTTATTTGTTTCTGAGCTTTATTGTATTTATATGTCAAGTCAACTAAGTATTGTAAATTGTAACATCTTTCCCCATTTCTTGCAAACTGTGTGAGTTAAAAGGGACGGAAGCTCGTAACAGGAAGCGGGGGAAGCGCGCGCTATTTAATTTGACCACTAAGCGACTACTGTAAGGGTCGATTTTATGCGAAGCTTAAATAATGTAAGTAGCAGTTTTCTATGTAACGGTTTGTATAAGTTAAGGCTTCATGTAAATATTACAATGTTGTAAGTACTTTAGAAAAATATACATATTATAAGTAGATATAGCTAGCTATGTCAAAGTAAGTTGTTATATATAGATAATTATATTTAAGCACACAAATAATTATTGATTAAGTACGCGTAAATCCAAATATCTAGCAATAATTTTAAAGCACGTTTCTACAATTAAACAACCAAAGCTGATATATAATTATCTTCCTTATATTTATAATTAATTAATTTATAGACAATTATGATGGTTACAATAATTTTATGGATGATCATGTAGGGATTTATTCGGTTTAAGTTTATTCAATATTCGTAGTCTATGCTTTTCATTTAACGGAACTCTTAACAAATAAAGATAGGTAAAAGTTTTTGGCGGGAATCAGGCAGAGCGATAGAGATTTTTTCCAGTGTCAAATTAATTTTGTGTGAATTTTCGTTGTAATTGTAAGTTTAATTTAGTAACTGATGTATAAGAATCTTGGAAATAATGTTTTTGGTAAATATGTTACTCCTGACCTAAAAGGTATTTTATGATCTGCTACTGCCTCGGATTGTCTCCATAAACTCCAATTAGCATTAAAATGCATGACACTATGATAATGAGAAGTATGGTAATTATCTTATACTCGACACTGGCAAAAATAGTTTTGGAAGAAGAAATTGTTATAGATACATTTTCTATATTTTTTTCGCAGCTGTATCAGAGATGTGAGGATCAAATCAACATAATTGTAACACGTTAAGGTCAAAAATGGCATTCCTGTTAGAATAAATTGTTAAATTAAGTTTATTTCCTGAACATTTAGTATAACTTTTTAATTTATGGAAAAAATGTTTTTATCTATTCTGTATTTTGTACAAATCTAGGTAGCCTATGTTGATTAAAAATACATTTAACGCACTATTATCATTACTCTGAAAGGGACGGCATCATACGAATGCTATTTTTTTATCTAGTTAAGAGTGTAGATATTAATTTATGTATAGAATATAAAATATATTACTTCACGTATTTATTTAAAAATTGTTATGAAGACTGATACGAAAAAGTCAATTAGGATAATTTTATCTGTGGCATGGTAGCTAAAACGTTGGCATCTTTCTTATCCATTAAAGAGCGACACACATGGTACATACACACCTTGCGAAAGTAAATCTTGCTGAATGACTTCTTGGATGGGCAACTCTCATATAGTACCTAATAATACTGAGCTAATAACTACACCATGCAGTGCTTACAGCCTTTTCTAGCTAGAGTCCGTAATTTTATCACAGAGAGAACAATAAGAGATCTTACTACTTTACCTACTAAACAATTGTTTATCCTTATATATGAGCTTCATTCGATCTCGCCCTTGACCTGTTAATTTCTGTATAAATTGTAGTTTTAGTACTCCGATAATCTAAGTACTCAGTCAAAAGAATACTTAGTTGTGGACCCTCTACCTACTTATTTATTAGAATTAAGTTTAAAAAGAATAAGACTATTCCTTTATCTATACTGTAATAGAGTAACTAGTAGGTTAATGAAGCGTTTTGTATTTTTTTATATTAATATATCCAATAATATACCCTTTTACTTTATGTAATTAGTAAGTGAACCAAAGTTAAAATAAATGTATTCATACAATGAACTGTGTAATTTTATTTCATTATTAATTAATGAGCAATGCGTAATGCGCTCCTGTATTTTTTTAAAAATTCTTTGCATGCAAAGGCCTGTGTGTGCTATATGCTACTGCCGTGGATTGTCTCCATAGGCATTAGAATGCATGACACTAGGCAGTTAGATGCAAAAAAAACACAAAGACGATTGATTGCCATAGTTAGGAAGAAGAAGTAGAAAAAGGCTGCCATACCTAAAAATAAACAACTGACTATCACTTACTATGTCACTGTCACTGTCAGTTGTGTCAGACGTCGGCCACTCGGCATGTCGTCCTTCGAAGGAAGTGAAGTGTTGTCGTGTGGGTCTGTTCGTTTTTAGGTTATTTTCCTGAGAATCCAGTTATTCCTCTATATTTCTGTGTGGTGGTGGCTATTTTTAAACTCGAGTAGGTAAGTGAACCTTAGTTTATTGTTGGCCAGTGCGGCCATGGATGGAGATGAGCGCTTGAAGCCCCCTGATAAGGGGGGTGGTGAGTACGAATGTATGATGGAGACTGAAGGTTCTCAGGCTTCGGCAGCTGCACAAACATCTTCCCGGAAAAGGACGGCCGAAAATTTGAACATTGAGCCATTGTCCAAACGTACCATTATTGATCCAGAGAGTGGTCTTGGATCAGAATCGCACATTTACAAGCACCCATCTCTCGAGATTAACTGTCGTAAATACGGCGTCGAAGACTCTGGCCCATTTATTGTACATGTGTCCCGCATTACTGACTCCCCGAATTCTGGTGTGAGCTTAAAACCTATTAGATTGGGGTTACTCCTGTTTGAAGGTGGTGTCCAACATGTTAAAAAAGATGGCATCAAACAAACTGGTCGAAATAGGTTATCGGTAGAATTTGGCACTGCTAAGGCAGCTAACGAGTTTCTGAACCACGGACTTCTGAACAAACACAAACTACGAGCTGAAATTCCATCCTACAATGTTTCCCGATTGGGTTTAGTTCGTGGTGTTCCAACAGAGTGGACAATGGAGGAATTTGTAAATGCCACTGAATACAAGGAAGGGTATGGGAAGATTGTGAAAGCTCGCAGACTGAATCGTAAGATCAAAAAAGATGATGGTTCCCCTGCTTGGTTACCTACACAGTCGGTCGTGCTGACATTTGAGGGCCAATCCCTCCCAAAGAAGATTTTCGCATATTATACTTCTTTGATAGTTGAGGTTTACCAGCTCCCTACCATTCAGTGTAGGAAATGCCTTAGGTTTGGCCATGTGCAGAATGCTTGCCGGTCAAACGCTCGCTGTTACAGATGTGGACAGGCACACTCTGGAGATGGCTGTAACATTCCCTCTGACCGTGTCAGGTGTATTTTATGTACAGGGAGACACTTTGCCACTGACCCGACATGCCCCGAATTTGACAGACAAAAGCGTATTAAAAAAATCATGTCCGAGCACAGTATTTCATACATGGAGGCTTCTGCTCAGGAACCTTCAATAAGACGGACCTACTCTGACGTTGCAAAACCTATGTTTGCGCAAACTCCGCCTCAGCCAGTACAGAACTCGCCATCATCTGTTTATTCAATTTCTGAATCCACTCCTCAAAAGACATCTTATCGCAAAACAGTGCAAACTCCTTCCCGTGCGAGGACTCCCCTTCCCGAGGGTTATGATCGTTATGCTCACGATGATATAATTAGAGAACCCTCATCATCCCTCCCCAATGGTTGTGGATTGAATAGACCCCATACATTGCCCAATGAAAATTTGCCAGAACTGCTGATTATGCTGATCACAAATATCTTCGCTAAATTTAGCGATGTGTTACCGTACGACGCTGCCCCATTACTTGTCAGACTTACTGAAATTGTAGCTAATGGCTCCCTCAGATTTAACCCGAATTCTTCAGTGGAACAGTAGAAGTATTGTCCCTAAAAAACCCGATTTATTTAATTTAATTAATGCTCATTCTGTATCTGTTGCGGCCATCTCTGAGACATGGTTGAGGCCTGGGTCTCACTTTAGAGTCCCGGGGTTTGCCTGTCTGCGGGATGATCGTGAGGATGGCAGGGCAGGGTGTGCATTGTTAATTAAAAGATCCTTTCCGTTTTCCGTTATCCATCTCCCGCCTCACTCCCAAGAAATCAACGCTGTTGCGGCGTGCATAGCCAATATTAATTTCATCTCAATTTATATCCCTGACCCTAAACTCTCTCTGATCCCCGACCTTTCTACAATTTTGTTTTCAGTCCCTCCTCCACTTATTATTTTGGGAGACTTCAACTCGCACCACAGTTCCTGGGGATCTTATTATACAGATTCTTTTTCCCCCTGGTTGTTGGACCTCTTTGACGATATTAATGTTTGTGTCATAAATGATGGCTCTCCTACTCGTCGTGTATATCCTGGCCAAAATCCTAAATCTGTAGTTGATATTTCTGCTTGCTCTCCAGAACTTTCAGGTTTACTAAATTGGAACACGTTACCCCATTCTCTTGGCAGCGATCATTTTCCTATAATTATATCAAAACCGTCTTCGGTAATCCCAATCCCTGCTCCTGAACCTCTTCTGAAACATAAAATACAAGAGGCTGATTGGAAAAAATTTGCTTTATATGTTGAATGTAATTTAAACGCTTTGTACCATAGTCCTTCTTCTCAAAACTACTTACATTTTCGTAATACATTGATTGAAGCTGCCAACTTATTCATTCCCAGAAAAAAGCCTTATTCTTCTAAGCTTTCCTCACCTCCTTGGTGGGATGCTGAATGCACTTCTTCTGTAAAAGAAAGAGATAGTGCTGAGAAGATCTTTGATGAATCTTTAAATCTTGATGATTTCCAAATTTTGCAAAGAGTTACTGCTCGTACCAAAAGACTACTTTCCAAAAAGAAGAAGAGAGGATGGAGGGGGTTTTGCGAGAGCTTATCCCCCAGAACTCCCCCATCACTTGTATGGAGAAATGTAAAACGGTTTAGAGGTTCATTGAAGCCCGACTCTCTTCACTCTTATGATGCTTCGGTTTGGCTAGAGGACTTCGCGGACAACCTAGCCCCTCCTTTTGTTCCTTGTGATCTCCCTTTTCCTGTATCCTCTTCTAATTTAACTCCCTTTGATGAAAGATTTACCCTTGACGAATTAAATACGACACTTGCAGGGCTGAGAGATACCTCTCCAGGTGAGGATGGTATCCCATACAGTTTCATTACCAAATTAAGCACTCCTAGCCTTCAGTACCTTTTGGACATCCTGAACGACATTTTTATTACGGGAGAAATACCTGACGACTGGAAATGCCAAATCATTATCCCTATTTTGAAGCCAAATAAAGATCCAGATAAGGCCAGCTCATACAGACCAATTGCTCTTTCAGCAACCTTAGGTAAAATTCTTGAGCACCTAATAAAAAATCGCCTGGAATGGTATTTGGAAAATAATGAGTATCTAGCGAAAAGCCAATTTGGTTTTCGAAAAGGCAAAAACACTATGGATAGTTTGAACATACTTACTACTGATATCCGTCTTTCTTTTTCTAAAAAAGATCACCTTGTGGGATGCTTTTTAGATGTTTCGGCTGCCTATGACAGTGTCAATATTCCGGTGCTCAGAGCAAAAATGCTAGAGCTGAGTGTTCCTGTGAGAATCGTACACTATATTTGTAAACTTTTTATGGGCAGAACTATTAAAATACGAAACGGTGGCTTTCTCCTTCCGCCTAGAACTCTATGGCAAGGCATCCCGCAAGGGTCAGTACTGAGCCCCTTATTGTACAGCATATATACTTATGATCTTGAGCAATCAGTCGTCCCTTTTTGTAATATTCTCCAATATGCAGATGATATCGCCTTATATACATCTTCTGATTCTATCGATACAGCAACATCTCGTATAAATGAAGCTTTAAGTTACCTGAACGTCTGGTTAGATGAACATGGCCTTTCATTATCCCCATCTAAAAGTACAGTAGTTGTTTTTTCCCGTTCAAGACTCACTCCATTTGCAAACGTCACATATGAAGGACACGCCATCTCTAACGAACCCTCTACAAAATTTCTTGGAGTTTTTCTGGACTCTAAAATGACTGGTATCCCTCATCTAAATTATGTGGTTAATAAATGTGAAAAAGGTATTAACGTTCTTCGTGCTCTTTCAGGTGTTTGGTGGGGATCCCATCCATATAATCAAAAACTCATGTATAATGCCCTTATTCGCAGTCGTATTGATTATGGATCGTTCATTTTGGAACCCTGTAATAAAACAGCTCTAAAGAAATTCGATATCATACAGGCTAAATGCTTACGTATTATGCTTGGTGCAATGAAATCGTCACCAAAAAATGCTCTACAAGTGGAATGCTTAGACCCCCCACTCTTCCTTCGCAGACAATATCTGTCTGATAGATACATCTTTAGGGTTGTGTCATGTTCATCGCATCCACTTACTCCTCGTCTAGAGAGTCTTTCTGAAGAGGTAGCCAAAAATCGTTATTGGCTTAATAAGGAAACTCCCAAAATCATCAAGAGTTTTTTAAAGATTAAAAATCTTCCTGCGCCTGTTCATAGTTGTAATATCGACCCTTTATTCCAAACTGATTATCACTCACTAGTGTTTACTCCTAAAGTCATTTTGAATTTTGGAATTGAAAAAGATGACCCGACAGCCAATCAAAATTTTATCAGACTTCTGTCTGAATGGCAAGATTGGATATCGATGTTCACTGATGCCTCCAAATTATCCCCTGACGGTAATGTTGGTGCTGCGGTTTGGATTCCAAAATTCAATGTGGCACTATCCTTTAAATGCCCTTCTCAGACATCTGTGTTCACAGGTGAAGCTATTGCCTTATATGAAGCGCTTCTTTTTGCTGATACTCATAATTTCTCCAAAACAATTATTTTTACAGACTGTAGAAGTTGTTTACAAAAAATTTGTTGTAATCAATTCAAAATGAAAATTAAGCTCCCTCTTATTTGTAAGATTAAAGAGTTACTGTTTAATTGCAGACAAAAAGGTCTAGATATTGTCCTTGCTTGGATTCCTGGGCACTCTGGTATTGCAGGTAATGAGATGGTGGATTCTTGGGCTAAACATGCTACAGTAAGTGGATCTGAAAACCACACAGAAATATACCATATCGATTTGTTTCCTCTAGCGAACTCACATGTAAGAAATAATTGGCAAAATTTATGGGACTCCTCTAGACTTACCAAAGGGCGTTACTATGGGGACATTCAACCTCTGATACCACGGAAACCCTGGTTCTTTCGATTTCGAAAAGGTGGCAAACAAGCCACATCCACCATATGTCGCCTTCGTTTAGGACATGCATGCACACCGGTCTTCCTTGCCAAAATCAGAGTACGGGATAGCTCTCTTTGTGAATGTGGTTTGGACGATGGGACGGTAGATCATATTTTTTTCAATTGTCCTAAATTGTCATTTTCGTTATACGACGCTCTCCCTCCAGACATACCACGACCTATCAACTTTCAGTCTCTACTCACTTATTCGCACTCTTCTTTTATAACATATTTAATGAAATATATTTCTATCCATGATTTAAAATTCTAGTTTTTTTTTATTTTTTTTTTTTTTTTTATTATTTTTTTTATTTTTTTATTTAGGCATGTAGCTAGATTATATTCTCTCTCCCTACTAATATTCTCCATTCCCTACTAATGTTATTTTTGTATGATATCGTTGTTGTCTTGTGATGTTTGTGTCGTCATTAATGTTATTTGTTTTAGGTGCCCTGGACCAAATCCCTGACATTTCTCAAAATTAAACACCGAACATTTCCCCCGCGTACTACCTTCACATAACATCGTTGTTGGCCAAATACGTCTCACACACTAGAGATGTGAATGCCATTTAAAAAAAAAAAAAAAAAAAAAAAAAAAATGTCGTCCTTCCGTCAGTTTAGTCTGTCTTCGTCGCCATTGTCGAGTAGCGGTTGTATTCTCTTGGTTGTCGAGTGTGTGAGTTAAGTTAGCCGGCCAAAATGGTTCTGTGAATTTTATTAATTATAAAGTATTAGATGTCTTGTTTCATTCCATTTTATTCCACGTATTACCTATATAGGTACTTCCAGTTAATGTTATATTAACCTTGATACATATAAGCACTTTCGTCTATCAAAATGATATTAATTGACATTTACGACATGGTAAGGTATCTTGAATAGTTTTTCATAAAGCATGTTTAACGCCGTTATTGCTCATTACCAATTCAATTTCAGGCGAGCTGGTGGACTCTGATAATCGCAGCGCAAGTGTTATTGGTATCGACGTACTTTTTGTTTACCAAAAGGAGAGCAAAACCTTTAAAAACATACGAACCACTAACTGATAAAGTCGAATGGAACCCGAAGCCGCTTGTAGAGGACGACGTGGTGGTTGAGGAGCCCCCTCTCATGGGCAGGATTGACGACAACGTGCTAAATGTGGGGGCCACGAGTTTCTTATGTATGGATAAAGAAGAGAAAATAATGGATAGTGCTTTGAAATCTCTTGCTAAGTACGGTGTCGGATCCTGCGGCCCGCGTGGTTTCTACGGCACCATAGACGTGCATCTAGAGCTTGAGGAACGACTGGCCAAGTTCCTGGAGGTGGAGGAGTCTATTGTCTACTCATACGGGTTCTCAACAATAGCCAGCGCCATACCGTCTTATGCCAAGCGAGCTGATATAATTTTTGCGTAAGACTTGCATGATATTGATATTTTTAAATTAAATTTAAGTTTTGGGTAGTATTTCGTCAACATATTAAAAGGACCAAAAATCAACTTTAGGCCCAAATAGTCTAGAGAGGTTACTTTTTCTATTACACTTTGTGAAGTCATCGGTATCTGTAAATCAAAATTAATAAAGAATGTAACCTAGCATTAAATTATTATAAAACCTATACTTATTCCAGGGATGAAAATGTGTGGTTTGCCATTCAAAAGGGTCTGGATGCATCTCGCAGCACAGTACGGTACTTCAAACACAACAACATGGACAACCTTGAGGAGTTACTCACTGAAGCTGCCAGGAAGAAGGAGCTGAACCCTAGGAGACGAGCATTCCTCATCGCAGAAGCTGTATACTACAACACCGGTGAAATGTGCCCTTTGAAAAGGCTTGTGGAACTTGCCAGGAGGTTCAAGTTGCGGATTATTCTCGATGAGAGTTTATCTATTGGTGTAAGTCGCTTTAATTTACTATCAATACCAGGAATATCATTTGGACATTTTCAGTTTGCAATATTAAGTTTCAACAACAAGCATTACCTTGAACTTTTTACAAGCTGTGGTGGCCTTTTGGTTGAAGCCTGTTTGAAGTTTGACCTGTCATCTGACGGGCCCAGGTTCAAATTATGTACCTATGAGTTTTTCTATGCTTAAGTATAGTGATTAATCTCACCATGAGCTTTTAAAAAGAATGGTAGGGTGATTTGGAATTTCCCTTGGGTTTTCCCATTTTAAATTGGAGCCGCCCGACTGGGGACTGTACTGGCAGACGGAAATCTAGTAACATACATGCTAGAACTGTACTGATTTCGATCAATTAACATATAACTAAGTATTACAATTAGAGTGTGTTCTTCATGCAGTCTTGTTCATTAGGCCACGTAAAGGTTTATTAGCAACCTCATGTAATATGGTTTCAAGGTCTATATTCATTTATGATTATGCAAACCATGCAGTTTTTTTTTTTTTTTTATAGATGTAAACATGAATATTAATTTTAATCCTTGTATTAATGCATAATGGACTATTGTGCAATCATTTATTGTAGAAAATATGAAAATACGGCTATAAACTACGGTGACTGCTGACCATCAGCTGGGCCTTATGCTTGTGTGCCACCTTAGTGGTAAAAAAAAAAGACATTTCGCGAGATACGTTTTCGAATACGTAGTCTCGAGTTATTATTGCTCGGGCTATAGGAATATGCACAAAGAATGCGTGCTACCACTTGTTACTTCAGTACTGTAGTTTTAAATAAATAATTGACAATTACTTACACATGCCAAAATTTATGAAATAAATAGTTTTATTTTTAAAAGAAATTACACACGATTCATTTATTATAGGTAGGTAGGATTCCTCTTATTTAGCGAGAGTGAGAGTACTAAAGAAGACAGAGACAGAAATATTGTTTCTGTTTCGACGGTACTGTTGGGACCTCTTAATCGAATTGACACAAATCAAGAATCTTTGTTGTATGTTATGTCCGTCAGTATAGCTAGTCAGTTAGCAGGGTCCGCCACGCGACCGATACTCCTGGTGTGGTAAGCGTACATAGGCAACGATAACCGCTTACCATCAGGCGGGCCGTAAGATTGATGGCTTCGGTGATATAAAAATATTGCTCTTTTCTGTTCCAGGTGTTAGGTAAACACGGTCGAGGCCTGACAGAACACTTGGATGTACCTCGACATGAAATAGATCTTATTGTCGGCTCTTTAGAGCATTCTTTCGCAACCATCGGTGGGTTTTGCGCTGGCTCACACTTTATTATAGAACATCAGAGACTATCGGGTTTGGGTAAGTGTTTCATTTATATTTAACTTAGCAATAACCAACTTTTCGGTTCAGAAACACACTGTCCATATTTTTTTATACCACTAAGGTACCGACCACCTGAAGGTAAGCGGTCACCGTAGCCTATAGCCACTAGCAATACCAGGGGTATCACTAACTGGGTAACCGCGGCTCCGACTGTTCTATACGGAAACTTGTATATATGTTGAATTGCGTAGAAAACTTCGCTAGCGCGTGGCAGGATTGTGACGTATGTAGTTGTCATTCGTTGAATGTTGTCCTGCTAGTTAGTAGATTTCTAACGTTAGTTTATGTAGTCGTGAGGTCGCTACATCTTCAATAAACAATATTACCGTTATCGAAATAAAATATCAATATCGTATTCAACTAATTATTATTTTTTCGTTGACGTGATTTGAACCGATAACTATTGTGTTGAATTTTGTTGTATTCTAAGAACTAAGCGATACTTATTTCGCTAACGTGATTTCAACCGATAACTATTAAACCGAATCCTAACTAATATTTTTTATACCATTAAAATATCGTTATTTTTATTTATCAATTATCGTTTAACTAAGAAAAAATCAACCATTATTGGCATCTCTATTATTATCCATAATTCGATATTAATTGTATGACTCAGGGCGTATTGTATGATAACAATTAATGTATTCCACAGGGTACTGCTTCAGTGCATCGCTACCACCTATGCTGACTCAGGCGGCAATCTCAGCACTCGACATACTGGAAGATAACCCCGTTATTATTGAAGAGCTCAATAATATCTCCAAGAAAGTCAATAAGTAAGTACATTTACTCGATCACACTTGTCTGTTGCAAAGAAAAAAATGTTTTATTTCCAATTGTTTTTGATTGAGAAACGAAATAAAACCGGTCAAGTGCGAGTCAGACTCGCGCACCGAGGAGATTTCCCAAAGGAGTACAGCATGGGGTTCTTCAAGAAGGGTTTGAAGAGATTTCTGAAGGGTCGGCAACGCGCGATTGATACCCCTGGTGTTGCAAGCGTCCATAGGCTGCGGTAACCGCTTACCGTATGCTTGTGTGCCACCTTAGTGATATATAAAAAAAAGATTAAGATATTTTTTTGTAACATTATTATAGTAAAATAGTTTTATGTTAGTTATTAAACCACATATTTACGCTGATAAAACATAGGACGAATGACATTTCAAATATCGCGCCACAATTAATCTATGGTACGCGCCGGTTTTTACGACATATTATGTATATGATACTGGCAGCCTAGATACACATTATAAATACATTTTGAAGTGTGTTATTTAAATATATATTTTTATTCTTAATACCAGGAAAATTTGCAGGAATACACTGGCATAAAGAGTCCCTAAAGAGGATTGAGGAGTTTTTGGCGGGAATCAGGCGGAGCGGTTGAGATTTTTTCCAGTGTGTCGTAAATTGTGTTATAGTGATCTTTAATGTGTATTTTTGGTGTCGATATGTGCAGTAAAGTTTCATTTAGTGACTGATTTATAGGAGCATTGGAAATAATGCCATAATACGACTTTTGGGTTAAGTGATTTATCATTTTGGTCAATAGCTTACCTCTAATCTAAAGGCGTGTTACGATCTGCTACTGCCGTGGGTTGTCTCCAGAAACTCCATTGGGCGTTAGAATGCATGACACTAGGCATTTTAATGCGGCAAACACGAGAAATTTTGCAACATGAAAATTCTCTAACACTCGACACTGGCAAAAATAGTCCCTGAAGGGATTGATTGCCATACTTAGGAAGAAGAAGAAGAAGAAAGAGGATTGATTGCCATATTTAGGAAGAAGAAAATTTGTTTTTAGTTTTTTTAACTAGTATATTTTTTATTCCAGAGCTTTATCCAACTTGCAACACTACACGTTTAGAGGCTGCGAACTATCTCCAGTGAAGCATATCTACCTCAAAAAAGACCTCACAGACCGTCTGAAGCACAGTTATCTCAAGAATGTTACCAACTACATCATGGAGAAAGGCGTCGCCATGACGGTGGCTGCCTACCTGAGGGACATCGAACACAACTGCCCCGAACCTTCCATAAGGTTAGCCTGTAGTCGGAAACTTAATGATGATAATATTGCCCTAATTTGCTCACTTTTAGATGAGGCGTATGAAAAGGTCGGCCCTAAGCCTGAGTTGATGGCAGTTAAGGCATGAAAATAAAAATACTTTAAAAAATATTTTTTTGCAGATAAAGTTTCTTCTTGTATAAGCTTTTATTATTCGACAGATTGCAGTGCCGGTAGCAAGAACATTTGTCGACTACGTATTCGAAATTTAAAAATTTAAATGTCAAAATGTTCATATTTTTTTTTAGTTCCACTGTTCACTGCCGAAGCGCTGTTCTATTTCCCATACAAACATAGTGGAAGGCAATACGAATACGTAGTGGGAGGTTATTCTTGCTCGAGGTACAACATAATTTGAATGATATAATATTAAGTATGTCACATAATGTTTTTTTTTTATGTATTTGTTCTTGTGTTATTGTAATGTATTTTATGGGCTCAATTTAAGTATGTTTAATATTTATGCATTTATTACCTGTGTTTTTAATACCTGTGAAGGATAACTTTTTTTATATAAAAACATATATTTTTAGGTTATCTGTGGGTCCGGTTAGAGAAATATTTTTAAATATGAAATATCTATGTGCAACAAAGAAATAGGTTCAGCTGCTCTCTAGATTTGAGCTTAGCAACACATACAGCAATTATTTTTTATATTATAGATGTTATTTTAAAATGCATTTAAATTTTGACGAGACCGCTGGTCTAGTGGTTAGTACACCTGACTGTTACGCTAGAGGTCGCGAGTTCGATTCCCGCCGGGGCAAACATTTATGTGACAAACATGTTTGCCTTGCGTCTGGCTGTTTGGTATGTATTATAAGGATGTATTTACAAAAAAAAAGTATATAAGTATTATATCAGCTGCTGGTTCCCATAGAACAAGCTTTGCTTAGTTTGGGACCTGATAGCGCTGTGTGATAATGTCCATGGATTATTATTATTATTATTATTATTTAACAGAAGTAAGTACATTTATATTTAGCTTTCATTAGTTATACCGTATTACCTCTCTTTGTAAAAGACACAAAACAAAAGTATTTCGTGAACATGTCGTATTCCATAGTTTTTATCATTGGCTGTATGGGAAAATCAGCAGCTATTTTATACAGTCGCATAGCTGATAAAATTGCCTAAATTAATATCGATTCTGTTGTGCAAAATCACAAAACTAACTAATTTGATAGTACTAAAAGTCTTGCTATCCCTTTCTCATTTGAGGGGTTAAATAAGGATGGCAATAATTTAAGTCCTGTCAAATAAGTTTAGTTTACAGATGTCTTACAACATAACCTGCTTAAATTAAATATTACATTTCGTTTGTATCTACGAATATTATTTATAAGTCGCCTATTTTTATTTTATTCAAGCTCATTAACTAATTTTGTTTCGTTAAAACTTTTTGTGCTGTCATTGTTAATTATTACTATGGAGAATTGTTGCAATGTAAAATGTGATTTATTCTGCACAGATTAGATAATATTTTACATTGTCCAAATTCTTTATTATCTGTATAATATATTTTGATACATTTCACAGTTATGTCCGTGGGTATTAAAAATGTTGCCTTACTGTATACAATAATTATATTATCAAATATCGAATATTATATAAGTATTATTACATATTAGTTGGATATATTGAATTGATTCGGGTGTAACTTTGCGGAAATTCATATTTATAGAATACAAAATATATTATAATTTGCTTTGTCCGCTTAAATGAGTGTGATACGGTCGAACGGCCTGCGCCCAGGTGAGCTCAGGCGTGGTTTCTTCCGACACGTGTTTTAGGACTTCCACGTCCCATCATCAGGGTACCGCAGCGTTGGAGTTGTATGTTGGATGTTATACCTCAAGGCGGAGTAATATTGAATATTTATACAGTGTGTAACGAAATTCCCGTCGTATTCGTGATGGTATTATTAGGTATAGATATGATTCTATTTATGTAATGCTTTTGCTGATAACAGGAAAAAAAAACGTTTTAAAATTATGCCTCAGATGACCTCACACTTTGACTATCTGTTTATCGTTTGATTACACTAAAACGCTCAGACGGCACCCGGAGTACCTTGCCTGACCGTAAAACGCATCTCGTAATTTCAACGACCTGCTAAATAATTACATTCACTCCTACCCAAACACATTAACATATTCAAATACACATCATTAGAGTACGACATTTACGCGAAACAAAGATTGGTTACTTTTAACAAGGTATTAAAAACTATTCGTTTTTAATCAATAAAATTATTTTAATATATTTTATGGTAATGTCATAGGGATACTTATATGCCCCTATCGGATACGACGTAATTTTCACTTACATACTGTATATTGATTCTAATAATTATAGAAAAACTAGCTTTTTGCCCCGGCTTCGCCCGCGCGGTTCTAGATAAAGGTAACAAACATAATTATGTCCTTCCCCAGGTTATAATCTATCTTATTGCCAAATTTCATAACGACGCGTTTAGTCGTGAAGGTAGCCAACAAACAAACAGAGTTACTTTCGCATTTATACCTAATATTAGTATGGACAACAAATATTATTTTGTGTAGTGGATACAACGACTGCTTCGACGTGTTGCGGGTTCGCTTCTCGCCTTAAAACATTCATATGAGGACCATTTGCCTAGTTTGTCTTTGACTTGTAGTATATTATGTAGCTTTGTATATACAGAGTATTTATGTGTTATATCACTTGTTTGGTACACTTAGTACATACTAGCTTAGCATGGTTTGGGAACAGATGGCGTTATTGTAATTTTTAAGTGTTGGTATTTTAGATTTCATATTCGGCTACGGGTTCTGAATTAAGTTACTTGTAAACTTGTGTGTTGGTGCAGTCTCGCTCGCACATCATACAAAAAGCGAGATGGAGAATCTTTTTATCTGTCAGAGTTATTTTCTTAATATTTTTTACCTCGTTTTAATATTTGTCATTTCAAGAAATAAGTTAAATATGTAATGGAGCTATTTATTTTTCTTTATTATCATAATAACAATATATATTATGTGACAGATAAGTACATATAAAAACAAATGTTTTGTGTCGTCCTTTACGTCAATAATCATTTGTATTTAGCTAGTGAGTATCTATTATGTAATAATAAAGCATTTATATTATTAAACAATACACCGTTATATTTTAAAAGTTGTCTTTTGATGTCTTTTGTGTGTGTGCAAATAAAAGATGTGCTTTTACATCAAAGTTTGGCCAGGCCATGTATATGATTATTAGTTTTTACATAATTTGAACACAGTTTTCTGGTGGTTGTCTATCTTTCACCACATTCGTTGGAATAAGTTTAAATTAAATATATATAACAACTTCAAAGAGCCGAAGTAATTCAATTGGCAAGTGATTTATAATGTTAAATTGTGTCAAATGTATCAGAGTCTAAATTTGACTATATTAGGCATAAATTCTGCAATCAATGTACCGTAATAAAACAGCAAAATAATGGCGTATTTCAATACCAAACCGTCGCATTTTCTTTCTGTTGCTGATCGGATGTTACGTTAGATTGATTGCAACATTTTACACAATAGGGCCTCGATACAATCAAGCTGATATAGGCTAGAAGTAAATTAATTAATAAGCTAGCCCTTAGCTTGTTGCGCAGTGGGCCTAAAGAAGGAAGTCTAACGGCCGAGTATTGAACCTACATTCGGGCTGAACATCCAAACGAACTTTTAGATCCACTTTTCGCCGCCGCGGCGCTGTTCATTTTATACATACAAAAAGGTCGAGTGCGATAAGCATATATAATATAGAATCGAAAGCAATTCAATAGTCATCCTGCTGTGGCTACGTATTAGCTCAGAGTTGATAATATACTACGTACAAGTATTAGTATCGCCTTCGACTTTGAAAGGGAAAAGAAAAAAATAAAGACAGCACTGAGTTTCTTGCCGGTTCTTCTCAGGTGGCTATTTTTCCTAACCAGTGGTAATTTAGACCTTCATAAGTGCCTTGTTAGGGCCTAAGCTGAATAAATGATATTTTTTTTTTATTTTGTAAATGAACAGCGCTGCAGCGGCGCTAAGTGGATCTAAAAATTCGTATAAACATTTGGACATTTTAAAAGATACTTTTTTAAAAGATACTTTTTCGAAGACATTGTTGAAATATGTTCTTGCTACAGGCACTGAAATCAAATTACATAATCTTGTTTTGGATTTAAAATTAGAACTCTGGTATCATTTCGTCCCGCAGATGGCAGTAGCCTACGTTCCGCTTAAATTCAGTTTCATCAGGTCCGTGGATGGGTTTCCTGATGTCGATGAGGCGCCGGTCGGTCTCCAACGCTTGGTTCTTGCGCTCCAGGTCCTTAGTCACTCGCTGGTGGTGGTTGTACATGCCGTGGTATGTTGTTCTGGGGAAAATAAACCAAATCTTTACATGGAACCAAAATCAAAGGGCTTGTAGAGATGTTTGCAAGGTCGGTGTTAGAAGCGTCCATTGACTCCGTATTGCGAGCATGAATAATTTGCGACGTTTTCGTATCGCCTTCGACTATTTTTGTATTAAAAAATGAACAGCGCTGCGGCGGCGAAAAGTGGAACTAAAAATTAGTATAACAATGTGAAAACGATGTGAAAATTAATTTTCACATCGTGTTAGTTAGCGACGTGATAATGAAATGAGTTTTTGATTGTATGTATGGTATAGGTACTCTACTCACAAGGCGTCCTCTAGTTTCTTCTCCAAGAGGTTATGGCTCATGTGCACTCTCTCAAACTCTTCTATCAAACCTCGCATTGGCTTATCCTGAAAAAAAAAAAAGAATCGTACAATGTTAGGCTGATGATAATAGATATTTTTTAAAAGCCGGATTCTTCTCAGCAACAACGAATTTCCGGTGATAGATTCTGACGACCCAAGAGAATACAACCGCTACGCTAGACTGACGACTTGAAAGTACTTATTTGTAAAGTCTAGTCAAATAGGCAAACATTAATTTAATCCGTAATGGTTTTCCGTCTATTTAATATTCTTTTTTCTGGATACTGCTAATCCAATATTATTAGACTATTACAATTTTCATTTAAAGTAGGAATAAAGATAAGAGAAGAAAGGTTTAATGTTTGAATGTGGATGGGTCGAGGTAGACCAAAGAAACGATGGATGTGTGAAAGATGATGAGGCCAGAAAGAAAGTGAATACAGAGATAATGGCTGATAGAGAAGTATGGAAGAGAAATACAAATTGCGCCGACCATAAATAATATGGGATAAGAGAGAATGTTGATGACAATTTTGATTTCAAGAAGAGAGACGATTTTGATTTACCTGCACCCGCTCCAGCACTGGTCTCCGAGCTCTAGTCTCGAGCCTGGTCTCCACCAGCTTGGTGGGGTTCAGCTTGTCTGCGACGGCCGCTCGAAGAGACTCAATCTCTCTCTCCACTTTCTGCATATTGAGTTCCAACTGAAATTGTAAGTATGTCCAACTAAATGTTATTATAGTGACATTTGCTGCCTGCCCGTCGTTGTTACCTTAGTAAGTTTGGTGCTCTTCTATACTAATATTATAAAGAGGAAAGATTTGTATTTTTGTGTGTATGTTTGTATTGAATAGAAACTTCTGGACCGATATAAAAAAAAACACTGGATTCTCTACATTATCACTGAGTAACATAGGCTATATATTATACCAGCTGCCCGCTCCGGCTTCGCACGGGTAGACAAAATATTTGTGAAATGTCTACCCGTGCGAAGCAGGGGCGGGCCGCTAGTTCGTTATAAGATGGTATATACCTACCAAAACCAGAAGCATCGGCTTTTATTCTACAAAAAGTCCTGTTTACTTTAATGTTCTTTCGTTACCGTGTATTTACCGTGTGCCACCCCATCTAATTTCTCGTCTTTTGTAGGTCATATCTCACCATCAGCTCTACCAACTGACACTGTGTAATGTGTATTTGGCGCTACTCTTGCTCTCTTGTGAACAGTACCTTGTATTTCTGCCACTCCATCTCATTCCTCGCCCGTTGTATGTCGTACACCCTCCGTCTCTTCACCATCTCCACCTGCTGACTCTGTGCGTACATCTGGTTCCGGGCTTGCTCCCTGCTCTTGAACATGGTCGCGCGCAGCTCCTTTGACTCAGCCATCAGCTGCTCAGCGATTCTGATCGTGTTCTCTATACCGTTTACGTAGTTTTCTTCTGATACTGATCTGAGAGAAATATACTATATGACTACACCTGATCCGGTTTGTAAATCGGATTCTTAGGCTAGACGTAGCCGGTACGATTCCCGTCAGGTCAAACAAAAAAACATTAATGTGATTATGATGTGATATTATTAAAATACAAACCATCAGTTTTCTGGAACCCATAGTATGAGCTTTGTTTTTATGGCGCTGTGTGCAATGCAATGCAATTTACGAATATTTTTATATCTCTTCGCATCAATATTATCTGTATTGGATGGCTACAGTCAAATACCTACAATATATATATGCGCTTTATTCAACATTCGGAACTGTGTATGGACTGTGATAGCTAAGAAAATTATGTATACTTCACTACTATCTTTGATCATATACATAATCAAATGCTGCTAATTATTTTCTCTGTCTTACTCATTCGGCACTCTGGTGGGATCCAACTTGTAAGATATATCAGAGCTGTCTCTAGTGAGGTCCTTCACGTGGTACTCCAAGTTGAGGGTCTCGTCTTTATTCTGTATCTCCCTCTCAAGGCGGCAGAGGACGTTGGTGAGCTCCTCCAGCTTCTCCCATCCCATGTGGCACACGTCCGTCAACACTCGTTTGCTGTTCTCTGTAATGTGGAGCTCCTGAAGCATAAAAAAAATATTTTTTTTTGTGTGTGTATATTTATTTGTTTTTGTATACAGCTATAAAAATGGTAATTGACAAATTTACCTTTTATTTCTTGCCAACAAGGTTTAGATCACGTTGCACCGATCTTGGTCATGGACAGACTCATCGATAACACTTACATAGGACAGGCACTCTGATATAGTGCGGCTACTCCGTTTGTGAGGTAGGTAGGGGGTAGATGATAGACATTTCTTCATCTACCCCCGATATTTCGTAATACAATTTTCGTTTACGGTCACACAATACTGACCACGATCCGTGTAACCTGTTCGAAACGTCGGGCAAGATTAAAAGGTTAATTCATCAATTCCCGTTTTTATAATTGTATACACATACAACGCGATAGTTTTAAAGTGACGCCCATAACATTGAAGAAATAAATAAATAGGTAATTTTATTTAATGATCAATTATCTGCTTAATCTGCTTGAATTCAGTCTCCGTGATCGCGGTTGGAATGCTGCCAACATATCGGATACTCGAAAATAAATATGGTAAACGTTACATATAACAATACATGTGACTAAGCTAAATACCCTATTCAACTCCTCGCCCAACTGGTCTCTGGTCAACTCAGGCGGTACCCTCTGGTCCCTATTCGACAAACACTGCGAGACCACCATGAGCGGGACCTGTAGGGACTCCAAATGTAGCTCAGTGGCATTTTTCTCTTCCTTCAATGCCCTGATTTCGTCCCGGACGCTCTCGCGAGTATAGCGCTGATTCTCGCGCCAGGATTGGACTTCGAATATTCTGAAACATACCCGAACTTCGTGGGGTAATCTTTCAAGGGTTGAATTTTTTTAAGTGTCTATTTGTGTCCTATACTTGCGGGAGCAAAAGCTAGGCTTTAATTGTTAGATTACGATCTCCCGTGGGTATTCCCATTAACATTGGAGCCGCCCGGCTGGGAACTGTACCTCCACCTTACAGAAGGCCGCAGTCAAATAACACTACTTTGATGAAGTGTTGTGTTTCTGCGGTAAGTAAGGTGCCAGTGCTCCAAGACGATAGACTGCGCTAGTATAATGCTGCTAGCACAGTGAGTCCTCATGAACAACTGTGTTGGCAACTCGTAAGTGATATCCCTGGTATTGTTAGCGGCTACAGGCTACGGTGGCTGCTTACCGTCAGGTGAGTCGAATGCTTGTGTCACATTAGTGTTATAAAGAAAAACTAGTCTAGTATATTAGATTATCTCCTTGTTACTCACCGATCCCTGAGCAGTTCGTTATTAACATAAGTATCCCATTGGGTGGTGACTGCAGATTCATTCCTCAGTTGATTAGCTCTCTGTCTAAGTTCGTATGATTCGAACCGGCGGACTCTAGCCTCGTTCTGTAGCCTCTGGATATTTCTAGTCCAGTCTAGGACAGATAAGCGTGGATGAGGTTTCTCAAACACGGGAATTGATGCGTCCATGTTGAGTTAACGGTGATACTAGCTGTGCACAGTTATGCAATTTGTTTGATCGATATAATAATTTCAAGTTTCGATTTAATTTTGCATAGTTACAAAGGTAGGGTTTCCATACTACGAAGGTGAAAAGCCGCCGCATGGTATGTGGTCATACCTAGTATCTAACCTCATAAGAGTAGTTATTTTTTTGAAGAAGATTTGATGAAAGTACAGTCCTGTTTTAGGTACCTACAGTAATTGTTCGTAGGGTACAGTAGTGGTACACAACACTACTCTTATGTAGTGTTGTGCTTTTGCGTTGGCAAGAGTGTGCTGTACTGGTAATAGGATCACTTCTGCTGGCTGGCATCTCGCAGATTTGAGTCGGGTTTTCTTTGTCGCCAACTGAGATTTTTTCCAGTGTCTCGTAAATTGTGCTTAAGTGGTTTCTAATGTGTATTTTCGGTGTCATTATATGCACTATGGTTCCATTTAATAACTGATGTATAGGTTCTATTTCCAATTGAATAAAATGCTATAATAATATGACTTTTGGGTTAATGCTTTACCATTTTGGTCAATTGGTTACCGCTGACCTAAAGGCATGTTACGATCTGCTACTGCCGTGGATTCTCTCCAGAAACTCCAATAAGCATTAGAATGCATGATACTAGGTATTTTCATTGTACACGCCAATATAAAGAGAAACTCGATATTTCTTTTACACTCGACATTGGCAATTATAAAAAACTACCTGCCCGCCCCGGCTTCGCTGGTGTGGACAATTTTTTTTGCATTTATGGGGATGAAAAATAGATGTTGGCCGATTCTCATAGATACCGGATAAGCACAAAAAATTTCATCAAAATCGGCCAAGCCGTTTCGGAGGAGTATGGCAACGAAAACTGTGACACGAGAATTTTATATATCAGATAGTCCTTAAAGAGGATTGATTGCCATAGTTAGGAAGAAGAAGAAGAGGTTTAGATCATTGACTGAATGATTGATACAAGTGAATGACAAATAAAAATAATATGGCTGCCGGCTGTTGGATTGGTTTTTCATTAGGCAGTGAATTTTTCAGTTGAATTCGCAAATTATAATTTAATTTATTCTAGTTACAATCTTTCTTCTTCGTTCTAATAAGTGTATTTCTATCGTAGCAACTTAATAATTGGTTAAGATTAAGTGGAATTGAGTGTGTATTTGGAGCATAATGTAAGCCAAATGTTTGGCTTTGCAGTGTCATAATTTTGTTTTTAATTCTGCTATGTTTTTTTAATGTGTACATGTCATTAAGGTACGACGACAGACGTGGCGGTCGTGGAGGCGGTCGGGGCGGAGGCCGAGGGGGGCGCGGTGGAAGATCGAGCGATAGGTCTGAGGACCGCGGAGGGAGTCGGTTTGGAGGACGCGGCGGGCGGGATGGAGGTGGCAGGGGCGGGCGCGATGGCGGCCGGGGCTTCGGGGGTCGCGGCGGCCGGGATGACTTCCGTAGTAACTTCAAGAACGAGCAACCGGGTGGTAACCTGCGCAGAATCCGCTGGGATACAATAACACTAACGCCATTTCAAAAGAACTTTTACGTGCCCCATCCTAATGTGGAACACCGCAGCCAGGCCGAGATTGAGGCCTATCGCAGTGAGCACCAGATTACTGTGAAAGGCAGAGATGTGCCTGCACCAAGCATGTATTTTGAAGAAGGTGGCTTCCCAGACTATGCTATGAAAGAAATTTTGAAGCAAGGCTTCCCACACCCCACTCCGATCCAGGCCCAGGGCTGGCCAATAGCTCTGTCTGGAAGGGACTTAGTTGGTATTGCTCAAACTGGCTCTGGTAAAACATTGGCATACATCCTGCCCGCAATAGTACACATCATTAACCAGCCAAGATTGTTACGGGATGAGGGACCAATAGTCCTTGTCTTGGCTCCTACGAGAGAGCTGGCACAGCAGATTCAACAGGTTACTGTTTTAATAGTTTTTAAATGCTTTATTCAGTAAGACATTTGACTGACATAACTGCCTGATTGAATATTTGCCCCTTAATTATCAAACAATATACTTATCTCAAACTTCTGTAAATATTTTTCATTAACAGCAAAGTAAAAGCATTTGTTTTTGTTTATGCAACGCCAGGCATTGATCTCAATGAACGGAGTCGCTGCGGAGAGGACGGACGGTCCCAGCGACTTGGAAATAGTAAACTAATTCAGATTAATTTGTAGAATATAGCTTTTAAAAGGCAGGCTATGTTCGAAAACCTAAATTAATATTTTTTGTCTCTTACCTCTGAAATAAAGTCATTTCAAAATTATCCTTCAATGTTAGGTAAGGTTTCTGAACGTAACCATATTAGTTCTGTTGTTTTTATTTTTTTTTCAGCACCTGTATTTTGTTTCTTAAACTATTAGTGTAAGCTTTCTTTGAAAATTAAGCTGTGTTTTTCTATCTTGTTGCAATGTCACCCATATCACATAACCACGTAATTATTATTTGTTGTAAAATTTATGTAAGAGTTGTACCACATTTATTTATGAAAAATATTTATTTAATTTGAGATACTATTTTGAAACACTTCACATTATTCATCAAGCTGGGTAACAAATCATTGTAAGTTCACCTAAAGAATAATAATTATATTTTGTGATACCATCTCATAAAAGATATCAGTCTTTGACATCAATCTTCAGACAACCATGTTGCTTCTGTATTATCTGTGTAGTCCAGAAAATCATTTATCATTCCTAGCATCACAGCAGACTAATTTGTTGGCTCTAAAACTCTGACCTTCCATTCCAGGTTGCAACAGATTTTGGTCAAAGTGTTCAAGTACGTAACACTTGCATCTTCGGTGGAGCCCCCAAAGGACCCCAGGGCAGGTGCCTCGAGCGTGGGGTGGAGATTATTATCGCTACTCCTGGGAGACTAATTGACTTCTTGGAAAAAGGTAAGTTAACATCTTCTTTAAGGTTAATGCCAAGAGTTTAGTCTGGGAACTTGAGTCAGTTTATGACATATCAATTAACTTAACAACAATCAAAGATGTCTGTCTATAACTTTGAAATAAAGCTTTTTTACCATCAAAATCCAATCAAGTGATAGTTTTTTTTTTATTTCTGCATATAGTGTTAGTTTGTCATAGAGTATTAAAAGCGCAAATAGGGCATTTGCACTTTTATGCAGTCAGTCAGAAAATTTTAATTCAGTTTAACCCCTGTTTGGATGTCCTAATTTTACCAAAATATTTTATCAAAATAATCCACCTGAGACTACATGGCAAGACACCCAGTGCTCTGTTATTTTTCGTAATACGAATTCTTGTATTGAAGTAACAACTTAATTCTTCCAACATAGACACAACAAATCTCCGTCGCTGCACATACTTGGTGCTGGACGAGGCGGATCGGATGCTGGACATGGGGTTTGAGCCCCAGATCAGAAAGATCATTGAGCAGATACGGCCAGACAGACAGGTATCATACACATATATAAAAAATAATATGCAAATAAAATATATGTATATATATCATATCTTATCATTTACCATCTCTCTCTCGTTGCGAGCTCTCTAGCTAGTAGCTCTTTAGCTAGCGACATGACTAGGCAAAGTAAACTCATGAATTTAGGTCTCGAGGTGACAAGCCCAGTGTGGAGTAATGCTGCTAACACAGTGATTCCTCATCAACAACAGGGTTGGCAACGCGTTTGTCCGTCCCTCGTATTGCTAGCGGCTATAGGCTACGGTGACTGCTTACCATCAGGTGGGCCGTATGCTTGTGTGCCACCTTAGTGGTATAAAAAATGATAATCATACGCTCAGGTCCTGATGTGGTCTGCAACCTGGCCCAAAGAAGTGAAGAACCTAGCCGAGGAGTTCCTCCACGACTACATCCAGATCAACATCGGGTCCCTGAGCCTCTCGGCCAACCATAACATCCTGCAGATTGTCGACGTGTGCGAGGAGTGGGAGAAGAATGATAAGCTGATCACACTGCTCACCGAAATATCCTCAGAGGAGGAGACCAAGACCATCATCTTTGCTGAGACAAAGCGCAAGGTTGGTACACCCACAACGGTCCCTGAAGTGGTAGGCAGAGGTTTTACAACACCCATATGCCACTGAAGATAATTTGGTGTCAACAGATGGTAACAAATGTCAAAATTGTTCACCGCCGCAGCCCTGTACATTTTTCAATACAAAAATTGTCGAAGGCGATACGAAAACATTGTCGCAACTTATTCATGCTCCCGCTACAGGTGGACGAAATAACAAAAACGATCAACCGCGCCGGGTGGCGTGCTCTAGCGATACACGGCGACAAGAACCAGCAGGATCGCGACTACGTCCTGAATCAATTCCGCCAGTCCACCGGTGGGATACTAGTGGCTACTGACGTCGCGGCTAGGGGGCTCGGTGAGTACACAAACATCACCAGAACATACGCGGCCGTCACGGTTAGTCATATTCAGTGGCGTCGTCATGTATTGCAGTGCCAACATTATGGTTTTAAGAGTCCCAAAATTTCTATTGAATGATGGAATTGTTTGTCTCGTGATTCCTATTGAGATTGTCATTTGCAGTATAGCGTGGTATGGTCAAATTAGTTCCAGCCATAATTACAGAAAAGATTATATCTCTGTCAAATTACAGTTATCTATTTAAAAACATGAGTATTGGATGATTGATAACTATTGAGACTGATTAAAAATATTGTTGCCAATGGAAATAATTGGACATTATTAGCAATATCACTATCCTTTTTGCATTGCCATGGAAATGGTGGGATCCATCGAAACATTGCAACAATAATTAAATTTTTCTTCCGACTAATACAACCATGATTTGTCATTTTGTAAGACACTATCGAAGTGTATCCATGATTGCATGGATCATCTTACGTTTATAATATGGCCATACTGTTCAAATTCTACGGTTTAAATATCCATGTTTCAAAGCACGGATTAACTAATGTTGCTTTACAATTGTATAAAAGCAGCAGTGTCTTACATGTAAAGATTGCTACGGAAGCAAAATGCTAGTGTAGTACCATGTCGCTGTAAGTTGCCCAGACGTTGAGTAATGTATCTTATGTTTGAGCCAACAACAAACTCGGACGCGTTAAGAATGGATCAAGATTTAAAGATTTTTTTTATTCCACTACGGTGGCAAACAAGTATACGGCCCAACTGATAATAAGCGGTCACCGTAGGTATCATAAAAACCTTTTTCAAAGTAGAATTTGTTTGTTTGCATGAGGAACACTCGAAATTTTGAACCGATTTTAAAAATTGATCATTTAAGCTACACTTATGTAACTTGCTAGAGTATATACAACTAATATAGAATTGTTCCGCAATTTAACTTGTCGGTATTTTGTCATCATTTTGGCAGCTTAATAATTGAGATTGATTTTTTGTTGTGCTCATAATTTTGCTAATGAGCTTTCTAAACTACTTGAGTTTTAGACCATAGATATATAACAACTACAAGTGGAATACGATAAGTAGACTCGAAGACAAGTGCTACTGATGCTATTGTAGCTTAGTTGGCTGACGCGATAGTAGATTTATTTATAATTGACAACATTAATGAAGTTTTGAAGCTAACAAGTCTATTCTTACGCGTCCCAGTCACAGAAATATGCGTCAACAAGACGCAATCTTAACTAGGTGGTGACAAATCCCGCCAAGATGTAAGGCATCAAACAGAAGATGAACACACAGTTGCGAGTATTCGTACAGAACTATCTCGCACTGTTCAACCGGGGTGTTATAAAGGTCTAAGAGATATTGTCAGGGGCGTAGAGGAGGTATCTGATGCCATTGCTGACATGTACAGTACTGGTGATACAGAATCAGTTCCAGTATTCACTAATTTTATTATATTATGTTTATTTGGTATTTTACCACAATAAATAAAAATAGAATCATTGTTTCGAACAGTTTTGTGTGAATATTGGAACATAATTTAGGGAATTAAATATAAGGGAGAAGCAATGCATCGTTGACACACCAGAACTATTTTCGGGCGATGATTTATGTGTGACTGATTGATTTTTACATCATTCATATGATTTAAAAGCTTTCACCATTGTTCCTTAAATTCTAAAATGTGTGTTTAAGTTGCAAAAATCGATCACGATTTAAGATTCTGATCGCGGATGGATATTTCAGTAATCTGTGGCATCCACACATTCTTAAGACGAAAGAAAGTATTTCACAAATGCAATGATTGAATTAATAACTTCGCCATTTAAAAATGTTTAAATGTATTATTTAAAAGCTACGCAATCAGAAGCTTAATACACCCTAGCCCGACAATAATTTAAAATTTCCATGACTGACTCGGCATTATTCTTGCCTGTTGTTTTTCATTTCAGAGGCACATGCCTGCAGAAGGCCTAGCTTGGTGTGTTGCTGACTTCACCTAGTTCTGATGATGGAACCAGTAGTGACAGATTATTTACTGTCAGCGCACACTTTCAATGAGCATGCTGCCTCTTGTAAAGTTATATTGAGGGGTTCATCTTGGGGAAGTGGGCTCGCAAATGTTATTTCCTCTTTAAAGGGGTTCAGTGCCTTTAATATTAGGTTGTGATGTTTAAATTAAAATTTCAAAATCGTTATTGATCACTTCGACTCTGTTTAAAAAAATCATTTAGATATAAATGTCCATATTGAAACAAAACAATAATTGCATTGGCATGAAACCCCTAAAATATGAACTTTACCAACCAAAGGAATACAATATGAGCAATATATGCTTGGTTATTTGTCATGAGAGATTTGTGAACGAAATGCTCCTGCCCTACGCAACCTGACAGCTTTACGTACGAAATAAACAATAAGTTTACGGGGCACTTAGTCACCACGCACACCACTCTTGGCCTACAACACTCCGGGACCACTGAAGGGCATAATACAGTTATTTCCAGCTCCACGACCTGCCATCTTGCCTTCTGTAAGGTAATTATTATGTTCATTTATCCGATGGGAGACTTTTTCTTTATAATAATACATTTTGTGATATTGCTTATGCTTTTGATTGGAGTGCAGTTAATACTGATATGTTTTTTTGTTAAAAAATGATAGTTTTACTTTCACTATTAAACTGAGATTAAGTTATCTAGATTTTTAATTTAAACAATTACTTTAAAAGCCGTATTTATGCAGAAGATCTAGATAGAGGTAGTCGGAGTCCCTCAAGGCCCTCATATAGGGCCGCCACTATTGATAAAGAATGAATCTCCCAAAACTGAAGTGTATGCTTTTTATTTTAATGTGTTTGTTGTTATTGATAGTGTTTTGTGCTGGCCATTGTTGTGTGTTTTGCGTTAATTGTGTTATTATGCCCGCGCAGATGTGGAAGACGTGAAATTTGTGATAAACTATGACTATCCGAATAACTCTGAAGACTATGTGCATCGGATCGGTCGTACTGGTCGCTCTCAAAACACTGGGACTGCGTACACACTCTTCACGCCGAATAATTCTGCCAAGGTACACAAAATGACTACATGACTTAAAGCTTAGTATTATTAACAAATCATATTTTATGTAAACACAAATTTGAATCGTATTATGCACGATTTATTGTATCATTGTTTTCAATATTGTTTCAATTGTAATTTAGGAATATTATAAAGTATTTGATCCCGATGAATATTAGGTAATGACTTGTAATTATTAATTTCGTAACTTATTAAAAAGTCAGAATGTCTTACTCGTAGTCTTTGAAGTCCCCTTTTAAGACTATCTGGATTTATGGATTAATTAATTAATTATTTAATAAGATTAGATGATCTCTCGAAGTGATAGGAGATTCTCGGTGTGAGTGTATTTAAAGGGGCTTTTCTGTTCCAAGGCCAAAGATCTGATGTCGGTGCTACAAGAAGCGAATCAAGTAGTCAACCCCAAACTGTTGGAGTTGGCTCAGTGTGGAATGGGATTCAAGGGGAAATATGGTATGTTGGTTTTTTTTAAAATAATACATATTATAAGACAAAGTCGCTTGCCGCTGTCTGTCTGTCCCTATGTATGCTTAGATCTTTACAACTACGCAACGGATTTAGATGCGTTTTTTTAATAGATAGAGTGATTCAAGAGGAAGGTTTTTATTCATAACTAGCCGCCCGCCCCGGCTTTGCACGGGTAGACATTTATCAAATATTTCGTCTAACCGTTTTTAGAATTATTCAGGCAATTTTTATTTTTTTTCCCTGTAAGAACCATCCTCGTACTTCAAGGAATATTCTAAAAATAGAATTAGCGAAATCGGTCCAGCTGCTCTCGAGTTGTGCGCTTAGCAACACATTCAGCGATTCATTTTTATATTATAGATTCTTTTAGGTATTGTTTGTGTAAGTGTTGTTAGTGTGCGAAGTGTTGTTAATTATTAGTTGTATGATGTTAGTATTTGCTGAACATCGCGGTAATGAGGCTGATGTTGTTGGTAATGAGGCTGATATTGTTGTTTCAGGTCGCGGTCGGTTCCGTGATCGTGACGAGGGCAACGGCCGCGGCGGCGGGCGCGGGAGGGGGAGTCGCGGGAGGGACGGGGGCCGCTTCGGCGGAGACCGCGGCGGTCAGTAATTATTATTACCACTAAGGTGGCAGACAAGCATACGGCCCGATGGATTCCTGCAACACCACGGGTATCATTCAAAATCAAAATCAAAAAATCATTTATTCAGCTTAGACTTATGAAGGTCTAAATAACCACCGGTACGGAAAAAAGCTACCTGAGAAGAACCGGCAAGAAACTCGGTGCTCTGTCTTTTTTTTTCATGTTCAATTATGATATAACAAGTTGTAACAAAATTCTTCTAGACATTCGCGCTTTGTCGACCCTGAAATATCACCACACTGTACTATAAGTTTTATTTTTAATTCATATCAATGTATTCCACTGTTTCCTCCCTGGATAATGACAACAGAGCTAACATTTTTACCACAATTTTATTAGCTCGTTGTGTAATGTATGTATCTAACAATCACATCAATATTTTTAAATGCGAAAGTTTGTGTGTTTGTACACTCTTCACGCCTCTATGGCTGAATGAATTTGTATGATATTTGGAGTGACGGTAGCTCATAAGTCTAACATTATAGGATAAAAAATATCCTATTATGTAGGATTAACATAATAGAATACTTTTTACCCCGGGAAAAGTTAGGTTTTAATTTTGGAAATAATTTTCATTTTTAATTCCAGGTTCCAGATGGGACGACTCGGCGGACAGCTTTGGCGACAGCCAGAGCAGCTTCAACCGGGAGGGAGGGTTCAGCGGGCGCGGGGGGTTCAGTCGGGACAACGGCGGCGGGTACAGGGGGGGCGACCGCGGCCGCGGGAGGGGGCGGGGCCGCGGCTTCGGCGGCCAGGGGGGGTTCGGACAACAACAAAACTTCAGCGCCCCACCGCCCACTAGTTACTACAACATGTACTCACAACCTCCGCCGCCACCGGCAAATAACTAATTTTAGCTTTTTTTTAAATACTAGAAGCCCCGGTTGGTAGTATTTATGCTGAGCAAACGATGATGTCTGGTTGAATCGTCATGCAAAATAACGAAGGTCTGTGAATGTTCCTTAGTTCAATCTATGTTACTTTTACTACAATCGTTTCATATAATAACACTAGTGATGTACCATATCATATGTACTATTATACCTATTGTGAGGGTCTACAGAACCCAATGTTATTTTGTACTGTAAGTGGCGCTATTTTAAATTACTTTTATTATTTCTTATGATTATGATCTCAATGACATTCATACAAATCGTCACGCAGAGTCCTTTTCAGGATCGGCAGAGAGTATAGAGCGCCATTTCACTATTGACTTGCACATCTGTTTATTACGTCAAAATAGCGACAGCGTCTGTATATTTAGTACCAATTGGGGCAGCCGGTATAAATGGCGAATTTTAATATCTGTTTCATCTACGACTAGACATTTAGTCACTATTATTTTCGCCAATGATAAGTGTAATGTCAGTATACTATTTGGAACTACGATGATTTAAAATGTAAACAAGGTATCATAAAATATAGAACGTAACTGTCATATCCAAGACGTAATTAAAAAATTGTCTATGATCGTGATGAATTATGGATTTTACTTAAAAATTAAGGCATTTTTTCCTCTGGCTAGTGTTTCGCTTAGTGGGACTGTCGAGTGGTATGTCGTAGTGGTATTTAGGATATCGAAAGCATCAAATGTGGCAACACTACCTTTGGCATATTTTTATAGAAATTTTGTAAAAAGCGCATGATCGTTTTTTAAGTTCCAAATATATCTGATATTTTGCTTTTAGCTGTCCTTTTAGGCTAGGATTTTTTTTAAACTATGATTTAGACTCGCCCAAAAGATTTCTAAACAGAAGGCACAGTGTGTTAGCCTTGCACCAATTAATTACATTCCTTTGTTTATCTCGACGATTTAGTGCTGTTCTCAATATGTGCAATTCAACTAATAAAACTAATAAAATGTAATACTTTAACAAATTGTTTCTCCTTTAATACTAAAAACTGTCCAGTTGCTTTAGTCATGATGCAAAGAAACACTTCTCATTTAGGAAGGCTTTTTTTTTTTACAATCATAGTATGATTATTATCCCAAAATATGGGGTGGTATTTCCTATACTATACTACTACCAATATGTTTATTGTAATTTGGTAAAACTATTTTAATATTTAGTCATTATAATTGGAGACAGTAAAAAATACGGGAGACTGTGGTCTAGTTGTTAGCATACCTGAATGCTGGGTGAACATGCGATAACCATGTTCTGTATCAGCTGCTGGTGCCTGTAGTACAAGCACTGCTTAGTTTGGGGCCAGATGCCACATAATGTTCAAGTACTATTATAAATACCATTACTCTGATGTTTCTGCAGTAAGTAAGGGCATCAGTTCATGAGAAATCACATCTACCAGGAAGAGATGCAAACAACATTGAGAGTACATGATCAATCCACTTTATTTCTACATAAATAACAGAACATAATTTCTATTTTCCACTGACACCAATTGTATAACCAGCTTCCAACTATCTCAGGCAATAGCTAGAAACTGCCAATTGTGGAAGTGTTAGTGGGCTGGTTGGGCCTGCTTGTCTGGGTCCACGTAGCCTTCTTGCTCCTCGGGGGTGTGGGGCCAGAAGGTAGGCCTGTTGATCGGGTCCAGGGCTTCCTGTGGGTACGCGTCGCGGTAGTCCTCCATAGTCATCTGGTCGTATGGGAGCAGGGCCTTGGTCTCATCAATTTCTTTCTGGTATCTGTTGGACAAAGATTGTGTTATATAAATAAGCAGCAGTAGGCAGGTAATTTGAAGTTTTCATGAAACATTTAGAATGATATGAACTAGGTACTTATGCACTAAAGTTTTCAATAAATAATTTGTTGTGAAAATGAAATATTTCAAATATTCATAAACAAGTTACAATTATTTTTAGTTAAGGTCTCTATTTTTTCTTTTTGTACAAATAACATTTTTCTTGTATCATTTCCAGCTATTCTTATTCCTGTCCCTCCTACAATTATGATTAACTTCTTTAAAATTTGAATGGCAGCCTCATCATGTAGTACTCACTTTCTAATAAGCCATTAACACAATGTGATCATGTTCTGGAACAGGCCAGCCCCTAATGAATGTCTGAACAAGTTTATAGACCGTATCATATTAATTACAAAATAATGAAAATCTTGCTGGCTGAAAATAAGACAATAATTATCTGTTTTAGATATAGGGACAGATTTCCTTATGGGCCATGTAGGTCTAGGCCTAGGGCAGCAATCATTAAGGCTTCTTTAAGATAAAAGATCTGTCCCAAGCCAGAATTATGCAGGAGCATGCCAAGAATGCTGGCAGAATTGCCACGCAGGACAGCAATGCTGATTCTATATGTATTTTCATTATATATGTTATTGTAATTGCAACATCAGAATTGAAGCTAGCCATAGCACAACTGCAAACAATTTTTTACCTCAATGGCTAGAACATTAAGTCAGTAGGTACAATGGATAGATTGTTCAATGTTCTTTATATCAAAACGGAGCTACAATTGTATCGGTCTAAGTCGCTGTAGATCCATCTACCCCCAAAACTGAATGATTGCATGAAAGTAATATACTTTGTCACAATACAATTACCATTTACACTATCAAAGGTTGAATCTATGTATCAAAACAGAATACTTGATAAACAAAGTTGACAATAAACAGATTGCGACTTCCAGCTTTCAACATTTAGTCAACATGGTCACAAGAAAGGTTCAAAACAAGTTAGTATCTATACTCACTTTGCAATGTTAGCATTGGAGGCCTGGATGAATGCGTCAATTGACTTCTTGATCTCGTTCCACTGGGCATCAACCTGAGAACTCAGCGTGTCCGCTGGGTAAGGGATTTTGAGGGCTTCGTACTGTTTCTGGAAAGTGTCCACCATACCGGGAATAGGTACGACCTGTTTGTACGCAGACCAGTTGATCTTCGGTGGTTCCAGGGGGTTCGCCAATACCCTGCACAGTAACATATATTAACCCCAAAACACCGACGAGAAAATTATGTAATCATCCCACGGAACTAACCTTCGGAGATACGTATCGGACTTGATTTTGAAAACAGCCAGGTTGACCTTCTGTTCAGGAGGAACCCTCTCGGCCAGGGCGGCCCAGTTTACCGAAGTCGATGCAATCCTTTTCGCCATTTTTGGCGATTTTAATGAAATAAAATTCACGAAATGGTCTGCAGCAAAAACCAAGTTCAATAACCACAGACAGATAACTAATCAAATCAGCAGAATAGCCAGAATATGACTTTTCTCTATGGTAAATTGGGATTGGATGGATTGGAGGTAGACACTAGACAGTAGACAGAGAGAAGAGACAGAACAAATCATATAAATTTTATAAAAAACCTTGCCATCTTGTCTCGTAGACTAGTTTAATAGATATCATATCTGTGATATTGCCTAGCATAGCGGTTGTATTCTCTTGGATATTGTCATAACTCATGCTTATTCCTTTTGAGGAAATATAATAAATAAACCATTTCTTTAAATTGAATCTTTTAGGATTAACAGGACTTGTTACTAGTTTCTTGCGTAAAATTATTGTCTGTGGTATTTATCATTTTGATTATTGCAACATCAAAAGTCTAATTGGATTACAATGGCGGCTATGTCCCCGTCTGAGGTATGTAGAAAATAAATGAAAATACATCATCTAACGATATTGTTATGGTAATTTATAGGCGCTATCAATCACTTTCCATTACAAGAAGACTAAAAATATATCCTTTACATTATGTTTACTAAGAAAATAACGTGTTTGCATTAGAGTGACAGGATTCGCAGAAGGTATTCGTCAAGAAATAATGTTTTACAACGTTAATTACGTATAATTATTGCTGTAGTGCCTTCACGTTATCTCTTAATCACTATAGTGTATATTTGTAACTGAAGCGCACGGCTATAAATAAGAGATAAATTCTGAGAGATATAAATCTGACATGTACTGTGATACGGAACCATTATTATGTTCCTAATTTAATTATTTGTATTTCCAGCGGAGATTACAAAAGGAGCTCATGTCTCTGATGAAGGAGCCCCCACCGGGTGTCACCGTAGACGGAGATCAGGCCAGCCAAAATCTAACACTGTGAGTTGTTTCAAATATTTCTTAATTATGTACAACTATTACGAAAACATGTTTGCAACTTCGCATCTAAAAGGTCAATATTGCATTATTTAATTCGTCCCAAGAACAGTAAGCACGAGGAAAAAGTTTATTTGTTTTTACTCAGAGAATGAAGTATTTTAATAAATAGTTTTGATGGAAAATTTTACACTCTCAAAGTTTCATTGTTTACTTTTTTTGTTAGTATGATTTACGAATTTGCTTATCTATGTTTTCATGTATTCTTTGTCCAAGCTGGCAGGTATTGTCCAGATACTTACCTTCTTACTTTACAAGAATCTAATTTACACCTACACATCCTGTACTAGTTTACCAGCAAGATCAAGTATGAACTTGATTATTTTAGATATCAGATGTTACACAACAAGATAAGTGACTTTGGAGTATTTGTAAATGGGTCTTATTCACATCAAACAAAGCAAATTGCTTCTTGAGAGTAATATTTTGAATATGGAAGAACTGGATATCATAAAAAAAATTCTTAAGCTTTTTTAGTTATTTAATTATTTTGCCTAAGTTGGCTGGGGTTGTGAGCTGACTGCATATAGATGTTTTGAATACTTCCAATATGGTGTGATTTACATTACTACCAATATTAATTAAATTTAATATTATAAAACACAACTACTAGGCGCTAATGAAAGTATGTTGAACAGAAATATTTTGTAGGTATATATTTTTTTTATACCACAAAGGTGGCAGACAACCTTATGGCCCACCTGATGGTAAGTGGTTAACATAGCCTATGGACACTTGCAACACAATCACTCAGCATTGCCAATCCCAGATTTGATTTAATTGTTTATTTTTTATGTTGTGTTTTTTGTGAATAAAATATTGAATAAACAAATAGGCATGCACTTGTTTGAGCTTGTGGGTCCTTTGTTTAACTAATTGTATGATGAATAGTTGGTGATACTATGAATATAAACTGAATTATTGTCTAGTCTGCTTTTATACTCAGCTGCATGAACTCATTCCATCTTTTACTTAAGTAGAATGTATGAAAGGGATGGTTTATTTTGTGACCTTGTACAGAAATTTTGGTATTCCTGTTTTACTTATAATTAAGTAAATCTGTGTGACTGTGTGACACATTGGATATTAAAAGCAAACCAATTGTTTATGAAGTAATTTTTTTTATGGTTCTGTCATACATATACTCCTTATATAGGCTCCTGGCAGTCATGTCTCTGTTTCATTCCCTATTGATTCATACGCAAATCATAGATCAATTAAAATATGTAACTTTGAGTACACTCTGTGTGAGTGTAATTGTGTATATGACTATATTATGTACACTGCAAGGTGTAAAGCGGCGTGACTTCTTGTTCCCAAAGTTTCATCTACATTTACCTCCTATCTCTTCTTCTTCTTCTTCCTAAGTATGGCAATCAATCCCTTCAGGGACTATTTTTGCCAGTGTCGAGTGTTAGAGAATTTTCATGTTGCAAAATTTCTCGTGTTTGCCGCATTAAAATGCCTAGTGTCATGCATTCTAACGCCCAAAGGAGTTTCTGGAGACAACCCACGGCAGTAGCAGATCATAACACGCCTTTGGATTAGAGGTAACCTATTGACCAAAATGATAAATCACTTAACCCAAAAGTCGTATTATGGCATTATTTCCAATGCTCCTATAAATCAGTCACTAAATGAAACTTTACTGCACATATCGACACCGAAAATACACATTAAAGATCACTATAACACAATTTACGACACACTGGAAAAAATCTCAACCGCTCCGCCTGATTCCCGCCAAAAACTCCCACCTCCTATCTCATTTGCAAATATAATAAGCTATATAAGCTATCTAGATTAGTTTGAGTATGTACAGGTGATAGGAGAGTTGGAACTGGAAGGGTGTATGTCATTTATTGGTTTTCCCATAACATGGATTGGGCAGACACAAGAGTTTAGAAGGAGGGTTATCATTTTGTATTGTTTGCAATACTCCTATTTCTTTGGCATCCTGTAGTGTAAATGGCTATACATTTATTTTTATATATAATGTGCAAAATTTGCGACAGACACAACATCTGTTACGTTGGGCGTTGGTACCAAATTATCTTCGGTAGAAAGCGTGTAACACCTCCGCCTACCCTTTCGGGGACCCTTGTGGGGAGGCGTGAAGATATATATATTTGAATTTAATTTATGTGTGTGCAGGTGGACAGTACATATGGAAGGAGTTCCGGGCACACTGTATGAAGGGGAAAAATTTGTATTGCAATTCAAATTCACTAACAAGTATCCATTCGACTCTCCAGAGGTGAGTTTGGTCAATCTTAGAATCTTACTAATATTATAAAATGCGAAAGTTTGTGTGTGTATGTGTGTGTACTCTCTTCACGCTTCAACGGCTGAATAGATTTGCAATGGAGGTAGATTATAAGTGCAAAATAGTTACTTTTATTTTGCAAAAAAACCCATGAAATTGGAATCAAAATTAATTCCACGCCTACGAAGTTGGGGGTACTGCTAGTGATCATATAAAGTTCGATCTATATACATATCTGAATTATCTAATTATAATATAAGTGTGCGTTGCGATTTCGAAAAAAAAAATCTTGGCTTAATTATGGTTATTAGCATTAAAGAAAACACCGTATAGCTTTAAAAAATGGACGGCACGAGATTTGTACAGTTTTTTGACGATTATTGTATATTCATAAGTTTTTGAAATACATTTAGCCTAAGTATTCCATCACGCAGATATTAAAGTTGATGATACGAACCGATTAACGGCCTGCTGTCCTTGTATCTAGTTCAAAATAAGACCCGATTAGATAGCTAGATAGTGTTATGGGTTAGCTAGTCAATATGATACATACCAAAACTACATACCACAAGAGTTTGAAAACAATAGTCTAAACTAAAAATCATAAAGAATGTGTAACAAAATTTAAAAGATTGATGAAGCAAAGGCCCCTTTTCTATAATTTTTAAAAAAAGTCTAGAAACGTATCAATTTTTTTGGATACTGGCAACCTTCACAAAATGGAATCCATGTTATGACGTTTACTGTAAGCGAACCAATCGTTTGATGCTCTATACAAGCTGCGGCGGGCTGCCATACGAACGCCCCTTATTTTGTTTTCTTTTTAATGCCCGACTGAATACATTTTACATTTACATACAGTCCGTATGTAAATGTAAAATGTATTCTAGGTCACTTGGAAATGTAATAAAATAAAACACAGAGCTTAAATCACGTTTGAAAATGGCGGCGGCCCGAGCGGAAGAGAGCGCTTTTATTAGTGTTACCACATACAAAACCACAATATTGCCAATTTAATCATTTTTGTTGGATTGCCAACACACCGAGAGAGGTAGGGCGATTTGGTATTTCCCATTTAAATTGGAGCCGCCCAACTGGGGACTGTACCTCCACCTTGCAGAAGACCGCAGTGAAATAACACTACTTGATGTAGTGTAGTGTTTCTGCGGTAAGTAAGGTTGCCAGTGCTCCACGAGGATACTGGGCTGGGCTAGTATTGCTGCTAGCAGAGTGAGTCCTCATCAACAACATGGTTGGCACCCCGTTAGTGGTATATCCGTGGTATTGCTAGCGGCTATAGGCTACGGTGACTGCTTCCCATCAGGTGGCCGTATGCTTGTGTGCCACCTTAGTGGTATAAAAAAAACCCGATGAAATAAATATTTTCACAGGTAACATTCATAGGCAACAACATACCGATACACCCGCACGTGTATTCTAACGGCCACATCTGCCTGTCTATACTGACGGACGACTGGTCGCCGGCGCTGTCGGTGCAGTCCGTCTGTCTGTCAATCGTCTCCATGCTGAGTAGCTGTAAGGAGAAGGTGAGCTATCTTGCCCTTAAAGCCGGCCCTACTTACACTGCCGGAATAATTCAGAATTCGTTATCACATTAACTAGAATAAAACCCTTCCCGCTGTCTGTCCTTATGTATGCTTAGATCTTTATAACTACGCACCGGATTTTGATGAGTTTGTTTTTCATAGATAGTGATTCAAGAGGAAGGTTTTTGAGTAGGTATATAACTTCTATGGCTAACGCTGGCCGTGCGAAACCAGGGCGGGTCGCTAGTGTCTAAGACGTAATGCTGAATGCTACATAATTACGAGTACTGGAACGCCCGTCATATCTGTAGCCTTAGCAGGAAGATTATCGAATTACTTTCGTTTATTTTTGTATCGGAAAATGTACAGCGCTGCGGCGGCGAAAAGTGGAACTAAAAATTAGTATGACAATTTTGAAATTACGCCAGTTACGTTTTCGGTTACGTAGTCGAAAATTTTTTCTGCTACCGGCACAGTACTGAAATTAAAAATTGTATGAACACTGAAAACGTAATGTAACTAATAGAACTATGTTTGTTTCAGAAACGGCCACCAGACAACTCGTTTTATGTTAAGACATGTAATAAAAATCCCAAGAAAACGAAATGGTGGTATCATGGTGAGTTAAAAAACACGCATGTCTTTTTAAACATGTACAAAACATATATTCTTTATTGCACACCAAGTAAGAAAGTATATGACAAACAAAAAAAAATTATAGTGTTAACAAAAGGCGGTATTGCGTGAACAAGGCATAGTTTTGTTGTATTCGTTGTAGGTGTGAGCGTGTATTTATGTATATGTACACTGCAAGGCGTAGTTTTAGTCGTCGTCACTGTGAGGTAAATTCCTCTATCAGGTCCGCCGGTGAAAATAGAAGTAGTCTTGGACAAAGTTTCGTAGGCGTTATTGGGTATTTTAATTAAATAAGCAACATTATAGTCTGGAAGAGATCACATGTTGTGATAAGGCCCCCAATTGTACCGATTTATAATGTATTTTATGTTCTTCAGTTATTGATTTTGGTGTACAATAAAGAGTTATCTATCTATAGGTTCGGATGAAAAAAACAGTATATTTTTCAGTTTGACATAAGTTCGAAGTGACACAAAAAAAAAAAAAAAAACGGTAAAGGAAAAGCTCGGAAAATCTAAATATAAAAATAAACCATGAAGGTTGTATCGAGTTCCGACAGTCACTTCGTTGACCGCAAAGTACCATCTACCTTTTTAATTTGATCTGAGCATACATGCATTACACCACTTCCCCTATGGGGTAGGCACTAGGCAGAGAGTATAAAGCTTCATTACACTCTTGACTTGCACACCTCTTTTGCATGATCTATATTGATATCTTCATTACATGCTCGCCCGTTTCGAGTATGTACTTATTTTTCCATCGATCGTCACTACATTATGTGGAAATATGTAAAAACAAAAAAAAACCATCCATTGGCATAATAATGTATGATTGATTCCTGTGGCTATTCCTAACAATATCCTCAAATGTGACTGTGTTGCTTTGTGACACCCTGTTTATGCTACGGTGACCACTTACCATCAGAGCATTGTCGGCAGTGGGTACAATAAGACTGCGACTAACATATCACCTTTCGATTTTCAGATGACTCCGTGTAACGCAGATCCGCTACGCTATATCGAGCTTGGACGATAAAATCTCAATATGTGTTAAGTGTTATATCGAAACGGTATGTTATTATGGAGGTGTACATAGTGGTGACAGTGCGACTAAATTAACACGTGAGCAGCTCCAGAAGGCTGTGCCAGGAATGTGGCTAAAATGACTATTATACACTTCAATGACATTATCCGAGAGATGGCGCTAGCAATAATGCGTCAACTGTCATCTTTATTCGAGGGATGGCGCTAGCAATAACGCGAAAACTGTCATCTTTATTCGACGGATGGCGCTAGCAATAATGCGCCAGTCGTCTTTATCCGAGAGATGGCGCTGGCGACGATAGATCGGTAGCTCATCTACTGTCGATAGTCCGAGGTAAGTTGATGTTTTGATTCCTTGATTATCATAGTGTAGGCACATATTTTTTTATGAATTCTTTCGGGGAGCCACAAAGATATTTTTTTTTTCTGTGAGTATATGGGATTAAATGAATATGGATTCAAAATATTGTATTTGAGAGTTGATACATGCCCTGAAATTCTTTTGGTGTACTATTATAAATTATAATTAAATGGTTTGTAAAATATTAAAATAAATTTGATCACCTATGTATACAATTAATTCATCTGTTTGTAAATTCCTGATTCTAATACTCTTTTGTTTTTTTTTAATTATTTTGAGATTGCTGTTAGTTGAACTCTTGTAGGATATAGTAGTCATTTTAACTACATTTTATAATTACTGCTAAGTTAGGAGTGTATTGATAAACTAGTAGTCGGAATCACGCGGTCAATTAGTAGAAATCGCTTTAAAATCCTTTCCGATGCGTGGTTTTAAGATCTAAGCGTACAGACGGCGTGAAGCTACTTTGTTTTATACTATACTAAGAAGATATTGTTTCAAATAGATGATTCCAAAACTTTATTTGAGGTCCAAAATCACGAATGACTTGGTAATACAAAGTTGTTTTTGCGTCCGCGCCAGTCGTTGGCCAGTGGGTATTATTATATTAAATTAATAAGAGCATTATTTTTCTCCTTCATGTTTCATAAATTTTTAATCAATTTAGGCCCTGGTAAGGCACTTATTTAACCTTTACTTTACCACCGGTCCGGAAAAAAAGGCCACCTCAGAAGAACCGGCAAGAAACTCAGTGTGCTGTCTATTTCACATAACAATATTTTTAAAACAAAATTAAAATGTATACCGCAATTCCTTTAAACATACTTTGAAATATGCTGACAGTTACTTAAAGCGTAAAATATTTCTTCAATTGATATTTCCTGTGTATTTGGCACAATTTTCTAAGGGCGGACCCATCTTTCAAGTCAGGTTGGGTCATATAGTTGAGGTCTAGTTAGGTTATTAGCTCCAATTCGATAAAAATAACGTCTGTTTATAAAGAAATAGTATTTTACGTCTAAATATTTTTAATCAAATAACATTATTTATTCTTTTTGTCTTCTCGCAACACTAGTTTTGACCCCAATGACCGCTTGCACTTTATAATTTTTTCCATTGTTATTTAAATAGCTATCAGTTTTTCTTAATACACTCCTACTTCAGCAATTGACATTTTGTCAGTGCTAAATTGATTAAGATGATACTGTTAGTAGAGTAATAGGTTATGAAAATGTGCCGCTAAAGCAAATCTTTGTTTCACACATGAGTCAAGTCATAACGTATTAGTTGTATATAATTTATAATTTTTATTGCTTCCCGAGATCCGAAAGCAATTAAGCTTTCTTGATAGAACATACAGAGACAATGTTTTTTATGGGTCATTGCATATTTTTAAACAGTCACTTTGCATCTCGGTTTATTTTCGTCAACTCAATTCGCTGGGAGATGTTATATTGAATAGGCATTTTTAAAGCTACGGCCACATTTTCCCCGATTTTGTGTATATTTTTTCATGAAACTGCACGCAGCAATTTAGCAGTTAGTTTCATATTTTTAATTTTTATTTTACCTCTTGACTTGTTTTAGCAATCGGTATTTAAATGTGGTCGCAGTTTTAAATGAGAAGTGTTATTAGCATAGTAGGAAAGACAAGCAAGATATATTCACACAAGCGGCTCATATCGTGCCATCGCCATTTTGCCTGTAGTAATGAAAGAGAAGGCACGACTTTTTCGAATGTTTTATTAACGTACAGCTTGGCAAATGAGTGTGCAGCCTTTTTTGTAATATCACTCAATGATTTATAATACTATCTTACTTGCATTCTCTACTATGATATTAAGGTCAAGGGTTTATTTATACATGATTTTTCATTATTTTTCAAAGCTTAATAATTATATAAAATGTATTTTGGAATTTGCAATGTAAGCACATTGGCGATTCCAAAATATAGATGTGATTAATAAGTATATAAAAAAAATGTAATATTTTTTATGTCAAATAGCAAACAATGTATTTTCATGCACTTTTCAACTGGAATTTCATCCATAACGCCATCCAAATTATATGATATAAATATTACGTATAGGTCGGCAAAATTAAGGATAGCCACATCGACAAAGAAATTTAATGAGACAAACAAATTCTGAGATGTGTGTTATTTTAATAAGCGACATATTCCAAACCAATTTTGCGGCAGCGGATAAATATAGCGGTTCTGTTAAGCAATTATATTGCCTATGAATGTATTATATGACATTTATAAATCAGTATAGAGAGAAATCATTCGAAATATAGCAGTCAGATAGATTTGAATAGATCAATCTAGTCATATATTGGGGAAGTTCAGGCGTTGGTGTAAGAGAATTGATGTAAGTGGGCAAGTTTATAATTTTTATTACTATTACTACTAATAAAATCACCAAAGTATACTTATACTAGCAGTGCCTCTATGCCCCTTGGCATAATACGATATGATCACATTGCCATTGCTATTGTTTTTGGCAGATTCAAAACTGTTTCACTGCTATATATGGCAATAATTGTTTTCCTTTCTATTTTCATCTTATAAAATTATTAGTGTTCGACCGAAGGTGCAATTCTGGCCGAAGCCGAAGCCGAAGGTGTCATTGACCTTGAGAAATACGATAGTTACTTTGATCTCAGAATATACTAGATACATATTGTGAGAGCTTTAGAGATTTAGCCCAATAACGAGCCGAGTGACCAACATATACAAGTAGGTAATAAAATATTGTCTAAAATAAAAGTTTCAAATATACAATGTTAATTAAATATTTATTTACTTAAAGTAATTTTAACAAAAATAATCAAATAATCAGTCACTTTTTTTTAATTATCAGACGAACACAAAATATTTCTATAAAATAATTGAGCAAAGTTTAACGCTTTTTCAATATCTATTTTTTACATATAATTTTTTGGAATTTTTGAGAAAATTTAATACTTATAAGTAATTTCTTTGGATAATTAAGTTAAACATTTTTGGTAACAATTGGAGAAAATAAAAACTTAACAAGTTTTGGTAACAATTTGAGGCACCTTATTAATAAAAAATAAACTCACTTTTTTCGGCTAGTCTTAATTAAAAATAGCTCTTTATACTTAATTATATGGCGAAGCAGTCATTTATCAAAATTATCAATAATATACCTATTTGGGAAAACTAAACTATTATAAAAACTTACAATTAAAAGAAAATATGAAGGTTTTTTGGTTCTTAGAGTGCCTCACAATAATGAACGTATCACCACAGGTACTACTCACAGTAATAAATAAAATAATTTGTAATAACAAATATGAAATATTTAAAAACAAAACACTTATTAGAATTTTCAGACGCGCTCTCAAACTTGTTTTGACTCGTTTAGTTTACTAACTGCGATTCGTTTGGTCCGGTGCGGCGGCGCGGCGAAACTCTGCTGCTCTGCACACTCCGTCTCGCTCTAGCATCGTTCAGTAAATTTCAAATTTTGACAACTAGCAAACCTTCGGCTTTGGCCAAACCTTCGGCAAATTTTTGGCCGAAGCCGAAGATTTGGCCGAAGGTGCTTTTTTGGCCGAAGCCGAAGCCGAAGCTTCGGTCGGACACTAAAAATTATTTGTTTTCGTGAATATTGTATCAATTTATGTTTTTACACTTACAGCCTTTCTTTATACATTTAATTTGTGTGTTTATAATTAAAATGGCTACCATTTAATTGTATATTCTAAACTGTGCTTCAAAAAATTAGTATTGGAATTCTAAATCTAGCTCATTGACTTAAGCACTATATGGAAATAAATCCGTTACGTCGTCTAGTAAAGGTGAAAATGGTCTAACAGTGTGTAACAAAATATTTTTATAATAATACTCATATAGATAAAAATAAATGAATGCAATAGAATTCAAATTGTTTAATGAGAAATGGATATCCTAAGAGAAGTTAAATCGAGTTTATCAATGCAATTCACGAATTTATAGTAACCACATTTCACAATGAAATCATTCCAATTGGTATTATTTATTACTAACAAGCAGTGTTGCCCCCAAGGAATTAAAATATTAATATTTAATGTATGGCAATACAATGGAAACGAATGTGTCTACATTTCCATGGCTTGTCTTAAAGTATGTATGGGTGCTAGAAAATGTCATTGAACTACCTTATTTTTTAATTGTGGGCTGGCAACATTCCTCTAGAAATTATTGGTAATTGTTTGCTAAAATGAATCTAACTTGTGTATTATTGAGACAATCCGCTTAATTTATTGAAATAAAAAATATAGATAAACAAGACTGGTATGTTTTTTGCATCTTTAATAATATATACCTATTAACTCAAGAGTAGATATACATAATACTGTCACTGTTTTTTTTTTATACCACTTAGGTGGCGCACAAGAATACGGCCCACCTGATTGTAAGAGGTCACCGTAGCCTATAGCCGCTAGCAATACCAGGGGTATCACTAACGGGGTGCCAACCATGTTGTTTATGAGGACTCACTGTGCTAGCAGCAATACTACTAGCCCAGCGTATCCTCGTGGAGCACTGGCAACCTTACTTACCGCAGAAACACTACATCAAGTAGTGTTATTTCACTGCGGTCTTCTGTAAGGCGGAGGTACAGTCCCCAGTCGGGCGGCTCCAATTTAATTGGGATAACCCACGGGAAATCCCAAATCGCCCTACCTCTCTTGAATTAACATAGAATAGACCAATAATTATGTAGGACTATATCGCAAATAAAACTAGCTGACCCGACAGGCGATGTGCTGTCTTAGCAATTACACAATAGCAAAAAAGACCTTTAGTTTATCGCGAAATTAAAAAGGTACCGGTATTTTTTTCTTTTCATGAGAACAAATAAAAAAGAATTAGCGAAATCGGTCCAGCCGTTCACGCGTGATGCCGTCACCAAGGGAAATAGGGTGTCTTTTATATATAGAAATATAAAACCAAAATATTAGTAGTAAATACATAATTTATTTCCTATATACAAAAAAATCTATATTATTTACAATTTGATTATTACGAAAGTATATAATTACCAAAATAAACAACAGACAAAATTACAAGTATTTCACATCAATATACCAGCAATATTGATTTACCGTATTTATACGTCCAACCATGATTCAGTCTAAATAGGCAATTTTATTTATGTACATTGAAAACAGTAACTAGGTAGGTTTTCGATTTTTTTATTAATCCGTCACATATTCATTAATAAAACCGTAAAATTATTAAAATACTTATGTAAATATTTTGCACTTAAAAACTTTTACAACCTCTTCACAAACTTGATAACAGTTTTCTAATTTCACTCAACAATATCATAAATATAAAACTTCATTCATACCACTTTATTGCACCAATTTTATTGCCCTATTACTGACTGGCAACTAGTATATTTTTAATACGTATTAAGGTAACACCGGAACCGTGGCCTATGCTTGCAATACCAGGCTACCAGCTTTTCTCAAGTGCTTTGCCAATTACTGTTGAGAATACTCACATACTGGCAACATACAATATATATTCCTGTTGTATTGTCTGGAAGAGATCACATCTTGTGATAAGGCCGTCAATTGTACCGGTTTATAATGTATTTTATGTCACTCAGTTATTGATTTTGGTGTACAATAAAGAGTTATCTATCTATATATTTCTTACTGCCAGCATGATATATCCTGGAACTCTGGAAAACCTTACTTACACACACCTTGAAATCTTTCTTGCTTGCTTCTTAAATACTCAACACAATCATTATTATTACCTACCATAAAATAAACAGGCCACAGACGCCTATATCGCCCATATCAATTAGCCCCGGGACTCTGTCATTGTAATAATTATAATTTTGCTTATGAATTATTAAAAATAAATATTTATCTAGTTGCCAGTTAATAATGGTTCCTTACTCTGTCCTGAGTAAATGCTCCACAGCACATGTGCAGAGCTCAGATTATAAACAACCACAGTTAATTAATCCTGCCCCACTCAAACTTAACAACCATACACTCTATTGAGATTTACAACCCCACCTTTTGGCACGTCAATGCATAGAGTCTATAACATTTGGTATTTTACTTAAATAATAGTCATGATCGTACCTCGTGACCAGCACACCGTCCGTGACTTTAAGGTTACCTTCTGGGGAGTAATCTATATCGTGACCTGTTGTTGTGGTCATCCTGCCACCGACGGCTTTGATGATGGCATCACCAGCACACAAGTCCCATTTCTTTATCACTGTTGCGTGTAAATACACGTCGTATGTGCCGTTTACCACCTCCATGACCTTAAAACCAGCTCCAGCTGCCGGAGTCACTACAGTCTGTGGTCCAAATGCCTGTCTGGCTAGCTCGGCCACTTTTCCTGGATGAGACCTGGACACAACTACCCTTGGATGCTCCTTGTTCTCCTCTTTCTGTAAAATATTAAGTTTTACATTACAAACATGTAAAAACATATTGTATAGGTGGCAAACAAGCATACAGCCCTCCTGATGGTATAACTGGTGGACTGTAGTTTTTGAGTATATTCATTACGGACAATTTATACATATATAGGGATATAAGTCCCCTAAGCTTACTGGTCTGACTGTAGGGTCAGACCAGTACGCTTACTGCTTCAGACTACAGTAGAGGATGTGAATGCATTTATGTTTAAAAAAATATGAAGGGGTCAAAACTGAGGACTATATAGGTAAAAATTAAATTATAAGGCTTGATCAAAAAAACTTGATAAACAAGGACACTTGTGATATGTTATTCAAGAGGATATACATACATTTCTGATAATTTGAACATTTATTTGAAACAGACTATAGATTAGCATATGTGTGTGTTTACAGTTTGTGTTTATACAGTTGGTTTTCAATGAAAAATCATGTTATAGTCAATATTGCTGTGATATGCCTACCAAGTTTAGTGGTAAATAAAATTAGGTACTAGATAGATAACTTACATTTTTACATTAAAATTTCTACAACCCCCTACATTAAATGCATAGGATAGCAAATGAAAATGAAAGGCAGTGTGGCAGATTTTTCGGGAAAAGTTCTGTCTAACTTAACTGAAACATCTAAAACCTTGTTATTGTGAGGGGTGCTGTATTTTAGGCTTTTATCTCTTTCCTTTTCCAGTTTAAATAGAACCCTATGATTGACTCTAGTTCATAGGTATATAAGTGAAAAACAAACAAACAACATCCACACACCGGAATTACTATATAACAAACATTTACTCCTACTCATTGAAAACCAGAAATATTATTTCAGAGGTGCCACAGCAATGGCAAATGGAAAATATTAATAAAAAAACAAAAATATTATTAAAAATAGTAGTGTAAAATAGTTGTAACAATTATTAACTCACATGGACAACATCAGCAATGTTATTGGATGTCTTCTTAGTGTACCAGCCCCAGTAGGTGCGAGGAGGGAACGGGTAGTGAACCACACCTATGATTGGTATCCCTCGGATTGCAACACACACCATAGTCGTCACATACTGGTAAAGTCCCTCTGAAGACAATAATTACACTATAAATGATGCCAATTCCCTTGTTCACCTGTCTCAACTAAAACTTAACTAAAATAATTATTATTCTGTTGTTCATTGAAACTAGCTTTAATAGTTTTGACAGGACTACATTTTTAGACACAGGACTACATTTAGGAACACTAAAATTTAATAATTCAGTTCTAAGCTTAACATTAGTGTAATTTAGACTAAAGTGTTACAACTTACAAGAGAATTGACACCCATATCTTAAAAATGGATTTCAAACAATCCCACCACTAAAGGTTGAAACAGGGTTTCAGAGGTGAAATTATGGTAGTGGTGCTATACATAAAATTAAATTGTTAAGCATTTAAGCAATCATTATGATTATAACTTATTTGAGCTATAAGCATGCACCCATAAAATCATTAACCTGCCTAACTTTAAGTTGTTTTGTTGATCTGTAAGTCATAATACTCACTACAAGGTACATATAATTTGAAATGTATTTTTTATTTTGTATTACAGGTTAGTTTCCTGCTAGGAATTGTAAGTATACATTTATGCTAAACAAAGCATCACATTTTCAAGAGTGAGAAGATACCTTTGTAGTGTCAACAACAGGCAATTGATACTTCAGTGTTGAAAATGTCCCTAGGCAATGGTAACTGCTTAGGCGAGCGGACCTTATTCTTTTTGCCACTGTAGTTTTAATAAAGAAATCTTATCTAGGTTAGTTGGAGAGGAGATGCCTAAAAATATAGTTTTATTAATACCGGTGTACTCCTGAGTAGCATCCAAGGGATCGATCCAAATGGTAACATCCTTCGCGTAAACATGTTCATCATTCAACAGTTCTATAATCCGATGGTCGAGGTCCATGTAAATCTTCTCCGTATTAAGCACAGGCTGCTGTTGGCAACTTGCCTCGCCTTTGGAGTGCTCTTCTGATACCACATTCAACTTAGGGAACGTGTTTTTCAAGGCGTAGAACATCGCGCAATGAGAAGCGTAGTCTGCGTCGGTCACGGGGTCGTTGGCCCCTTCCAGCGTTTTACCCTTACTCTTCACATTTAATTCATGGTTTTTGCCTTCTATCACCTTCTTCCCGCCTCGTTCTGCCGCCTGAATCGACGCTTTTAAAAGGCTCTTTAAATTAACTAAGTCACTTTTGTCTGCAGGGTAACTCGCGCCACCCGTTCGCCAATATATTATAAGAAATAATATAAAAACTAGTGAGAAGCAAGCAAATTTATTTACTCTTAACGTGCCACCAAAATTCATTTTTAATAATATTATTTTGATGTAAAACGTGGATAATTTAGACAGTGCTGAATCTAAAATAATTACACTTGACAGTTCACTTAAGAGTTGAGTGACTGACTGACTAGAGACTGTCATTTTCGCAATATTATGACAAATGACAATGCATATTATGACAAATGACAATGACATTTGGGCGTAATGACCATAGACAAGATAACTTTGTTTGCGAGTTTTACACATATAGGATACATGTCTATTTGAACCGAAAGAAATCAATGTTTTTTTTTATGTTTACTCATTTTGTATTGTTAATAATGCTGACAATTTATTATCAGACCACATAGAGCATTCAGATCATTGCATTAATGTGTAGTTTCAAGGTTAATCCTAATTATTGCATAGTAGGTATTCGTTACGTTGATAAATCTGTTTTGAAAAGGATTGCCTCCATTCCATTCCACAGATCTGTGTAATGTTTATAAGTCATTTAAACAATACACATCTTTAATCTGTGGTGGCTGGCGAAATTTTTTGGTATAGTTTTTGTTTACCAATTTCCCAAGCCAATTTTTTTCATGGATTTGAGACCCATGCGATATTTTCGTGTATTTTCAGTATGTGCATATCATAATCAGTATTCAGTATCTTGAGAATACTAGTAAACAAACAAATATTCAATCACCATACAATTTATAACTCATGTTTGTCTAGTAGACTAGCAAATTGAGATTCTTGGTTGGGTTCTTGGATTATAAAAATCAAAGGTTGGGTTACTTTGCTTCGAAAATGGGATCATACCACAAAAAATCTTCAGAATGGTTCATAGACCAGCTAAATGTGGAGAATGCGAAACTTGTGGCTTTCGTTTTAGTTCTCGGATTCATTGGCTATCATGGTGTGCTGCATCTCAGATACGGTGAGTCCTATTTGCTCTCTCAGATCAAATAAAAAGGTAGTTAAGTAAGGTAGGATTTGCTTTAGACGATGAAACGCCGGTCAATCTAAAAACTAATTAAACTACGCGTAAAAAAAATATCTTACCATCAGGTAGGCTGTATGCTACTTGGCTACTTTAAGTTTAGAGTAACAAACGGATATCTTAATTAAATTGGTTATTATAACAGTAGATACATATCATTGCGCTTTTAAGTGCCTCATGGGGTAGGCAGAGAGTATAGATGGAGGGCTATTCCATCCTCAACTTGAGTATATGAGTAATATTTAATTCATTAGCTCAGAGTAGATAATATTTCATTATTAAAATAAGGTTTTATTGTATTTATGATATATTTTCAGGACCTGACTCCTGCACATGGCTCCTGACGTCAGGCCGATACAAGGGTGATCATGAGTGGCAACCATACGGATGTATGCTTCACAAATATTCCAAGACGTAAGTCAGACTAAAACACATTGCATGCATATCAGTCATCTTTAAAATATTTTATTTTAATCTAAAGTGATATAAATTGGACTTGAAATATATATTTATTTTCATAGCTGGGATTGCAACTTTTTGTATAGCTACTTAAATAGCTAAGCTTGACCTACAGCTATTTAAGTACTACTACTATCCCCTACTATCCATTCTAGTGGAAGAAGTCATAACTGGTCCAAAGAAAGGAAATGGAAGAAACTAATTGTATTATTTGATTAAAAATTAAAATTAAAATTAATAAAAAAAAATTATGCCTATCCTAACTAGGCCTCAATTAAATGACCCCTTGACATGAAAACTAGATCCATCATATTCGTAGGTTGTGTATGGCACATAACATAACAATTTATCAGTGTTATGTTCAAGTATCAGGGAGTGTGCATTATCTACAGCAAATATAGAGGTAGATGACAGATAGATGATGATGATGATAGATAGATGACAATGATTCATCAATAACAAAGCATAAAAAAATAATTATCATGTAACTTTAGTACTTGTGATGAACTGCCATACATCAAGTACAAGAACAATAGAAAGTTAAGGAGGGTGCATGGTAGATAAAGCTGTTGGATGACAGATGTTAAACATCATATGGGATATCTGGCAACCTCACTTGTTTCTAACAAGCTTTTATTTAATTTCACATGTCCAATGTGTTTTTAAATCTTGCAAGTTAATTTTGATCCACTTGCCAGTATCCAATTCGGCTGAAATATGGCATACACTTTTGGGTCCCGTGACAATGCACGATTACCTAAATGCCACCATTTTTAATTCAATATGGCGGACGTAACAAAATGAAGCTTTTACATTTCCACAGTAACCTCTTTGATATGGGTATCAAATTAAAGGTCTTGATGACGGAAATAGAGTAAGTAAATTGACAGCATTCCAAATCCAAATGGCAACCGCCGCAATGTGGGGATATATTATTTCCACTTTAACCCCTATGATATGGGTATCAAATGAAAGATTGCTTGATAATAGAATAAAATCTTAAACAAAAAGAATCTTTATTTCACCTACTTGTTATTTGTTTTACAGTGACGCGAGACGGTGCCTGCGTTACTTAGCGTTTTGGGGCAAGTACAATAGCTTTGCGTTCATCGGGGACTCAAGACTCGAGCAATTGTATGAATATTTTATAGGTGAGTGATGGATCCTGATAGATAATGATTCAAGGTGTCACAATCAATATATATTTTGCAATAATAATATTACTTTGTATATGTCATGACCGTCCATAATTTCAATAAAAATCTTTTTTTTATACCACTAAGGTGGCAAACAAGCATACGACCCACCTGATGGTAAGCCGTCCCCGCAGCCCTAGACGCTTGCAACACCAGGGGTATCTCTGGCCGACCCTAAAAAACTTCTGCATAAATATAAGTTTTTATATAATTTGCTTTATTCCCCTTAAATTAATTCCATAAACTTCCATGTTGTTACGTCGAAGTAAATGGAATTAATTTAAGCGGAATAAAGCTAATTATATTAAATGTTGTATTTTATAAATATGAATTTCCGCAAAGATTCCCTGATTCTATTCAAAATATTATTATGCATTAATGTTACCAAATTACGGCAGTGGTAAAAAAAGCCGTGGTGGCCTTGTGGTTGAAGCAACAGGCCTGTCATCTGATGGGCCTAGGTTCGAATCCCAGCCTGTACCAATGAGTTTTTCTAAGCTTAAGTACAGTGATTAATCACACCATGAGCTTTTAAAAAGAGAGGTAGGGCGATTTGGGATATCCCGTGGGTTATCCCATTTAAATTGGAGCCGCCCTACTGGGGACTGTACCTCCGCCTTACAGAAGACCACAGTGAAACAAAAAAAACACTACTTGATGTAGTGTTGTTGTGTTTCCGCGGTAAGTAAGGTTGCCAGTGCTCCACGAGGATACGCTGGGCTAGTAGTAATGCTGCTAGCACAGTGAGTCCTCATCAACAACATGGTTGGCACTCCGTTAGTGATACCCCTGGTATTGCTAGCGGCTATAGGCTACGGTGACTGCTTACCATCAGGTGGGCCGTATGCTTGTGTGCCACCTTAGTGGAATAAAAAGAAAAGGCTGTATGTTTACCATGTGTACCATAATATAAGTACATGTCAAATATTCTTCATGAACATAAACCTCCTTACAGGAGTGCTGAAGACGAGACTCGATCTGGATACGTCGTACTCTACGATAGATCATCGCATGCCCAACTATACTTACGTGGACAACAAGCTGCGGCTGTCAGTCACCTTTATGTGGAGCGACGACGTCTCCAAGACTATGGTCGACCAGTTCAGGGCGTGGTGAGTGCAAATCAGCCTTTGTTTAACACACACGCACACGTAAATGCACACACACACGCACACGCACATACACAAACAGAGATACAGACACACACGCACACGCACATACACAAACCGAGATACAGACACACACAAATTCACATATAGAACTGAAACTGATCATCGGACATTTTGGTGAGCATTCATGCTCTCAAACAAAAATGTGGTTCCCGAGGAACAGTAGCACCATGCGGGCGAAGATGCGGGTAAAGGCTAGTGTTACAATATGATGTCAAGTAATTTTTGTTGGTTTCATTAAAACAACCGGCTGAGTGCGAGACTCGCTCACTGATTTCCGTACACACTTGTAGTTAAAGTAAAAGAAAGCGAACTTCAAATTAGGTCATTATTCGTTGGTGACTCAACGGCGCGACTCAGGTTTTTTTTTTTTTTAGTTTCTGATTTTTTGCTTTACTTGTGCTGTAAGAAACTGCTTCTTGCCAAATTTCATGATTCTAGGTCAACGGGAAGTACCCTATAGGTCTTGATTCCCTTGTGAAATCGCAAAATATGCGACATAAACAGCCATATATTGTCTTCATATTGATTTAGAGGTTTGATATTTTCACAGCTGAAAGAGACCATAGACCCGGGTATTTCATATTTATTGCGTTTTTGAGATAAAGGTCTTGACAGACAGACAGACAGATGGATAACAAAGTGATCCTATAAGGGTTCCTTTTTTTCCTTTTAAGGAACGGAACCTTAAAAAGGACATAATTTTTTTTTTGTTGCAGGCAATACGCGCCACGCCCTCCGTCGTTGATAGTGGCAAGCACTGGCCTCCAAATGCTGAAGAGCCGCAACACTACCGAGCTGGTACTGGAGGAATACAAAAGGAACCTTACGCGGTTGGTGCAGGCCATAGATTCGCTGGCGGGGCGTCATACACAAGTGCTATGGAAGCTTCTAGAACCTGTGGACGCAGCTAAGGTGAAGAATAAGATCAGCAATACTGATATTGATGCGTACAACAAGGCGGCCATTGAGGTGAGACTCAGGTATACATATATGATACTAGCTGTTACGACTGCATTTGTTTAAAAACAAAATATCTCTCATGTCCTTCCCCAGGGTATAATCTATCTCCTTGTAAAATATTATTACGATCTGTTCAGCCGTTTAGTCCTGAAAATTATTTTTGTTTTATAAATGTTTCAGATCCTAACTCACAGCGCTGCTAAGATGTGGTGGTCTGCGCGACTGATCGCAGGCGGCGCGGGGTCGGTCGGGAATGAGGGGAGGTCTGTGTTTATTGGTAACTAGCGGCCCCGGCTTCGCACTGGTAGACATAGTTTCGGAGCATAGACATTTATCAAATTTTTTGTCCACCCGTGAGGGGCCGGGGCGGGCAGTTAGTATAATATATAGCCTATGTTACTCAGTGATAATTTAGCTTTTGACGGGGAATAAATTTTTGAAATCGGTCCAGTAGTTTCGGAGCAATACAAACCCCCAAAAATACAAATCTTTCCTCTTTATAATATTAGTGTAGATGTAGATATGTCTTTTATAGCTTCACCTGTATGTATGTATGTACAGTCTGGCAAAAAAGGGTAGCGAAAACTAGTGGCGTTATGTGTCGTTCGTATGTCAGCCCACCGCAGCTCGTATAGAGCATGCACCGTCTTGATTGGTTTGTTTACAGTACACGTCATAACATGGATTACATTTTGTAAAGGTTGCCAGTAGACAGGAATGATGTTCCGCTTGTAGACTACTTTGACAAGCTATATCTATCAATCAATGTAATGGAATTTTTAAACGTAATTTACACCAACTTATAGACGGCTAATAATAATAAAAAAAATTACATGTATAAGGACCGATGACTAAAATAATTTAGTAGTTTTATCCCAATATTCTGATAAGGATAATCAGGGTAATATTGGCGTGATTTTTAACTTTTTAAAGTAATAATTAATTGGAAGTGAAAAGTGATTCTGCCGCTCTTCAGGAGTGGAGGGGGCGAAGGCCTGGCGCTGAGCCCGACGGCGCTGAAGCACTGTGCCCAGGTGCTGCTGAACATGTTCTGCAACGACCACATGAACTACAACGACGGCAGCTGCTGCGCGCAGCCCGAGGCGCACACGCCGCTGCAGATACTCACGTTCGCACTCTTCATGTTCTGGTGAGACCGGCTCACTAACATATTCTTTTTTTTTATAAGGTGGCACACAAGTATACAGCCGACCTGATGGTAAGCAGTCACCGTAGCCTATAGCCGCTAGCAATACCAGGGGTATCACTAACGATACAACCCTGCCGTTGATGAGGACTCACTGTGCTAGTAGCATTACTACTAGCGCAGCGTATACTCGTGGAGCACTGGCAACCTTACTTACCGCAGAAACACAACACTACATCAAGTAGTGTTATTTCACTGCGGTCTTCTGTAAGGTGGAGGTGCAGTCCTCAGTCGGGCGGCTCCGATTTTGATGGGAAACCCACGAGAGATCCCAATTCGCCCTACCTATCTATTTTTCATTCGCATGTTCTGCGTTCTCACAAGGTAATTAAAACCTATAAGGTACACCTACCCGTCGACTTTGAATCATGAAATTACCCGATTCCCCGACTATTTGTACTGTAACCCGAGCAAGAATATTTTTCGACTTCGTATTCGTATCGCTTTCGACTATTTTTGTATGGGAAAATTAACAGCGCTGCGCCGGCGAAAAGTGGAACTAAAATTTCGTACGAACATTTCGACATTTTAAGAGCATACTTGCGTCTCTTTTCACGAATTTACTCCCACTGATTGCAGGAACGTCAGAGTAATGATGTTATAGATGTGATACATCATACTTATATTATAATTGAAAGTATGTAAGAATGGATGTATGTCTGTTGCTCAGTCACGTTTAAACGGCTCAACGGATTTGTATGTAATTTGGTACTCGTATAGTTTATAATCCAACACATAGGATGCTTTGTACCACGGGAGAGTGTTAGGTACCTCTGGGATTCTAAGCTCAACGAAAGAAGTGGCGGGATGAAGCCAGTCAAAAAAAAAAATTTAGCGCAGTGGTGTCTTCGATGCGGTACCTGTGGCGCTGGTCGCAGACTATCCAGCAGCGGCTCGGCGGCTACAGCCTGGTGGCAAGCGGTCACCTGGCCGCCACTCCCTGCGCCGTACCCTCGTCCCCCCCCACCTCCCCCCTCGCGGCCGTCGCCAGGCTCGGCATGATCGTGGCGTACTTCTACCTCTGCGACCGAACCAACTTCTTCATGAAGGAGAATAAGTACTACTCCGAGTGGAGCTTCTGGCTGCCCGTCGGGTATGTCTTCGCTCTGGGACTGTTCTTCACTGAAGAGTCGCGGTCTAATAGGTGAGTCGGTTTTGTTATATACAATTGTATGTACCGCTATACAGGGTGTTACAAAACTACCCGTCAAGTCGAAAGGAGGTTAAATGGGGCCATTCACGATATTTAAGAACGTTAGTAACGCTGTATAGCATACCTCAAATAATATTATTTTCACTGATGTGCAAACCCTATTTCAGTAAAATTTAAGAGTAAACTACTTAAATAATCAGGTTCCCTGACATGACAGCTTACTAGCGTTGACAAAATTTATGACTGGTAATTAATTATATTTTTACGGGGCATTTTGTAACACGTTGTATGTCATTTGGCTGCGACATTGGGAATTTGATTTGGACATTGTTGAAAATTACTAGTACTTCTCCGACGCTCAGACGTGTTCAGGTTTTGTCATGATGTTTTCCTTCACCGTAAAGCTCGTGGTGTGACTTTAGCTTCTTTATTTAGTCTATGATGGCCTATGGATGCTTGCAACACCAGGGGTATAACTCGCGCGTTACCGACCCTTCAGAAATCTCTTCACATCCTTGAAGAATCCCATGCTATACTCCTTTGGGAAAACCACGATTGCTAACCAAACAGAATTACTACATTCTATGTGTGTAGGCTGCCTAGAATAATTTTAAGCACTGAGGCACTATTACGTTCTTGAATTTTTTCTCAGACGTATTCAGGTTTACTTTTTTTTTTGTTAAATTAGTCGTAATCTTGCAGAGTCCTTCACCGTGAGCAAACGAACGAATGGAAAGGCTGGATGCAGCTGGTGATCCTGGTGTACCAGGTGACGGGCGCCAGCAAGGTGCTGCCCATCTACATGCTGGTGCGCGCGCTGGCCTCGGCCTACCTGTTCCTGGCGGGCTTCGGCCACTTCTACTGGGTGTGGAGCACCGGAGACACCGGCCTGGTGCGATACTTCCGGGTCGTGTTCCGGCTGAACTTCCTCACGGTAGTGCTGTGCCTCGCCATGAACAGGCCATACCAGTTCTACAGCTTCATACCGCTAGTCTCCTTCTGGTTTACTTTGGTCAGTATTTCATTTCATAATGTATGTATAACTGGTTGTACCATGTTGGGCGCCAAAATATCACTACTAACTGTAGTAACATTTTGGCGCCCAACAAGGGACTACCAATTAAACTAGGTGTCATTTTGGGAGCCATAGACAAGAATATTTATGACTATTTTTAGATACATACTGGTGAAGCTATGTAATAAAATTATGTCGAAAAACACGCTTCCAGATGTTCGCGATATTCGCCCTGCCCCCGCACATAACGCCATCGTCGAGCCACACGCTGGATTCGAAGCCGTACCAGTACCTGTACATAGCGGCCAAGATCCTCGGCTTGCTGAGCATAGTGACCGTGTTGTACATGAGCGAGGTGTTCTTCCAGAAGATCTTCGTCACCCGCCCGTGGAAGGCTCTGTTCGTCAACTCCGACGACGATATACACCAGTGGTGGCTGCAGTGGAAGCAGGATCGGTTTGTCTCTTTCATTTGTCACTATTTATTATATCACTATCACTTTGTTACTGTTTGTCATCATTTGTCACTGTTGGACTACGTTTGGCGCTAGCTGTCACCTTGTAACACCATTTGACACCTTGTAACACCATTTGTCACCTTGTAACACCATTTGTCACAATTTATCATTTGGCACACAGATAAACCATCAGTTGAGTTTAATATATTTTTAAAATAGTTTGTTTTCTCCTAATTCCAAATGTCTGTGCTCTAGCTAGACCAAAACTTGATAGTATTGTTCAAAACAGATTAAACCTTATACAAAAAACAGAACGTAACCTAGTCGTAGATAAAAGATCTGACCCATACCGAAATCATGTGAGAGCGTGCCAAGAATACTGGCAGCATTGCCACGCTGTATAGCAATGCTGATTCTTATAGTATAATAAATGTTATCGTTTTTTCATTTCAGATACTCAATGGCGTACGGGATAATATTCGCGCTGGCGTACCTTCTAGCGCAGCGATACAAACTGCTAGACGACAATACGTACAGCAATCTTTTCACGCCGGGCATTTCGCTATCGGCCACCCTACTAGCGTTCATAGGCATCGGCAGCTACGTTACCTTCACATTCTTCTGCACAAACACTTTTGACTGCAACGAGATCCATAGCTACGTAACATTTGTACCAATCCTTAGCTATATTATCCTGAGAAATGTGTCCGGGGCCCTGCGCATGCGCCATTCTAGTCTCTTCGCCTGGTTTGGGACCATCACTCTGGAGCTTTTCGCCAGTCAGTCCCACATTTGGCTCGCGGCCGACACTCACGGTGTATTAGTTTTGGTCCCCGGAGCTCCGGTATTGAATTTGATAATTACGTCTTATATTTTCGTATGCACGTGTCACGAGATACATAAGTTGACGGCTGTTATCTTGCCGTACGCTGTTCCGGACGATTGGAGGCTTGTGCTCAGGAATTTCATCATTTTTCTAGCTGTTTTAGTACCTATCGGTATACATGATGGTATGTTTTAAAACTAAAAATCTGTCTGAAATCGGAGACATAATTTTTGCGACTGCAAAATCTGTCTAGACGTACATAAGCTAAAAAGGCTATGGCTGACACTGGAAATATTTTTTGGGACTGCAAAATATATGTCTAGGTGTACTTTAAAAGTAGTTGGTACATTTTAAGACAGTCAAAAAATATGCTTTTCCATTTAGCCCTGATTAGGCACTTTTGAAGGTCCAAATTACCGGCAGTTTAAAAAAATAAAATAAAATTGTGGTTAGCCAACCGCCCGCCACTTCGACTGCGTTATTTTTTTATGTTCCCTAGGGATTTATAATAAGGATTAAAAGTATTATATATCCTTCCCTGATTCTCAAGGAACTTCCATACCAAAATTCACCAAGATCGGGTCAGCCGTTTAGTAGTCACATGGTAACAAACAGACAAAGAGAGCGAGCAAGTGTGATTCATTTAAACTGGCTGTCATGCTGTAAAATATACCTTAAGACTTTGAAAATAAAATTTAATTTCAACTGCTGCGATTTGATAAGCTTTATGTTGTAACTTTTTTTGAGTACATATACAATTATTTTAAGTACCAAATAGTAATTGGAAAATTTAAAATTCCAAACGAGTTGCTTTAATTTAAAATTATATTAAACGAATTTGATTCAGCAATTATTTTGAATCAGTGATCGTGCTTAAAGACCAAGTAACCAAGCATAATAAGCTAGTTTTAAACTTAAATATGCACGAAAGGATTTCTTTGATTTAATCACTATTATTATTTAAACCTCCTATAATATAAGCTGTGCATGAAGTACATAATGTAACAAATAAGTACATATTATGTAAATTTAACTTGTGAATTTATCGTGCATCTAGTCTGAAATTGATAAACTAAATTAATAATGTTAATTAAGAATAAATTTAAACAGGTACCTCCATGTATGAGAAGATCCCAATGGAATAGACAGCGATGTATCTAATGACTGTATATTTTTTTTCAATTAGATTGTCATTTGAAGATAATCATTATGTGTATGTCCAGTGACCTAGCAATGAATGGACTTCAAGTTTGCGCTCAAAAGTGTCCGGAGCTAAATACACACGCAAATCTCATTTTGTTCTACTATCTTAAGCCGAAAATTTTTACAAGAAAAATTAAGCTGTGCTGTAATGAGATAAGACTTTATTTTATGTGTTGTTCCATAGGTAAGCTTCGGACATTTGCGGCAAACATGACCATATATTATTTACACCATTGTGGATGTCTTACCTCCTAACTTCATCGCATCGTCTACTTGTACGCTTAGCTGCAAGTATAAAGTAAAATCGTCAAATTACTTTTGTGAAGTGTATGCTAACTTCACATTTGTGAAGTGTATGCTAACTTCACAGCACAACTTCACATTTGTGAAGTGTATGCTAACTTCACAGTTGTGAAGTGTATGCTAACTTCACAGTTGTGAAGTGTATGCTAACTTCACAGCACAACTTCACAGTTGTGAAGTGTATGCTAACTTCACAGTTGTGAAGTGTATGCTAACTTCACAGCACAACTTCACAGTTGTGAAGTGTATGCTAACTTCACAGCACAACTTCACAGTTGTGAAGTGTATGCTAACTTCACAGTTGTGAAGTGTATGCTAACTTCACAGCACAACTTCACAGTTGTGTTGTGAAGTGTATGCTAACTTCACAGCACAACTACACAGTTGTGAAGTGTATGCTAGATAGTTATTTAAACTGTTGTTTTTGTAAATAGTAGGTGATAAAAGTTTTGTCATATTTAATTAACGTATACCTTTTGTTACCTTGTAAATAATGTTAAGTACAGTCAACGTCAGACGAGAATGAGATTTGCTTAGTCAGGCCCTAATATGGCACTTGTGAATGAGTTGGGTGACCAAAGCCCTAAATGAGAAATGGTATGGTGGAAAAATAACCTAATATCTAAATAAGTGAATATTACTTTTGCCACAGTTCTATTTGTAGTGAGTTACAGGATAAAGATTTCTAGTAGAACCGATTGTAGGTATTTTTTTCCTTTATGTCCATTGTAAGTTGAAGGATTTTTTTGTGTACCTTAAATAATTGAAATGTACAATCTCAAAGATAATAAATGCGAATGTAAAAAAATAAGTTTTCTTTTATCTAATATGAATCGTATTAATTATTGCATGCCCAGCCAAATCTCGAAGTACCGAGTGCAGCAGTTACGAGGAGACTGCTGAATCCTTTCTAGTCTTAATCAGAGACTATTAGCGCCAATATCGATGGTAAAAATGATTTTTATCGTTTTTATTTTGCATTTAATGCCTAGCGTCCTGGTTGCTCAATATATTAGTGAACTTTACATAAATTACAACTCTTAAATACACACTCATTTTATTTTGCATCGTAGCGCGATGTTTGCCCAGACAGTGTAAATGTTGTGCAAAAAATTTAATCTACCCTCAAATATTATTTTCTTTTTTTAATATCCCTATTTATGTAGTGCAGTACTACGTTTTAAGTGTCTGTTTCCAGTCGGTCTATGGTTTAGTTTCTGATGTCTAGTGTCTGCTACGACCGTTTAGTTTCCTCCTTACTTTTAAACTCGTCGGTGTTTTTAGTTCTTAATACGTCAATATCGGAGAAGCAAAGAAATCAATTGCTATTTCAATTAAGATGATGACCTCGTACATGATAGTTTGTTTTATCATACATTTTTGTGATCGCATTGTTATAAATTAATAATATTTTAGACTGTAGCATTGGCTTTTCGCCATCAATATAAAGACACACGTCATATATTTTTGTTAAGACTTTTTATTTAATAAAAGACTAAACAATAACAAGCAAAATTTATTCTACCATTATTTTCGTAGTGAATAATATGTATTATTAAATAAAATTATAATTCATATACACCTTAACATACTGTGTAAAACATATTTACATAATATATCGATTCGCTTAGTGCTTACAATTAATCGAAACAAAACAGGTACTGATGTTAAAAAAAAACCGTGATTAATACTTGGCATTAAAGATTTTAGAACAGTTTGAATATCACTTGCAGCTTTAGGTTTATAAAAAGAATAAATATTTCCGTTTAAATATTATCGCTACTTATTGGACTTTTAATGGATTATAATTATTTTGGAACGCATACTTTTGCGGCTTTGAAAATAATTTAAAAGTATAGAAAAAGTTTCAAACGTCACTTTAACGAACTAAAGTAGCAGAAAAGATAATGTTGACATTCAGTAAAATTGCAAAACTTAACGTGAACGGATCCTATCTCAAATGAACCCTTTCCGAAAATATCTTATTTAGTCTGCGGAGATGAGATGGTCATATATTTTTAACATAATTCAGGTTTTTATTTGAAGAAGCAAGAGCCAATCAAGTTATATGTGTGCGGTTGATATTGCAAATTGAAATATTAATGTCATATATATAAAGTTCAATTTGGTAAACCGCTCCACTTGATACCTCACAACATTTTGTGGAATCTTAGCTACTCCCTACGCTAGCGTTCAATCTAACTTCGAACAACTAGGCATTTATCAAATCAATAACAAAATTCTTCCGTGAATACAGAACAGTATAATGAAGAAGAATACGTGTTGTAGATTAAAACGACAGTAGTGAAAGCTCAGAGCTCTGGTAGAAGGTTCCTAAAGGTAATTTGTGGGTTCTTAAAGGTGCGTCCAGACAACAGTTACCAATTTCCAATTTTTAGAGGGCAACATCCGATAACCTATAGTTATGTGTTGTAAGTATATGTTGCCGTGTTAAGTAAAGTTGCGTTGTATGTTACAATAAATATACATTCTGGTGCCCCACAAAAAGTAGGTGTAGTGTGGATGCACCTTTAAGTGCCACCGCACATTTTAAGACATTCGCATACTCAGTAACGTTACTTGCTTGACTTTATCGAAAACGCATTTCTTCATAGATATTATCTACAAGGACTCAAACAAAATCTTTTGATACTAACTGAACTGACCTAGCTGCACTCTTTCATTCCCTTTGATTATATACTTACTTATATATAAATGTATATGTTATAAATGGGCTTTTGATGGGTCCAGGCTACCCCAGACGCACGTCGACCCTTGGGATCTTTTGTGCTGCACACAAGTATATAATCAAAGTTCATTCCGTTTCTACACGCATCTACATTCTACGTTTATCATTAGTTTCATCACGCCGCTTTTAAGGTAGGCAGAGAGTATAGAGCGCCATTTCACTCTCGACGTGCACACCTCTATTGCTTTATCAGAGTTATTTCTAGAATAATAATTAATTAAGGTACTTTACAATATCATGTCATAAATATTACGAAAGTATTGCTCACAATAATTGGGTGCTCGCACAAACGACGTTCACATACAATTTGGACGAAATGACAAAACTACTCGCCATTATTAACAATTCAATATTTTTTAGTTTCACTAGCATGCATAATTTCATGATAGTCTAATTTGACATAGCAGTAAAAGATTGTTATGTCAAAACGTAGCGGTTGTATTCTAAGTAGTACCTACTGATCACCCTCTATGTATTCGTAAGACAAATTTAGACTGCCATTTTGCCATCTGGTCCACAGTTTAAAAAACAGTAAAGTTACAGAAAAAAAAAAAAACAATTGATAAAAACAAGAAATAAGGTGCTTACATTTTATAAGTCAAAAATGGGTAATGTAGATTAAATAGTATTGAAGAAAATGTTTTTTACTGTACAATTTACCTATATCATTTAGCAGCACTATCGCTTTCAGTTCCGAAGGCACGGATTCATCAAATGACAGATCTTAACAATTAATGTAAAACAAACGAAACGTTACAAGATCCACCGACGGAACACGAAACGAATATAGCAACGATTTTAAGAGTTAAGTTTTAGAAAATCAGTCTCAAGAACAGGCCATTATTTATCGTATTTTATATTTAAATACTATTTTATAATTACGCGCCCTAAGCAAAGAATATTAAATGGCAATGAGGTAAACACTATAACTAATTATAAAGTTTAAATTAAGTGCGATATTTAGTTGGGCATAGATAAAAAAGTTTTCTAAGTAGCATTAATCAATAAAAAAATGCAGCTTACATTTGTTTTGTAACATCCAAATCTTTCTGGTACCCATGCCCAAAAATTTTAGAAATACCAAATCAAAGTTGCAGACATGTTGCGAAACAAGCTATTTTGAAAAATTCCTAGAAAGTCTAGTATATTTTATGTAGTAAGTTCTGACATGTGATTATATAAAGAAATACATACATATCTAAACACATCAACTTAATATTATTATTATAAATATAGTACCTAAGTAGATACAACATAGAAACCAACGAAACGAATAACATTTTCACCACGACTCGTCGTGCACACAAAGATAAAGATCAGTCTTTGAACAGTCAAATCACAAAACTTATTGCTGTATAATAACGTTCTAGACTAGAAGGCTCTAAAGGACTAAGGTTCTTTTAACAGGGACACATTTTATACAAAAAAAAACAGACACACTACAAACTGGTCAATTGGTTTAACTTTGTGTGTTTAGTATCTAAAATCGCCAGTTTTTATTTAGATAAATAGATATTCAAAGCTAAAAAAAAAACTAAAATCTTACACACAAAAAAAAAAACACAGTAATAGCACAAATAAGGGACAAAAAGTATAAAGATGCTTTTAGGTACATGTTCAATAAGCTAGATTCTAATTAAATTTCAATGAGCTATGGTGGTATTGAATATAATATCTACGGCATTCTATACGTGTACTCTACTCTAATGGGGCTATTTTACCAATGCATTTGATGTTATGACTATTTTAATAGAAAAAGTGGAAATAAATATGAAAGAGGAAGAGACTGAAGAAGTTACATATTTTAATATTATTCTTAGTTATAGATAAGTAATATTATGTTAACTAGGTAATATTGCAGTCAACTAATCTATTGGTGCGTCAGTACAAGTTATATTAGTTCACAGTAATACATATCTTACCACTTGAGTGCTTAAGTTCATACATAATAGTTGTTAAGTAGTAATTGTGCATCTGGTATACCGATTAAAGTTTTTTTGGGCCTTTATTTTTTTACTTACTTTCTAAACATCAACATCACTTTCTTAATCACAAGAAATAAAAGATTTTCTCTCATATTCCTCTATTTACAGTAACATAGTTATATTATTTTTTATTTACAAAATAGCAAAAAGTGCGCAAAAAACGATTTCACAAAATATGCATTTGAGCAATAAGTGTAATATATTTACAAAAAGCATATATTATGCATTGTTGTATTTATAAAAACAAAAGTACAAATCATCGAAATAATTGTATTTTACAATAGGTGTTATAACAAAATAACAATTTCTACAGAAAACACTATCGTAGGTACAGTTAAAGTACGAGGGTTCGTGTCGTGTCCTACAATATAAGCTAGTAACAATATAATTTATCAATCTACGAATTCCCTACAGACAAGTTATTGCTATCAGAAAATTATTTACAACAAGCATTACGCTTAGCTTTGAGACACCAAAACGTAACTGAAGGAAATGAAGTTCTATAAATTCCTAAATAACGCTTATTCAATAATGTATCTAATGTCGTGTCCCTTACCTTAACATATATACATATCACATTAGATTAGAATTTTGTATACTTGTCACTTTGACAGTTGTTACAATTTGAGAATGACCACCGTTTCAAGAAATCAAAATTCAATCTGAATTGTCGTGACCTGCAGCATTTAAAGTCCTCGTGTCCTCACTGATCAACGACCTGTCATACCGCCTTTGTCGAGTTATTTTAGGTCGTATACTACTGAGCAGCGGAACTGACGTCGCGTGACTTGGCAAACGATGTAGGTCCTTCCTCCCTTGCAGTAACGGTGAGGTGACGCTTGAAGACTCATCACCTTCATCGTCAGAGATGGCTGGGTAACTTTCTTTCATTTTTAAGCTCCGTTCTAGACGGCGGAGAAACCTGAAATGGTGAAATAATACGTATGTATACTCCAGATTAATATCTTGAGTTTTTTATTTCCACGACTGACGAAAATTCTGAATCGGTTTCACATTCAGAAATGGAATGCACGCGTAGTTTGTATTATAATTTTGATACTTATTATACTCACTTAGTTTTTATACTACAAACGTGGCAATCAATCGTACGGCCAGCCATGGTATAGTATGTTAAACAAGAACTTTGGCTACTAGAACGGAAAGAAGCATGGCAATGCATACTAGATATCTAATACAATATGATAAAAAAGAAAAGATTTAGGAGTACCTTATTTGGTTACTAATAGTCCTCAGTTTATTAATTTTGGGCGGTTTCTTGGAGTCCTCTGTCAGGTCCAAGCTCGAGGATATCTTGGATGACGTATCCTACAATATAATTAGATTTTACATAGACATCTAGCAGGGCCTCTATATTAACCATGCTGTTAAAAAAATAACCTTAAATTATATGCAGTAAGATTTACACTTAAATAGGAATTCCGATGAACTAGTCTACTGGAAATCGATGGTATGAAGTACTGCAGTGGAGAGGAGATAGCTAGTGGAAGTTAAAAGAATGGTATAAGACATATTTCTATAGTCTCATAATATAATTGAGTATATGGAAAGTTTATTAATTCTCTATAAATTGTAATTGTTTGGTTTTGATCCCTTGATCAAACGGATTGTCTATAAATCTAATATATAAAATTCTCGTGTCACAGTTTTCGTTGCCATACTCCTCCGAAACGGCTTGACCGATTTTGATGAAATTTTTTGTGCTTATCCGGTATCTATGAGAATCGGCCAACATCTATTTTTCATCCCCATAAATGCAAAAAAAAATTTCCACACGAGCGAAGCCGGGGCGGGCAGCTAGTTTACATATAGAAATATGTCCCCATGTACATTAGCGCATGTATGTACATGCACGTCATGAATTCACCTCAGAGCTGCGGCACTTTTGTCTGCGCAGCGGTTTTCGCATCTTGCTCCCCTCACACCGCTGAAAGAAGCCACATACTAACAAATAAAAAAAAAACATAAAAAGCACAACTCATCAAAATTTTCAAAGAAACAGTGTTGCATTATGTACATAAGAACAATATATACAAGGCAATGAGGTATAACTATTTAGAGATTAATTAAACACCGACATTTATGGGTAAGTTCCTGTGTTCGCAGTACTTTTTGTCGTGATGAATGTAAATATTATGACCCCTTTGAGAGTCTGTCAGCCCTTTCATATGAGGCCACTAAATATCTTGTATATATTGTTTCTATTATTTTGTGAGTGATATTTTTTTTTAATATTCGAAATAAATCGCAGAAGTGCTATAAAACAACAATTTGCAATAAAAGTCTTTTATTTGTGCAACATGGCGTGGAGTCACGGTGGGACAATTTACATAATTTACAATTCAAATGAGTGTGATATAATTGAACATATTTTTTTAAGAGCTGTTGTATACTCACGCTTCGGACAGATTCGTTTAATGGGATTAGACTTTTATACTGGTCATTTTAGAAAACGTACTATTTAATCGTTTTACTGCAACATTTTTAAATACTTCTATCTATACCAAATAATTTCAGTAATTCAAATATTGCATAATCTTTCTATCAACCATCATCTAGTCATGTCACCTTTCACACAGTCATAATAAACTTTTCTGATGACTTCCACATTATTGATCGAAAAACATTTTTATTAAAATACAGCTAGGTGACGAAAATAATAATTTTCTTACAGAACTAATGGTTTTAGGTTGAGACGTGGGTAGAGATCCTATGTAGCACCATGGGTTAAAAAAATCCCTATAGCTGTATTTCTGGATATTTGTTGGGTAATTTCAATACCATACACCCCGAGCCTAGTTGAAGCCATTGTATCACCTGCATGTCGAGGTCGGGAAGGCGTAGTTCCCGGGCGGAGGCGACGGAGGCTACGGACGCGTTGGAGGCCGAGTCTTCGGACGACGAGGAGCTTGGCGCGGGCGCCTGCGAGCGCGAGCGGCGCCGCCCGCCCTTGCGGCCCCGCCCGCCGTCGCGGCTGCTCGGCACCTGGGTTACACATTATTATCATTGCCCTGGCCTTGTCTCAAGCGCTGTTTGGATCGCTACTAGATCTAACCCGATAACAAAAGAGGATTGATAAATAATAATTAATATGTTTGAACATTACCACACAGTCACCTGGGCCCATACTAAGTAAAGCTTGTACTATGGGAACCCGCAGCTGATAAAGCCTATTATACAATTTCTGATTATATAAATGACTAGCTTCTGCCCGCGACTACGTCCGCGTTGAGCTTAGAATCTTAGAGAACCTAAAATTTTCTCGGGACAAAAACATTTTCCCGGGATAAAAGTATCCTACGTGTTGATCAAGGTTATAAATTATCTGTGTTCCAAAATTCATCCAAATCCGTTGAGTAGTTTTTGCGTGAAAGAGTAACAAACATCCATCCATACTCACAAACTTTCGCATTTATAATATTAGTAGGATAGGATCCCATGGAATTGGAAAGATTCACTATGCACAAGTGGCCCCCGCTCCTGGTAATTGTGATAGTTTAAAATATTTATATTATAATTGTTACATGAAAGCAGGGACAACACAAACATGGTAGGTTTCACTTTGTAAATACTTATGTCTGGAAGAATTTTGTTAAACATTTTAATTATTGTTATATGATGATTGTTTCATGAAAAAGACAGAGCACTGAGTTCGACGCCGTGGTGGCCTTGCTGATGGGCCCAGGTTCCAATCCCGGCCTATACCAATGTGTTTTCTAAGCTTAAGTACAGTGATTAATCACGCCATGAGCTAAAAAAGAGAGTTAGGGCAAATTGGGATCTCGCCTGGGTTGGTCTCACTTAGGTGGCACAACACGGCCCACCTGATGGTAAGCAGTCCGCTAGCAATACCATGGGTTTGATTCCAGAAATTTTTGTCTGCCTTGTGTCTGTATGTGTTTACAAAAAAAAGTAGTAGTAAAGTGTTGTTTCGTATCACCTATTTACTTGAACGCTCATATCTCCCAACGACATAAACAAATTAAACTAACCTCTAATAAATTATGCATCGAATGCGGCATGTGAGGTAGCGTCGACTTGGCTGTTCCGGTCACTTCGTGGGAAGCAGTTCTGGTGGCTCGCCTGTCCCTTTTCCTACCGGACTTCTTCTGAGAGTTGTTCGCAGTCTTACAGCTGCTCCCTCTCACACACTCCGAGCTAGGGAAGTCATACAACCCGTCTGAATCCGTGAATGGCAGCTGACGACCGTAGAACTGGGGAGAAAACCTGCCCAATCCGATCTTGTCGCTAAGAGGACTCTCGCTTCTGGAACTTACTGGGCTCAGGGGCCTACTGCAGTCTGAGAGTAGCGTCGGAGGCCTTAAACTGGACTTTTCATCAAGGCCTCTCTCCACACTCGTACACTTCACTATCGAGCATTTTGTCACCCCGCTCGGTGAACACAAAGTCGCTTGCGGTATCTCCAAAGTTTCCTTCAATACAACTAGCTCCATCTCTTTTGCGCTCGAAGGCACATCGTCTACTCTCTCATCAGTCCCAATCCCCTCATCATTAGACTCTAGTAAGGGGTCATCCGATAGCGTTTCCGAATCAGAGCGTCCTCTTCTCCCTTCCTTAGTGTCATCATTGGACGCAGCTGGGCTGGAATTGGTCTTCATAAGAGGCCTTCTTCTGGACTGAAAACATGAGGGTCCACCTCCGGAGCCTGGGTCTTCCATCTCCGAAGGACACAGTGGGTTACTCGACCCACATCTCGAAGGTCCAGGACTAGCCATAGAGCTATAGCCCGACGATGACAAATTGGACTCTGAAGGGGCTCTTTCTCCGCGAGCTGACATCGAGAACGGACTTAAGTAGCACATGTTGCTCGGTGGTGGTGGTCTAGGAGACATCGGTTCGTCTGACTCTTCACTGGCGTTGCAGGTGACCGTTATCAACGGTGGGGGCTGAAATTCTAGGTGCGGTGGGGTGCGCCGCGGAGGTGGGGATCCCGGAGAGGGTCGCTCTATGGTCAGGACGGGGACGCAGAGGGACGGAGGGGCGGCCGAGGGCGAGGACATCTCCAGCTCCGAGTCTTGGCTGTGCGTGACGCTGGGACTGGGGGAGTCGGTTACGTGGGTGGACGGCGTTGGAGTGTCCAGGCTGATGGCTGGCTGCCGGAGCTGAAAGTTAAAGCCAATATCAATAAGTGGCAATAATGATGCAAAGAGGTGACTTAAAAAATATATTATGTTCGCGTTTCTTTGTTTTCAGGTACTTTGAATTGCGATCCATGTTTTTCTAGCCTATACTGCCCTACTGCTGGGCAAAAGCCTCCCTGAATACCTTCCATGTCCATCTATCCCTAGTAATATGGACCCAGTCCCTCCGGAAGGCCTCCAGCTCGTCACGCCACTTTCTCCTGCGTCTGCCTTGGCGACAATCGACGACCTTCGACATTAACGGTACCAATGTAAATAATAGTACTTACCTTTAATCTCAGTCCTAAAGTAGGTCTCTCAGGCTTGATTTCAGTTTTAATTTCATCCAATTCGTCTTCGCTGGGCGAAATGCAAGTAATTGTTGACTCGCTCTTGTTATCCAGCTCCATGCAAGCTCTAGACATTCGCGGGGAGGGAAGGGGAGTGGGCAGGGGAGTCGGCAAAGGGGTAGGAAGGGGTGTGGGGAGCTCTCTAATAGGGGAGAGGCATTTGTTGATCCCGCTGGGGACTTCGAGCAGGATGGATGGCGGGTGTAGCAAGTTGCTGCCCGACGAAGAGTTTTTGTTGGCGCTGAGTTGATCTAGGACCTGGGAAATAATGGATGGCTTTATGTAATATTAGTTAATCGTTATGCAAAGAAATGGCTGCTAGTTTGATAACCTCTTTTGGTCTTAACAAGGGCGAGAAAGTTTTGTTAGATTCTTCAAAACGTACATTAAACCTTAGCTTGTACGTTTATTATCTACTTTGAGCCATAACATACAATGTGCAAGTTTTTAGACTAGTAAATATTTATCCAGTGGTAAGAAGAAGAATAGAAGTTTTCTATTTAGCGACACATTTGTAGGATCATTGAAATTGATGAATGAAGCTGCTTCTGTCATTTTAAGATTTCCCGACCTGAAATTCCATACAAGATTAACGCCGGAAATTAGAAATTGAAATGCACTCCTCCAGATATAGTCTTAAAGAGGATTTTCCAGAACTAAAAACAAGAAGTAACCCACATTCAATTCACAAGGCCTACCTGAATTTCGATCGTGTTATGTGGCCTGGAGACTGGCGAGTCGGGAGCCAGCGATGGTAAGTGTGAGGAAGTCAGCGATATGTCATCGTCGACGGTATCATCCTGTGGTGACGATGCTGAAGGCGTGCTTGACATTGAAACCCCTCCGGATGACGCGCGCGACACTATGGCTGCTGATGACGAGGAGAAGTTCCGGAACATCGCCAGAATTGAATCAGCACTCGAGATTTTTGGGGTTCTAAATGGTAAAATGTTTTATATATTGAATTCGAATATAACATACTCTTCATGCCGTCTCTTTCAGGGTGAGCAGAGAGTATAAGAGCGTTTGCACTTCTGGCACAATGTTTGGTTTCTTCTTTATTAATTAATCGTAGGTACCTCGTAGTAACCTTTATGTTTTAGATGTTGCTTTTAGAATATGCTTCTTTTTCTCTCTCTCCACGCCTTCCCACAAGGGTTCCCGAAGGGGTAGGAAGAGGTGTCACAACACCCACTTTCCACCGAAGATGATTTGGTGCCAACGTGACAGATGGTGAGTCCATCGCCGTCTCTTAGGCACTACATCCTTGAATTTCTTCTCAGACGTATTCAGGTTTCCTTACTTACGATGTTTACCTTCACCACAAAGCTCGTTGTTCTCTTTCATAGTTGTTTATTATACATAGTTTATTATATACATTTTGCTGATTTTTTAAATGGTATGAACTCGTCATAAAAATAATATTGTTGGAAACATCAAACATATACAAAATTAAACTAATCAAAGTTTTTTATCACTTAACATGTTTTATTTTTATTTTAATGTTTAAATATGACAACATTACCTGGAATATTTCTTCAAAGCAGCATGCGCCAGTGTCAAATCCAAACTGGACATGGAATCACTACCTTGGTTACTTGACGTACTGTGAGGAGACCTGACCTCTACTCCTGGCGAAGGAGGGGTGCTAGACGCCTTAGCTTTTATGCCTCTATTCGCTATGACTGCCATTGGTATTGCTATCGTATTTACCATATCGACATCAGAGCTAGAACTCATCTCAGCCGATACTTTATTCAATAATCTTGCAAACGTTACTTTCTTTTCCAACTTGGGGTCAGAAATATGCCTCATAGACGGTGAAGTAGAAGGCGTGGACGCCTCACTTGCAAACGACGTCTCTTTATTCTCAATGCCGTAGTCAACGAACGCCGGAGCACTTTCCACCGTACTCAATGTTCTCTTCTCTGACATCTGTATAAGTTCTCCCATCGTTATTTTCTTCGTGTGATCATTGGTGCCAGCCGGACTTATCAGCTGTTGCAAGATCTGTTTCTTCTCAGCTGCGTTCTTCTTTGTTGGTGTCGAATTATTGCGCTTTTTACGTGGTGATGGAGTGCCTGTGTCAAAATTCTTCAATATACCAATTATTTTGAGCCAAAAATGTTCTAAGAAGCGGATCGGTACGACATCAATACTGACAAAAGCTCTACAATTTCAAACGGGGTTCAACAACATCGATATTAGAAGGGTTTCTTTCGTCACCTCATGCGTTGATTCGGTGCATCTAAGGGAAGCCGATTCTTTAGGATAGTGCCATTCAATTAAATATTTAAAAATCTCGACACTTGCCAACCGGTTGTCGTTTTGTTGAGTGTTGTATGTTGTTTGTGTCTGGTGAAACTTGAGGATGTGATAGAAATAAGTCATCAACATTGTACAGATATTGGAAAGAAAGTAGATTGACTCTTGAAATAACTAAAGGAAACTTCCTATAGATGTACATTTTGTTATTGTTGTTCGGAAGTAAATTAAGTAGTAGAGATACACAATGCAATAGATTATTAAACAGATCATGCTAAAGCTACTTTCAGAAATAGATCAAGCCTTTGTGGTGTCAAAATTTAATAGTCAGCTTACATTTCGTAGAACTCACAATGAATATTCAATCAACAATACTGATTTAGAACTTTAGAGAAAGTAAGCTGAATTATCTAAATTATTGACAAATCAAAGGCTCAGCTTAGTTGGACGATCTAAAAAGGTGTAACGAAGGAAGGAGCGGCTACTTTAGAGATGCTTGAACGTTTGTGCAGAGTCAAGAGTGCACACATCGAGGTAAAGGGTAGCGGCAACGTTGAACATTCCACATCAAGTCATTCACATCCAATGCTGCGGTCCCTACCACGCGCTCCGCAACATTTGTCTCATGAAAGTACTTGTGACACTAATTTTAAGCCTCGTGTCTTTTAACAATATAAAATTATGTGTTTACCAGTAGACGAGCTTTAGACCCAGCTGTTAACAAACATAAGGCTTCGTATGTTCCAATACTTCAAAGATGTATGTATGTCTGATGGTGCTATGGAAGTAAATTTGATTGTTCGTCTAACTTCTAACAGTGCTGTCTAATAAGAAACTGCTAAGTGTCTCTGCTAGAATAAGCTATTTCAAACGTTTAAATCAAACTCAAATTCTAGATGTAAGTTTCAAATTGAGGGATGGAGTTGATCTGCCCCTTAATTCGCAAGTACTCAAAACTGCAACGGATATCGATAATATTTCCGAGACCTTATTGAACTCAAATTGTGTTCCAAGTTGTTACAAATATTACAAAATCGACAAAAAAAAATGAGTGTCTGATAATCAGCAGCATTTCACCCGCGAAGTCTTAGAGAGTGTTCGGAGTGTTGTGAATGAGGGGGCCGGTGTAGTGGGTGGGTGTGCGAGTGACGGTGAAGGTTGCGGAGCGCGCCGGGCCTGCTCCAGTCCTTACGTCCGAGCGGCGGCTTTAAGAGATCGTCCAAGCTAAAGGTGCGCGCGGCTCGCGGGTGTGGCGCGAGCCCCGCCACCGACGGCTTGCGGATACCGAGCCGCGTGAGCAGCGTGCGGTGCCCCTCCGCAGGCGGCGCTGTGGACAAACGCGCCGTGAGCCCCCGCGCTCCCCGCGCTCCCCGCGCTCCCCGCGCCCCCCGCCGCCGCTAGCGCTCCGCCGTAGGCACCGCGGCGTACCGCTGCCGCGCCGTCGCTAGCCCACACACACAGGATTGCCAGACTCAACCCTCGCTCTAGAGGACTTTGTCACCAACCATTTTGGAATAGGATACGATCTACGATCGGAAAGGCCAATTGTTCTCCATGATGAATGGACGCTCTGGCAATCCTTTTCACTCAACGCAGCTGCTTTTAACTTGGTAGAATGTACGTTTGTAATACTTGAAAAATGGTGATATTCGGCATTTCATAGTGGGTATAAAAAGACCAAGTTGAAAGTCGTGCGGTTCCCGCCGGCTTCAGAAACTACGTTAGTCACAGTCAACTGCTAATACAGTTTATATGAACACATCTATACGGTCACTGATATTTACGAGTAAATGTAGTTTCTGTGCCGGCGAACGAAAGACACAGAAAACCATAGAAATAGAATAGAATCGAAAAGTAAAATTTACGCAAAACGTGTCCTTACCATCCCAGAGACAGTGCGTTATCGAAAAAATACATGAGTACAGCGGAAACAGTCTGACAAATCGGAACAAAGCATCATTAAATGTACTGTGAATTACTAAGTTGTTTCCTTCACTATTTGTGTTTGTTACTGTGATCGTGGCAAGCTTGGACGTTCAAGTGTGCTGAGGAGTTCTCAATTTGGACCCTAAACATTTGTCCCCCAAGGCCGACAAGTGTGGATAACTTACGTCTGGCGCAGCGGTCGGCTTCCTCAGCCAGGAGCTTCTCTATCTTCTCTGGGAAGTGCCTCTTGGCGCACCAGACCAGTCCTATGACGCCGAGGACCACAAATACAGCGAAGAGGCCCAGCCAGAAAGGCTCGTTGATCATGCGCTGTCCCAAGCTAATGATGTTCGGAGATGGATTTGGGATTTCGCATCTGTTGTAATAAATATTAGCTGAGCATTGGTGAAGGTAATACAAAATTTGGTTTTAGGTATAAGGTTTTGTAGGTCTTTTAGATTTTGCTATAGATATAAACACTTGAGTTTACAGCTTTTGCATACAAAAACTGCTGGTATCGTGACTGATGTAGGTATGTGGTGTTTACACCAATGATTGCCGTACAAAATTTAAATTTTGGCCTCCGATTGGCGAGATTTCATGAACACGATTGGTGCAATACTAACGGCCGTTTTTCTCTATCCAATGGAATTTAAGCTGCAAATAGTAAGGAATGGAATGCAATGGTGTAAAGAGAGCTATCACCGTTTGCCCTTCCAGGAGGGGTTGCACTGGCAGACGAAGCCTCCGCCGCGCTCGGAGCAGGCCCCGCGGCTGTTGCAGGGCCGGGACGCGCATGGCCGCTCGCGCTCCCCACAGCGCCGCCCTCGCCAACCGCGTGCGCACGCGCATCGAAACCCCTCTCCTTCTCCCTCCCACAATGAGCAGTTGCCGCTCACACACGGGGAGCGCTCGCAAGCCGTCACCAGGCAGAACACACCTGCGCATATCATGTATTGAAATATTTTGACAAATTTATCGTTTGTAATAGAAGGTTTTTAGGGATCGATAAAACGCTCTCTGTCAGAAACCCACTTCGTGCTAATATACCATTTGCCATAACAATCTAATTATTAAATGCAAAAGATTTCAGGCTGAACACTTTATTATTGGCGTTCAACCTCTCAAGGAATAAAACTTCTTCATGCTTGTAGTTGTAGATATAGACAATACTTTTATTTTGAGTTTTGATAGACAACATAACAATTTGTGTACAGCTCCTACCTTGCCTTCCGTCAATCAAACCATAGTGCGATTCACATTCTTAAACACGACATCTAGTGGCAAGATAGGAACTAAAGTAATAAACATAAAAACAATTAAATTATTATTACATTTGAACAATTGGACTTTTAATATTTACTTATATTTTTCTTTATGTTATTAAGTCAGAATTAAAATACCTACGCAATGATAAGATTTTTGAAGGATTTTACCAACCTGTATATTTAAGAAAAAGAGCTGTGGGTCACACTAATCCAGAAGGAAGGTAGATAGGTAAATATATAAGGTATAGTCGAAAGGGTCAATATCTAGTAAGTAACTTTTTTAATCTAGTTTCTTACTACCTGTATAGTATCCGGAGCATTGACAAAAACTTCTAGCATCTTCAAAGGCGCAGCGTCCATCGTGAAGGCATGGATTTGGGTAACAGGATTCCAAGTTAGTGTCCTCTGACAGTAGGAGCACTTTGCTGTGATAGTTGGGGTCTGGAAGATTAAGAAATTATTAAATAAACAACTGATTACTGTGCGGAAAATGAAATCATTGATCTTGATGATGGAATGACGCGGAAGCAATCGATAAAGATGAGAGCTGATAGAGTAGATTTTGTAAAGCTGTTTACTGTTTAGCAATTTTGTAACTTTAAAAATATCAAAATATTTCAAGATAATTTACGTCATCTTAATCATGATAGCCCCTTACAATTATCTAAGAACAAAAGCTAGAAAGAAAGAAAGTTAGAGGAAGATTAAGGTCGCTATCCCTGATTCAGTGGAGGCGGAAGAGCTTGCGCTAGAGAGCAGCCTTAAACGAAATTGCACCAAGAGATGAGTTCTAAAATTAATGACATGTACATATAATCACGTTCGCGAGTACCCTTCGGGTTAAGCTTATGATGATGATAGTGATAAACTGCTTGAAGGTATAACCTTTGTTGACAAGAAGCGTAACATCCATGTTCCCTTCTTTCTCTCCGGAGTGGTGCGTCAGTAAAAGCGAGTGGAGGTACGAGTTGATAACGAGAGGAGCACTCGGTTCCAGCTTCCTCCGACTCCTGTCCACAGAGCACAGGGTCCACTCTGTGCCGTTGTTGTCCGTGTAACTGTCTTTCACCTGGCGAACAAATGATGGTGAGACTTTCGTTACGTGTTGAATTTTTTTAAGAAAAGAGTAACAATATAAAGACAGCTAATTTCAGATTCTTCACCGCAAACCCGGTTCTCTAGATCCGGCGATAGAACCACCGTAGGCCGCATGATAATGAATGACAATGAACAATGGGAAATTTCGACTCGTATTATTTTAAGCTTAAAGGAAATTATCTCCACGTTTATTAAACTGTATTCAAACACCTTAATATGTATAAAAAAAGTATTGAATTTAAGTCGCAGTTTGAAGCCGAGCGTTTTTAATGAATAAAGTATATTAACCTCAATCCAGCCCCGGCCGACCCCGCAGGGCTCCGATCCCTCCGCGTTGGGCGCCAGGCGGGTGCTGGCGAAGGCTAGGGACAGCGTGTGGTGGTGCGGCGCCACGAGGCGCGTGCGCAGCGAGGCGCGCGGCGGCGCAGACCAAGGCCAGTTCAGCCCAGACACCAGCCCCGCCTGGTTCGCTCCCAAGGACACCACGCGCGAAATGTTTACGAAGGTTACTGAAAAAGTTATTTAGCACCGCTTTTCATTATTACTTACCGCCAAAACATAGAATTTGTAATAAAAATTAAATTAGGTACTGGCGGTTAAGTATGAAGAGATAAATAAATTCAAAAGAAGCAAGAGTTGATGGCATTCTTTACTCTCTGCCTATCCCGTGAGAGACTTGGCGTGATAATATGTATGTATATACTTGTACGCGTTGTAGCACATACATTTGTTCTCTGTCTGTACTGGACTCGAGCGAGATCTGGTGTACCGTCAAAGCTTGGTCACCAGAATAATAGTTAGGATGGGCGTTTCGAATCCTTCACTATACTTTATATGTATTTTGCATCGATTAAAATCTCTGTTGGTTGAGACTGAATTGTCAAAAATAACGTTTAAAAATACTTACCACTTTCAAAATACGCTAGGAACCCTCTCCCTGTGACGTTTTCGCCAGTCTTCAACCTCAGCCTCAATACTTCTGAATGGGACACGAACAGTCCGTTGGTCAATACTCCAGGGTTGAGAAAGGGCCGTATTGGTGGCCCTTGGGGGTCTACTTGCACCTCCATGTAGGTGTCGTCGGGGATGATCTCAGACACGTTGACGGGCATACCTTGATTGAAGGCCCCGTATCCAAAGTCGTAGTAGGTGATGTTGAGGAAGACGCGTTTGCCTGGATTAATGGACAAAAACTGTTCGATTTAGAATTGAAGCCACGTTAAGAAACGAAATAAAAATCCTTGGTACTATGAAATCAATAAAAAAACATTTTGTTACGGACGGAATAAAGGACAACAAAGCGTAAAAAATTACTCGGGTTTACAAATATAAACGTATGTATAAAGAAATCAAAGTATCCAATCCTTTTAAGAACAAATGTGAATTGATTCCATAATAGTGATATTATAGAATTAATCTGAAAAAAAAAGTCACCTGTCGGAGCTAAGATATCGATGATGCAATCCAGATTTGGCAATAGAAAATGCGGGTAGTTTGGACTTTTCAGTATACCCTCCTTGGATGTTAGAGTCTGAGAGGGACAGCCTACTAACACCACCGCGTGCCATTTCATTGAGAATCCTTGACCCTGAGTACTGTAAGAAAAGTGCTTCGTATCAGAATGAATACATTGGAACTACGCTTAGGATTCTATCAGATATCACTATAATCGGTAATGTAAATGCAAATAACATTTGGAGAAAGAATAAATACGGATGATTTAATAGTTACGTCTACTTACTTATAATCGGAATGAAAATGTAGAACAGCTTTGTTACCGAGCGCAACCCATCGGGTTTCACCCACTGAACCGCAATATCTAGACGATTTCATGGTTTTTAAGTCTCTAAGCTGTAACAAAGACATTGTATTAAAGTTTCACCAAGAACCATTGTAGCTAGTTATCCTCAACTTAGTTGATTTTATTTAGTTACTTACTTAGTCCTCCTTAATGAACTGTGGAATATTCTACAAAATATTTATGTCTTCGATTACTAAATTATCATAACTATACACTCATAAAACGATAAATTTTAATTTACATTTAGAACTATAACTGGATCCAATTTTCCGGTCTATTGCGATAAAAGGCCAGTGAAATTACAGCCAAATTTAAAGTACCAATTCAACAGCTACCTTGTTATCAAAGTGACCAGAGGCTCACCTCAATAAAATCGTAAAGGCAGTCCTTCTGATACTCCAAATCAATGGTTTGGAAGACGGCCACAATCCTGGTGTCTTCGGGGCCTTCGATGTGCACCCAATAGTCCAGGTCATTGTCGTACATGCCCGGGTGGTTTGGGCTGGTCAAAGTACCTGAGGAAGCACGGAGACAAAAAACTGTATGTAAAGCCATGATGGTTCCATGGTTCTTTGATTTTACATGCATTTAAATTATTTGTTGAGCTTTGAGCGCCAATATTTTATTTATAATTAATTATTTTTTGAAAGGAACTGCACGCGTTTGTGCAATGTAAAGTATTTATATATGTAATGAAATAAAGGCAACGCAAGAACATAATAAAATATTATTTCGCACCACAATTTTTGTAATAAATACGTTTTAAATTGTACGTAATATCAAAGAAAAACTTTCTCCCGCTATTTCAAAATAAGTAGGTCTCAAGTAAATTTACCCGCCGGTGTCCCACGGTGGGCGCCAACAGCATGCCACGAGAAAATGATATATAGAGCAATATATCAACTAATAGTGTCATTTACCTGAACTCCCCTCCACAGTCCTGTTCCTGACCACAAGCTCTGGGTTCAACGCCCTCTTGCACACATAGCCTCCTGTAGCTGCACACTTGTGAAAAGTCCAATAAAGCCCACTGGGCTGGGAAGGGACTGGCGAGGACTTCCACTGAAATTTATTCAATAATAAGTCTTAAAATTTATACAGTCTTTCATTAGCTATTCTTTCAGCTTTCTTTAGTTAGTTTTAGGGTGGAAAATTGACAGTGGAAAGTGACAAAGTTCCGTATAGCATATGTAAATATCATCAAAATTATTTATTATTATTACTAATAATGATTGGTTAACACAGTGTTGACACATTCAATACACATAGACAGATATATACATTTCATCACGCCAAGTCCCTCACGAGGTAGTCAGAGTATAGAGCACCGTTTCACTCTTGACTTGCATACCTCTTTTGTTTTTTTAGATGTATCAATCCCTCGATGCAAGCCCCCCAGTTCGAAGTGTTATATAATTGAGCGCTCATGTTTTTTTTAAAACTGCGCCTGAGACCACAAATTTGATTGTGAGATGACGCCTATTAAAGCCGCCGTTAGAACAAGAGAGACAGCACCATTTCCTTTATAAATAAGAAAAATGTAAATGTTCTACTTAAAATACCTGAACACCTAAGCACGCATCATCAATTTCTTCAGTATCATTGTAAGTCGACCAGCCGGTGTATCCGACAGCGCTTCCATCAGTCCAGGTGAAGCGGCCCTCAGCTAGACGCGCGCCAAGCCAGTAAATTAATCCAGCGCTGTAGTCGCTACTCTGCCTGATGCCGGTCACTACGAAGCGTTCTTCCTCAGTCGAGTGGACCGATGCTAAGTGCATGTTAAGACCATCGCATACCTGAGGATTAAAACAAGATATTAAAATTTAAGAACGGTAGTCGGATATTTTTTTAAAGATTTTGAAGGTTAGTTCTAAGTGTTTCCTTGAATGTGTGCGCTTTTATTTTGAGTTCAGTATAACGAAAATAGTATCAAATTAGTACATAAATAAAAACTAGTTATATGTGGTGATTTTAATGTAGATACTTTAAAAATGTCAACTGAGGCTCGCTTATTTAAAAATCTTTTCAAATCATTTAATTTATACATTATATTTAATGACCTCACAAGAATAACAGCCACTTCGTCTACCTGCATTGATAATATAATATCAAATGGAAATATAAAAAATAAGTCGCTAATAAGTGGCATTAGATCAGATCATATGGCTCAATTAGTTGAGTTGCATAATAGTGCACAACCTAGCACCTCTATGAAAGAGTGTAGACCCCTGTCTAAGAATAGAATGGAAAGGTTTAGGAAGAATTTAGAATCAAAAATTTATAATTCTAAGTCTGGTGAGCCCAATGAATGTTTTCAAAAATTACATAACGTTATATGCAGTGAATTTAATAAGACCTGTCCTAAACGAAAGATGAAGCTAAATAACAAATTGCAATTTAGTAACTGGGCAACTAAAGGTATAAGGAAAAGTAGAGACACTTTGTATGAGTTGTATTATAAGAAGTCTCATACAACTAATGAAGAGTTTTACAGTTACGTGAGAAAATATTCTAAATTATTTCTGTTTGTCAAATAGCAAAATCAAAATATATAAGTAATGAAATAAGTAATTCCGATAATAAAATAAAAACGGTTTGGAAAGTTATTAATAGGGAAACGGGAAAGAATGGAATTAAAGAAAAAGTAAGTACACTTAAAATTAACGAGAATCTTGTGTCGGATAAGTTAGACGTCGCAGCAGCTTTTGAGAGCTACTTTGCCAATATTCCGTCAGATATTACAAAAAACGTAAGCTCGTGTGCAAATACAGCCGAAGGTTTACTTAAGAAATCGTTTAATAAAGTTATTCCAGAGTTTTACTTTCGACATGTAAATGCAAATGATATTATTAAAACATTTAAAACACTCAAAATTAAAAACACGGAAGATTTATGGGGACTTTCGATTAAAGTTATTCAAGTAATTCTACCAACGATTGCTCCTATACTGGCAACCATTTTTAATACTTGCATTAAGGAATATTTCCTGATTTAATGAAATATTGTAAAATAATACCGATTTTTAAGGCGGGATCTAGAGAAAATCCTTCTGATTATAGACCAATATCAATACTGCCGGCTTTGAGTAAAATATTTGAGAAAATTATGTTAAATCAAATGTTAGGTCACTTTAATGCGCATAATATATTACATGGAGACCAATTCGGTTTTACTAAAGGTAGATCAACAAGTGACGCGGCGGCAAAATTACTGAAACATATATTTGAAGCATGGGAAAGTTCACATGATGCCCTAGGTGTATTTTGCGATCTATCTAAAGCATTTGATTGCGTTGAACATAGTACGCTACTGCTCAAACTAAAATATTATGGTATCCGCGGAAATGCCCTTGATCTTGTAGCCTCATATTTGTCCGGTCGTCAGCAAAAAGTCGGTGTCGGAGGCATAACTTCCAAAGGCACATTAATGAAAATGGGAGTTCCGCAGGGTTCAATATTAGGTCCATTCTTATTTTTGGCATACATAAATGATCTCCCACTTGTAGTGGATAATATCTGTGACATTGTCTTATTCATGAAACGCTAGCATCCGTTTCTAGATGGTTTGATGCCAATAACCTAGTTTTAAATTCAAAAAAGACAAAAGTATAAGGTTTTCTCCTCCAAACTCATCGCAGGTAGACACGAATGTACAATTGGATGGCAGAAAACTTGATTTAGTTGATAACACGATTTTTCTAGGTCTAACACTAGATGCAAAATTGCAGTGGGGCTCTCACATTGAGACTTTGTCAAAGAAACTTAGTTCAGCTGCGTTTGCCATTAGGAAAGTCAGACAATTGACAGATATTGATACTGCAAAATTAGTTTACTACGGATATTTCCACAGCCTCATGTCTTATGGCGTGTTATTATGGGGATCTGCGGCGGATCTGGATACAATATTCATTCTACAAAAAAGGGCAATCAGGGCAATTTTTGCAATGGGTCCCCAAGAATCGTTAAGAGAATTGTTTAAGAAAATTAATATTCTCACGTTACCGGCTCTTTACATCTTTGAGAACTTATTGTTTATAAAAAAGAACATTAGAAGTTTTCAGTTAAATTCAGACAACCATAATATTTATACAAGAAATAGAAACAAAATTGTGGCTCCTAGGTTTAGACTAACAAAAGTAAATAAATCATTTATGGGAAACTGCGTCCGTTTTTACAATAAAATCCCAAAATCGATTACCGAATTAAATTATGATAAGTTTAAGACTCATGTCAAAAGAGTTTTGATAAATAAAGCCTTTTATAAAATTAAGGATTATGTAAATGATAAAAATGCTTGGAATATATAGACTAACTCTGCACAAGTGGCTCCCCGCTCCTGGTAGTTGTAATAGTTTAAAATATGTATTTCATGAAAGCAGTGACAAAACCAACTTGGTAGCTTTCATTTTGATATTTGTAATTTCATACCAATGTCTAGAAGAATTTTGTTACAAATTGTTATATAATGATTGTTACATGAAAAAAAAGACAGAGCACTGAGTTTCTTGCCGGTTCTTCTCAGGTGGCTTTTTTTCCGAACCGGTGGTAATTTGGACCTTCATAAGTGCCTTATTAGGGCCTAAACTGAATAAATGATTTTTATTTTGATTTTTGACTGTTATTCAGGCCAGTGCCGGTAGCAGGAACATTGTCGACAACGTTTTCGTATCGCCTTCGACTATTTTTGTATTGGAAAATGAACAGCGCTGCGGCGGTGAAAAGTGGAATTAAAAATTAGTATGGAAATTTTGACATTTCGCGAGTTACGTTTTCGAATATGTTGTCGACAATGTTCCTGCTACCGGCACAGTTCAATTAATTACTACTAGGACGTTTTTGCTGGTGCGTTGTAAGATAATTTTGTGAGGACAATAATCTTCATAGTCTTTAATTTAGTTTTATTTAATCATTTTTTATTACTATTAACTGTTAATTGTATGTTTTTTTTTCTTGCGTTTGTAAGTGGAAAATAAAACATTATTTATTTCTTTCTTTCCTTCACAGTCTAGTGGCGTGCTTTTGGGGCGCAAATTAAGTTGGTAATCATTGTTAAATTCATCGTGATCATGACGTAGACCAATGTGTAGGTATTTCTTTCCAAAAATATAGAGCACAGAAGGAGTATTTCACAAACTACAATGTTGGTGAAGGTTCGTGTCAAGAATTCTAAGAATTAATCACATTATTTGAGACCCTTACCAAAATATTACAACAAAATTAATTAATTTCAAATTGTACCTACAAAATATCGGTTACGTAACTTAACGGAAAGTGGTACAGCCGCGAAGGTCGGCATCGGAAAAAGGATTAATTTCTAAAACTCTTCGTGTTCACAAAATTATAATTTAACGAGAGCTGGAGAGTTGCCAACTTATAAATACTTTACTCGCCTACTTCGCATTACAATTTCGATTCTCCTTGGATATTAACAAGGCCTATTATTCCAAAAGTAATGGTCTGGATGTCGTTCATTGAGATTTCTTATTGAATAGCATCTTGAAAACAGACCCCGAATATGTTTGTTTAAGAACTTATTAAATATTTTCTTTTGTTGTTTATTTAAATATTTATTTATTTAATTATTAAGAATACAGACAAGACGGCTGATAGAGGATATTGATGATAGAACAGTTGGACGTGTCACAAGTTACCTGTTTGGCCGTCGTCCATGAGGCTCTGGGGTACCCGGAGAACAGGTAGCAGTGACTTTTAAACAGGGCTTGTTTCACATCCATGCAAGACTGGGCTGCGAACAACATGACATCAATTTTAATTGACTTCAATTAGGTATATTATGCTCTGAAAACTATGGCGAAATCCGCTGTAGATTCTGGCAATCCACTGCAGATTTTGGCAAACCGCTAATTCCGAAAAACTATTGTACCATGCCAGCAAGGTAGGAAACGAGCCATAAATTGTAAATATAGGTGTTTGATTTTTGAAATTAATGGTATCAATTAATTAAAAATTCTAACTTCAAAAGCTCCCACGGGATTTTTAAAATCTTATATCCACGCGCACGAAGTCGGAGGCAAAACTTCTGAATGGAATAAAAGTATCCCTCGTCAACAATCTCTATACCACATCACGTCCACCGAATAGTACTGAAATGATCAATAAACCTCGAGAATGTGGAGACTACTGAGCCTCTAAAACCTACCATTCCAAGCCAGCCAACGGAATGCCTATTTTTCTAGAAGGGAATATCAATTCTTCTCACGGATCGCACGATCATGTAACAGTGGTGTGCACATGAAATATTTACGACTCATCCCCAGCTAATGGGGCGTGTTACGAACCGAACGGTCCGACTTCCGTAGAACAATGTCTTTATTGGTTTGAACTAGCTATTATGGATTGATTGGATATTAGGATTGCTTTACATGCGTAGGAGTAAGCCAAAAAAAATAGTAAAATGAGATATATATTTTTTTTAATTCACTTTATTTACTTTTCTTCTAAGCCATCGCTGGTTTGGTGTGAACAATACAAAAAAAAGTATTCAAATTCTTCTTCTTCTTCTTCCTAAGTATGGCAATCAATCCCTTCAGGGACTATTTTTGCCAGTGTCGAGTGTTAGAGAAATTTCATGTTGCAAAATTTCTCGTGTTTGCCGCATTAAAATGCTTAGTGTCATGCATTCTAACGCCCAATGGAGTTTCTGGAGACCACCCACGGCAGTAGCAGATCGTAACACGCCTTTAGATTAGATGTAACCTATTGACCAAAATTATAAATCACTTAACCCGAAAGTCGTATTATGGCATTATTTCCTATGCTCCTATAAATCAGTCACTAAATGAAACTTTACTGCACATATCGACACCAAAAATACACATTAAAGATCACTATAACACAATTTACGACACACTGGAAAAAATCTCAACCGCTCCGCCTGATTCCCGCCAAAAACTCCAGTATTCAAATTAGTGAGACTTACGGCAATTGATTTTTGACACATACTATACACATTGTGACTTGTTGGACTAAACAACGTCTGTCAGGTCCGCGAAAAAAATCCTAAGTCTGTGGGTCCGTCCTTAGAATAAGGACTTACGCTAGGTCCGTCCCTCTACGGTCAGGTTAGCTTGACGTTCAGTCTGAGCATTCAGTACTGTGCGCTAAACGCAAAAACAAAATTAGCTGCACTCCTATGCGAAATTCAATACTGCACCGTTCGCGCAATTTTCGTCAAACGGCGACGAAAGTTTTTGCTTCCCGTATTAATATTACGACATTAATAGATTTGTGTTACTGCCTCGAAGTGTATTGTGGTATGTCCTTGAAGCATGTATGTATTCTGCTAGTCCGGGGTAATGGGGCGCAACGTGACATAACGTAACTTCTACGCACCAACTGACCTCTCTGTCGACGCCCGCTGATCGAATATCAATATCTATGGAATTTCTTTTCACACTTCGAGCGAAGATATTTCTGGAATGTTCTAGCAGGAGATAAGAGTTTATTATTTTGAGACTGTGCGGAAGGCTTGCTTTTATTTGTGTAGTGGCCGAATCCTGTGACTTAGGTTTAAAGAATTTATTACTCATAAGAACAGCGTAGCGGTCCACTTAAAATGAGATCCAATATTGTTTAATACAATGTTAATCATCCTGCTTCTGGTGCGTTAGGTAGTGTAGTGTCTATGATGTATTTCTTTAGTTTTTCTTTATAAATGTTAATAGTTTCACACATTTTTATTTCGTTTGGTAACCTGTTGTATAATTGTGCTCCCTCAAATAATATCGTTTTGTTGCCATGCTCCGTTCGAGGCTTAGGTAACTGGAGCTTATTTCTATTTCACAGATAGTGAGTGCATATTTTTCTATGAATTTGAATATTGGTTTGGATGGAATTTGATGTAATGTTTTTAACTAGAACGCACGTGTGATATGTATAAAGTTGTTTGATATTAAAAAGTTTTGTTTTTGTATATAATTGTTTAGTTGGAGTTAGGTAGGGGTAGTGGAATAACAGTTTTATAATTTTATTTTGGGCTCTTTGTAATGGTGCTATATTTGATGCTGCTGCTGATCCCCAGATTTCTATAAAGTATTCGAGATGGGATTTTACTAAGGAGTTATATATTATTGTGCGTACTTTTTTTGGAATACAATTTGCTATTTTACGTAATGCGCCTAGAATTGAAATGAGCTTTATTTTGACATGATTAATGTGTGATTTCCACGTAAGCGTATTGTCTATCCACAGCCCTAGATATTTTTCAATATTGGACTTCACGCGTAGTATTAGTTTCTTTGGGTTATAATGTCATCTCGCAAACATATGCTATAAGTAACGCAATCAGTTATCCCAAGATATAAGTTACCTTTCCAAATAAATGAACATAATTAAAATGTATGTTTGATATAACTAAAACATATATGTATATGATTAAAGTCGTTATTAAAGCTTGTGGCTATTTGCAACACAAAACCGGACATTCGGGTTTTTAAAATGTTCGTCTGTCTTTCCGTCACGCACGTGTCTGAAACGGCTTGAACGGGACCTACATACGGTAAAAAATGAGTTTTAAGCAATCTAAAAGGCAATCATTTAGATATACTGTATTTTTCCTTCGGAAAAAGCAAAAGCTGGCATTGGTATTTAAATAAAATCTGGCGACAATGTCGAGGGCAATAACTAGTTGTTAAAAATACCTTTGTCAATGATATTACGTGTAAAGAGGCTTCGCTGGATATAATATCATGAAACCATCCCCACATAATTTCATATATATTTCACAATCCCCTTAAGTTCACGTACAAAAAGGTAATTGAAAAAGTAGCCCCGCGGGAATCAAAGGGCGAAAGCTAACAGGAATAATTTATCACAGTTTTTGTTTTGCTATCGGTGAAATAGGAACAATAACAGAGCATTAATCTTGTGTGTTTTGCGCAATCAAATTAAACATTCAACGGATAGGGAGCTTCTCAGTTTTCTTAACAAAGAATGCCTTAGGGGTCATTGACATATCAAGTGGAGACACAAGAGCCAAACCATCCTTCAGGAGCAATCTAGTACGTGGCAGCTACGCTTCACTACGGATGATATTGATAGGAATGTTGCGCCATTCCGCCACGCTTTCACTCCATTACATGCTGATGTAATATGTTTCCTTGGAAATGAGACGGTGTGTTTAGACGGGGACAGGTTGAGCACAGTATTGTGGCAATAGATTGGTTTAAACGTAAGTGTTTTTTGTCTATATAAAAATTACATTTATATGTTTGCATGTGTGGAATAATATTTCGTAACCTGAACCGAATTTAAAAAAAAATATATATTTTTAATAATAGAAGCATAGCCTTATTTTAATTATTTTTGTTTTTTATATCTTCGTAGCCAATTTATACAAAACCTTAATTAATTACACTAAAACTTTCCCCACGAATTACCGTGTCCATTGGTGAAAACTGTACGAAAATCTGTTTAGTAGTTGTTGAGTTTGTCGCGTATAGACAGACAGACAGACGCGGGCGGGGGACTTCATTTTATCATATTAAATTTAAAGATGTACGTATTTGTAGTTGTAATGTGCTTGATTTATGTACTTGGTTAACTATTCGTAGCCGTTTTTTATTTAAATATATTTATTTGCTTATAACTTATGTCATTATATTTTCAAAAACCAGACGTTACTTCACCAAACTTGAAATGCATGATGAAATCTAATTACATCGCTGGCTGAACCGCAAAAGTAATTACGTATTCGGCTATGGAGCAGGCGATGTATATCGTGTATTGTGTTAATGTAGATTATTGCATAATTTAGTAGCGGCCGAAGTCAGCTAAGGCAAACCTGGTTGGAACAGCAGTACTTAATTACTAGAAATTGTGTAGTGTAGGTGCTTTCAAAGGGTTTGGAACTCTATACTCGTGTATTAAGGACGAAAATTTGTTTCGATTAGAACATAAATTTGGGGTTAGGTAGATAAGTATAGGGTTTGTGCTGGCAGTAACGGTAAGGTGCTAGAACAGGATACTTCATTTTAACAACATGCGTCTATAGGCTATTGCTTATCTTTAGGCAGGACGAATGCTCGCCAACTTCATAGTAAAAAACTGTTTCTACGTTTAGGAGCTACCTACGATGCCACTGACAGACACACAGATACACAAGTTAAACTTATAACCCCTATTTATGCGTTAACAAGAAGGGTATGTGTTAAAAATTGCAGAATAATATTTATATCCTGTCTGCATGGAAACCTGATTTTCCCCCGGAGCAAATGTCATGTGAAATGATATCCGTATTTACATTTCGTGATGAATATTATAGATAGCAGGGGCGTATTTACCGATAGCCCACGGGGCCAAGGCCCGGGGCGGGCAAGCGGCATCCTGCGAGGGGCGCCCGATTCACCCGTGCCCCATAAAATTATTTAAAATCTTATGCTTCTACGAAACTCCATCGGCGCGATATTCAGTCTCACACTTGGTTGGTTTTGTAATTAACTAGCTGTCCCGACAGACGTTGTCCTGTCTTAGCTATGAATACATATGTCAAATACACCATAGACAAAAGGATCTTTAGTTTATCCCGCAATTAAACATGTTCCTTTTTTTTTCTATTTTAAGACCATTAATAAGAAACACAAAACATTAATAGCGGAATCGGTCTAGACGTTAATGCGTGATATCGTGACCAAGGGAATAGGAGTTTATTTTTATTTTTATAATAATATATAGTTAATTTTATTAGAATCGAAGGGGCCTATGTTTATGCCTTTTTTGGGGCGATAAACCTTACACGCCCAGGGCGCCAACTCCTTAAATACGCTTCTGGATACGGGAATGTAAGCAAGTTCGACATTTTCAGCATTATTTCGTACATTCATTCATAACAGAACGACTCTATTTGAATATTAATAATGAATCGAATTATTTAACAGAATGAAAATAAAACAAAAGTTCGAAAAATTCATTCAGCTATAAAAATGTGTTTGGAATATTTTGCACTGACTGAGTGAATAACTCGATGAAACTGTGAACAATATTTTAATATCCTTTGTGAGCGCTTAATGAAATGGCAGTAAATTTATTTCAATGAATAGCTCTTGAATATTTCGTAGTTCATTTGTTTCATTAATCATAAACGCAGACAGGTAGTGAACAAAAATATTAATTGAAACTATTTAAATTAGTTATTTTTCATCTGTATTTATTTTTCAAGACTTCTGGAATAAAAAATATGCTCATTAACGTACATTGAATGTTTTGGATCATTTGTTATTTAAATTGATTATTTTATTGTTTCAATTTATTTTTCTTTAGGGTCTACTCTACAGGCTTACACAGCACGCGAAATTGTGTGGCCATATGACTGTTTGTCACCTTAGCGGTATATATGTCACCGGAAGATAACAAGAACCGCAAATTTATAAACTTACCGAACAAAAAAACAACCAACGTCGGCTAAGGCCTTAGCCTTCTAACCTATCACGGCCATGTCGGACTACAATGTTTCAAACGGTGAACGTAAATTAATACAATTAATCTCTCGTTTAGAATCCTACTAAGGTTGATAAATTTCCTAGAATTTCCTAGGAAATTTATAAATTTGCGGTTCTTGTTATCTTCCGGTGAAATATACATATACATAAAAATGAATGTAGAATAAGTGAATGCAATGCAATGCAATGTCCAGAGTGAAATGTCATTTTTTTAATTTCATAACCGTCCTAATATCCTGACTAGGATCATTAGGATAAATACATTGTAAGGTAAAATATATTATGTAAGTAGTTTGTGCATGTTGTGTTCTTTTGTAATTATTGGATCATTAGGAATTATGTTATGTTTGCTATATGTATTGATTAACGTATTCAGTATTAAAGAATCTTAATAAATAAATAAAAAAAAAAACAGTGATTCATTGCATCTGAGGTCGGAGCGCATCGTCGCTGGTTGTATAGCTACAGCTATTAATAGCGAATTGTGTTGAAGTGTGAATTAAACCGACAACAAAATAAACCGAGAGAAATTTCTTCACAAACTTTAACAATAAATCCGGTGCACCTGGGCTGAGCGTGTAAAGTCAATAGTTAATTGAAACACAACAACTATGTAAATTAAAACTGCCCAGTGCCAGTGAACAAGTTAGCGCAAGTTTTGTACAATGGAGTTAGGTCCGTAGGAAGAGTTAGGCCGGCCGCAAACAACCCGAGCAGGTTTCTGAATCAAGAATCGGATTAAATAAATAATATGAATAGAATAACTACGTACTTCAATTTTATTATGTTATGTTATTATTGCGACTCCATACTTATGGTTTCTCTTCTTATTTTTGTGACAGATTTTCTTAAATATTTGCCTTAAGTTTTGCATTGAGTTTCTTGCCGGTTCATCTCAGGTGGCTTTTTTACGAACCGGTGGTAATTAAGATCTCCATAAATGCCTTATTAGGGCCTAAACTGAATAAATGATTTTGATTTGTTTGGTAGGTATTGTTGTGTTAGTGTTATCATAAAAAAGTGACACGTGTTTTTCTCTTTGTGATCTGATTTTACTTTGCCATAGCCAATTTTGGTCGAGTATATTTTTTTTTTTGGAAAGCACGGCCTTATACATCCAGAATACCTGATTCTGTCAGATCAAGTTGAAAAATTTAAATCAGAATGTTTGTGGAGCGCATAAATAAATTATAAGCAACTAGCTTTTTCTCCGCGACTTCGTCCGCGTAGCAATATAATATATAGCCTATGTTACTCAGTGATATTACATCATTCTATCGGTGAAAGAATGTTTAAAATCGATCCAGTTGTTTTTGAGTTTATTAATTACGTAACAAAATACAAATCTCTCCTCTTTATAATATTAGTGTGGATGTAGATTCCGGGCTTTCTGAAGAATACGGATTCAGATTCTGAATTTAGCATCGCATTGCAAGCGTGTGGCCAGCCTTATGTCTATCTAGTGCTAGTATTTATTTTAGTTCCACGTTATGCGGTTGTTGGTAACTCACTCTTATACAGGTTGTTACAATTAATATCGAACCGATTACGAAATTTATTTCTGGCGAAGCTACTACACTACCTAAATTTGAAGTTCGACGAGACCTCTGGTCTAGTGGTTAGTATACCTGACTGCTACACTGGGGTCGCGGGTTCGATTCCCGTCGGAGCAAACATTTATGTGACAAATATGTTTGCCTTGCGTCTGGGTGTTAAGTATGTATTATAAGTATATATTTACAAAAAAAAGCATATAAGTATTGTATCAGCTGCTGGTTCCCATAGTACATGCTTTGCTTAGTCTGGGGCCAGATGGCGCTGTGTGATAATGTCCGAGCAATTGAAAAAAAAGAAGTCCTGCTATTAAAAAATACAATACAAAAAATAAGATTAAAATAATACTGGTGTGACGGACCCCACACATCCCTATATAAACATGGTATGATAATGGTATACATTGTTATCATGTATTTTTAAGGAATTAGGGTTACAAACATAGGATTTCCCAAAGGAACTTTAATTGGTAGTAGCTTAGGTAAGTAAGGTTGCCGGTGCTCCACGAGGATACGCTGGGCTAGTAGTAATGCTGCTAATACAGTGAGTCCTCATCATCAACAGGGTTGGCAACTCGTTAGTGATACCCCTGGTATTGCTAGCGGCTATAGGCTACGGTGACCGCTTACCATCAGGTGGGCCGTATCTGATATTTTACATAAATGCTCAACATGTCGTAACTTTCGGCATAAATAGTACTAACCGGGACATCCTGTATAGCGAGATATAATATTGTCATGATATCGAGTTTTGTTTATTCCGTTGTTTTAAGGCTTTAGCGCAAAACTAGTCACAACGTGAGGAAGTACTGTACCGATTCGCCGGTTGGCAAAGCTACACGAAAAATAGCCTTCGCTTTATTAACTCTGTAGCAAAATCTATGGCAGGTTCTGTTCCGACATTTTTATGTAGATGTGCGCTATCTTTTTGTTTTTTTTATTTCCTGCACGAGCTACAAGGTTCACTTGTACCGACGATATTCGAGGCTTACGGTACGTTTATATAGAGATGAGGCACGTAATTAATAATAAAACATATATTTATTTCAGCTTGCGACCATGTTTATATCATATGTTATACCTAATCTTGTTTGTATGTAAAGATATATTTACCGTCAAAAATTAAACAATTTCTCGGGACCCTGGTGACGGTTCCACGGAACCCTCAAGTCCCGTGGAGCCTACTTTAGGAACCGTTGGTGTAACTTACAGTCGGTCACGGTGACTTTCGCCTTGTATCCCCCGTAGTGCCTCGAGTGGTCAGAGTGGAACCGTAGCCGTAGCACGTTGCTACGCGATCGGTACCGTAGGAGCTTCAACTTGCCCCCCCAGTCGCCGCACAGTCGTCGCGAGCGCGTCGCGTGCCCGTCGCGCACCCATCCCGTGCTAGTTGCATCGGACTCGGCAAGTTCAATCTCAGTATCTTCCCATACCTTTTGGAATAGACATAATATTAAAATACAGTTACATATACAATAGTAATTACCAAAGTACGCAATAATGGAAAGGTAAAGCGATAATAATTCAAAACGTAGACAAAAGTTGTTCTTGCTAAGTCTGTAGTTAATGTATTTGGGGTAATCTCTGGAATTATTAAATCATTAAAAAACACGTGTGAAACGTTAACAATATCCTTAACAGACTATTAAATACGTGATAAATTAAATGTGTCGTCCTATTTAAAAAAAGGGAATTGAAATGTTGGCCAAAATAGATTGGATTACAGTGGAGTATGTAATACTAGCTTCTGCCCGCGACTACGTCCGCGTTGAGCTTAGAATCTCAGAATTTTTTCCCGGGATAAAAACATTTTCCCGGGATAAAAGGTATCCTATGTGTTAAGTTAAGCCAGGTTATAAATTATCTGTGTTCCAAATCCGTTGAGTAATTTTGCGTGAAAGTGTAACAAACATCTGTCCATCCATCCATCCATCCATAGTCACAAACTTTTGCATTGATAATATTATAAGTAGGATGTCACCTCATTGTCTGAGCTGAGGTAGTGTTCGTGTCCGGGCCACTCGGAGAACTCGGAGCTGTTGTCCGGAGCCACTTCCAGTATCTCCACAAAGTCGTAGCCGCAGCTGTGGACAAATGATTAATTATTGTTTACATTTTCTATTTATTTTATTTATATAAAAATGAAAAATTAATCCCTATTTCCATAGGTCACGGCATCACGCGTGATTGGCTGTACCGATTTCGCTAATTCTTTATTTGTGTGTTTGTTATTGTTAGGAGAAGGTTTGGTATGAAAAGAAAAACTTGAAAAAAAAAACCGAAACCTTTTTAATTTCGCTATAATATAAAGGTCTTTTTCGCTATGGTGTATTTGACATTTGAATTCATAGCTAAGACCTAAGACAGGACATGGCCTGTCGGGTCAGCTAGTATAATATACATTTATCTGTGCCGGTAGCATTAACTTTTTCGGCAACTTTTTCGTATCGCCTTCGACTATTTTTGTATTGAAAAATGAACAGCGCTGCGGCGGTGAAAAGTGGAACTAAAAATGAGTATGACAATTTTGACATTTCGCGAGTTACGTTTTCGAATACGTTGTCGACAATGTTCCTGCTACCAGCACTGAAGTGTTTAAGCGAAAATGTGTAATCAACAGAAAATCAGATTAGCCACATAGGGAACTCATTCACTATTAATTCTCATACGGCAACACAGGCTAGGGATTTCCTCCTAGTTCGTATTGAACAAACCGATTACAAACCCCGCAATGAATAGATACATCATGTATGGTGCGGAATAAGCTGCTAATCCGTTGTGTGGTTGAGTTTCGGTTTTGGTAGCCATTTGATTTCCGGTTATGTCGGCTTCAATCAATATTTACTGATACAGTTAGAATCGGTTATTATAGCGGTGTATTAGAGCAAACGCGAATCCTTTGTACACGGATTTGAGAACCAGTTTACTAATTTCAATATTTGCTTATATTATCTATATCTATACCACAGAGTAGATAATATACTACGTCTATACAAATCTATACTTCTATACTATTACTATCTATACACATAAATAAAATTGTAGTGTCTGTTTGTAATGTCAAAATAACAGCTTTTTTCGAAATGCATATGAAATTAAACAAGCTTCTGATGACAAAAATGCAATTAAATTTGTTTTTGTCTGTCTGTTTGTTTAGGGTAATCTCCGAAACGGCTGAACCAATTTGAACGAGATTTTCACTGGTAGATAGCTGATTTTACTGGGCGTAACATAGGCTACTTTCATTTTAGAAAAATAATTAGGGTGCCGCACAACGGATAAAAAACCCATAAAATTGTGAACATAATCCGAACGGCTGGACCGATTCCAACGGAAATGGCAGATAGCTGATGCTATAAGGCGTAAATTTGGCTACTTTCATTTTGGGAAAAACAATTAGGGCTAAATTGATGTTTTGGGGTTGCGTACAAAAAAAAAACAATTGAATTTGTCAATAACATTTAAACGGGCGGGACCGATTTGACAAGAATACTATAAGGCGTCAGTCACTGATATTACTTTTATTTTGGAAAAAATCAAATGAGATTCCGCGCAACAAAAAAAAACTAATACAGGATCGTAATACCTTAATAGGCTTCTTACGCGTGGAATTAAATTAGTTATCAATTTCATGGGTTTAATGTTTTTTGCTGAACCCTAATTAATTAATCTATACACATAAATAAAATTGAAGTGTCTGTTTGTAATGTCAAACTAACAGCTCGTTACTAAATGCATAATATGAAAGTAAACACTGTACTAAAGACAAATTTTTTTTCTGGCTGTCTTTTCGTTTGGGATAATCTCCGTAACCGCTGGACCGATTTGAATGGAATTTTACTGACAGATAGCTTATTTTACTGGGCATAAAATAGATAACTCTTGTTGAAGAAATAATATGGTTCCGCGCAACTAATAAAGAGCCCATAAAATTGTGAACAACATCCGAACGGCGGGAATTATTTGAACAGGACTTTCACTGAAAGGTAGCTGATGCTATAAGCATAACTTAGTCATATTTTTTAATGAGTAATTATTTTACGGTGCAAATGAAATTGTCAACAAAATTAATTCCACGCGTACGAAGTCGCGGGCACAGCTAGTAATATTATAAAGAGTAAAGATTTGTATTTTCGTATTGAATAGGCTCTGAAACAACAGGCCCGGTCTCAAAAAATCTTTCAACGTTAGAAAGCTACATTATCACTGAGTACCATAGGCTATATATTATACTAGCTGTGTACCCCGGCTTCGCACGGGTAGACAAAATATTAGAAAAATGTCTACCCGTGCGAAGCCGGGGCGGGCCGCTAGTCTACTATGAAAATCAATTGCAAAAGTTAAGTTCTAACATGACGTTGAAAGCTTTCGAAAACAGTCAGTTTCTTATGTTTTTATGGAAAACGTGACATGTTCATAAAATAACTAGTTTGTACTCAAAGAGACCAAGTGGCAGGCGATTCGGGTCAACAAACTGGGATCGGCAGCTGTATTTGCTGCTTGCGATATTTACTCGACCTCGGATCAGTTTCGGCTAAAAGCTCTTCAGAATTCCCACCACTGAATGATAGATAATACACCTGCGGTGAAACACTTTTATCTCGAGAAAAGTATCAGTGTTTTGACGACACGATTGTTCTACATTAATCAAAAAAGTTCATAGAAAATATTAGTTTCACTTTTCACCGGCGCAGCGCTGTTCATTTTCTCATTCAGGAATAGTCGAAAGCGACACGAATACGTAGTTGTCAGTCGAAAATAGTTGTTGCTTCGGAAACACTTCGGAAACCTATAAGTTTGTAGTGTATTTGTGTATCTGTCTGTGGCAGCGTAGCTCCTAAACGGATGAACCGATTTTGATTTAGTTTTTTTTTATTTGAACGTGACTTGATCGAGTGTTCTTAGCTATACTGAAAGAAAATCTGACCACCTGTTTGGAGACCAGCACTCTCATCTCCACACTAAGTTACAGCAAATATGCTTGCGTTCAGTTCATTGTAATGTAATGGTCTCAATGAATGAAGGCTATACTTAGAGATGAATATGGGTCGGTCCTGTGATAGAGTAGGAAATAGTATTGAGGATAAATCGTGATGTCGTGGCCCGTGAGTCGGAAAATTATTATTCTAAAATTTTTACTTGTATACATTTAATGTTTATTTATGTTATAGCCTCTACGTACACGTTTCAGTGCTTAGGAAGCTTCAAAAACTCTTTATAGGCCTATGTCCCAGCAGTGGGTAGACTGATGATTTATTAGCTCAACAATAGAAGGCTAGCCACCCGTATGATTGTTAAGAACGAAACCATAGCGCGATGCAAAGAACTAGTGGCGCCATCTATCGGCAAGATTTACAACAATGCGGTGAAAAACATACTAATTGTAAAAACTGTTACTCGTTACACAAAGTAACAAAAATATCTAGCTATACATAACTAGATATTTGTGTTACAATAAATTGAGCGTATTGAGTCAATATCCGTCATAAATTAAATAAGGAAAGGCGGGGAAATTGAACTTATATTAACAATCCCGCCTGAAGGTAAGCGGTTATTATAAGAATTTCCTCGGCGTTTCTGGTACGATGTTTGATTAATTTTTAATGGTTTTCCAAGAAAACAATATAGACATGACAGAACGGGAGTTTTCAGCGAATAATTCAGCAAATCGCTCATTGGAACATACTTCTACAGCCAGCCCTAATAATGCATGAGGTCTATGGTATAGCCGATGAAGTGTTCTTTGTATCTGGCCAATACAATGAAGAAAGCAATATTCAAGCGCTCTGGAGGTTTTGTTGTTGTGTGCGTCAAGTCTATCCGGCTCCACAGACTATGCAGAACCGGCTCGTAAAGTATTCATATTTTTAGAGGGTCTTTCTACGATCTAGCGGCTAAAATACTCATAAAGTGTGTATTGTTTTTTATATTTTAAAATATATAAAAAGAGCGTATTTACTATTACAAACTTATTATTTGCGGTTGGTACAATAGCCGTGTCTAGGGATCGAATCGCAAAGTTAAGTTTGTCATTTAACCAAGTTTGTTTTTAGTACGGTATCCTCGATGTGCGAATCCAACTCGCACCTGGCCAATTTTTTCTTTATTTCTCTACTGTTTATTTAATATCACTACTACTAATAAAAAAAGGTTAGTTTTTGTTCAGAAATCCGTTGTCTAGACGACATTTGCGGCAACAAATTTACATAAGTGCTTTGTGATTCATGCAATGCGGGGAGAGCTAGACTACCGAGTATAATAGTCCTGCTCGGTAAAATGCAAGTAGAAAGCGACTAGCTGAGCCCGCGACTTCGAACGCGTAAAACCATTTCTTTTTCTTTCATGAGAATTTTCCCCTGTCAATAGCAAACACAGATAAAAAGATTTAGCGAATACGGTCCGACCGTTCACGCGTGATGTCACCAAGGGTAATAGGGATTCATTTTTATATATAACTAGCGGCCCGCCCCGGCTTCGCACGGGTAGACATTTATCAAATATTTTGTCTAGTCAGTCAGCTAGTATAATATATACCCTATGTTACTCGGTGATAATTTAGCTTTCTAAAGGTGAAATAATTTTTGAAATCGGTCCAGTACTTTCGGAGCCTATTCAATACAAACCCACAAAAATATAAATCTTTCCTCTTTATAATATTAGGTCCTTACATATGAAATTGGCGTTTTTCGTACTGGCCACTTTAATCACGAATTTCTCCTCTTTGGTAAGGAATTCCAAATTCAAATTTGTACAGCTATAGACTCATGTATTTGTGCTTCGATGATCGTCATTCATTTGTTTTTTTTCTTCTGTTTTTTTCTGTTTGCGTCACTCATTTTACAAAATGGAAAACCTTAAATATCGCATTATTTACGAGTACGAGTTCCGCCGTGGCACTAGTGCTGCGGAAACAACTCGAAGGGTGAATGATGTGTATGGCGGTCGTGTTGCAAAAGAAAACACAGTTCGTTTTTGGTTCCAACGTTTTCGTTCTGGAAATTTCGACCTGCAGAACAAGCCCCGTGGACGGCCTGAGACTCAAGTTGATAATGAAGAGTTGAAGGCTATTGTGGAAGCGGATCCATCGCAAACCACGTCCGAGTTAGCTGCAGGCTGCAATGTTAGTGATAAAACTGTTTTAATTCACTTGAAGCAAATTGGGAAGATTAAAAAGCTTGAAAGGTGGGTACCTCACGAATTGACTGAAACAAACCGGCAAACGCGCGTCGACTGCTGCGTTACATTACTAAACCGGCACAATAATGAAGGTATTTTAAACCGAATCATTACCTGTGATGAAAAATGGGTTCTTTACGATAATCGGAAGCGCTCAGCGCAATGGTTAGATCCTGGCCAGCCAGCCAAATCCTGCCCCAAGCGAAAATTAACCCCAAAAAAGTTACTTGTAAGCGTTTGGTGGACTAGTGCCGGTATTGTTCATTACAGTTTTTTCAAATCTGGCCAGACTATTACGGCTGATGTCTATTGTCAGGAATTGCAAACCATGATGGAAAAGCTAGCGGCTAAACAACCTAGGCTGGTCAATCGCTCCACGCCACTGCTGCTTCACGACAACGCTAGACCACACACTGCGCTACAGACGGCTACTAAATTAGAAGAGCTTCAATTGGAAAGTCTAAGACATCCTCCGTACTCCCCGGACCTTGCTCCAACAGATTACCATTTTTTTCGAAATTTGGATAACTTCTTGCAAGGGAAAAAATTCAACTCCGATGGGGCAGTCCAAATCGCCTTCAAAGATTTTATTGATTCCCGTCCGACTGGTTTTTTTAGTAAAGGGATCAATGAACTACCTATGAGATGGCAAAAGTGCATAGAAAATAATGGTTCATACTTTGATTAATTAAATATATTATATTAAAAAATATTCGACTTTTTGTTCCTCCCATACAAAACGCCAATTTCATATGTAAGGACCTAATATTAGTGTAGAAGTGTAGATTAGTGTAGAAGAAGATGGTTCAAAAGTACCTAAATGGAATAAGCGGTCGGATTAGAAACCTTTACTTTATAATCGAACGAACTGAATCGAATGAACCGTAACAGCTAGCCGTGGGGATACGAAACTCCCAGAATTAATACAGAGTTGGCAAGTAAAACACAGTTCAATATTTACTGCAACAGTTTTTGTCGTTAGGCAGTACTCAATAGGGCTTCCCTATGCTTTTCCTATTTCTCTTAATGCTAGCTAGCGACTTAATAAATAGTCAGCACCAATAGTGCGAGCCTGAATAAATTGCGACAACGTTTTCGTATCGCCTTAGACTATTTTTGTATTGAAAAAGTGGAACTAAAAATGTGTATGACAATTTTGATATTACGCGAGATAGTCGCTTTTTTCGTTTTTTTTTTTCTTTTTTTCTTCGTTTTATACCACTAAGGTGGCACACAAGCATACGGCCCACCTGATGGTAAGCAGTCACCGTAGCCTTAGCCGCTAGCAATACCAGGGGTATCACTACGGGGTGCCAACCATGTTGCTGATGAGGACTCACTGTGCTAGCAGCAATACTAATAGCCCAGCGTATCCTCGTGGAGCACTGACAACCTTACTTACCGCAGAAACACAACACTACATCAAGTAGTGTTATTTCACTGCGGTCTTCTGTAAGGTGGAGGTACAGTCCCCAGTCGGGCGGCTCCAATTTAAATGGGATAACCCACGGGAAATCCCAAATCGCCCTACCTCTCTTTTTAAAAGCTCATGTGTGATTATTCACTGTACTTAAGCTTAGAAAAACTCATTGGTACAGGCCGGGATTCGAACCTGGGCCCATCAGATAACAGGCCGTTGCTTAAAACACAAGGACACCACGGCTTTTTAAAAAAAATCTATAAATAAATAACAATTTTGTCACTCCCCGAATTTCCTGGGCCTTCAATGTCTACTACTACTAATGACTGCCCTAGCAAAAATATCGACTAGAATATCGGCAGCCAATATTGATATATGTGCTGTTGAATCGATATTCTAAGTGTCAACTCGCCGGAACCAATAACGATATCTCCGACTGTAACTAGTCTAGCATCTCACTGGATACATTTATCACTTGGATCACAATCCCCAGACGACGTGCGACACTCGAGCTTATCTCCCTACTAGAGCTAAGAGAGTCGATCAGATATTGTTGAGATAAATTTATAGCTACGGATGGGTGTTTACATTAACAAATTGCTACAGTTAGATCAAATAGCTTTGCTCGGTTTAAGCTGAGCTGTTAGGTTTTTCAACAGCTCGTAAATTGTGTTACAGTGGTCTCTAGTCTACATTTTCGGTGTCTTTTTATTTTATACAGTAAAGCTCCATTTAATGGTGTATTTATAGAGCAATGAAATGAGTTTATCTGCACAAATAAATAAAACTTATGTGTCTGTTTGTAAGTTAAAATAACAGCTTTTACTAAATGTATATATGGAAGTAAAGGCGATACAAATAACGAAAAATAAAAATGAAGAAATTTTTGTGTCTGTTTGTTCTGGGTAATATCCAAAGCGGCTGGACCGATTTGAACAAGGCTTTCACTGTCTGATGTTACAAGGCGTAACTAGGGCTATTTTTATTTTTATAAAATTATGAACTGCGTAAAAAATACATAAATGCCAATTCAATATAGCTATTTATAATTTCCTCATTGACCCCTATATATTATATATATATATATATATATATATTATGATATGGGTATCAAATGAAAGTGCTTGATGATGAGAACACCGTCCTTTAAATTATAACCTATTTTTTTTTTAAAGTGACTCCCTCTAATTATATGCAATGAAAATTAAAGCAATAAATATCTGCAATTTAAAGATAATCTCTAATGCTATTAGGAATCACGAGTTTCCTATCCTTTCCAAAACAGTAAAGCATCGGTAATCGTATCAGACACGTCGGACGCACAAATCGTAATTAGCAAGTCAAACGCTAATCGAGTAGAATCGATCGCTAATCGAATTGCGCTGCACGTTGCTCGGTTTAATTCGTTGTGTGATTTATTACGTTTATATCTAAGATTGAATATTTCAGAATAAGTTAAAATGCATTCAATTAAAATTGGAGCTGCCCGGCTGGGGATTGCACCCCCACCTTACAAATACAGTAGTGAATAACACTACTTCGATATAGTGTTGTGTTTCTGCGGTAAGTAAGGTTGCTAGCGCTCCACGAAGACAGACTGCGCTAGTAATAATGCTGCTAACACAGTGAGTCCTCGTCAACAATAGGGTTGGCAACCCGTTAGTGATATCCCTGGTAGTGCTAGCGGCTATAAGCTACGGTGACTGCTTACCATCAGGCGGGCCGAATGCTTGTTTGCCACCTTTGAGGTATAAAACAAACAATAGGTTAGGTCTAAGTAGTAATGTGTTAGCAGGGGCTTCAATTTAGAATCGTCCTGTGAAAACATTAATATCAACGAGTTCTATAATAATATTTGTCCCTCTTGTTTGCTAGGGTCCGTACGATCTCGAAAATTGAAATTATATTTACCGACTGTCTGCACACTTTTATACTCTGTAACTTATTACATCCTACTATTACTTTATCTGTTTATATTATTTCCATGAAACAGTATGAGAATAGAGAGATTTTAAAGCCGATTTCTTAGCTCATTCCACAGTTTGATAGTGCGCGGGAGGAAGCTCCTTTGGAACCGCGCAGTGCGAGACAATTTTAGTTCCAATGTGTGGGGATGAATTCCCCGCCGGTGGCGAGAAGTGTGATGGTAAAATGTTGCCTGTTGGTACCTTATTAGGGCCTAAACTGAATAAATGATTTTTGATTTGAATTGATTTGAATTTATAATCAAGGACTATCAGCTGGTGTCGAGTATTAAATAATTTATTAAGTTTTTAAATTTTTACTTTATGTTGCAATAAAATACTTAGTGCCACACATTATAATATTATGCGTACAGAAAAACGGATTATGTTGAAATAAACCATTGGAATCCTAAACTAAAAACCTTAAAACCTATTTCTTAGCCAGCGTAAAGCGTTAAAGGTCTAGCCTTCGTCACAGATGACTTTGTGATAAATGAGTTCTTTTGCCGCACGCTGTTTGCGGACGAGTAAACTCGCGCCAATGTCGATCAATGACGATTCATTTCTTTAAAGTCAATCGACCGAGTAGGTATCCTTTTATTGGACTTCACAGTAGACTTTGTGTAGGATAGACGACTTGCAGTTTATTGAAACACAGCCTGCCATGATACCTGTAGTGTCATCGCATACGGAGTTTAATCTGCGCGGCATGATTTTTCCGACATATCAAGCAATCATTGCTATATTCAGTCAATTTACAAGAAATCTTAATTAATTTTGTTAAACATTGTTAAATCATAATTGTCCTAGCTTTCATTTTTGATATTTGTAATTTCCTACCAATGTCTAGAAGAATTTTGTTACAAATTATTAAATCATGATTGTTACATGAAAAAAAAAGACAGCACTGAGTTTCTTACCGGTTCTTCTCGAGTGGTTTTTTTTCTGAATCTCTGTGGCCTGCTAACAAGGCTAAGTCTTTCTTATAGTTTCTTATCGAGTCCAGTTCTTACCTCCCCCAATGCCAAACACATAGCCAAAAAAAATTATTTTAAATCTTGTCAAAAGAGGCTTTAATATACTTTTTGTAAGCCCTAAAGGGAGTAACGGGCTCGAGGATAATGTAGCTCTTTGTCTGTGAGTACAGAGCGTGATAAAGAAATAAACATTTAAACAGAGCATTTATCAAAATCATAACCCTCCTTTTTGCTTCACTGTAGTCGGGTAAAACACAGACATTCGGTATTGATATCAGTTGCAAAGAGTCGTGTCACAGACAGACATAATCGAGCGTCAATCGCGACGAATGCATCCCGGAGATACGGTAATAAATCAGTTCCGTCGACCGGGCTATTCGATTAGTAATCTATAGGAGCGATGCGACTTAGAGCACCGGTTTGAATCGCACCAATAGACATTAATTAATTTATGTAGTATCTCAAATTAAGCTGAGTTTAGCATAGTTTCTTTTCTTTATTGTAATCGTGTTTCATATGTGTACTTGTGTAGTGATTTTGTCATTAAAACAGTTTTACTTCACAATGACTTTTTTTTTAATTTTGGTGTATCATTTATTCAGTAATACACCTCACTATAATTATGCATTATGATCATTAGTGCGTTAGGTGGAAAATAAAACTTTTATTTTCTTTTTAATTTAATTTATTAGTGCATCACATGGTTGATATTTACCGATACGTCGAGTTTAAAGTTTTTCGAACCGGTGGTAGATTTTCAACCTACATAAGTGCCTTATTAGGGTTCAAATTGATTGAACGATTTTCATATAATTTGATTTCAGAGTACAATTAGTGTGATTCATTACAGACTCGACTCGATTCACGAATGCCGACGCGATTCGATTAGCAATCAATACGACTCGATTTTCGAATAAACTCGTGATATTATAAGCATGATTTTTTATTACCCTTGGATCGTATCTGATTGATTTCCGATTCGATAATGGTGCTCTTAATCGCCTAAAAAGGCAGCAATTTTTTATTTCCGGTAATAATAGCGAATTGATAGCATGCTATAGATTACGCCGCGACTTCACCCGCACAAATAAAAAGTAATAAAAAAAATATTAATTTTCTTTTTTTGAAATTTTATTTTGTCTTCCAGAACATAAACTACCTACTTAAAATACAAAACTTAATTACGTACAAGTAAAATAAAAGTCCCAAACCAGTGTCACGGGGAAGTGTGCCAAGAAGGCTGGCGGCATTGCCACGCTGTATTGGAATGCTCAACCTTTGGGCTAGATATTCACCACCCCTCTTGTCACGGGAGGCCTCGCATAATTTATTTGAGGTCTCCTTAAAAAAAAAATTAGCCCCCCCCCCGGCCTCCACGGCCCAAATTTAAACCCCAAATTTATCTATACTAATATTATAAAGAGGAAAGATTTGTATTTTTGAGTGTATGTTTGTATTGAATAGGCTCCGAAACTACTAGACCGATTTCAAAATCTCTTTCACCGTTGGGAAGCTATATTATCACTGAGTAACATAGACTATATATTAAACTAGCTGCCCGCCCCGGCTTCGCACGGGTTGACAAAATATTTGATAAATGTCTACCCATGCTAAGCCGGGGCTGGACGCCCGTTATGTCCGTTGGCCAGTTGGTTCTTAAGATTATCACATTAAACTCTTTATAATTTATTAGTTTAGATCTACCCGGATAATATTTCAGATAATGTTAGGATATAACTTTTCGGGAACCTGACCTGGTTTTTGATGACACAATCTTTTATCTTTTAGAAAGAAATGCTTTCCTCGAGCGACAGAGTGACATTAAAAAGCGATTTGTAACTGAGTTTCAAATAGCGCTTAGAACATTCGCATTAGAATTAAACGTGTTTTTTTTGTTAAGACTATAACGATTCTGTAAGGGGGAGGTCCTGGGCTGCTCTAATTTTAATGGGAACACCAACGGGAGATCCCATTTCGCCCTCTCTTAAATAGTGTAGTCTAAATCCAAAAGCACAGTGTCCGTTTCAAACTAAGCTAGTAAGTAATAAACTATTATCGCGAGAACTATTACATGAGTATTACTGGGCCAGTAATAGTGGCGCGGCGACGCAGAAATTACGTGTTCTAATTTTCACAATTAATGACGGTTCCGAAGCATAGTTCCGAAGTGTAATTACGACTAACATTATCTCTAATTTATCTACTGCAAACATGAGTCATAAGTCATAAGTGGAAGCGGTAATATATGAACTTTACGTTGGAACAATAATATAATAATAATGCTCGGACATTATCACACAGCGCCGTCTGGCCCCAAACTAAGCAAAGCTTGTACTATGGGAACCAGCAGCTGATACAATACTTATATACTTTTTATTTTTGTAAATACATACTTATAATACATACCAAACACCCAGACGCAAGGCAAACATATTTGTCACATAATTTTTTGCCCCGGCGGGAATCGAACCCGCGACCCCAGCGTAGCAGTCAGGTATACTAACCACTAGACCAGAGGTCTCGTCAAAATAAAATTTGAGGAATGTGTTTCTGAATATTAGGTTACGTTAGCTGTGATTGCCTATAATTAAGTGTACATGTTTATAGTTTGTTAGTATCACTTGATGGCGATTGTTGTGATCCAACTGTGTGAAAGTTTACGAGGTCAGAAAGGAAGTGAATACAGATATGACGGCTGATATAGAAGTATGGAAGAGAAATACATATTGCGCCGACCACAAATAATATGGGATAAGGGCAGGTGAATGATGAACTGTTCGCGATCCAATTTAATAAATAAATAAATATTGTATTGTCGTAAAATATGAAAAACCACATTTATCGAAGACAGGTAAGGGCACCAGGGATATCCCATTCAACTGAATAGAGCGACCCATTCAAAATTGTGTTCCTGTTGATGAGACCGTCTGTCATTTGATAGGTGTAGCTGCAAACCCCGAGTCTCAGCCTTTTTTTATACCACTAACTAATGTGGCAAACAAATATACGGCCCGCCTGATGGTAAGCGGTCACCGTAGCCTATGGACGCTTGCAACACCAGGATTATCACTCTCGCGTTGCCGACCCTGCAGCAATCTCCTCACACCCTTCTTGAAGAACGCAGTGCTACAGGATTAAATTTCCAATGTACTGTGTAGGAGTAGTGTTATTTGGCTGCGATCTTCTGTAAGGTGGAGGAACTGTGCCAGTTGGACAGCTTCCATTTCGACCGGGACTTTCGGTTGTGCCTCTCCTGAATCCTTAGTTAATCTCTTTATAATAGCAACTATATTTCAAAAAGCCATAACAATGGAGCCTCGTAACAGTTGTTTCTCACCCATACGGATTATCTCGCGGTATATGTGATCAGCTGATGTGATTTTATAGGGGTCGTGATATAGGCACTCGATGTTATGGGCCAATAAAGTTATCATGACTTGGATTTATTGTACGGGTTGTTTCGTGTGTTGGTTTGGCAAATAAATGTAACTTAGTACAGCTGGACTAGGGAAAAATCTTGAGTAATATTGATGAATGAATTAATTGGTTTACTTATTTCATAGCTTAATTACACGTAAGTTTATATATCGGAAAATAATAATACAATCTAAAAGTAAAGGAAAATAAACTAAACTAATTAAAAAAATTAAAATAAAAAAAACACTGTCTCAAATCGTTGTCACGCGGGAGGGTGCCAAGTAGGCTGGCAGCATTTCCCCGCTGTATGGCAATGCTGATCCTTAGCGCATAATATGTTCCAGCTTTCTTGTCACCGAAGGCTTCAATCAATCGTCGTGAGACCTCCTTGTACAGCAGATGAGCCTCTGGACCCCATGGCCCCAGGATCTCTGTCATTCTTGAATTTGTATTTGTTTTGCTACGCGTTCTAAGCCGGGAGCACTAGCTATACAGCAGTTATTTATAAGTAGCAACTTCGCTTGCATTAGTTTAAAGAAGAGAAGGGTGTGAAGAGATTCTTGAAGGGTCGGCAACGCGCGAGAGATACCCCTGGTGTTGCAAGCGTCCATAGGCTGCGGTAACCGCTTACCATCAGGCGGGCCGTATGCTTGTTTGCCACCTTAGTGGTATAAAAAAAAAAAAAGAAGCTTATGTCCGTCCCCAGGATATAATCAACCTCCTTGTTAAAAAGAGCTACTTTCGCATTTATAATATTAGCATATTAGTATCTATGGATAAGCAGCTATACAATGGATTGTTTTTTTACCGTTACCAATTTACCGTTAAATGTGCGACTGAAGGAATTTTCGACCGATCCCTTCTTTAGGATCAAATCGTGCTTCAAAAACAACTACAGATACAAAATATCGCGAGGCCATCCAAATTACCATCATTACGGGGATCGTAAATCCTCTCCGAGTTGTGATGTCTGACGTAGCAATTCTGGAGAAAAATATATCTAGCAATGTTCTTAGGGTTTCGTAACTTAAAACGTAAAAAGGAACCCTTATAGGATCACTTTGTTGTCCGTCTGTCTGTCTGTCAATATTTTTTATCTCATGATCGCGTGGAGTTATCCAATTAAAGTTAATATGAAATAACCGGGTCTATGGCCGCTTTCGGCTGTAAAATAATCAAACCTGTAAGTCAATATGAAGAAAATATATTACCGTTTATGTCGCAAAATTTCGCATATTTTGCGATTTCACAAGGGAATCAATACCTACAGGGTACTTCCCGTTAACCTAGAACCATGAAATTTGGCAGAAAGCAGTGTCTTACAGCACAGGTAAAGGATAAAATCTGAAAACCGTAAATATGTAGTTGGTTTTTCTTAAATGCGAATTTACCAAACAATATTCCTGAATCGCGCTGTTGAGAATCACCGACGAATAATGACTTCATTTAAAGTTCGCCCACTTTACCTACCAAATTAAAATAAAAATTACCTACAAGTGTGTACCCTCGGTGCGCGAGTCCGACTCGCACTTGACCAGTTTTTTTATTTCTTATTTAGATTTTTGCCAAACTATACATAAACACTCTGAACAAAGATCAACCGATGTACCATTCGTGATTCCCGCTTAAAACTCTCATTATGATCGTCATAATTAGTAATACTCACTGCGGTTCGAGCTCTGTAAGCAGTTCTTCAAAGTGGAGTGTGAGCGAGTGAGCAGGTGGCGCGCGTATCTCGCTCACACACTCCACGTCGTCAGGGTAGGCCCGGGGGAACCCTGGACTGGACACTATGGCGTGCGGGTGCGAGTGAGACAGCACGATCGTTTCGTTGCACTGGATCTTCGACGCCGTATACGGATCTAGAACAAGGCAATGTTCATGTAATAGAATTCGAGCACCCTTTTTCAATAATGTCATTATAGAGAAATAGATTATTTTGTAATTTTTGTGAGTCTACTGGACCGATTTTAGAACTTCTTTCGATAGTAGAATGTTATATTATCACTGAGTAACATAGGCTACACATTATATTTAATTATAGCAACCTGGCAAAGTCGCTAGCTCCCTAGCAAAAAAGCTAGTGCTAATATTTTATAGATAGATATGACTAGCGTTTTCCAACCTTTTTTTGGCGTAACACAACGCCCCCAATAACTTACATAAAAGAGTGCGTTCAAACTACGCACATACCGTCTCAAATAAAAAGGTAGATGGAACTCTGCCAACAACGAAATGTCGCCGGTTTTTTAAACAGGGCAAGCCGTAGTGTCATTGTGACGAGACCGCTGGTCTAGTGGTTAGTACACCTAACTGCTGCGCCAGGGGTCGCGGGTTCGATTCCCGCCGGGGCAAACATTTATGTGACAAATATGTTTGCCTTGCGTCTGGGTGTTTGGTATGTATTATAAGTATGTATTTACAAACAAAAAGTATATAAGTATTATATCAGCTGCTGGTTCCCATAGTACAAGCTTTGCTTAGTTTGGGGCCAGATGGCGCTGTGTGATAATGTCCAAGCATTATTATTATTGTATTAATTTTATAGTGTATAGTACTGTAGGTGTGTGCGTGCAATTGTGTATATAATATACACGATAAGGCGTAGTTTTAACCAGCGTCACTTCGTTGTTCGCAAGTTCCATCTACCTTTATCATGATCTAAGCATAATGTATACGACATTATTCTTAGGGTTCCGTACCCGATGGGTAACCAACGGAACCCTATTGTCTTGCTATATTTTCTAAAAAATAAAGAGCGAATTTATCAAACTTATTATTTGTGGTTGGCGCAATAGCTGTTCTAGGGATCGAACCGCAAAGTTAAGTAAGTCATATAACCTCAATTTGTCATTTGTACGGAACCGTCGGTGTGCGAGTTCAGCTCGCACTTGGCCAATTTATTTATACCACGAAAGTGATAAGCGAGCGTAGCGTAGTGGTTACCGCAGCGGTAACCGTAGCGTAGCGGTTACCGTAGCCTATATACGCTTGCTCTGGTATCACAAGCGCGTTGCCAACCGTATTGTTGGAGAGAACACCTTATAATGCTAGCCTTACTGCCAGCAACATCACCAGCCTAGCGTATCCTCGTGGAGCACTGGCAACCTTACTTACCGCAGAAACACAAAACTACATCAAGTAGTGTTATTTCATTGCGGTCTTCTGTAAGGCGGAGGTACAGTCCCCAGTCGGGCGGCTCCAATTTAAATGGATAACCCCGTATGCTTGTGTGCCACCTTAGTGGTATAAAAAAGTACATATGTATGTTAGTTGGTCAAAAAGAGACATAACACTTTTCATATATCGTAGTATTTTAAGTATATGTTATCTTGTATACAGTGGAATGATGGATATTGTTAATTGAGGCCTTACTGACGTGATCATACATCACAGTTTTGTTTCTTTCATATATGATATGTCATCTAAGAGTGTTTGAAGACGAATTACAAAATTACTATAACATATTATAACATATATTACTAGCTGCCCGCCCCGGCTTCGCTCGTGTGGACATTTTTTTTTTGCATTTATGGGGATGTAAAATAGATGTTGGCCGATTCTCATAGATACCGGATAAGCACAAAAAATTTCATCAAAATCGGTCAAGCCGTTTCGGAGGAGTATGGCAACGAAAACTGTGACACGAGAATTTTATATATTAGATTTATATTATAAAGATATACCTACAGTTTGTTTTGTTTGTAATAAGGTGTTGTCTCTGAATAAATTGAACCCATACGAAAAGATTTCACTAAAATAAGTCTACATCATCCCTGAGTAGACGTAAACGTGGCCGCCCTAAGCAGACCTGGCGTCGGACGATCAACGCAGAGGCGAAGAACATAGGAAAGACTTGGGGCGATCTGAAGCGCGAAGCTCAAGACCGAGCGGGATGGCGGAGCACTGTGGAAGCCCCATCTAGGGGACTCAGGAACATAAGTCAAGTAAGTCATCCCTGAGTAGCATAGACAAAGTAAATATATACATACATATATATACATATTTATACATATTTTTAAACACGTGAAGTCGCAGGAAAAAGCTATTTAGTATATCGTATAAACCAGTTAAATATTAGGTCCTTACATATGAAATTGGCGTTTTGTATGGGAGGAACAAAAAGTCGAATATTTTTTAATATAATATATTTAATTAATCAAAGTATGAACCATTATTTTCTATGCACTTTTGCCATCTCATAGGTAGTTCATTGATCCCTTTACTAAAAAAACCAGTCGGACGGGAATCAATAAAATCTTTGAAGGCGATTTGGACTGCCCCATCGGAGTTGAATTTTTTCCCTTGCAAGAAGTTATCCAAATTTCGAAAAAAATGGTAATCTGTTGGAGCAAGGTCCGGGGAGTACGGAGGATGTCTTAGACTTTCCAATTGAAGCTCTTCTAATTTAGTAGCCGTCTGTAGCGCAGTGTGTGGTCTAGCGTTGTCGTGAAGCAGCAGTGGCGTGGAGCGATTGACCAGCCTAGGTTGTTTAGCCGCTAGCTTTTCCATCATGGTTTGCAATTCCTGACAATAGACATCAGCCGTAATAGTCTGGCCAGATTTGAAAAAACTGTAATGAACAATACCGGCACTAGTCCACCAAACGCTTACAAGTAACTTTTTTGGGGTTAATTTTCGCTTGGGGCAGGATTTGGCTGGCTGGCCAGGATCTAACCATTGCGCTGAGCGCTTCCGATTATCGTAAAGAACCCATTTTTCATCACAGGTAATGATTCGGTTTAAAATACCTTCATTATTGTGCCGGTTTAGTAATGTAACGCAGCAGTCGACGCGCGTTTGCCGGTTTGTTTCAGTCAATTCGTGAGGTACCCACCTTTCAAGCTTTTTAATCTTCCCAATTTGCTTCAAGTGAATTAAAACAGTTTTATCACTAACATTGCAGCCTGCAGCTAACTCGGACGTGGTTTGCGATGGATCCGCTTCCACAATAGCCTTCAACTCTTCATTATCAACTTGAGTCTCAGGCCGTCCACGGGGCTTGTTCTGCAGGTCGAAATTTCCAGAACGAAAACGTTGGAACCAAAAACGAACTGTGTTTTCTTTTGCAACACGACCGCCATACACATCATTCACCCTTCGAGTTGTTTCCGCAGCACTAGTGCCACGGCGGAACTCGTACTCGTAAATAATGCGATATTTAAGGTTTTCCATTTTGTAAAATGAGTGACGCAAACAGAAAAAAACAGAAGAAAAAAAACAAATGAATGACGATCATCGAAGCACAAATACATGAGTCTATAGCTGTACAAATTTGAATTTGGAATTCCTTACCAAAGAGGAGAAATTCGTGATTAAAGTGGCCAGTACGAAAAACGCCAATTTCATATGTAAGGACCTAATATATTGGCACCGTAACCTCTCAGCCCTATATATTTTAAACTCTATTACGATACTACGCTACGAGTGCTACGGCGTAGCCGTACTCCGAAATACTACGGTACGTCGGTGAATTTAATTTTTATCACGAGTTGCCAACCCTGCCGTTGATGAGGATTCACTGTGCTAGCAGCATTACTACTACTCAGCGTACTTTACCGCAGAAACACAACATTACATCAAAGTAGTGTTATTTCACTGCGGTCTTCAGTAAGGTGGAGGTATAGTCCCAAGTGGGCCGGCTCCAATATGAATGGGAAAACCCCAAGGGAGATCCCAATTCGCCCTAACCCTCTTAATACTTTATTTCTTACTTTAACATTTTAGCATTGGTTTCCAGCTGAAAATGAAATGGCCATAAACTAGAATCACTTTGTAAAGGACTTGCAATATTGACAATTTTGGGTTCTATTTAACCATTTAGTATTCCACCCTCGTACGTGTATCGACTTGTAACTTTCTCATCGCCCTCTCTTTCTAACGTACATCGGGTGAGCGGGACAGCGATAACGTCTCACAGAAGGTGCTCCGAAGGGTAATAGAACACCGATTTACATAAACATCTTCTTTGACGATCCGGGTGAAGTGATATGTTACCCGCTTATAGAATAGTGGATTCAAATTCAAAAATATTTTTTAGACGCGAATGCAGCCATCGCCCTCTTCAACCATTGTGGAGGGAAGTGAGCGACCCGTCTTCCGGACGCCGCCGCAAGCAAAGGCATTATAGTGAGCATGACATTTTCAAGCACATTATAGCACAATATATGAAATGGTTATTCAAGCAGAAGTAAAGTTGTCTATGTGATAATTCACATAATTAGTTAATCGGAAGAGACTTAATATTCTATAGCTAAGTTGGCTTACAATATGAATTATACAATATCAAAAAGAAATTATGTACTAAGTTTTTTAAATAAGCACTGGGATTCGATTCCTGAACTTAACAAGTATGTATATAACTTAAATATAAAACATGTACTTGTCTTCTGTATATATATAAAAGAAGAAGAAACTGATTGACTGACAGACACATCAACGCACAGCTTAAGCCTAAGGCTGGGGTTAGAGACTTTACATTTTGACAGTACCTTTTATGAGGTAGGCATCCACTAAAGAAGGGTTTGTGGAAATATCATATAAACGCATGAAAATTGGTATTTGGCCTTTCAGTTAACAATAAATAAATGCCTACTTGAGCATTTTTGGAAATTCCACTCCTAAAGGGGTAAAATAGGGGATGAAATTTTGTATGACAATTCGGTATTTTTTTAAGTTGCATCCGTAAATATAGGTAGCAGCGGGCGAAAGCTATCATACTATACAAGGTTATTCGGAAGGGGTTTTGAGATCTTTGACCAATACAATCATTCTCCTGCGGCCCTTATCCCATATTATTTGCGGTCGGCGCAATATGTATTTCTCTTCCAGCCTTCTCTATCAACCGTCATCTTTGTATTCACTCCCTTTCATACCATGTCATCTTTCACACAATCCATCCATCTTTTCGTCATCACTCTATTTATATAGACAGACAGTGGGAAGCTACTTTGTTTTATACTATGTAGTGATAGTGATACCTAAACCCACATAAATAATGTAGTTAAAACATAGTAGCCCCAGTGATGTATTTTTACATAAAGGACATACATCTCTAAGCACGTCACAATGACGTAGCACGTATGTCACGAATAATGGCGATGCATGCTGCAACGTATCTCACGTGAAGAGCCCCATCTGCCTCTACAATCGGCCGGTAAAAGCGGCGGCATATCCGCCGCTTTTATGTGAGAACTCTCAGCGGTTATCATCTGTGTTAACGACCTTTATTTTACCACGAGCGTTAAAGTATTTTTATAGTTTACTTTAAGATATTAAATGTCAAAGAAACAAGGACATTGTTACCGACGAGACCGCTGTTCTATAGGTTAGTACACGTGACTGCTACGCTAGAGGTCGCGGGTTCGATTCCCGCCGGGGCAAACATTTATCTGACAAATATGTTAGCCTTGCGTCTGGGTGTTTGGTATGTATTATAAGTATGTATTTTAAAAAAAAGTATTATATCAGCTGCTGGTTCCCATAGTACAAGCTTTGCTTAGTTTGGGGCCAGATTATTATTGTTGTTTTACATTTCATATCATCACTCCAAGTCTCAGGGTACGCAGGGAATACAGCGAATAATTTCAATCTAGTCTTGCATCTCATTTGCTCCTTCTAAATTTATCAATCCCTTCATACAAGTATCTATGAATATATATATTTTAAATGAGAGGTAGAGCGATGTGGGATTTCCCGTGGGTTATCCCATTTAAATTGGAGCCGCCCGACTGGGGACTGTACCTCCGCCTTACAGAAGACCGTAGTGAAATAACACTACTTGATGTAGTGTTGTGTTTCTGCGGTAAAAAAGGTTGCCAGTGCTCCACGAGGATACGCTGGGCTAGTACCTAGTGTGCCACCTTAGTGGTATATAAAAAAAAACTCAGAGTAGATAATATACTACGTACGAAGTATATACCTGCTGGTTCAAAATCAAAATTTATAGCAAAAATCATTAATTCAGTTAAGTTCCTAAGGCAGTAAGGCACTTATGAAGGGCTACTTAACTACCGGTTCGTAAAAAAGTAGTCGAGAAGAACCGACAAGCAAACGGCCCGCCTGATGGTAAGCGGTTGCCGTAGTCTATGGACACTTACAACACCAACACCATTTTTTGTCACAATTTTTTTACTACAAATAATTATTGTAGCCGCTATGAACACTTCAAACAGACCAACTCATAACTTAAGTGTAACAATGAATAACAAAAGGAAATTAGCAGTAAAACAAGTTTTTACGTCACAATAACGGTAACTGAGCTATTTTGTCGATCCTTCAGATCGCAAAATGTTGTCATTATGGCAAACAACATAATTTCTCAAAGAAGAGTGCCCAATAAAAATAATTACAAGAAATGTTAAAGCAATTCTCTATATAAAACAAAGTTGGCAGTCGCTGCGTGGAAAAATCTGGTGACGAGCTACATGGGGTTAGATCAAGTGCCGACCCCAATAATGTTTGGGGAATACCAGGACGATGTAATCGGGTTTATCATTTATTTTTTACCCGACTAAAGCGAAGCAAAAAAGGTTATGATTATTATTGCTATATTTATGTATGTATGCATGTATGTATGTATGTATGTATGTGTGTATGTATGTATGATTATCTATTCCTCATTTACCCTTATAAGATGAGAATATTTTCTAGTATGATACTTTTTAGCATTAAAATTGGTAAACAAGCATATAGCCCTGATGGCAATCAGCTACCATTTTCTACGGATTCTAGCGGCACTAATATCTTCTGATGATCGAAAAACCAGCAACTAAAAATCATCTTACGCATACAAAATGACCGCAACTTAAACAACCGTATACACCTATCAAACTACACGGACACAAATCCCACAATGACGTGGATAGGTGACGACGTTGCGGTCTGTATGTGGACGGAGCTTTATACAGACAGTCATTTAGCGAACAATGCTTCATGCAACAACTAGGTCATACCGTACAGCGTCAAAGTGGTGACACGACCAGCGTTACTTGGGCTAACGATCCTGTATAAACTCCTAATATAGGGAGGAAAGATCACAGGTCAACACAAACTGGCGAAGTTTGTTCTTTTCTTGTTTGGATTTTGAAACGAGTCTACATGCATATGGGATTTACATTTCTAATACCCACGAAACCGATTAATTTTCCATCGTTAATTGGATGGCTATAATCCGTAATTAAGACCTTCATGAGTGCCTTATTAGGGCCTGAACATATTTTTTTTAATTTAGATTTTGTTTGTTTATTAGTATAATCACCAGTTGTCGTCCACGATATCTCCAGCATTATAATGTGGTACCAATACTCAAAGATAGTTTAGGAATATTTTTAAATGGTTTTACAAGTTCAACATGGTTGGCAAATCGTTAGTTACCCATGTTATTGCTAACGGCTATAGGCTACGGTGACTGCTTACCATCAGGTGAGCCGTATGCTTGTGTGCCACCTTAGTGGTATAAAAAAAGTACCAGAGCTGAAATTAAGCTAATAAACAAAATGCACTGCATAAAAGGAAGATTTTATGGTTTGTTTCTTTCAATCACGCCAAGCGGGCTAAGTGATGAAATTTCGAACCAATATAGACAAGCTATATTCAGGGATTAATATGAGGTACCCTTATACAACATCAAATCTACCTTTTAAAGAGTAAAATGAGCCATGGTAAAACAGGGTTGTCAATCGGTTTTTTACAGTGTATCTTTTATTTTTTACATAGAAAATGAAGTCGCTTCCACTGTGTGTTCGCTTAGAGCTTTTAAACTACTCTATGGATTTTAATGCACTTTTCACCAATATATAGGATTCAAGAGGAAGGTTTTTATGTACAATTCATTTAGGTTTTGTGTAACCCTTGCGAAGCCGGGGTGGGTCGCTAGTAGTTCGCTACCTCGGAACAGTGCCACACGAACGCTCAGTGAAGTGATGTGTATGATAGTCTGTAAGGTATATGTAATATGGACCTCGTAGCCTGATTGAAATAAATAAATAAAAGTAAACCGTAAATTGTTGTTTTGGGTGTCGGAAATAATCTGTTTTGAGTATGCTATAATGTATGATGTAAAGTAATGGTTTGGAGTCAAGAGCGGCGGTGTGGAGGGGGGTATGACAGCACAAAAAACGTCATACCGTCACGGCATACTAACAGGTTTTACTAACAAGGTGCGCCAATAGATGTTTCATATGAAAACTTATAATTTCCGTCTATATGTATTCAAATTGTGTACGTTCAAGATTTAAGTACGTAGAAGTCTCATTAATTGCAGTAAAGTATCCATCGTTTGTTTTTCTGAGACCACTAATCATTAAGTAGTACTTTATTACTTCAACCACCAGATCTCTGCGACGAAGTCGACAGATCCATAAAAGCCAATAACGCTTAGTAGCAAAGTTTAAAGGCGTGTTTACATCGTGTCGTAAATAAGATGAAGATAGAATTATCTTCTAAAGTTCTATCGTACATAATAAGATACATATAGTAAAGTAGTCAGTGAGAGAAAAGTACTGACGAGACCGCTGGTCCAGTGGTTAGTATACCTGACTGCTACGCTAGATGATGCGGGTTCGATTCCCGCCGGGCAAACACTTATGTGAATTTGTATGCCTGGCGTCTGGGTGTTTGGTATGTAATATAGGTATGTATTTACAAAAAAAAAGGATATAAGTATTATATCAGCTGCTGGTTCCCATAGTACAAGCTTTGCTTAGTTTGGGGCCAGATGGTGCTGTGATAATGTCCAAGCATTATTATTATAGAGTACTCGGAACCGGCGTGAATGTATGAAGAGTTTAATGAATGTAAAAGAAGTAAAAGAGGTGTGCAGTGAAATGGCGCTTTATACTTTCTGCCTACCCCGAAAAGGATTTTGCATGATGATAATATATAGTATGTATTGTCTTATAACTGATACTTTTTTCGAGATGAAAGCGTTTCACTGCAGGTGTACTCGTATTATCTATCATTCAGTGGTGGGAATTCTGAAGAGCTTTTAGCCGAAACTGATCCGAGGTCGAGTAAATATCAAGTAGAGGCAAATACAGCTGCCGATCCCACTTTGTGGACCCGAATCGCATCGAATACATATTACCGGGCTTCAGCGAATGTTTACAGATTCGCAATCACGTGTAAATAAATATCGAAGTGTCAGTAGCATAGAGAACATCTAAGGAACTTATCTTTTTACCATTTCATAGCGACACGATGAGCGCCAATTACATTTATAGGCTTTTACTTAGTTTCAACTCTCCGGTGTTACTCTCCGGAGTAACCAAATCTTGCAAGTTTAAGGACATCATCCATTTTGGTCCAAATCTGAAAGTGCCAGCCAACGCCATTGTCTTGTATAATATGTTAGAGTTTCCCCGTCTGAACATTTTTTACTATCGCACCCAAGCTCTTAGACCATTGTAGTTGATATTATTGAGTTCGAAAATCTGAATTTTCATACTATTTATTGAAAATAGAAATCAAATCAAATCTAAAATCATTTATTCAGGTTAGGCCCTAATAAGGCACTTATGAAGGTCTAAATTACCACCGGTTCTGAATAAAAAAGCCACCTGAAAAGAACCGGCAAGAAACTCAGTGCTGTCTTTTTTTTTCATGTAAAAATCTTGATATAGCAATTTCTTACAGAATTCCAAATAACTAAAACAACTGAAATGTCCTGTAATGTCCAACTTTGGTGCTATAGTAATAAATACTCAGACGGACAAGCTCTAACAGAATATACAAAAAAAATGCGTTGGCCGGCACTGTCAGATTTGGACCAAATCTATATGAAACATGGACGATGTCCTTGGATCCACTTCCCAGTGTCCGATTGAGCTGAAATCTGGCTTACACAGTTGGTGACAATGCACGATGCACGATTAGCTAATACCGTAATTTTTTATACAATATGGGTGACGTCACAAAATGAAGATTTATAATTTCCACACTTATCTCCATGAATTATCAAATAAAAGGTCTTGATGAACGATAAAAGCGTGTTTTAAAAAATGTGTTTTATTAGCCTCCAAAATTTTTGTGTTCTATAGAAATCTTCAGATATTTTCCCGCGAGAACCCGATACCAGTCCTTCCTCTATGATGTGGCCGCAGCATTAGGGCATTCTAGCGCGACCAGTAGCCCTAGCAGCAACAATTTTCTACTAAGTAATCGTATCGCTTTCGACAATTCTTGCATGGAAAAATGAACAGCACTGCGCCGGTGAAAAGTAGAACTAAAAATTCGTATAAACATTCTGACATTTCGCAAACGTTTTCAAATACGTAGTTGCAAATTATTCTTTCTCGGGCACTGCACTCCGTTCTAAGATAATCTAGGGATTTGTTACTTGAGAAGCAACTCTTGAGTGTTTTCAAGTCAATTTAAACTTTTAATTGTGTTCGTCGTTGACTCACGCGGAGATTATCGTTCGTAATGAAATATGCATGTAACACGGACTTTAGCACGCCCCGGAGCTTTGGCGCTATCGCTCTTTTGTTTGTATCAAGTGTGAAGGTAATCTTTAGGTTGGGCGCTATGGGGGTTTTTTTTATACAACTAAGGTTGCAAACAAGCATACGGCCCACCTGATGGTAAGCGGTCACACCAGGGGTATCACTCGCGCGTTGCCGATCCTATAAATCCCTTCACCTAACAGAAAATCGAGGCCGTATATGCCTGGAAATTATTATATAGCGTAATCGATTCTCAAGCTAGGCAAAGCTTGTACCAACAGACAACTGAGATAGTGCTTTTTTATTTGTAAATACATACCAATTGTACAGAAGCAAGACAAACACAAATTTTCACCATAAATGTGAAAACCACTACATGAATTGAAAACCACTTCATGAATTTCAAACCACTTCATGAATTGACCAACTGTGTCATCTAACATTGCGTATCTATTTTACATACATACGTACATACATATCATTACGCCGAGTCCCTCAAAAATGAGGTTATAAATTCGTTTGTATTTTTGTTTTTCTATTTGTAGTAGGTGCCTCGCACTTTTTCAAATATATTTTACTGTTTAGTGCATTTTGATAGCAACTTTTTGTAGTCGGTTACTTTTTTTGTTATAATGTATCTATATGCCGTTTTACTAACCTGGTACCGCAGGCTTTTCGCAGACGAAGTAGTTGTGCTCTCTGCAGCCTCTATCATTCCACATGAAGGTGGGGGCGGAGGAGGGGGGGCGCGGGGGAAACTCCCTCCGAGCCTCCACGCAATCCTGGCCTGAAGTGCCGTCATCGTTGGGCTGGCTGCTGTGCTTACGCCAGCCCGGGAACCAGTCTATCAACAAAGGTATATTGGTAAGTGTCAAACATTACTCCTATCAGATGTTGCAGTCATACTCTATATATACAAAAAGCGAAGACGAAATAGATAAGTACCATTTTCTCTTTTGTTTGTAAATGTTTTTTGTTTGACGATCTTCAAGGTGGGAACACACCGGAATGTGGTACATGCGGTACGGTGCCGCACGAAAAAACAACGAACATTTCACGCGTCACACAAGATGCGGGCGAGGGACCCGCGTCGCGGCTGATATACAAGCCTGCGCAGGTTGTGCGCGATAGGTTCAATTAACTCTTTTGTAACTCAATGGCCGCCATAATTCAGTCACATTGAGCGCGCTGCGGTGCGGCGAGCTCACCACTCACCGCTCACCGCCTGCGGTGCTGATGTGAGTTGTACCGCACCGCCTTAATTCCGCTAAACCTGCACCGCGTTCCGGTGTGTTTCTACCTTAAGTATAATATCGCACGAGTCATACCGCTGGTGTTGCGACCGTCCTTAGGCTACGGTGACCACTTACCAACAGGTGGGCCGTATGCTTTTGCCAGCTTAGAGGTAAAAAAATAAGATATTTAAATTTATGGAAAAAGTTTGTTTTTTTCTGGCTCCAGGTAAGAGATTTCCAATATTTAAGGTTAGAATTTCTAATATGGCTTACATTAAAATTTGGAATTCAAATATCATCATCGGAATTCGTTTATAAAATAAAGAAATGAGGCTTTAGAAAATATTAATCTAAGAGTATCGTGGAAATAATAGGTATGAATTGATCGCGTCCTCCTTGGTTTAATCTCAAGATCGTTATTAATTAGACCGAAGATACGAAGAAATCCCGATAATTAAACCCCTGGTGTAATTTCTTCTCCGGATACGGAACCATGATTAATTGTTCGTGCAAATATCTATGATCAGTACCGGCGTTAGGACCACTGACGCCCCGGGCTAGAATATTGTGCCGACCACTAAAGGAAATAATTACCGAGTTAACATTTTTTGCTGAACCAATGTGAACTTATATTAGAAAGAAAGAAAGAAAGAAAAAACATGTATTCATAACAACACGTCACATGGATAAAAGAAAGGAAGACAAGTAGAAGAAGCACATAGTGTCGTTATGAAACGGTCCCAACTCAGCATGTGCTGGTAGTCTTGTGACGGACATCCTTATTTTATTTAATGTTAAGAATTTAAAATTTCCTTTAGCGTTAACCGGCGCCAACGAGGGTTGTTGTACATTCGTCACGAAAAGAAGTATGTGTAAATTCGCCACAATTCTAGTTTATGTAGTAAATTTCCAAAATATCAATTTTGATAATTGTAAATTCGTGTGTTTGTATTCCGCAACACCTGAGTAGACTAAACACGTTCGCCCCATCAAACTCCTACTAACGCCGGCACTGTCTTTGAATAAGCCTTAGAATAAGAACCTTCCTTAGAATAAGCGGCTGTGGGTTAGTTGGTATTGCGCACATCAATGAATATGCGAAGTTAAGGAATCTTAACGTGGTCAGTAATTATATGGGTAAACATACTTGTTTTTTTTGAGGCAAGCTAGTGTACGACCCATATGACTCTAGACGCTTACAATACCAGTGCTTAGCTATATCCCTTTAAAATGGCTTGAAAAACCGATCTTATCACTGCGTCACCAAAAAGACTATAATAGTTCTATTAAAAAGACTTAATATCTTAATGGAACTATAATAAAAACCGGCTTTAAATTTCCTAAGAAGATATTATTCTCCGAGCAGTCTACGAAACGGCTACGAAGTCGCTACACCGCTACGGAGCTACGGTCGTGGACAATGCTTTTAAATTAAAATTAAGCCAATAGCTTTCACTGGGGCATAAAAAGCTGTTTAAGAACTTTGTTTGTTTTTTATGGTGATTAGTATCTATATAAAGACGGAGAAATTAACGTGACTTTGTTTATTGCCCTTTCTTACAGGCTAGAAAAGTAAAGCCGTTAACAGATCTTGAATTAAGATGTTGTTTACGAACTAGGTATTTTAAATTCAAGCTTAGAAATAGTTTTATCTTCTTAGTGTTGTCAAACAATCGACGGTTACATTATCGACAGTTGACTTTGAAAATATATTATTATGAAACCTGCATACGTCTCAGAAGATATTCAAGGACGTATGTAGTGCCTAAGAGACGGCGCCGGTCTCACCATCTGTCACGTCGACACCAAATTATATGTGTGTTGTAACCCCTCTGCCTACCTCTTCGGAGAACCTTGTGGGAAGGCGTGTAGCAATGTATGTAGTAGCAAATATATTATAGCAGTTTTTACCGCATCTTCGCTCGCGTAAAAATTGATTTTTTTATACCACTATGGTGGCACAACAAGCATATAGCCGCTAGCGGGTATCACTAAAGCGTTGTCTACCATGTTATTAATGAGGAGTCACTGTGCTAGCAGCATTACTACTAGCGCAGCGTATCCTCGTGGAGCAACCTTACTTACCGCCGAAACACAACACTACATCGCCTTCAACAATTTTAATGGGAAAACCCACGGGAAATCCCATATCGCCCTACCTCTCTTTTAAAGCTCACGGTGTGAATAATCACTGTACTGAAGCTTAGGAAAACTCAATGGTACAGGCCGGGGTTTGGACCTGGGTCCATCAGATGACAGGCCGTTTTTTTAAACCACAAAGCTACCACGGTTAGGTTAACGCATTTTCTCATTCACATACTATACAGATATTATACCGTATACAAGTTTCTGCGAAATATTTATCATAGTTAGCATACTCCGCGCGACATGAGCAACATGACGCAAATGTCAGATAGTTGTAAGGCGATGGGTCCTCGGGAGAATTGCGGTTGCTAACTTGTTGGACATACCTCCTAGCGTATGTACTAAGTACGTAAACAGGGGACTTGCTTACTATATGCGCTGAATTATAAATGGTATGTTGCGTCTTCGTAAAGGCAGTAACGGTATTAGAAGTGATGGTGTTTATAATAATAATAATAATCAGACATATTGCATGCCAGACTGTAGTCTCATCCCATAGCCCAGATATCCCAATCCATTAACAGTTCACCACAACAGCCCAATTTTAGTTTTCCATCCCCATGAAATAGTCTCTGCACTCGGCGAGGATCATCCCCGGGTGCATCACTATGCTATTCATTATCGATCGGGCCCCTACGTGTTGGATATATATCCCCACGCAAGCCAAGATAAACGCCCGGACCTTACAAGGCTCCATTTAAGAGAGACATAATAATAATACTAATAATGATAGTGTTTGTCTTGTGTTTGAAACTGGACAATAATAACGATAGGAATTTTGAGGAAAACTATGTTTTTCTCCCCTTTGGATCAGGTTCAACATAACGACAATTGATATAAAAATAAAACAGGCCATCAAGTTAAAAAAAATAAGATATTTAAATTATCTATTCTATCTTTGAAAAAATAATTGTTACATTAATACTTTTCTGTATTTGATGTTTTTAAACACACTTTTTGAAAAGACAAGGAAGAGTATTAGAAGAATTAAATTTGACTGCTACTTTACCAATTAAATATTTTGAAAAACTTGTTTGTATTAATTACCTTACATATATTTTATAATACACACATTCTCTTATGTAGTTTATATATATTTTATAATATAAACCAAACGAATAGTCTGACACAGAATAAAATGACAATAAAATAGTCGTATTATTCTGTACAAGTACAAAATGTGAAATAATAATTTAATAAAGTCAGTAAGGCGCGCAATAGTTGCTTTTTTCTTATAGTGTGGAGGCTGTATGAGCGACGCGAGACATTATTAGTGGTAGGTAAGTGTTCTAACTTCACCATTAAAGCCATACAGGGGCAAGAAAAACGGATATGTAAACATTTAAACCTGTCTCTTACTCGCAACTTTGTCGCATAAGACTCATAAACGTGCCAGAAATATATAAACGCAGATGTTTTAGTGAACTATACAGACTTTGCTCGCGCCATGAGCCAGTTAAAAATGGGAAAAAAAATTGCATCTGTACTGGTCTGGTAGCAAGAACAACATTCGACTACGAATTCGAAACGGTAATTCAAATTTTCGAACGATTTTTAAGTTCTACTTTTCGACGATGCAGCGTTGTGAATTGTCCCCTACAATAATAGTCGAAAGCGATACGAATACCTTGTCGAAAGCTGTGCTCAGGTTCAGATACTATCGACCCCAGTTGAAAAGTCAATCCTGCTTGGTAAGTAAATTACCAGTTTTCAGTCTTCAGTCTATCTTCCTCTATCTTCTTCTATTCTATCTTTTTCTATCTATATTATAAAGAGGAAAGATTTGTATTTTTGTATTTTTGTGTGTATGTTTTGTATTGAATAGGCTCCGAAAGTACTGGACCGATTTCAAAAATTCTTTCACCGTTATAAAGCTACATTATCACTGAGGACTCACCGTGCTAGTAGCATTACTACTAGTCCAGCGTATCCTCGTGGAGCACTGGCAACCTTACTTACCGCAGAAACACAACACTACATCAAGTAGTGTTACTTGACTGCGGTCTTCTGTAAGGCGGAGGTACAGTCCCCAGTCGGGCGGCTCCAATGTAAATGGGAAAACCCACGGGAAATCCCAAATCGCCCTACATCTCTTATTGTAGTACTGTAAATACAAATAACATACAGAGCAGGCTTAAACTTGTTCCACGCAACGTTGGCAAGATACATTGCTGTAAGTCTGTATGTTTGTTGCAACACTGACATTACAAATGGCCGGCTTTAACTAGACTATTTGTTTTGGTAGTTCCAGTCTTGGTCAACTTAGTGTGTGTTAGGAAACTATATGCACTGCTAGCTACACTACAAGCGTTTGCTCGTTTTTTTTTTAATATTTTGTTTCGTAAGCACACCTGCTCATATATATCTACCGTCAACTGTGGTCGACTGATAGAAAATGAAATTGTGCATAAAGTTTTAAATGTCTGTCTGTCTGTTTATCTCAAGAACCCGTGGAGCTATCAAATTGAATTTACTATAAAATACCCGGGACTGCGGTCCCTTTTGGCTGTAAAATAATCAAACCTGTAAGTCAATATGAAGAAAAGATATTACTGTTTATGTCGCAAAATATCGCATATTTTGCGATTTCACTAGGGAATCAAAACCTACAGGGTACTTACCGTTAACCATGAAATTTGGCAGGAAGCAGTGTTTCGCAACACAAATAAAGGATAAAATCTGAAAACCGTAAATATGTATTTTTTTTTTAAATGCCAATTTACTAAAAATATTCCTGAATCGCGCTGTTGAGAGTCACCGACGAATAATGACCTCATTTGAAGTTTGCCTACATTAATCTCACCTACAAGTGTGTACGGAACCCTCGGTGCGCAAGTCCAACTAGCACTTGGCCGATTTTTGGTAATTATTAAACATGAAACAAGTTATAAACATGGTAATGCACTCGCTGGAAATGTCTCTTAAGAAAATTAATTTTATAAGAACGACAGCCATTTTGTATAGAAATATTATATTTGACATGATATATTATATGTAAATTGGTTCAGCCATAAAACACGGTCGGCAAGGTCGAATAGAGGTTGACGCTCTATTATACAGAGTGTCTTGTATTGAAATAACAATGCTATAAAAAAGTATTATTTTAATACAAAAATGTATAACTCAAATCGTTACTTTAGCACATTATCATACACAAATACTAAATACAAGCTGTGCCCGCGACTGCGTGGAATTTATTTCTAATTTATAAACCGAACGAAGCGACTTCGTTTGTTTTTTCCACCTACTGTATTAAGCTGCGCAGACGCCTAGGCATTAAAATCAGTTAATATTTAAAGTAGCTCCTTTTTATCAAAGGAATGAATGAAATCGGACTATGCGTTTATGAGTTGCAGTTACAGCCAAGATCCATTTTGACTTTCATCCCTCTCCCAAGGGAACCGTGCTGAATTTCGGGATAAAAATTATAATAATAATGCTTGGACATTATCACACAACGCCATCTGGCCCCAAACTAAGCAAAGTAGTACTATGGGAACCAGTAGCCGATATAATACTTATGTACTTTTTTTTCGTAAATACATACTTATAATTCATACCAAACGCCCAGACGCAAGACTAACATATTTGTCACATAAATGTTTGCCCCGGCGGGAATCGAACCCGCGACCTCTAGCGTAGCAGTCAGGTGTACTAACCACTAGACCAGCGGTCTCGTCAATTATCCTATATTATACCTCGCAGTATGAACTCAAATCATGCCAAGTTTCATTTGAATCCATTCAGTAGTTTAGGCGTGACGTATGGCCAAGAAAAAGACAGACAGAAAGACAAAAATTAATAATACAGTTTTGTCATCGGTATCGATTATAGTGATGTGATCGATCATAGATATGTGATCGAATATAGAGTGCCCTCCAAAAAATATATTCAATGTGCAGAATTGGACCTGTTACAGCATTATTATGAGTATAGACACAATCAGATATACAAATTGGATGTTAACATAATATCGTGCAAAAATAAAGTACTTATAACAAAAGGCTTGTTTTGAAGGTCAAGAGACTTGGGTCGCAGGGGCATCCGAGTAAGTACGTTACAATAATAAGAGATATAAAATATTTATTTTAAATTTTCTAGAGGTTTAATATGCCTCGAAAGGCTTAATGAGAAATAGAGTATCAATACTTTCAATCATAAAAGGTATTCTGTATTTTTATTTATGAGAGTTGACACGCTTTTCGCTCTCATAAAATACGTGATCAAATTAACAATATAAGGTAACTACAGTATACTTGATATCGTAAAAGCTTCGTTTCATTATTGTAAGCAGGTTACTTAGCTTTGTTAAAATGTCCAACATCAAAATCAAACATACATTAAATTGAATACATTATCAACGCCAAGTGCCTCACGGGGCAGAGTACAGAGCACCATATCACTCTTGACTTGCACACCTCTTTTGCTTATACACTCATCAATCTCAATGTTACAGTTTAGGGTCGGCAACGCGCGAGTGATACCCCTGGTGTTGCAAGCGTCCATAGGCTGCGGTAACCGCTTACCATCAGGCGGACCGTATGCTTGTTTGCCACCTTAGTGGTATAAAAAAAAAAGAAAAAAATATAACGTTATATAACGTTATGAGTATTTCGTTGTGTTATTTATTTATAATTTTTAACGTAAATTATGTACCATGTTCCTTTTTGCGGTTGAATAGTGCTGGTCTAAATTTGCGTATCATTTCATTTTTCTTCTTTACAATAACACTCTTTCGCACCAGTTATTCTTAAAATCATTACTTCAATATTAATACCTACAGAACAGTGGACAGAGTATTTTTTACAATGCACTATCGTCTAATACATTAATCACCAATTAATGTACTAGATATGCGATCGCGCCCTTACTGCCCTTCAGTCACGAATGTTTCGCCGCCAAGTGCTCTTTCGGTGAGTATCCAATTCTGCATTCAATGACTTGGCGAGAAGACACTCAGTGTTTAATGGGAGGTTAATGATCAAATTAATGGTAAGGTATGGTATTTAATTTAAAGAAATACCTTTGTATTCCTTTCGTATAATATATGTTTGTGTTGTTATGAATAAATGTTTTCTTTCTTTCTTTCTTTCTTTCTTGTCTCTGTTTGCCATTTAAAATTCAGAATTCTATCTTAATAAGCGACGCTATAGGATCTTGTACTAGGTTAATATGAACAAACATATTTTTACAAATACTGTTATTTTCAAGGCTTCGAAATTTGTTATTTCTAAGGATCCGAAGGGTATCCAACGAAACCCTATTACTTACACTTCGGTGTTTGTCCGTCCGTCTGTCCATTAGCAGGCTGTATCTCATGATCCATAATAGGTAGATAGTTGAAATGTTCATAGAATGCATATTTCTGTGGCCGTTATGCCATCAAATACTTAAAACTTTAAATAAATAAAAAATAAATGGGGCTCCCTTAATAGGAACGTGTTTTTTTTTTATTTTGCTCTATCTTAATAATGGTAATATGTAGAAATGCTGATAGAGTTTGAATCGCTATATCTTTTTTTATGAAACGAGTTAATGTTTACTATCAGAAACAGTACGGAACACTTGGTGTGCAGTCCAACTCGCACTTGGCCATTTTGTTAATCTCAATAGGTACAAAGTAGTTTTCATTTAAAACCTCTCTCTAAAAAAGCCTCTTAAGAGCATTTTACGCTATCAAGTGTACATGTACGGGCTGGCCATCAATTCCCAGTTAAAAAATCAACCTAGATATTTTTTATAATTATTAGGTTAGTTTTAGTTTTCGATCGTATTATTATTGTCCCATATATATGAAATTAATATTTTGCAATAATAACATTTTAATTACCTAGATATAAGAGAACAAGAGAAAATAATCTTAAATTATTAATACATTTTTTACAATTATATATTTACTCAGCGGAACAGTAGTAATTTCAAATAAATTTAATTTGAAGCAAAAATCGTGGTGGTAGAGGTGGGTAACATTCTTTGGCAGGAGTGTAAATGGAGATTATAGAGCACAAAATAGCAATCAACTCACGCGCATAGGAGAAAGGCAGTCCATCCGACCATCGGAATTCTCCCTCATGGACGGCATCGGTAGCTCCAATCCAGTATACGTCGTCTACTCCAGCTCCGGGCCTGACAATTAAGAAATTTAAGAATAAAATAATATTTAAAAAGTTATTGAGCCTCATTAATTTTATTTTGTTCGTTACTTAATGTCGTATAAAGGACGCCACATAAAATTGAATGTGACGTCACATAACCTATAACCAGCGGACGATCAAGTCGAGACGCTTCCAACGATACCTCATTTGTAAAATTATGATAAGAAGTTTAGAAATTATAAGGGAACAGATGAATATACCGGTCAAAATCATAACCCTCCTTTGCTACGCCGTAGTCGGGTAAAAAGAAAAAAGACATCCAGAAGACGGAGTTCATTCATCGGCACTCACTGGAATTGGCGGGTCTCACGCTGTGCGATTCAATGGAGACTCATGATGGAATGAGCTTCCCGCCGTCTTCCCAATAGAGTACAGCATGGGGTTATTCAAGGATATTTAAAAGAGATTCTTGAAGGGTAGGGAACGTGCCAGTGATACCCCTGGTAGCAAGAGTGAATAGGCTAGGGTAGCTGCTTATAATCAGGCGGGCCGTACACTTGATTGCCATAAAAAAAATGTATACCACTAAGGTGGCACACAAGCATACGGCCCACGTGATGGTAAGCAGTCACCGTAGGCTATAGCCGCTAGCAATGAAATAAAAAAGAAAACCCACGAGAAATCCCAAATCGCCCTACTTCTCTTAAAATATATATTGGTAAATAAAAAGACTCACGCGTTAATCAGCATAAGGTCCAAAATCTGTTGCTGTCTATCGTTGAGGATGCTCGCAAGGTGTCCGCCCAGCCTTGCGCACTCCGCCTCCGCTTGCCGCCAAGCCCGCTTGGTGTCCCTTATGGCCGATATACAGAAGTCACCAGAGAGCACCCATCCATACTCACAGTGCCCCACGATATCTTCCACCACCTTATCCATCCACCATACTTTCAACCACATCGCAGACGACGCTACGACGCATATGTTCAGATGCGCCGAATTCCCTTCAGACACAATCTGGACGCTTCTTAACGGATCACCAGGCTGGGAGCAATGTCTCCACTTCGAATCTCCATCTTGAAGGCTCAATTCCATTCCTCGACATACACCTGAGGCGTCGTCGTGTATTATGTTGGATAGGTCGTGTTCTTTAGCTTCCAAAGACCCAGAGCCCATTTGGAGACGCAAAGCCACTTTGTTTCCGTAAGGTAAATGTATGTGGTAGGAGCACAGGAGTCTGTAAGTCGGGCCAACTTCGAACGAGCCGTTTCTACTCGTCAGTAGCACGCTGTGACAATGGTCTACTAGACGGTATACTGCGGCGAACGTGGGTCGGCCGTGGAGTTCTACTGTTGATCCTTTCGATGTAGCTGAAAGAAATGGTTGCTATTGGATATTGTATGAGCTGCTTTGGCATTCTTTTAAGTTTCAATGGATTTTCATTTGATGATGAAACGTCATAGCGTTGATTTTATCTAATAATACTAGCAGCCCTCCCTGGCTTCGCACGGGTAGATTTATCAAATATTTTGTCTACCCGTTTTTAGAGTTTTTTAAGGCATTATTTTGGTTTTTTTCTGAACCATGCTCGTTCCTCAAGGAATATTATAAAAATAGAATTAGCGAAGTTGGTTCAGCTGCTCTCGAGATTTGCGCTTAGCAACACATTAAAATGAATCATTTTACAGATTTTAACCAATTTTAAGTGCTATAAGTTACTCTACAGCTTTCACTCAAGTGGACCGGACAACAGGCCTATACCGATGTGTAGGTGAATGTGTGCATCAGCCTATTATCAATCAAATGATGAGCACTCAAATAGAAGTAGAACCCAATAAATCGTTTGATATATTTACGAGAAATGGTAATAATTGTATAAAGCCGTGTATTTCCCAAAGGATTACAGCATGGGGTTCTTCAAGAAGGGTGTGAAGAGATTTTTGAAGGGTCGGCAACGCGCGAGTTGTGCCCCTGGTGTGTCCGTATGCTTGTTTGCCACAGTAGTGGTATAAAAAAAAAGAAAAATTGTTCACCTTGATAAAGAAACCTTCTGTTCTGGTAGGGTATTTGCTCCAACTTCCCACATAGGGTCGGAGTGTTGGGTGCAAATCTGATGAAGCCAGAATTGCAGGGGACGTTCAACTTGTGCAGTTCAAGAAGAAGAGCGTTTTTTGCTGGTGGGGTGGGGAAGAAGAGCCGGCAGCCGTGGGTCCGGGGCAGGTGGCCTGAGTGGATGCGACCGAACCTCGCAGCACGCAGCCGTATCGCACATTCTGGAATACAATAGAGTAGTTAAGCTATTTGAAGGTAACTGTAAGTGTAGACAGCTTATAAAATTACCGGGCAAAGAAGACTTATGAACTTAGGTTCAGACCTAAGGGTCACCTCAGGGTGACGAGCGCTGTGCAGTCGTGCGGGACTGACCATTAAGCGCTTGGGTGGAACTGCATCAATTGCGTGGGCGAGCGTAGCGCTCAACAATCAGATAGAATTCGTTTTTGTGATAAAGGCTGAATACATTTATTGACACAAAACAGATTAAGCTATTTACAACAACATGTCTTAACCTACCTACTTATAGATAAAAGATCTGACCCAAACCGGAATCATGCGGAAGCGTGCCAAGAATGCTGGCAGCATTGCCACGCTGGATAGCAAAAGGCTGAATAGGTTTGAGCTTATAGATATCAACACGACTAGCTTTTGCCCGCGGCTTCGCACGCGTGGTAAAGAAGTCAATATCTGAAATTGTAAATGATAGCTTATGCCCACTGCTACCTATTTTTATGGATTTAACTTAAAAAATGTAGGATTTTCATACAAACTTTCATCCCCTATTTTATGTCCAATGGTTGGAATTTCTAATAATCCTCTAATACATATTTTTTTATTGTTAACTGAATGGCCAAATACCAAATGTCGGATTTTCATACAAACCTTTACCCCCTATTTTACCCCCTTAGGGATGGAATTTCCACAAATCCTCACATACGTATTTATTTATTTTCAACTGAAAGGTCAAATACCAGTTGTCATAAGTTAATCTTAAAACTGACGGATTTTCATACAAAAATTTCATCCCCTATTTTATCCCCGTGTGGATGGAATTTCCAAAAATCCTGAAATACGTATTTATTTATTTTTAATTGAAAGGCCAAACACCAATTTTCAAGTTCTTAACTTAAAAAACGACGGATTTTCAAACAAACTTTCAACCCCTATTTTAACCCCTTAGGGGTGGAATTCCCGAAAATCCTGAAATACGTATTTATTTATTTTCAACTGAAAGGTCAAATACCAGTTGTCATGCGTTAAGCTTCAAGACTGACGGATTTTCATACAATAATTTCATCCTCTATTTTACCCCCTCAGGGGTGGAATTTCCAGAAATCCTGAAATACGTATTTATTTATTTTTAACTAAAAGGTCAAGTACCAATTTTCATGCGCTTATCTTCAAAACTGACGGATTTTCATACAAAACTTTCATCCCCTATTTGACCCTCTTAGGGGTAGAATTTCCAAAAATCATGAAATATGTATTCATTTATTTTTAACTGAAAGGCCAAATGCCAATTTTCATGCGTTTAACTTCTAAAACGACGGATTTTCATACAAACTTTCAACCCCTATTTTACCCCGTTAGGGGTGGAATTTCCGAAAATGCTTTCTTAGTGGATGTCTACGTCATGAAAAGTACGTACTGTCAAAATTTCAAGTCTGTACCCCCAGCCGTTTAGGCTGTGCGTTGATATGTCAGTCAGTCAGCCTCTTCTTTTATATACAATACAGATTTCGTGATGAGTGAGTGAGTGATATTTTACTAAACACCTAGACAGCAGGTTCATTATAACAATTTTGGTATATAACAATACGGATCACTAAATCATTGACTGGAAGATGAAGACAAAGAGTGAGAAGACCGCAAATTAGAATGTCTATATTTATGTTTATTTCTTGGTTTAATATGGCGTACAAATAAATCTAATTAACGTTACATAACTACACATATTTTTTCTTATGTGTACTACCTGTGTGGTGTTATGAGTAAAAGTTCTTACTTTTTTCTTTATATCAGGGCACTCGCATGCCGTACATAAGCAAAGCTAGAGAGGCGCGTAATCAAATCATATCACTAGAAAGCTAGGAAATTGCTTTTACTTTGGAAGCGAATGCATTTTATTCGATATAGGTACCCGAACTGATGCAACAAAACTCGCATTCATAACAAAAAGCGCTTTATACGCTTGAGTTTAACGAGCAATTTCGCTGGGCTTGAGTGCTGCTACATGGCTGAGTCGCTTGTTGAAACTGTTTGAAGTGATGCAACTAGTATTACATTGTCAAAGCTAAGCTGATGGTTCTTATGCCACTTACACAGACAAATCCCCAAGCAGAAAAGAGCAGAAAAATATCCCTAGAACTAAAGTTTATCTCTCAAAAAATATCTGTCAAAAGTTGTATAGTGAGTGTTATGGGTGATCCCTTGTCGTCTATATTATAGAAACTAGTTTATGAATACTATTATTATTTTACTATAGTATCATACTATTATAATACCGAATCTTAATAATATAATTATTATAAAGAGAAAATATTTGTCACGTTAAAAGTATTGCCATCCTTATTTAACCCCGCACATGTGAAAGGGATAGCAGCACTTTAAGACCTCAAATTAATTAAGTCAAATTAGTTAAGTTTAGTAATTTTGAACAACAGAATAAACTCCATTGACTATCTTTAGTGTTATAAATATCAAAGAATTGGAAATAGCGAAAAGTAAATAAAAAAACACATAAATTATGTACTCATACTATCCAATTAAAGATATTATATTTTCCAAATCTCTGTCAAAAAGTTGTATCTGTAACTGAAAAGCTGGTTGTCAATTCTTTACCTGGCAAAACCCAACTATTTTCTTCAATGTTGCCCACAACGAATATTCTCAATTGATTACCTATTCGGCTAGATTTTTGTTGTTGTATCAACAGAGCGGAACATAACTCAGCTGGAGTTTTCTCTGCCTTGTGACAGCTCGATAATAAATCGCCAATATATTTAAGGTGGCAATATATTTTGTTTCGTAACGGAAATTGATTGGAGGCTCGATGAATGTCGTGGATAACAGATTATTTAAATTTCATTTTTGGAAGATGAATGTCAGATTATGAGTCTTCTCAATATTAAAGTTGGTGAAGGCAAGTGATATCTCTGGTACTGAGGCCAAATAAAAAGGTATATGGAATTTTGCGAACAAAGAACTGACGCCGGTTCTTGCGTGGGGTGTAGTTGGATCCGCGTCATTTCGTTATTCGCAAAGTGTTATTTCACTGCGGTCTTCTGTAAGGCGGAGGTACAGTCCCCAGTCGGGCGACTCCAATTTAAATGGGATAACCCACGGGAAATCCCAAATCGCCCTACCTTTCTTTTTTTTTTACTATGTAGAGGATTCATTTCCTAAAGTATATTTCAGTATTACATAAAGATCCCTAGGTAGCAGGCTAGTTAGAAATCACGTCCCATTTATAACAGTGACTTATTAATTATACGTGTCTTAGAATACATACAACATCTCCTAAAGGATAATATATCTTGTCTTTGTTATATCAATATTTTTCCGCTGGGTTCCTGGATAGAGGATGTCAGGTAAATATTATGGCGTTAAGGAAAAATATATTCACAAATAATAAGAATCTAATAGTTTCTTACTATCTTCTTCATCGAAAAGAAACCGGCATGGAAACTAAGCAAGGAATAATGTTTTATTTTCTACTCACACACGACACAACAATAAATATTTATATCAGTAACAGTTAATGGTCGAATTTCAAAACTAGCAGATAAATGATAATAATTAAAATTTACAGATTATTTTCTACTAGCGGCCCGCCCCGGCTTCGCACGGGTAGACATTGATATCAAATATTTTGTCTACCCGTGCAAAGCCGGGGCGGGCAGCTAGCCTATGTTACTCAGTGATAGTGTAGCTTACTAACGGTGAAAGATTTTTTGAAATCGGTTCAGTAGTTTCGGAGCCTATAGACATTTATCAAATATTTTGTCTACCCGAGCGAAGCCGGGGCGGGCAGCTAGTATAATATATAGCCTATGTTACTCATTGATGATGTAGCTTTCTAATGAAAAAAGAATTATTAAAATCGGTCCAGTACAAGTACAAGTAAAAATACAAATCTTTCCTCTTCATAATATTAGTGTAGATGGTCTTTAGAAAATCTGTATGGTTTGGATGTACTTCTCGAACCGGAACAAGAACCCGATGAGTGGGTTACTAAACTTTTGCTTAAAACGACTGCCACCTGGCAGTCAGAACTAAACCTTCGCAACCTATTTTAGAGGGAATTGATTAGCTAGGCAAAACTAATTGGCATACTTTCTGCTTCTGAAATACCTCCTAAGGCCGACCTCATACAACCTGAATACATCATTCAAATCAAAATCAAAAATCATGTATTCAGTTTAGGTCTAAATTACCACCTTTCTTTCAGATCAACTTTAAAAATTACGATTTATCCTCTGCCCTTTCTCATCGCATATACTTAACGCTACTTAAGAGTAGTGTTATTTGAGAGCATTGTACCATGGATGCAAACCCAAGTGGGGCAGATTTATTTTTTAATGGAAAATCCGCCTTCCCTCTTAAAAAGCTTTGTTGTAGGAACAGCTTTGTTAGCCTATTAGAACACCTCATTAAATTGGTTAAACTGGCATTAAAGCTTTGTATACGTCGTGAATAACAAAGCAAGTTTCCTGTCTAATATCCTCGTTCGCTCCCTAAACCGTGTTACCACATCGGAAAATCTTTAACAAACCAAACGTGGGGGGCTTACCTATGTTAGTTAACTTAATGACGTGGTATAATTCCGCGGCCGATGTTCCCTAGGAGTTTGTATGAGGTATTGTTTAGTAGTTTTCCGTTCATTATCTACTCTTTGTTTGTTAATTAACATTAGCCTATGTAAGCTGTAGTGGCCGTGTGATATGAGCATTGCCTGCCTTCTAGTCGCGCAAGTTCGAATTCCACTGGTCTGTACCAGTGAGTTTTTTTAACTTAAGTGCAGGGATAAGTTGCACGTGCTTTGCTGTCAATGAAAACATTGTGAGGAATCTTGCATACGTCTGCGAAGAAATTCAAAGATGTTGAAGAATTCAAGACGGCGATGGACTCACCATCTGTCACGTTGGCACCAAATTATCTTCGGTGGAAAGTGGGTGTTGTAACACCTCTGCCTACCCTTCAGGGACATTGCGAGAAGGCGTGGAGATAGTTCATTTTACTATAACATTAAGATTGTATAGAGTCTGTCCAGTTGGGCACTACCTTTCGTGCAAGAGATAACTTTCTTCATGTACTTCAACATAGTAATAATTCTATTACAAACTACATCAAAGTAGTTGTCAACACACATAGTTGGGGAGCTTGTAATGTCCGCGGTCGGTCTGTTTGCAGATATGATAAACTTTTATGTTACCCCATTATGTTCGTGGTGTTTGTTTGTTGTTTTGTTGACGACTTTTGTTTTGGAAGTAGTGCCTATGATACCATTGAAATATAAATAACTTATTCCAGTGACGAGACCGCTGGTCTAGTGGTTAGTATACCTGACAGCTAAGCGCGTGTCGCGGGTTCGATTCCCGCCAGGGCAAAAATTTATGTGACAAACATGTTTGCCTCGCGTCTGGGTGTTTGGTATCTATACTATCTATATCTATCTATACTAATATTATAATAGTGCAATCGCTAGTAAAAATAAATATGTATGTAAAACTCACCTAGTCTTAATAGTTTAGTAAAGAACACTTGATAAACGGTGGCACTCGTTGACTTTCTATAGCGTAACCTGAAACAAAGGAAGAATACATTTTATTTATTATCACAATCAAGCAGGCCAACATTTCAAGTCAATGAAACGGAGAAAATCTAAGAACTAGTTTACAGGTCTGCCACTTATACAAGTGACATCGATGTACCTGCACAGAAGTCGGGAGTTACCGAAGGAGAACAGCACGGGGTTCTTCAAGAGGGGTGTGAAACGATTTTTAATGGTCGGCAACACGCGGCTGATACCCCTCCATAGGCAACGGTGCCCGCTTACCATCAGGACCGTATGCTTGCTTGCCAACTTAGTGGTATAAGAACAAACTTATTTATAAGACGCTGGCCGTTGGCGCCTCCGTCACTTCGCTGTTCGCGAAGTTTGATTTACTTTTTTTTGTCTGAGGTATAATAGTATCTCTGCAGCTAAAACGGTAGTCATAGGTCTTACCAATTTTAGTTTACCCGACTGCGCTTAAAGGTGAGTTATGGTTTTTTGATTACAATTTTACTCATTTTTTTTCTTTTTCTTTTTATATTTTTTATTCTTATTATATGTTTAAGTTGTAAAAAAAGACAAAAAATATGCCACATCCATTATTTATTATCAGTGGTTAGATCAGAAAAGGGAAATATAGCAGTACCAACAAAGTTAATGAATAATGAAGTGAGTGAGTGTATCAGTGTTGATTGGGTGTGAGTCACGTGATGGACGTGCTTTGTGTGGGCATCGAGACCTTGGCTCTATGGACTGTTTAGACGGACTTAGCTAGTTAGTGGATTAGACAAGTTAATTGAATTTAATTTTGACCAAGTCACGAACCATAATTTTCCGCAATTTATTAGACTGTAAAACTATTTATTTGTTACCTTTTTAATAAATACATAGAATTATTATAGAGTATATATTGGTGCTAATTCTGTTGTTCAAAATTACTAAACTTATCTAATTTGACAGGTCTAAAAATATTCCCATCCTTGTTTAACCCCGCACATGAGAAAGGGACAGCAAGACTTTAAGACCTGTCAAATTAGTTAAGTTTAGTAATTTTGAACGGAATCGACACCATTAACAGGTACCCGAGAATAATGTTGTTTTTTATTGGAAAAACATGTTTTTAAAACCAGCTAAGTGTTTTTATAGGTTGTAGATTCCGTAAAGTGTTAGATTCTTTTGCAGACAGGTATATATTCCTATTAGTTTTTATTTTATTTTAATAAGGTGGCACGCAAACGTGCTTCGCAGTGCCACCTGATGATAAGCAGTCACCGTAGCCTACACACGCTAGCAATACCAAGAGTATCACTAACGCGCTGCCAACCCTGTTGTTATTGAGGACTCGCTAAGCTAGCAACATATCCTTACTACTATCGCAGCTATCCTTGTGGAACTCTGGCAACCTTACCGCAGCAACAACGCTAACATGAGAGAAGTTGTGTAAGTGGTAAGTAAAGTTTCCTGGTAGACAGAGCTTGGTATTTCAAAATGGTGTTGTCAGGTGTAGTTACAGAGGATAACAGCCAAATAACACCACTTCTGGATAATGTGTGTGTTGTTGTCTGTGACTTACTCACTAACTTAGATAAGTATTTAGTATCCGCCTTACTAAACAATATTTTCTAACTTGTAAAGTAAGTGTGAACGAAGCACAAATTGCCGCGTACTTAATACAGTACCTGCATATTGATTTAGAAGCACAACAAGCGTACTCCCGTACATAATAATACCGAGCTACAATATAAATCTAAGTGCGAACTAATATTATAGTACATAAAATATACAGTACTAAAACCAAGCCTCCCAACTTACAAATAAAGACTGCGATTTCATCTCGCAGCAACAAAACCTTGGGGAGCCAGGTATTCATATCCAAGTATTCACTTAAGGCCCTTATAAGGCACTGGTCCGAAAAAAAGCCCCTGGAAAAGAACCGGCAAGAAACTCAGTGCTCTATATTTTTACATTAAATAATCATAATTTAACATAATAACAATATACAATAAAATTGTATCATGATCTAATGTAAGTAAGCGGCTAGTTTCTTCGACTTGCATACACAGACAACGGTAGCCGCTTACTATCAGATTAAGATATAATCGTTTGCCTACCTCCATCATAAAGAAAACACATAATATTTAATCACATCGTCCCTAAGCGTTGTTTTTTTCTCCGACATTAGCTTTGCGGTTGAGGAGTAGTGTTGAAGCGTACATTGACTGGGTATTTGAGGTACTGTTCTCTTATGTGTACTGTGTCGTTATTCGTCTATGTCCATAATAATTCTACGGTTTATTTCATACTCTTTCGTGTATTTTCAGAGGAAATAATTATAGTTATTATTCGTGATTGATGTGCGTATTTTGTGGAAATGATAACGTTAATATTGATACTTAGGTAGTGTGTTTACGTTTTGGGTCATTATCGATATTAGATTATGATTTTGTATGTATTTTTATTATTTAATTTGTTTGTTGAAACAGAAATATTAATTTTGTGAAAATTTCAACAGTGCATCTATTACGGATCATGAGAGCCCGCTGACAGACAGAAGTGCGGACGGACGGACGGACGGTCGCCGGAGGCCTCAATCAATCACCGTGAGACCTCCTTGTGTAGCAAAATTATTAAGCGCTATTATAATGCATGAATATTTTATGAACTGCGACATAAAATGATAGAGCTTGATCCAATTAATTGTTTGATCACTATATACAGTACGTATGTATAATTTAATTAATTGAATGTAATTTTGATGACCTTTTCAATCAACTAAGTGCTTTCGTACCCGCCGGGTATAGGCTAATGTTTCGCGTCGCTAATATAAACCTTTTTAGGGGCTTTTCAGTACTCGAAGGCTAACCAACGGAACCTATTTCAGTTATTATTTGAAATGTAAACTTTATGTAATTCTTTTGGTTTTTAAAAGAGTAATTGCTGAGTTTCTTGCCGGATTCTTCTCAGCAAAACCGACCTTCCGAATCCGGTGGTAGATTCTGACGATTTGAAAGTGCTTGCCTGTAAAGTCTAGTCAAATAAAGATCTTATTGAATTTGAATTTGAATATTACTAAGACTTCACTGTACGTATGTCTGTCATGGCTAGTAGTAATGCTGCTAGCACACTGAGTCCTCATCAACAACAGGGTTGGCAACTCGTTAGTGATACCCCTGGTATTGCTAGCGGCTATAGGCTACGGTGACTGCTTTATCAGGTGGGCCGTATGCTTGTGTGCCACCTTAGTGATAAAAATATCTACGAAGGTAAAATTTTCAATAAGTACAAACAAACTTCTTAAATTGATGAACCGCAATAAATCGATTTCGGCAAATGCTTTTTACTTTTTTAGATAATGAAGTACCTTACATAATACAATATTAAGCATCCAAGCAGAACCTACTCATTATTATCTTTATTTCGAACTCAGTAAAGTTCATTTTCCTTGACATTTTGTAGGGTGGTACCGTGGGCGGGCGGGACAAAAGCTCCATGTTTTGCAGATTACATAATACATTTTAGGCTTCGCGTCTCAATAAAGTATGCTTCGTCTGTTTGCGCTAGATTAATGAACGTCTTTCTATCAACGGATCTTGTTTTGTGGCGGCTAAGTGGTGAAGCGGAGCGTGAGATTTTAGGTGATTTTGACATGAATATGTAGGTTATCCTATTATATCTTTTTTATACCACTAAGGTGGCACACAAGGCTCATCTGATGGTTAGCAGTCACCGTAGCCTATAGCCGCTAGCAATACCAGGGGTATCACTAACGCGTTGCCAGCCCTTTTGTTGATGAGCACTCACTGTGCGGCGTAACCTCAAGGAGCATCTGCAGAAACACAACACTACATCAAGTAGTGTTATTTCACTGCGGTCTTCTGTAAGGTGGTAAGATAAAGGAGGTACAGTCCCCAGTCGGGCGGCTCCAAAAACCGACGGGAGATCCCATTTCGCCCTACATCGTTAAATATCCTAAAAAGGCTATATATAAGGCTCCATCTAATACCTAGCTTTAAGTTTCGGAGGCTTTGCTCCTCTTTAGATCACCGAGCCAAAGACAGTTAATAAGTAAGTGAGTACCTTAAAATATTATATTAGAATATTTTCCCCGGGAATTCTAACCACGTGTCGCTCAGATTTCCCGGAATATAAACTAAGAGGAAAATAATATTCCAATGTTCAACCAAAGTACCGTGGGCAAGAGAAGTTGTGAAAGAATTATTATACTTCGGATTTTTGTTTCAAATTGACTTTCTGATACGATATTATCTAAGGAATCAAAGGTTTATTTACTTTCTTTATTACACTCAACTCAGGTAGGTCAGAAGGGCACTAGTGGTGTAGTGGTTGGTAAGTAACGAATAACCCAGATGACGCGGGTTCGATTCTCGTATCAGAAAAATGTGTTTGCTGTAAATCAAACCAAGTCAATCACGGGGTAGGCAGAGAAAAGAGTGCTATTTCACTCTTGACTTAGCTTTTGCTTCTTTTACATTCATCAATCATTTTATAATATGAGAGTGTGGCATGTACTAAAAATATATATTTATGTAGCAAGTTGTTTGAAATACGCTCCAAAATTTAAATCATGATAAGTTCTCTAGAAGTCATTGCCCAGCAGTGGGATATATTACTAATATTATACTGTCAGCATGAACAGTATAATATTAGTAACAGTAAGCATCTAGAGCAGGCCAGTTCCCTAGCTAGCCCCCAGCAACGTCCCAAGCCGAGGTCCCAGCTCCACTATGGGGCGCCCTTATCTGTGTTACTTATCTTCAAATTGTGCCTCGCTGGAGGCCGCCTTGGTATTACAATAAAAAATTCTATACTCAGCGTAGCCCTTAATAAGGTACCCATATGAAAAAAGACACCTGAGAAGAACTGGCAAGAAACTCAGTGCTCTTTTTTTTCTCTATCTTAAGTTCGGTTAAGTATTATAGCAAAAGTTTTCTTTTTAAATGCCACTAAGGTGGCAAACAAGCATACGGCCCGCCTGATGGTAAGCGGTTGCCGTAGCCTATGCTCACTTGCAACACAAGGGGTATCACTCACGCGTGGCCACTAACTAAAGAAATCTGTTCACACCCTTTTTGAAGAACCCCATGCTATACTCCTTTGGGAAAGCCACAAAGTTCCCGGAACTCACGCTACGAGAGATATACCAAAAAGACCGCGGTCACATCAACGCGGCCACCATGATAGCCTACGAACACAAATCCTTCAAACCTGTGTCAAATCGATTCGAGTCACAATGAAATGCGTATAATATATAGGTAGTAGTGAGTGGATGAAAATTTACGCCATCAATAACACGGTTCCCAGTATCGGACGTATAAATCAGCAACTTTGGACAATCTATTGCGAGTTTCGATAGCCAATGGCTGGTGGGAATAGGTTTTTTTTAGTTGGCAATTTTTATAGCGTTTCAGTTATATTTAATGCTTTACTGGATTGCCTTTTTAACAGGGATTTCAATGGAAATTGCATTTTTGTATGCAAATTAGTTAGAGCATAAATTCATACAGATTTTCGATCTAAAAACCGCAGTGAATTCCGCTGTTGTTTCCGCTAATGTCAATGATCAACTTATTTTTTTTAAATGATCCCTATTTCCATTGGTCACCCCATCACGCGTGAACGGCTCGACCAGTTTCGCCAATTATCGTTTTATTGTGTTTGATATTGTAAGAAGAAAGGCTTTTTTAAAAAACAACCGGTTTTTTTTTAATTTTGGGCTATACTAAAGGTCCATTTCTGTATGTTGTACATATATTCATAGCTAAGACTGGGCAATGTCTATCGGGACAATTGGTTCCTTATAAAATTTCCGTACCGGGGACTTGTATATGAAAATTGTTAAAAATTAAAATTAACGCACGTTTTCATTACAAGCTTCGCCCTTACTATGTCCATTCATCCTTAATGTTTACTTTTCTATTGACACTCATACAAATAGTCCCTTTATAACGTACGGTAAAACAATTAAATTTAACCCAAAAGCAAATTAATTAATTAGCAAGTTTGCATGTTCATGACAAAAAATTAAGCTAACCTTGCCCAAGTCCCATTACTCTCGCCCGTGCATAAAACTTCAATCAACCATATTTATGAGCCCGTCATAAATAACCAACCCATGGCGTTCTTGACACATATTAATGAATAAAGCTAATTCCATTACGCTGCTATATTTGTTAAAATAGCGCGCTATTACTGGGTAACTAAATACCGTTATTTATAACCGGTTATCGATCACTTCCCTGTGCAAAGGGATTTATCGATACAATATTGTTTGAAGGTAATGACGCTTACATTAATCCATAGACGAGGGGCACACGGGTTGCAACGACGGGTGACATCGAACGTAAACTGAGCAACTAATAGATGAAGACTACCGCGTGCCCTAGAAAGTGATGGATATAGTAATCAATGTGTGCGTCCGTGTGTGTAAAGTGATGACACACGAGTGACTTATCCCGCTTAGCTGAACCGAGATAGGTTAATTAACATAAAGTATTTTACGAAATGTGACAAAACCCTGCACGCTGTTTATCAAACTATTTCTATTTATGTATGACTTACAACACTACACAACTGGTGTCAACAATTTATACTAATATTATAAGCTCATATTGAACAAAAAAGGTAGTTGAAACTTTGCGAACAACGAGGTTAGGCCGGTTTTTAAACATTAAATGCGTGGCCAAGGCAAAGTATTCATGTTACATTTGACTTTTTTCTGATCTGAGAACATAAGGAGAGGAGGTAAAATAAAAATAAAATATTCTTGATATATGTGGTGGTGTTACTCCTAAAAAAAGTATTATACACAAACGTTTGCTTGTGACTTCGTTCGCGTGGAATTCACTTAGACTATTAATAAGTAACCTATGTTATACTAGAGATTATGGTTTGAGCGCCAATAAAAAAATCGTACCTCAATTTTGGCGTGGTTTACTAACAAATAACAACCAAGCATTTATTACAAACTATGGTGCATATTGAAAATAAACTGCCAAACTGAAGCCTGCTACAATTAAAACCTGCCGACTGAACTGGCCGACAGTGTGTGCTATGACTGAAGATCATTTGTCTTCGTCAAGCGGTATTTTAAACTAAGTTCCGTGGGACAAAGTGGAGGGAATGAGGCGTTTACAGCGCTCCGGTGGTGGCGAGGTGTTAACTTACATAGGATTTAGTTTAGCCTTTGTTTAATTTCGGGGTTCGAGTTTCGGAGTCAATGTCGTTCAATCGAGGTCGGGTGGCAGCGTAATAGTGCGTAGCAACATTGCTCATCAGCGTGATAATGCTACTGGACTTCTTGGCTCCCGCAAGACACCGAAATAGTCCTAATTCATCTTACTTTTTTTAAGGAGACTTCAAATAAATGTGCGAGGCCTCCCGTGACAAGAGGGGTGGTGAATATCTAGCGCAAAGGTTGAGCAGTGCAATACAGCGTGGCAATGCCGCCAGCCTTCTTGGCACACTTCCCCGTGACAGTGGCTTGGGATATTTATTTGACGTGTAGGTAATTAAGTTTTGTACATTTAATTTAAGATTTTATTAAATTTATATTATTATAACTGCGAAAGTTTGTATTTGTGTGTTTTCTATCCTTTTCACGCCTAAACGGCTGAATGGATTTGTATGAAATTTGCAATGGAGGAAGCTATATTATAAGCTGGATTAACATATTTTCTAGTTCATTTTATTTTGAATAAATAAAGGGGTTCCGGGCAAAAAAATACATGAAATGGGAATCAAAATTTATTCCACTCGTACGAAGTCGCGGGTACAGCTAGTAATTTATATACTAAGTTTGTTTGCTTTTTGTATGTTAAAGATAATTTAGTTCCGAAACTATTGTCCGATTGTAAAAAGTCGAACTAATTTAAACCTACCTACACAACACAATGTCCCTGAGTCACTAGAAAAGTTTGATCATGAAGGTAAAAGTTTGCCTAGCCTTATTGTAAGTCTGGGTTTGTATGTAAAAGTAATGGTTGGTTGAACTGCATGTTCGTTGTATGTACTTTCTTGAAATTTTAGGAACTGAAAATATGTATTTAATTAAGAGTGTTTTAGTTCCACGATAGTTATACAATTTTAAAATTAGTAACGAGATCAGATTAGCACAACAAAATACAATTTGTAAAAAAAAAGTTTGGTTCCTTGTTCCTTTTTTAAATCCTTATATTATCATACAACTTATTATTAACTACATAGAATCACAGTAAGTCAATTAACCCTAGTTATAAGTAGTCATGTAATAATTTATCTCCACTGCCGTATTGGGCTTGTCCTGTAAGTCGTAAATTAAAATCTATACTTACTAATAATATTATGAAGAGGAAAGATTTGTATTCGTGTGTGTATGTTTGTATTGAAAAGGCTCCGAAACTACAGGACCGATTTCAAAAATTATTTCACCGTTAGAAAGCTACATTATCACTGAGTAACATAGGCTATATATTATTTTGATACACGGAATAAGTCGCGGGGAAACATCTAGTTAATAAATAAAAAAAAACCTTACAATAGCACAGCTTCTTCGGTGAAATCTGTGCAGTTGTAACTAATAGACACGTGAACCGGGAAACCGAATAAAATGGGCAAATACAAAACCCAAACAAGATTATGTGTCCGGGTTTACGATGTTTTTCATGTTCCCATAAAATTTGCTCTCGCCAGGGAAATAACGGTACAAAAAGCAAGATTGGTTTGTTATTAAAACACTTGGCAGATACGTCACTTTCTAAGTTAGCTTAGGGAAACGTTTCCTTGATGAAATTTTGGGTCTACGTAAAATTAGTTATTCAGTTTAAGCCCTTAAAAAGCCTATGAAGGTGTCTGTATGGATGATCGCAATCAAATAACAAATAATCTGAGAAGTGAGAGGTGGGAGATAAGGAGGAGATCCAGTCTGTCTTGTATGATTGTTGTCATTGATCACACGACTAAAATTTAATTTTTAGAAAAGACGCGTTACGTTAGATTTTTTTTATGCCGCTAAGGTGGCACACAAGTATACGGCCCACCTGATGGTAAGCAGTCATCGTAGCCTTTAGCCGCTAGCAATACCAGGGATATCACTAACGGGCTGCCAACCATGTTGTTGATAAGGACTCACTGTGCTAGCAGCATTACTACTAGCCCAGCGTATCCTCGTGGGGCACTGGCAACCTTACTTACCGCAGTAACACAACACAACATCAAGTAGTGTTATTTCACTGCGGTCTTCTGTAAGGTGGAGGTACAGTCCCCAGTCGGGCGGCTCCAATTTAAATGGGAAATCCCAAATCGCCCTACCTCTCTTAAAAGTATTAGTACTCGCACTACTAAAATGGAATATCATGGCTATTAAATAAAAGGATTATTTAATTAATTGGAACGAGTATGTATTTAATTCTAAATTGAATATGTTAGGTGAGTTTGTGACTTAAAGTTACGGCAAAAGAGTGTATTGTTGTCTGAAATGACAATGTTATATTAAATTGTGATTTCTATGGAACGAGATAATATTCACAGCTTGTGATGAACAACCCTTTTGGGCGGAATATTGTGTTTACTTTCAATTATTCGGGCCTCAGTGCGGTAGGGTCACAGTTTTCTAGAGACTTTCGTGTATACTGAATTGTAAATTTGATAAACGGCACTGAAAAATCGCTTGTTTAATTAGATAGAATAATTTTTTTAATGTTGATTTATTTCGTACGCATAATGAATGGAGAAAAAGTAATTTATTTGTGCGTCATAAAGTTGCAGAAGCCTAAAACAACAGATTGTAGATGTTTGGTTGTCACCGTACTTACACACTGAAAGAGATTAAGTTAAAAGGACATCATCCATGTTTCATAACGATTTGGTCCAAATCTGAAAGTACCGGCCAACGCATTTTTTTTAAATATTCTGTTAGAGCTTGTCCGCCTGAACATATATTGCTATGGCACCAAAGCTGTAGGACCTACGTCCTCGATGTTATTTGAGTTCGATGATCACAATTTTCATACATTATTGTTGAAAATAGGAATTCAAAATATTCAAAATTAATAAAATTTACTGAAATGTAAAACTTTGGTGCCATAGTAACAAATCTCAGTCGGACAAGCTCTAACAGAAAATATAAAAAATAACCAGCCAAATGCGAGTCGGACTCGACCACCGAGGGTAAACTAAAAATCGAAAACATCTAAACACCTTTTGGCTTCGCCGTAGTCGGGTAATTAAAAATAGAATAAAACTTACCTAAAAACAACATTAGTCTCCTCACTATCCAAATGCACAGAGTCGGTGAGCGACCACTGCAGGACCACACTACCCCTATTGCCTAAAGGGCCAGTCACCACCCTAGCCGGGACGAACCTCCTTTTGTACCGACTCTTCGCGTACCGACGGAACACTGCCCTCTCGTCCCTACGAAATTTGGGCCTGAAGTAGTACCCGCCTAGACTCACGTCACTTTCTGTCCTATAAGGAAAGTCACTTTGATGCCGTGTCGTTTTTCTGTAATGCTTTGATCTTTCTATTCTTTTATTCTTAGGCATGAAGTAGGGCAGTGGGTCTTCTGGACAGGGTCGCTCTGAAGGGCTGGTCGGAGTGAAGTTTCCCCGGATGAAGCTCCCGACTAAGGAGTGCAGGACGAAGTCTCGCAGCGACAGGTCTTTGTACTGCAGGTGCACTGGAAAGACAGATACAGGTATGTTTAAATACTGTAAAAATTTAGAAAACTATTCGAAGACCGCAAAGCTAAGCTAATATGACAGGTCGCAGTCTCGCTATACCTTTCTCATGTGCTTAAATGTGCTTAAATGTGCATGGGGTTAAATAAGGACGGCGATACTTTTGGTCCTGTCAAATGAGTTTAGTTACTTAAATTAAGCATTTTTCTTGTTTCGGATATGGTATGGCATTGCCTCCTTGTGTAGATGCTGAGAGAATCAACGGGGTTAAAGTTTTTTATCTCGTTATGATTTGAATAATAAAATTGTTCTTCTATTTGTTATAGCTCGCATTAAATTTTTCCCCAAGAATTTCGGTGGGCTTGCCACCTGTAGAATTGGGGAGAAATATCTTCGGTGACAAGCTAAGGTTAAAACGGAATATTAGTAGATCATTGTTATATCATGATTGTTACATGAAAAAAACAGAGCACTGAGTTTCTTGCCGGTTCTTCTCAGGTGGCTTTTTTGCGAACTAGTGGTAATGTAGATAGATCCTAAACGATAGATAGGCCTAAACAAAATCAATGTTTAATTTTATTTTGATATATTGATGGTAGGCGGTCACCCTAGTTCCACGACGTAAAAACTAAATCTTTCCCTGGAGCCAATCCAATCATTCAAAATGTCATCTATACCTATCGGAAGTGGTTGGTGAATCCGGAAACAGGGACTCGGCCCAAAAACGTCCAGAAAACGGACCAATTTCCGGTGAAAAGTTCGCGTCGATACGGGCTTGTAGGGCGGGCTAGATCCTTCAAGGGTGCCAAATTTGTGATTGATTTGGGGCTTAGCCATACCATATCAGGATTATAACTATATTTAACATATCTTTTTTATTGAAAACTAGCAAACCGCCCCGGCTTCGCACGGGTAGACATTTATCAAATATTTTGTCAACCCGTTTTTAGACTTCCAGGCAATTTTTAAAAAAAATCTCCGTAAGTACCATCGTCGTACTTCAACATGAATATTCTAAAAAAAGAATAAGCGATATCGGTTCAGCTGCTCTCAAGATTTGCGCTTAGCAACACATTCGGCGATTCATTTTTATATTATAGATTTTGCTGCTTCTCGCCGGATTTTTCTCAGCACAACATGAACCGGAATCCGGCGGTAGATACTGATAGTTTGAAACTACTTCTTTGTAAAGTCTAATCAAATAAAGATGATTTAGTATTTAATTTTTAGGGGTGTGCGGGTATCGGGTATCTCAAACTAAGTGCATATACTTAAAACATTCCTTTTGAATATAGCTGTTGAGCTCGGGATTCGTAACTATTGGTGGAGACGGCTAAAATACATGACTTACAATTTGTATGCTTAGTGGGTACAGTAACGGTTTCTGAATTATTAGAACAGTCATTGAGTGTATGTGTGTATCTTTATTAATTTCAAATTCAATTAATCAAGTTCAAATATCTTTGACACATTTGCAAATTTTGATCTTATTTTCTTTTATTTATTTTCTTTTCATTTAAAGAACCACTTGTTTTCTTTGATTCCTTCACAATATTATTACAAACTTACTTATTCCGATGACCAAGTGTGTCTTGGCCTTCTAAACGAGATAACGTAACATTCCACGGACCTATGTGCAGGGGCGGGCCGTAATTTTGTGGGACTTTGGGCCAATAGGGGCGTTAGGGGCTTGCCTAATTAATTAAGTAATCGCCATTTTGTCAAAAAGCCCGGTCCCGTTCGATAAGCGCGCAAACGGTTTCATTAATCATAATTGCCGGCTTTATAAAAGTTATTTTTAACTCACATCGATGCTGGAAATGCTGAGCAGCTCAAAGATTACAATTTAAATAAAATGATTATATATTTTTTACATAAATGTATAACTTCCGATTGGCTTCTAACCTAGACAGATTGATAAAGAATCCATAACTCTATCGAACTGCATATAAAACTCATTTTCGACCATTGAGGCGTTTCATTTCTTTTGCCTTACCACCATCGACATTATTGTCAATTTTGTCTTCATTGGGAGACGGGGCCTTTATATCCACGTGGTCCTGAGCTGCACCAAATCCCTCATATAAAACCGCCCCTAGATGATCTTCTGATAGAATTTTACTACCAGTTCTGTTCAAACTCTCCAATAAGCTATTCCGATAAGGCGTTATATTATCAATATCAATAACTCATCTCTCTCAAAAAAATCACTCCGAACGCCATGTCACACTCCGCATGAATACAAATGCGCGAGGATATATGTTAATCGCACACCACTCGTATATTGGCACGTCTTGCCGCCATAACCGTTATGGTAATTTTATTGATATGTTACTTGGTGCATTTATGTTTACTGTACGCTTGGGGCTACATTAATATTATGTTTTGGAAGTGGTTTCTACAATAGGCTAGCGTTTGCTTACGACGCAGTGTGATGATGCAAATAAATGATTTTTGAAAATAATAATTAGCTACGACGTTGGCAAGTATTGCGGCCCCTCAATGGTAAGCGATCACTGTAACCTATTAATGCTTACATAACTAGGGCTATCACTAACGCGTTGCCAAACATTTTGTCACTAGTTGGCAGACAAGTAAACGGCCCAGCTGATGGTAAGCGATGACCGTAGCCTAACCGTAATCGTTCATTGCTACCCCTAATATGTAAATAGTGTGTTTTCCACGAGGATACGCTGGGCTACTAGTAATGCTGTTGGCACAGAGAGTCCTCCACAATAAAAGGTTTGGCAACTCGTTAGTGATATCCCTGATATTGCTAGCGGCTATAGGCTACGGTGACTGCTTACCATCAGGTGGGTCGTATGCTTGTGTACCACCTTAGTTAAAAACAGTTACACGATTTGACATATTCCACCTTCAAGCCTCTATACTCTATAGAAAAGGGTTTCCCTATAAATCAAATACCCAACCATCTCCTGTTTGCAGACTTCACATTGTTTGCAACAAAAAAAGTTAAGCTGCCTTTGAGCAAATTGTTTTGTGTCATGGGGAAGGCCTGCTGCGATGGTGGTCAAACAACAGAGTGGACATGGAAAAGTTTTATGTGTTCTCGGTTATGAACAAGGGGACGATATTATGTGGACTTTGGCAAATGACATGGCGCGTAAGTAAATACGTTCGAAAATGACCTTTATTTTTGATGTATGACCTTTTATTTTGACATACACTGGCTGAAATTATTTTTTCTCAATTTAAAAAGCCAGCTCAGCAAAGATCGCAGCTTAAAATAATAATAGAAAAAATGCCTGGACCGGCTTGGACATTATCACATAGCGCCATCTAGCAACAAACTAAGCAAAGCTTGTACAAATATATCTATTTTAATACCACTAAGGTGGCAAACAAGCATAGGGCCCACCTCATGGTAAGCGGCCACCGTAGCCTATGGACGCTTACCATCAGGGGTATCAATCGCGCGTTGTCGACTCTCATATAGTATAGAAGGTTTCACTGCAAATAAAACCTTTGTTCCCGCAAACAAAGATTAAATAGTTACATTTATTTAGTTACATGGCTTTTAACGTGCTCCAACTGAACTTCTGATCCAAGAAAAGCACGTAGCCACTGAGAAAGGCTGCAGTTTTAATTACATAAATATGCAGTACGCGCTGTGAACATGGTAGCAAGTCGTATAATTTACAGAAGCCCTTAATTGCCGCCCTAACGAACCGCCATTCGGAAAGCCACAGCCTCTCAAGATGTAATGAATTTAGTGTCGAGTAAAAACCGCTTGGGTTATATAGCACGGAACAAATTAACATTGTTGTTATTCGTAGTCGAAACTTGAAAGTGATATTTGTTTTTTTTTTTTATTTCTTAACTAGCTTAGCTACCCGGACAGACAACTCTGTCAAAAATTAAAAATAGTTTACGACCGATTCTCAGACCTACCAAATATGTACAAAAAAAATTAGAATCGGTCATGCCGTTTCGAAGGAGTTTGCAGACAAACACTGTGACACGAGAATTGTATATATATGTTGTATAAATTAGACGTAAATAAAACGAGGATTTTGGGAAAAAAAAACGGTCATTCTGTTTCGTAGCTGCTACTAAATAATATTTGGGACAGGGACTATCTTCAGAAGGTAATTACAGTATCTTAAATTTTTTTATTTGTATTTTTTAAAAGTCAGTTAAAGAACTAAAACGTTGAAGCGTTTGAAGCGTGCGATGTGTTCAAATGCTCTTGAAAGCAGAATTGAAAATCGCTTAGAAAAAAAAATGGCGCCCTTTTAAGTAAAATAAAGTTTTTAGATACGATCAAGTGTTCTCGTTCAGAAGTGAGGGCGATGTTAATTAATCAAAAGCCCTTCATTATTAAAATTACCTCCTACAATATTGCGTGCGAAATTAATATGAACGAAGATTTTTATCATTTTTACCCGACTGCTCTCGAAAGAGCCTAGGGTAGAAGGTTACTTATATTTTTCATTCATACATACTTTTTTTATACCACTAAGGTGGCACACAAGCATACGGCCCATCTGATGGTAAGCAATCACCGTAGCCTATAGCCGCTAGCAATACCAGGGGTATCACTGTCACGGGCGAAGCCGTGGGTATAGGCTATTTGTTAATATAATTTCTGCTGCTACTACAAAACCAAGTAAAGCTTGAATATTAATACTACATGTAGTAATCAAAACACAGTCAATTGAGCAGTATTCGGTTCGTTAAGAAATCACTTTAGCGAAGAATTATGGAGTTCAGCTGTAAGCAGAGCCAGCCGACCGCGACCCTTTGATTGACTTTAAGTGCCTATAAGGACTGTTGCTTTACGGAGTTTTGTATATAACTAATGAAGCAAATGTTTTTTTTTATACCACAAAGGTGGTACGTAAGGCTCATCTGATGGTAAGCAATCACCGTAGCCTATATCCGCTAGCAATACCAGGGGTATCACTAACGGGTTGCCAACCATGTCTGTTGATGAGGACTCACTGTGCTAGCAGCATTACTACTAGCCCAGCATATCCTAGTGGAGCACTGGCAACCTAACTTACCGCAGAAACACAACACTACATCAAGTAGTATTTCACTGCGGTCTTCTGTTAGGTGGAGGTACAGTCTCCAGTCGGGCGGCTCCAATTTAAATGGGAAAACCCAATAATAAAAATAAACCCCAAACCCATAAAATAAATTATTTAGTGAAAACATAAAAATAAACCAATACTGCTAGGCCCGCCTGGTGAGCGGTCACCGTTCTCTACAGATGCTTGCAATACCAGGGTATTACGCGTTGCGAAACTTACGTTGGGACATTTTCTGTGAAACTACGGGATAAGCCCTCAAGATATTTTGTAAGTTTTTAATAAAAAAAAATACTGTTTCGCTCATCAAACCCTTTACCTTAGGGGTTACTGTGGAAATGATAAATCACCCTTTTGTGACCTCCGCCATTTTGGATCAGAAATGGCGGCATTTGTAGTGCATTTTTGTTGAAAGCAAAATTGATGCAAAATTTCAGCTCAATCGCACAATAGAAATTGGGTAAAATTGAGCCTGCAAGATTTGATAGCATACACACACCGAACAGGTGAAATTAAATACAAATTTGAAAAGAGTTTAAATAGATGTTTATTACCAGCACTGTGTGTCAGATTGAAAGATGTCTCGAGCCGTCCGTCTGTTAAATGCCATGTCTAACGACATTGACATATTTCGCCAGACCTTGCCGAAACTCGCAGAAAGCGTTCAAAGTTATATAGAAAAGTATTATTGTTAATTTAGGAATAATTTAAGATAGTTATTTATTGTTGTTGTTAAATTCGTTATGTAAGTAGGTTAAGTCATGCTATAGATACTCGTGTAAATACATAAACATCGCATTAGGCTATCCTGTAAAGGTGTTATATGGTTAATTAATAAAAAATTAGGTGTGGCACTAGGAGACTGCCGCGTTAAAGCTATTGCATAGCATTTTTTATCAACTTATGCAATTATAATTATTTATTTATTTTATTAATGCAGTATTTTTTATATACCTATATACTTTCTCACTAACAGCTGATTACGGTAGTTTTCCAATACAACCAAAGCCACCTAAAGGCGGGTTGCTGAACTAATGAGACAAGCGTGATATTTCAAAGTCATTAAAAGTTCTGGTATTTATCGATAGATGGAACTAAAAAGTATCACCGCTGTGCCGGTCGGAGTGGGGGGTGTTAGGTTTTTTTCGTTACGGAATTTCTGGATTCGGTCCCCACGCTCAAGGCCCGCGATAAAAGCTATGCAATAGCTTAATAAATAAATAAATGTAGTTCATCCAACCGTACATGCTTCTAGTTAGGGACGCAACTGTTACGGCAGTAAACAGAGACTATGCTTCAAACAAATAAAAATGTTATTACGGTCAATCAGTGTGTGTAATTACGGTCAATCCCAAGTGTCCCTGTTGTTAACTAACTAATGAAAGATAAATGCTTTTATAACTTTCTTTCTGAAGAAATAATGCCTTGAGGTCGCGATGTAACTTTGGAGTTAGATATTGAGTGCCACAAAGTACGTGACGATTATCATAAGACCCGACTTGCTATAGATATTTCTTAGAAAGTTTAATTTACGTAATATACCGCGGGGATGTTACCGTATCGGTATATAGGTCAATCGATCGTCTCACTGACTCCCTCACCGACCACCTGCGGAAAATGTGCAATGAACATTAAAATTGCCGTTTTTTATATAAAGCCACAAACTGTGGATAACTGTTATAATTACATTAATATTGTAACGAATATAAATATACGTAAGAGATAGGTATGTATTTTATATTTTTGTTTGTAGTGAAAAAACTCTAAAACTATTGGGCCGATTTTAGAAATTATTTCACGAATAGAATGTTATATTATCACTAGCGGCCCGCCCCGGCTTCGCACGGGTAGACTTTTATATCAAATATTTTGTCTACCCGTGCAAAGCCGGGGCAGTCAGGTAGCCTATGTTAATCAGTGATAGTGTAGCTTTCTAACGGTGAAAGAATTTTTGAAATCGGTCCAGTAGTTTCGGAGCCTATAGACATTCAAATATTTTGTCTACCCGAGCGAAGCCGGGGCGGGAAGCTTGTATAATATATAGCCTATGTTACTCAGTGATGATGTAGCTTTCTAACGGTGAAAGAATTTTTGAAATCTGTCTAAAAAATAAAAAATTAAAATTTGGGTGTGGACTACCCCTAACATTTAGGGGGATGAAAAATAGATGTTGGCCGATTCTCATAGATACCGGATAAGCACAAAAAATTTCATCAAAATCGGTCAAGCCGTTTCGGAGGAGTATGGCAACGAAAACTGTGACACGAGAATTGTATATATTAGATTGAGTAGCATAGGCTATAGTTTAAAGCGCTGTGCGGGTGAAGTCGCGGTTAAAAAGCTAGTACTTAATATTATGAGAAAATACAATTAGTTGGTCGATATGTTTATTGCCAAAAAAAATTTTTATACCACTAAGGTGGCACACAAGCATACGGCCCATCTGATGGTAAGCAGTCACCGTAGCCTATAGCCGCTAGCAATACCAGGGGTATCACTTACGGGGTGCTAACCATGTTGTTGATGAGGACTCACTGTGCTAGCAGCAATACTACTAGCCCAGCGTATCCTCGTGGAGCACTGGCAACCTTACTTACCGCAGAAACACAACACTACATCAAGTAGTGTTATTTCACTGCGGTCTTCTGTAAGGCGGAGGTACATTCCCCAGTCGGGCGGCTCCAATTTAAATGGGATAACCCACGGGAAATACCAAATCGCCCTACCTCTCATTTTAAAAGCTCATGGTGTGATTAATCACTGTACTTAAGCTTAGAAAAACTCATTGGTACAGGCCAGGATTCGAACCTGGGAACTGGGAACTGGAACTGGGGAACCGTTACTGATCCTGAAAAAACCTCCTCACACTCTTCTTAAGAATGCCATGCTTTAGTTGGGAAACCATGGTATGGAATAGAGCGTAGCTACCGTATAAAAAAAATACGAACTAAAACTTTTTATTTTACAGTGTACAAAGCTCTTTTGCGTACTGGCACGAAAAAACAAAAAAGTTCGCCCAACTCGTTTCATACTTAGCGGTTGTGGGTTGCCGGTAATCGGTTAGTGTTGCCAGCTTGTTGGGGCTTTTTGAAATTTTTTGCTAAGAGTTTTAAAATTTATTATTCAGTTTAGGCTCGCTAACTTTGCGAATGGTGGCAATGTTAGGGTTTATGGTAGGCATATGTTTTTATCTACATCTACACTAATAATATTATAAAGAGGAAAGATTTGTATTTTTGTATGTAACGAATAAACTCAAAAAGTACAGGACCGATTTCAAAAATTCTTTCACCGTTAGAAAGCTAAATTTTCACTGAGTAACATAGGCTATTTATTATACTAGCTGCCCGCCCCAGCTTCGCTCGGGTAGACAAAATATTTGATAAATGTCTATGCTCCGAAACTAATGTCTACCCGTGCATAGCCGGGGCGGGCCGCTAGTAAATAATACATTTATAATCGCTATAAATTTAAATGGAAAACTTTAGACACGATGGAACGATATTTGAAAAGTGATGTTTTTTTTATTGCGGCACAGACCATAAACAATACCTCAAGGTGACTGCGTTTACGTTAATGATACCGCTATTAACGTCACAACCGTTATGAACCACTACAAGACAAAGCATTTAATATATATACCAGTTCTCGTACCAACCACCGCGGTCACGACTCACCCGATAAAGTTGGAATTTACATTTAAATCTAAGCTTTACTGTCTATCTGTCGAGTTGTTAATTATATGATGTACATAGATCGCGTAACACGCAACATTTTAGGGATGTAACGACCTTTTTTATTCTTTTAATTAACCGGTTTCTAATAAATATTCGCTGAGGCAAACAAATCTTTGAAAAATAACTGCGTCATTTATTTTTATGAAAAAGGTAAGTGGAGCATTGCGAACAACGAAGTGATGCCGGTTAAAACTACGCCTTATAGTGTAAACGAACACACCTACATCAAACGCAATGAAACCACGTCTTTCCCACGGGACCATGTTTAAAAAACCGGTGGCACTCCGTTCATCGCAAAGTTCCGTGTAGCTTTTATATTTGATCAGAGTTTATGGGTAGCACTCATGTTGGTGAATAGTTTCTAAACAAAAAATTGCGATTCACAAACCAAAGAGAAAATTGTAAGTCATAATGTAAGTTGGTAAAGAGAATCTTTACCAACTTACATAATGATGTTATTTCCAATTTTCTTGTTTGTATATAATTTCTTAATCAGATTCTTGTCCACCTAACAACTAAGCTTCACTAAAATATTTTTCTTATTTATCTATTTTTGTTTTGTTTATTTGAAACTTAAAATCATCGCTTTGACAGGACTTCAAAATTCAAAAAGATCTTTATTTGACAGGACTTCATTTACGTGACAGACGGTACTAAACAAATATTTTGTGTTCATTTGTAGATTTTTTTTTATCTAAAACCAATTTTCAAGCAAAATTTTGTTAAGTGTTATTTACGCCGTACCGTTTGAAGCAAACATTTTTGTTTCAACAACAACAAAAATTCATTTACTTTAATTGAAATATCCGCGATCTTTTCTCTTGGCACAGTTTCAAAGTGCTACACGGTTGAAAATGGACTGACTTCATAGACAATGGCATTGTTACTAGAAAATAAAACTACGCAGGTACTAAGTAACAGCACTTCAGTGTTTCTTTTGTAAAATGACAATGACTGATAGTTTCATGTTTTATCTATATATATTATTAACTAGCTTTTTCCCGCGGCTTCGCACGCGTGGTAAATAAGTCAACATGTACTTATATCTAAAATACAAAATGATAGCTTTTGCCCACTGCTACCTATTTTAATAGATTTAAATTCAAAAATGACGGATTTCCATACAAACTTTCATCCCTTAAGCCTTAGTGGTGGAATTTCCAATAATCCTCAAATACGTATTTATTTATTTTTAACTGAAAGGTTATATAAAATACCAATTTTCATGCGTTTATCTTCAAAAATGACGGATATTCATACAAAACTTTCAACCCCTATTTTACCCCCTTAGGGTTGGTATTTCCAAAAATGCTTTCTTAGTGGATGCCCACGTCATAAAAGGTACGTACTGTCAAAATTTCAAGTCTGTAACCCCAGCCGTTTAGGCTGTGCGTTGATATGTCAGTCAGTCAGTCAGTCAGCTTCTTCTTTTATATATACAGATAAAAAATAATCCCCAAATTAGCATGTATGTACAAGGTCTGTAACTTTTTTTATACCACTACGGTGACACACAAGCATACACCCGAGCAGTAACCGTAGCCTATAGCCACTAGCAATACCAGGGGTATCACTAACGAGTTGCCAACCCTGTTGTTAATGAGGACCCACTGTGCTAACAGCATTACTACTAGCCCAGCGTATCCTCGTGGAGCACTGGCAACCTTACTTACCGCAGAAACACAACACTACATCAAGTAATGTGTTCACTGCGGTCTTCTGTAAGGTGGTGCAACTCATATAAGTTGCACTGATGCACATGTCCAGAAGTCATATTATTTATATATTTTTGACTTCTTCAGACTGACTTTCAATTAAAATAGATTGATGAATGTAGGAGAAGCAAAATAGGTTTGCAAGTCAAGAGAGAAATGGCGCTATAATTTTATATTTTTTATACCACTAAGGTGGCAAACAAGCATACGGCCCACCTGATGGTAAGCGGTCACTGTAGCCTATGGACGCTTGCAACACCAGGGGTATCACTCGCGCGTTGCCGACACTTCAAAAAACCCTTCACACCCTTCTTGAAGAACCCCATGCTGTACTCCTTTGGGTAAACCTCGGCGGGGAGTTCATTCCACAATTTGATCGTGCGCGGGATAAAACTCCTTTGGAACCGCGCCGTGCGAGACCATTTCGGTTCCAATATAGTCTTTGCCTACCCCGAAAGGCAGTTGGCGTGAATCTACACGCCTAAGGTTATATTTTATCAACTAGCTGTCTTCGTAGTTCGAACGTATGGAATGTTTTTTAATGGGGTTAAATTTTTTGCGCGGAGCGCTAATGATTTTTGCAAACTAAAAGTAACCAAGTGCCGCCTTATACCATCAGTTATCTGCCAGAGAAAGTCCGTTAAAATCGTTCCAACCGTTCCGATTTTGTTCACAATTTCATGGGCTCTTTTTTGTTGCGCGGTACCCTAGGATTTTTTCCAAAATAAAAGTAGCCTATGTTACGTCTTTTAGCATCAGCTATCTACCACTGAAGGTTCAGCCGTTCAGATTTTGTTCACAGTTTCATGGGTTTATTTATTTGTTGCGTGGAACCCTAATTACTTTAAATGTAGCCTAAGTTACGTCTTACAGCATCAGCTATCTACCGGTGAAAGTTCAACCGATCGGATTTTGTTCACAATTTCATGGGTTTTATATGTTGCGCGGAACCCTTTTTATTTTTCCTAAACTAATTAAACCTCTATAAAGAGGTCAAAGAAGTAGCACTGGACAGGCAGAAGTGGGAGGGACATTCATCGGCTGCACCGACAAGAGTAAAACTTTTAAATGAGAAGAATTAAAACTCAGTTACGAATTATAGCATCAGCTATCAGTGCAAGTCATGGTCAAATCGGACCCGCTGTTCGGCTTTTCTTCACAATTTCATGGATTTTTATTTGCTACGCGGAAGTCCGTTTAAATCGGTCCAGCGGTTTCGGAGTATCCCAGCATTATCCCAGAGGAACCGTGCTGAATTTCGAGATAAAAAGTATCCTATGTTTTACCTCGTAGTATGAACTCTAATCGTCCCAAGTTTCATTTGAATCCGTTATCTCTTAGACACTACATACGTCCCCGTTTCTTCTCAGACGTACGCAGGTCTCTTCAGATGTTTTCCTTCACCGTGAAACTCGTGGTGTGACTAGTCACATTAATTTAGTCAAATTCAAAATAATATAATATTAATTGTTTGCCTTTCACTACCTGCAATATAACGATATAATGCGACTGCAATATGCTTGCGCAATGTTTCATTACATGGCAGAATGTTTAATTAATTTTGCTGAGTGAGAAATGTTATACACATTTCAGTAATTCGAAGGAAAGATAGAATTCATAATATTGTTTCATTTAAATTTATATTTTATTTACTCTTGTAAGGGAGATAGGGCACAACGGTTTCGCCCTTCCAAAATTTGAGCTTCTAGACTAGGATAGTACCTTAATAGATGATCACAGACCAATAACGCTACTTCCAAGGCCAAAGATGTAGTGTTTGGAGGCACGTAAGGAACTCGGTAGAATATGTGCGGTCAATCATCTGACACTTGGTCTTTCCCATGGCGCGCCACTGACCTCCATCCTCAGTGAATTCATTCACTACATGCCAGCTATAGTGCGCAGGTCGTCGCTCCATCTAGCCGGAGGGCGTCTACACTACGCTTGCCTATACGCGGTCTCCACTCAAGAACTCGTTTACCTCAACGGTAGTCAGTTATTCGGCATATATGACCGGCCCATTGCTACTTCAGCTTACTAACTCTTGAGCTATGTGGGTCACTATGGTACTCTAAAGGATTACCTCATTTCGTATCCTATCTCTCAGAGGTATCCGAGCATAGCTCTCTTAATAGTCGCGTGTGACATTGGAATTTATGGATCAGTCCTATTGTGAGTGTCAACATCTCGTCTGCACAGGCCATAGTAAAGGTTACTCAACTTAGCAGTACTTTGCTATAAGCCCCTGGAGTGTTTTTATGAACATATACATATAAGTACTCGAAAAACATTACCTATATTCTTGGGCAGTCGTGTTGGACAATGGAATAAAAGATACACGGAACAATAATAGAAGACAAGCGGAAAATAATTCTGAAATAACTATCCGATGACCGGAAATTCAACAATAGATTTTTTAAATTTTTGTTTCGTTCCTGTCCGTTTATTCAAAGTGAAGCTGGCTGCCCGCCAAGCGTTGGCAACACAGTCCAAGATGCACAACGGCAATGTTCGAAATTTAAACATGCCAACATTTTGTTTTTTCATGTAACATTTATGTAGGTACTGGTGAAAATAAGATTAGATCTATCGAAGACAAATGTAACCAAAAGTTTTATCAAAAAAAATAGGATAAGAATATAAAATAGCTATAAGCTATATAACGACAAAAACTGGCGAAAGTTAGATGCTAGATATACCTATGCCACTTACAAGAAAACTGTATCTTAATTTGTTTTTATTAAAAACGAAATTCTTAGTTGCACTTCACATGTACATTTACGGTACAAAAACTACTGTCTACTGTCTGTGAGGATAAGGAACGAATAAATTTCGCAATTTTAAATGTCCAGATTTAACCATCGGTGCGAAAAAACCGCGTGAGCAGAACCAGCAAAACGAACGTAAATCCAAACTTTTAAATTATTATATTATAATATTAGCAGGTGTAAAACCAACTCTACACAACGCTCCCACATTACGTTCGCTTTTTCAATTTCCTAATTCATAATAATGGCATAAGCACGTAGTTAAAATTAAAAAAGCCAACGGAAATTCAAAATGGCGGCTCGTAAAGCTAATTAACTCCGTTGTAAAACAATGCTGTTCGCACGAAAAAATTAGAAATTTGAGGTCCATTGTGAGTTCACAGTTCCTTTGTTAGCTCTGTGTTAATAAGTTTATTATTTTAAATATATTGGAGCCAATTCTGTTTTACGTAATCATTAAACTAAACTTATTTGACAGGTCTAAAAGTATTGCCATCCTTATTAAGCCCCGCAGCTGAGAAAGGGATAGAAAAACGTTTAAAACTGTCAAATCAGTTTAGTTTAGTAACTTTGAACAACAGAATCGACACCATTGGCATGATAAAGGTAAACGGTAGATGCTAGAAAATGATGATTGACAACACTACTTCGCTTGTTTTTGCTAATATATCGTCAGTATCTTTGCAACCGTCATACGGAATAAATCAACTAATCCTAAACCAAGCGACGCTTGCTCTATAGATATCAAAAACCTGATAGAATACATCAATACTTTTTTTTAATAATTCCCATATATATTCGGGTCAGCAACGCGCAAGTGGTACCCCTGGTGCTGGAAGCGTTCATAGGCCGCTTACCATCAGGCGGGCCGTAGGCTTGTTTGCCAACTTAGTGGTATAAAAAAGAACCAATCCAGGAAAACACAAATGTTTAACATGTGAACTGAAAATAAACATGGCTATTTAGCGTAATCTTATTGGCCCATTAAATGACTGGCACTGCGATTCGTTTATGTTTTTAGTGGCAATTTAATTGTGAGCACGCATTCTGTGCTACCCTATGCGGGAAATGGGCCAGTGGTACAATGTGGTGTGGCCCAATTGATACAATTGTAGCGGGTTTACCGCCGGTTCTTTACTTGGCGTACTATATTCGTAGCGGGATCGTATTATTTGAATAAATATTGGATGAATCCGCGAACGAAGAGGAAGAGAAAAACATATTGCGCCAACCCTAAAGAAAATGGGATAAAGGCAGGAGAATGATGATTTCATGTATCCGCAAATATTCCTTCCACACACCGACTGTGATTGGTAAACGCGAATATTCGCCCTATATAACTCTTTTTATGTGGAACAAAATTAATACATATAGACATTTTTGAAATGGGACGTAAGCCCGCTTTCGCTAGTACCATAAGAATAAACAATACTGTATTATTTATTCTTCGTATGCTAGTACTATGATAGATAAATAATTATTTTCCTTTTCTTTTGGCACGTACAAAAATTGCAGTGAATCTAAAATCGCTCTCGCTTCTGACGCAGCCACCGCACAGAGATTCCTCACGCACCGGCTTACGGCTCACAAAGAAAGTGCGTGTGATAAATAACACCATTGTACCTTAACACGCGTCCCAAAGAAATACCCTCTCGCCACGATTTATGATTTGTTATCAGGTCGTTTCGTTCATAATCGTTCTGTTAATGGAGCGAGATTGAACCGAAACTATTCGCGGCTACTTGACTGCTAGCGCTAGATCAATAAATTGAAGGTAGCCATTAGCACGCGATGTTGAACGATATCCCAAAAGTTCACCTACATTCCGAAGAGAATACGCTTCAGAATCGCCCACTACTTAAGTATCCTACTTATCTATGATGTAAAAATGAATAGCTGAATGAGTGTTCGCAAATCTCGAGAGCAGCTGAACCGATTTCGCTTATTCTTTTTTTAGAATATTCCTTGAAGTACGAGGATGGTTTTTACGGAGAGAAGAAAATAAAAAATGCCTGAGACATTTTAAAAACGGGTAAATAAAATATTAGTTAAATGTCTACCCGTGCGAAGCCGGGGCGGGCAGCTAGTATGAAATAAATACGTAACTAAAAAAACCTAGATAAAGAAGATTTTTATTTTGTTTAGTACAAGGCCGTAATAGATAGCCAAATAGTAACAAATTAGAGATATTTACTTAAGGTGGTACACAAGCATACGGCCCACCTGATGGTAAGCAGTCATCGTAGCCTATAGCCGCTAGCAATACCAGGGGTATCACTAACGAGTTGCCAACCATGTTGTTGAAGAGGACTCTAGCAGCATTACTACTAGCCCAGCGTATTCCTGTGGGGCCCTGGCGACCTTACCGCAGAAACACAGCAATACATTAAAGTAGTGTTATTTCACTGCGGTCTTCTGTGGTGGAGGTGCAGTCCTCAGTCGGGCGGCTCCAATTTAAATGGGAAAACACACGGAATACCCCAAATCGCTCTACCTCTCTCATAATACATACCAAATACTCAGACGCAAGGCAAAAATGGTCGTCACATATGTTTGCCCCACGGGAATCGACCCACGACCTCAAGTTTAGCAGTCAGGTATACTAACCACTAGACCAGCGATATCGTAAAAATTTTGGTGTTATTCAGTTATAGTCCACGGCATTGGAACCATCGACAAGTAAACAAGTGCACAATGACATTAAACAAAATAAACAATAAAATATCTGCAGCAAATCAAAACTGACACAACAATAACATCTTGACATAGTCCGTATCCGTATTCCCGCCCCATCTGGACATGTTCCAACATGAATAACGCATGGGGAAGGCAGTCATGTGGGGAAGACATGACTGCCTTCCCTATAAGCACAATATGAGCGTGTATCCGTATTTGCTAACACGGGGAAAATACGCCGTCATTAGATAGGTATAACAACAAATATAAGTAAACCTTGCCTGCGACTCCGTCCGTATGCTCAGTGCCGGTAGCAGGAACATTGTCGACAACGTTTTCGTATCGCCTTCGACTATTTTTGTATTGTAAAATGAACAGCGCTGCGGCGGTGAAAAGGGGGAACTAAAAATAAGTATGACAATTTTGTCATTTCGCGAGTTACGTTTTAGAATACGTTGTCGACAATGTTCCTGCTACCGGCACAGCATGTTATATTATTACCAAGCAAATGTCCTGTTTTTATTTATATCGGCTTTACATATCAAGTTATTTTTTTTTATACCACTAAGGTGGCACACAAGCATACGGCCCACCTGATGGTAAGCAGTCACCGTAGCCTATAGCCGCTAGCAATACCAGGGGTATCACTAACGGTTTGCCAACCATGTTGTTGATGAGGACTCACTGTGCTAGCAGCATTACTACTAGCCCAGTGTATCCTCGTGGAGCAGTAGATAAAAACTCATTGGTACAGACCGGTGGGATTGGAGCTAGCGTCGCTAGAATAGCAGGCAACGCTTCATACCACACGACCACGGCTTTAATAAAACTACTCTGATGTAATGTTGCGATTTAGTGTGTAGATGTCCAGATTCCTCGAAGTAACAGTATGCTGGCAGTGGTTGGAAATGGTAATATATCCTTGTCTGTGTTAATGTTAATATAATTTTTTAGTGTTATCAATTGTTTTTATATATTATTTTGAGCAATAGGTATCCATGTTAAGTTAGTATTTGAAATGTAAACTTTATGTTATTATTTTGGTTTTTAAAAGAGTAATTGCTGAGTTTCTTGCCGGATTCTTCTCAGCAAAACCGACCTTCCGAATCCGGTGGTAGATTCTGACGATTTGAAAGTGCTTGCCTGTAAAGTCCAGTCAAATAAAGATCTTTTTGAGATTGAGTTTGAGTTTAATACCGCTGGCATTGCAAGCGTATAAACGCCAGGGTGATCGCTTACCATCAGGGCCAGAAAATTCCTTGCCAACTTGGTAGTTTTAAAAAATAAATTCACTTGCGAAGCCCGGTCGGGTTAAACATGACTGAGTGGCTATATATATCAGCGTCGAAAGCCAATTAGTACTGAAATCTATACCCTAAGCCTACAACCTATATCGTTCAATCGATCACCTCATTAGTAATTTAGAGCCTGAACGTTCAATCGAAGCGAATGGCTATGCGATGTGCCAAATTTGTCTGTTTGTATAGATAGTTAATACCTGGTCACAATATGAAGTAACGGTGATTTAAGCAAACTTCCATGTTATGGCCTATATCTGTTTGTTGAAAAAAAAATTGTGTTTCCGGACCTAAGCTTCTACTATGGATATCAACGGATAGAATACGTCAATACTTTTAAAATGTATGTTTATTACTACTATTGTAAATCGTGTTGGTTTGTATGGAGTAATTTCTGTAATTTCTGCACCGTTTTAAATGAACATTTCACTTCTACGCTTGCGAAGTCGCGAGAAAGCCAAGTGTTAAATACCATAACGAAACGACCCTCCGAGTCCGGTGGTAGATTTTAAAGAACTCATTTGTAAAGTCTAGTGAAATAAACATGATTTTGAGTTTGAGTTTCATTCAATATCATAACAAAGTCTTAATAACAATCTATGCAATGGTATTTAATATAATATCTATGTACCTGCGCATAGCAATAACTAAATAATTAACATTTGTGAGATTGCGTCGACAATTTCACATTGGGCTTTGTCTGAGTATCTGATTGGATGGAAATTTCATCAAATATTTAGTAAATTCGGCTGTCACTCTGAATCTTATTGTATGTAAAATTAGGTGTCAAATTCCCGCTGTAGTTGAGATGAGAATTCAATTAGGTTAGTGCTTTCGTGATTTTACTACGTTGGTCTAGGAGTTAGCAACTCTGATTGCTACGTGAGGGTCACGGGCTCCATACTCTCTGCCTACCGTGAAACATGTATGTATGTATGTATACATGTATGTAGGTATGTATGTAATGATAGATACTTCGAAGGTAGGTAAGTAGGTAGGCTTTGTGAATCCATCAGAGGTTACTATTTATGATTACATAATTCCAGAGGTCCAGAGAATACTCCTCATATACATTATGTATATGAGGAGTATTCTCTGGACCTATTGAAGGACGGAAAAAAGCCGTGGTGGCCTTGTGGTTGAAGCAACGGCCTGTCATTTGATACGCCCAGGTTCAATTACCGGCCTGTACCAATGAGTTTTTCTAAGCTTCAGTGCAGTGATTAATCACACCATGAGCTAAAAAAGAGAGGTAGGGCGATTTGGAATTCCCTTGGGTTTTCCCATTTAAATTGGAGCCGCCCGACTGGGGACTGTAGCTCCACCTTTCATAAGACCGCAGAGAAATAACACTACTTTGATCTAGTGTTTTGTTTCTGCGATAAGTAAGGTTTCCAGTGCTCCACGAGGATACGCTGGCCTAGTAGTAATGCTGCTAGCACAGCGACTCCTCATCAACAACAGGCTTGACAACTCATTAGTGCTATCCCTGGTATTGCTAGCGGCTATAGTCTACGGAGACTGCTTACCATCAGGTGGGCCGTATGCTTGTGTGCCACCTTAGTGGTATAAAAAAGGGATATTGTAAATACATTTATAGCGGCATCTAAACACCGAAATTCACAATATTTTTTGTAAAAGAGAAACATCATTTTGTTCCCTCGTACATAAACGTCCAGTCTAAAACATACCATTTAATAAAACATAATAGAATGTATACAGACAAGGTCTCTTTGACCCTTGTTCGGGGGAAGCCACAGATAAGTTAATTTACATAATGGAACCACGAAATCCATTCCTTACACTAACACATCAAACTATTTGATTCAAATAACACACTATGATTTATAGATGGATTAATTTATACTGTATTTCAAAAAGCCGTGGTGGCCTTATGGTTGAAGCAACGGCCTCTCATCTGATGGGCCCATATTCAAATCGCCGACTGTACCAATGAGTTTTCTAAGCTTACGTGATTAATCGCACCATCAGCTAAAATGAGAGGTAGGGCGAAATGGGATCTGCCGTGGGTTTCCCATTGAAATTGAAGCATCCCGACTGGGGACTGTACCTCCAGCTTACAGAAGACCGCAGTCAAATAACATTACCTTAATGTGGTGTTGTGTTTTTGCGGTAAATAAGGTTGTCAGTGCTCCGCGACGTATGCTAGCGGTATAGAAAAATATACCGTAGACTGAATAACTAATAGACGCAAGGTACCGCGTGCCCTAGAAAGCGATGGAGATACTTATCAATGTGTGCGTCTGTGTACGTATTTATTTTTAGCAAATAAAAAAAAAAAAGATTAAAAGGCTTTTAATCTATGTAGTCATGTGTTTAAAGAGAACATCGGTAAACTTCCGCAGGGGCGCCATTAATAATTAATTTACTTTAAAGGGGCCTGATTAAAATCCTACTCGAATTTGACTAACAGCTTGATTTTAAACATCAAACGTAGATAAAATTATTATGTTGATTATTCTCATTGACTAGACGAATTATACGCTCTTTGAAGCATGTTTAATTAAATATTAATAATTCAGGTAGGGTATTTGGTTTTACAATCATCATGAATTTAAAAGCTAGGCTATTTCCCATTCACATTAAAATTGGAGCCGCCTGGCTGGGGACTGACTGTACCACCTTACAGAAGACCGCAGTCAAATAATAGTACTGAAATGTAGTGTTGTGTATCTGCGGTAAGTAAGGTTACCAGTGCTTCACGAGGATACGCCGAGCTAGTAGTAATGCTGCTAGCACAGTGAGTCCTCATCAACAACATGGTTGGTAACATAAAAACGTTCCTCTTGAATCAATCAGTCTGTCTATTAAAAAAACCGCTTCATAATCCGTTGCGCAGTTTCAGTCAACTGAACTGGACAACTGAACTTGTGGGAATATAATGTTTTAAAGATCTAAGCATGATACTTAGGGACAGACAGCGGGAAGCGACTTTGTTTTATACTGTGTAGTGATAAGAACACGATAAAGATTAGAAGAATATCACATAAATAATTTGCATTTATTTTGATATTCGAATCGAATAAAAAAATTGTGAAACTTGATAATTCTCTAACACTGGCATAAATAGTCCTTGAATAGGATTGATTGCCATCGTTAGTAAGAAGAAGACTCATCACAGTAAATTATCTTTTGTACAGAAATGTTCGGAAAGGTTACCAGACCTTTTAAGTAGTTCATTGTAACGACAGCAATTTTAAGGTAAAGTATACCTACTCCGAGGTAAAAGGAAAGGCGTAATAAATTGGACGATTTCCATTTGCCCCGGGCATCAAACAGTAGATTGTAATCGGCCCAGGGTTCAATCTCGCTCTCAACTATTCAATTCGCAATCAAAGACAGATACCGCAATTTTATTTATTAGTGAAACACTGGTTTTTGAAATTATCACGACAATTCCCTTTTGGGGTACGAGTAGGCACAGAGTATAGAGCGTCAGAGTATCAGCGTTCACTCTTGACTTGCACACCTCTTTCGCTTTTTTTACACCCATCTCTTGATATATTACAGTACCAGTCTATCATTCATACTTATATTATAAATGCGAAAGTAACTCTGTTTGTTACCTTTTCAGGACTGAACGAATCGTAATAAAATTTGATAAGAAGATCGATTATATCTGGGCTACTTTTGTCTTTAAACAAATGCAGACTAAGTCGCGGGAAAAGCTAGTTACTAGAACGTTTAGTCCCAATCAAGCTTACGTATTTTAACTCACTTATATACGGTATTCCATCTAGATAAGAGATTATTTGAAGGGGCATTATTTCCTACGTGGATAAAGTCGCGATCTGAGCCTATATTATGAGAACATTACCGAGTCACCCTTTGAACAAAGGCGAGCCAAATTAATATCTGTCCATTAAATATAAGATGACAAAGGACAGAGCCACAGAGAATGACACAGCTCGTATATTTACGTTGAACAATGACAATCACTATGAGTAAACAATGGATGCTGTTACTGCAGTTGGGTACACTAGCGCGATCGATTCAACTCTATTCTGTTGTTCAAAATTACTAAACTTAACTAATTTGACAGGTCTAAAAATATTGCCATCCTTATTTAACCCCGCACATGAGAAAGGGATAGCAAGACTTTTAGACCTGTCAAATTAGTAAAGTTTAGTAATTTTGAACAACAGAATCGACACCAATACAAAATCGCTAAGCTAAACAAATTTGACAGGACTTAGTCTTGCTATCCCTTTCTCATGTGCGGGGTTAAATAAGGATGGGAAAACTTGTCCTGTCAAATATGTTGCGTTTAATGGTTATGTACTTACAACAGAATCGACACTAAAATGGAAGGTGCATGTTAACATTACACAGTATCTTTATAGAGCCTAGAATCCCATAGGAACCTAAAATTTTCCCGGGTTAAAATCTTATCTAGAGCCGTGGTATTAAGCGTTGCCTGCCATTCTAGCGACGCAAGTTCGAATCCCAGCGGTCTGTACCAATGAGTTTTTCTAACTTAAGTATAGTGATTAGTCACATCACGAACTTTAGACGTCGATGGACTAACCATTTGCCATGTTGGCAGCAAATTATCTTCGATGGAAAGTGGGTTTTGTAACACCTCTGCCTACCTCTTCGGCGACCCTTGTGGGAATGGCGTGAAGATATTATTATTATTTTTGTACTCTTTGTTTTTTCTCGAAGCATATAGATACTTCGGTAAATATCATGTAGTCACGGGCCTAGGCCAAGTGAACTTCATGGTTTGGGGCTGATGGATTGTGAGATTCTTCTTGTAAAAATTTCCGGACAATGCGGCAGGTGTTTAATATTGCAGCTTTCTGCATGGTCATGTAGGTGTTCTCAGGAATGTTTATAAGTTTGAGGGATTGTAAAAGGTGTTTAGGGATTATTATTCTTATTATAAAATCCTATGTATAAATCCAGGTAAACTATACGCGTACCAAATTTCATACACATAATCCGTTGAGCCATTTTCACATGAGCAACAATCCATACATCAATACATCCATCCTTACAAACGTCCACATTTATAATATTATCTCGATGGAAGATCAAACTGACTCTTATGCACGTGGAAAGGTTTTCCACGATAACCTGTGCCGGTAGCATGAACTTTTTCGACAATGTTTTCGTATCGCCTTCGTCTATTTTTGTATTGAAAAATTAACAGCGCTGCGGCGGTGAATAGTGGAACTAAAAATTAGTATGACAATTTTGACATTTCGCGAGTTACGTTCTCGAATACGTTGTCGACAATGTTCCTGCTACCGGCACTGTTAAATCCACGCCCAAAGTTCCATTAGCTCGTTGGTTTTTTCACTCACCCACGATATCAAAGCGAAGCTATTACTGGACATTTGTCGGGCGACACTTTTAAAGTGATTTCAGTTATCCATTGCTAGTGCGTATCGCCGGGAAAAGCTTTCAGGCGAATATACCAACTTTTTAATAGTATTTAATGTCGGAACGATATATTTATTTTGGTTTCGCTCTTTCAGTGTTTAACGTTTCGCTGCTAAATTGGTTTAATGCGTAGACTATATACGTTATAATATACGAAGGTACCACGTGCCCTAGAAAGTGATGGAGATAGTTATCAATGTGTGCGTCCGTCTGCGTAAAGTGATGACACACAAGTGACTTATCCCGCTTAGCCAAACCATTAACTTAACCAAATTCAAAGAGAGGTAAGGCGATTTGGGATATCCCGTGGGTTATCCCATTTAAATTGGAGCCGCCCGACAGGACTGTACCTCCGCCTTACAGAAGACCGCAGTGAAATAACACTACTTGATGTAGTGTTGTGTTTCTGCGGTAAGTAAGGTTGCCAGTGCTCCACGAGGATACGCTGAGCTAGTACTATTGCTGCTAGCACAGTGAGTCCTCATCAAAAACATGGTTGGCACCCCGTTAGTGATACCCCTGGTATAATATTGCTAGCGGCTATAGGCTACGGTGACTGCTTACCATCAGGTGGGCCGTATACTTGTGTGCCACCTTAGTGGTATAAAAAAAATTAACAGGTTAACTTACATAATGTATTTTACGAAACGTGTAAAAACATTGCACGCGGTAAGGGACATAAAATAGTATAGTTTTTAGTTTTTTTTTCTATACCACTAAAGTGGCACACAAGCATACGGCTCACCTAGTGGTAAGCAATCACCGTAGCCTATAGCCGCTAGCAATACCAGGGATATCACTAACGGTTTGCCAAACACGTTGTTGCTAGCGGCATTATTACTACTAGCCCAGCGTATCCTCGTGGAGCACTGGCAACCTTACTTACTGCAGAAACACAAGACTACATCAAGTAGTGTTATTTCACTGCGGTCTTCTGTAAGGTGGAGGTACCTCAGAGTAGATAATATACTACGTACAAGTTGTACCTACTACTGGTAGTTCTGTAAATACCAGTACCAGCTGAACTACTCAGTAGTACAGTAGTATCAGTAAGTGTAGAGGCGAGTTCAGTCGGATGTCAAGTCGCTTAGTATCACAATCGGGTAACCGGCCCTATATTTTTGGCATAACAAAAACCGACGAGTTATAAAATTAATTAAATTGTATTACTAGCGACCCACCCCGGATTGGCGCGGCCAGTGTTAGCCATATAAGTTCAATACCTCATCATCGTATATTTAAGAGCTAGGCTCTTGTCGGTGGAGCAATCGCCAATCCGTTCTATCGTTAGCCATCTCTTTGACCTTCGTCTTTATCTGTTGCAGGTAACTTATCCTTGGCCTTCCTCTGCCACGCTTTCCTTCGATCTTAGTTAAATACCTCCAAAACACAAATGAATTATACATATAAACCTTCCTCTAGAATCACTCTATCTATAAAAAAACCCGTATCAAAATCCGTTACGCAGATTTAAATATCTAAGCATACATAGGGACAGACAGCGGGAAGCGATTTTGTTTTATACTATGTAGTGATCGTAATACATTTTAAGATGGCGCATGTGTTTGAATTTAGAATATAAGAGTGACGTCACTCATACATATGTACAAATACGAACCAATTTATTGATACTTGCAAGCTTGCATGTATCTTTATATTGCGCATATTTTGTACTGCGCACTTGCAAGATAAATTTAAAGTGAATCTTTTGACCATTCCCAGTATGCAGCCAAGTCATGTCCGAGAGAAATATCTTTCATATTTATTCAAACGAGCATATGCACTAAGTGAAAGCTAGGGGCAGTTTTCTATCTGTGGTTTCGAAAAGTCTGAAAAGTGGTGCAATATTTCAATTCATCATCTGCATTAACTCTGGATGAATTTTATTGTTGTATCTTTTACTGCAATATAAAAGTACGGAATGAACAAGTAAGAAGTTTGTAAACGGACTGAGGAAAAAAAAAACCTGCATAAAAAAAGGAATGAAATCGGTTAAAATCGGGGTTTACAAGGTAAAATCTACTATAAGTAGTCGGTTAAAACAAACATGCATAGACTGCTTCACCGTAGTCGAGTCAAAAATGGAAATCTGTGCTGAAAAGCCTAAGTAATAGATATAAATACATTGAAATGAAAACATTATTTTATTCAAAGTCGATCAAAAAGACTGCTTTACTGAGAAGGTGACAAAAGGCTTGTGACGAATTCTGACATAATGCAACAAAATGGTCAATGAATTGCTTTTGCAGTAGATACTCGATCATCAATTTGGTTTGGTTACTAAGTATTTACTAGAAACTCTAGGAGCTTAATAATGGCATCTAAATCGCTATAAATACGATACATTTTATTTAAAAGGCCTAACCTTTACAAACTAAAAAATTCTAATCACGTAAAAACTGATCTACCTAAGCTGGCAAATTTAACGCTCAGCACACATGACCCTTGACAACAATTACCTTCAAACAAGTCCCAACCCACGTACCTACGCAATTAGGTGTACATTCGGTACTCTCCATTAGGGCTACCACGGCCCCGCCTAAGCCTTGACATTTCCACCTGTTACTTATCTCTGCTTTATGACACGCTGTTCTGACGTACGAGTGTTTTAGTGCTTCCACGCAAAAAGGACTTTATTACCTGTACAGAAAGTTTGTTCGAGAAAAAAATTATAATAATTTCAAGTACATTGAAATATGACATGTCTCTGATTGGAATGTTCGAATTCGTTTTTTCAAATTTCCAAATTATTTAAAAATTTCTAATTTGTAAAAGTAATTTGTTTATAGAAGCAGTCTGGAATAAACAAATAGTCTATATATTATATACATATAAATTAATCCCTATTTTCATTGGTCACGACATCACGCGTAAGCGGATGGAGAGATTTCTATATTTTTTTTTGTATTTGGTATTTATAGGCGAATGTTCTTATGAAAAGAAAGTTTTTTTATTAAGCCGAGACATATTTGATTTCGGTATAAACTTTAGGTACTTTTTTCTATGGTGTAATATTAAATTTCAGTTTTGTAAAAGTAGAATCTCAGCCTGGGAAATAATTAAATCCATAGCTTTACTTTTTTAAATAAGAAGTTATCTTTATCAAGCATTAAGCATTAGATGACCGCTTACCAATCAGGTGGGCGCCGTATGCTTATGCCACCTTAGTGGTATATAAAAAAAAAATGTCATTGAAACTTTTTTTATGTAGTTTATAATAATTTATTTTTTACCCAAAAGATTACACAGTTCCGCTAATGATACTCGCGTTCCGTGGATCAATTTATAACCATTATCACTGAAAGACGAGCCTTCAAGGCTTTGTCTGCACTATGAAATATGGCTTCCGTAATCCGTACTTATTTTTATGGGGCAAATTAATTAATGTATACTTTGGTCTGCATCTTCTTCTTCCTAGTTATGGCAATCAATCCTCTTCAAAGGGTATTTTTGCCAGTGTCAAATGTAAGAAAATGATACAATTTCTCAATATTATGTTGCATTCAAGTACCTAGTGTCATACATTCTACACATCTATTTTGCTTCTTCTACATTCATCCATCTCTTCATACATGCCCGCCGGTTCCGAGTAATCTTTACCTTACCATCCAGTTTTTCTTACAGAGATTTATATATACAAATTCAGATCACTAGAATCTAAAGAGCGAAATTCAGACCTGAGAAAAACGACTTTAATACGCACAATAATTTATTCAATAAATCCGAATCACTTTTACATAAGAATGTAATTCCGATTTTACCATAATGAATATTTCATCGGAAAAGAGAAATTTTTCGTTTGAATAAATCAAGTGAGTATAAAGCACAATAATCCCTTTGTGTGGTGGATTTAATAACATTGGAATTATTAATGTAAGCCTTGTTTTGCTTATGAGATAAATTAGAAAAATACATCTATTGAGTTTTAAAGGTCACGATTGATACCAAGCCGGATGACCCGATTTGGATTTAGTTTTATTTGTTTGATAGGTGACTCGATCGAGAGTGTTCTTAGTTATACTTAAAGGAAACCTGAACACCCGTTTGGAGACCAGCACTCTCAACTGCTCACTAATTAACAGCAAATACATCGTGTTTGGCGTCATTGTCTCCATGCATACAATGATATGGTTACCTTGACCTGATGCTGCAGTATCAGCTGTAATCTACAAGAGTCACTCTTCACTAACTTACAGCAAATATATCGTGTTTGGGCTCATTGTAATAGTCTTAATGAATAGTATATGCTTAGATAGATGGTAATGGGTTCGGTAATGGAGTAGGGAATAGTTTTGAGGATAAATCGGTGATGACGTGAGTTGGGGGTTTATAATTTTTTATATTTTTCTTGTTAGATATTTAATTAAAATTTTAAGTCTTGTTGTTAAATATTAATGTTGAATGTAGTAAGTCTACATTCATAATATTATAAAGAGGAAATATTTGTATTTTTGCGTGTAACGAATACGCTCAAAAACAACTGGACCTATTTCAAAAATTCTTTCACCGACAGAATGATGAAATATCACTGAGTAACATATCCTACATATGTATTATATTTCTACGCGGGCGAAGTTGCGGGGAAAAAGCTAGTTATGTATATATTTTTTAAAGTGTAACTGCCTTAATTTATTTCTTCTCAGCAAAACCCAACTAATTGAATCCAGTGGCAGATTCTGATGACGAGAAGAGTCAATAAACCTCTATACTTCTTTCCTACCCACAACGGGACGTGACAAGAAGCCTGTAACTGCAAAAGTACCTAGTGCCTAAAAATTTAGGTCCCATTTCACCAGCGTGTCCTACGCCTGGCACACATCCAAACGGGCCGTAGTAACGATCTTGTGATTTACGCCCTATCTTCAGGTAATTACTTAACATTCGCCAAATGGTTCAAATTAAGTTAATGTGTCGCACAGATAGCAATGCGGCCTCGGAGCGGAAGGTGATTAGTCTATCCGTTCTTTAATTAATATATTAATCATGGGAAGTACGTGGTTAAAAGTTGAATCGTAAGGAACGGCATTTCAAAAAAATCTATGTGCACTCTAGGCTAAAACTTTTTCTGTTACAAATGTGACAGAATACAATGTGAATGTAAGTGGAGGGCAACAATTTCAAATCGGTAGATATCCACTTCATAATCTAGTTGTATAAAACGCTACGTCGCACTGCAATATCCTATCAAATTGTTAATCAAACTGCACAGTTCATATTAGATGCTATATCAAACTGCACAGCTCATATTAGATGCTAAGTTAAACTGCACAGCTCATATTAGATGCTATATTAAACTGCACAGCTCATATTAGATGCTATATCAAACTGCACAGCTCATATTAGATGCTAAGTTAAACTGCACAGCTCATATTAGATGCTATATTAAACTGCACAGCTCATATTAGATGCTATATCAAACTGCACAGTTCATTTTATAAGTTGCATTAAACTGCACAGCTCATATTAGATGCTATATTAAACTGCACAGAGCACAGTTCATAGTAAATGCTATAACAAGCTGCACAGTTCACATTACATGCTATATCAAACTGCACAGCTCATATTAGATGCTGCATCAAACTGCACAGATCATATTAGATGCATTATCTAAATTCTAACTGATGTCTATATCATAGTACGCTACATTAAATTGTTGTTGTGATTGGTAAATGGTTAGATACATAAGACAGATACAAACATACACATACTGTGTGTAGACATAAGGTAGTTCACGATGAACAATATGGAATTCTCGGTTCGTAAGTCGGAATCAAACTTACCCAGTACTTTTTTATAGCTCAAAGACCATATCCTTAGTATTAGTTCTTTAAAAGAATCATAAATTACATTCCGCTAAAGAGATTGAGCCATATAATTTATCCCATTATGATTTATTATCGTTCTTTGGCAACCATTTTTCTTAACAAACGTCGGAGCATCCATTTTCTGGATCCATATTTCATTATTTTACGGGCTTTGGTACAGCCTATACTTTTAATCTTGGAGTTAAAAATATTTAAGCAGCTTGTCCGAATATGCAACGCTGTATAGGCATTTTAAATTAGCTTTTATAGCGTTTTTTTTTATTAACACAAAACATATTAAACTATTTACAAAAACATAAAACAAACAAACTTACCTACTTATAGATAAAATATCTGATTCAAACCAGAATCATGCGGGAGCGTGCCAAGAATGCTGGCAGCATTGCCACGCTGGAAAGCAATGCTGCCAGCATAGATTTATACAGAGCGTAATCAGTTTTGGAATTTTATTTTTAATTTCTTCATACCACTAAGGTGGCACACAAGCATTCGGCCAACCTCATGGTAAGCAGTGACTTTAGCCTACAGAAGCTTTAGCCTTTACAGAATTCTTGATTTTTAGGGCTCCGAGGCCTAAAGAGAATAAACACTTGCCAATTTTCCGAATAAATAATGTTTATTACACAGCGCCATATAAAAGCCAAGACATTACTTGAATAATACCATCCATGTCAAAAAATCCAAGAATGCAATTCCGAACACGTATCTCGTTTTTTTACGCTTTTAAAAGCTCAAGCATGGGTTATTATGCTTGTTTTACAGGAATATCACGCAAACAGTGCATTCAACAACCTTGACATGTCAATGACACAGCCAGGTATAAAACCCTGCATTAAAACAAATTAAAAAATCATAAAAAGAACTAACTTTTACTAGTTAGTTAGTCTCTGGTTAAAACTTTACAACGCTGAAAGAAAAGAAAATTACAGGGGAGCAACCTCAGACACTATTATACAATTACTTTTAGTGAGAAAGTTCCTATGATACCCTATTCGCGGAACCTGAAAGTTGGACGGCATAGCTTAGTGATGTGGAACAGAATAATCGATATTGCTTTACCGACGCTCTTCATGGGATCAATCACGAATCACGATATTTAGATGTGTCTTCTCTAGCTTAAGAATATATATTAGGTATATAAGTAGATAACTTCTTTGTTTATATGCTTTATTACCGTGTTTTATGTATAGATTAATAATAGATATTTTTTGTGATTTCGAGAAACGGCTTTTACACGGATTATTTGCTATCAATTATATACTTTACGATTTTAAATGCAAACTAGGTTTTCGTTTATTTGTCAATCTGACTGTTGTCAGTAGACGTTGATGCAACTTTTACTGATAGGTAAATAGACTTTTCAGATAATAATCTACTATTTATCTCGCAAAGAAAGGGTTACCACAAATTCGTAGGCAAAATGTAATCAAACATATAAAATTCTTCTGCACTCCCCCAAAACTCACACAAAAAAAACAGCAAAATCGGTCCAACCCGAATACGCTGAATTTTTTGTGTGAGCTCATAATTTGGCCCCATAGATGGCGCTGTTGGTGAGATTCAGAGTGATGCGAGATCTAAATCGTGTAATAAATCTATTTGACTATAAATTATACATTTTATTCAAAGCCGTGGTGGCCTTGTGGTTGAAGCAACAGGCCTGTCATCTGATGGGCCCAGGTTCAAGTCCCGGCCTGTACCAATGAGTTTTTCTAAGCTTAAGTACAGTGATTAATCACACCATGAGCTTTTAAACAGAGAGGTAGGGCGATTTGGGATTTCCCGTGGGTTATCCCATTTAAATTGGAGCCGCCCGACTGGGGACTGTACCTCCGCCTTACAGAAGACCGCAGTGAAATAACACTACTTGATGTAGTGTTGTGTTTCTGCGGTAAGTAAGGTTGCCAGTGCTCCACGAGGATACGCTGGGCTAGTAGTATTGCTGCTAGCACAGTGAGTCCTCATCAGCAACATGGTTGGCACCCCGTAGTGATACCCCTGGTATTGCTAGCGGCTATAGGCTACGGTGACTGCTTACCATCAGGTGGGCCGTATGCTTGTGTGCCAACTTAGTGGTATAAAAAAAAATATAGTGAACAGCACAACTACATGCATAGTTCTCACCACTAGCTGTATTAAGCATACTAGACAGCAGTCATCGAGCGCAGATATGTAAATTTGTGAACTAAAAGCATTTTGTGCTTAGGATCCAAGTTGACGACTTCGCAATGAGTTTATGGAGTGTGTGAGTCGGTTTCCTACTAAAGGGAACCGCTTTAATCTTAGCAAGCACGTTAGATAATGTCACATCAATACTTATACTAATAAAAATATTATAAAGGTAAAATCGGAAAGATTTGTATTTTTGTGTGTGTGTGTATGTTTGTATTGAATAGGATCCGAAACTACTAGATCGATTTCAAAAACTCTTTCACCATTTCAAAGCTACATTATCTCTGAGTAACATAGGCTTTATAATTATTACATTGATACGCGGGCGAAGTCGCGGGGAAACGGCTAGTTTTATATTAAAAAAAATTTTTATGCATATGCGTACCATATTCCATACCATAAGATATGCCACTATGCTACGTACGCCACAGTATTTGGAAAAATAAATTGGAAAATAAAGTTAAAAAGTAATGCTCGGACGTTATTATACATATACAGGCCAGGGATGCGGTCAAGGCTACTTCTTACAAATACAACGAGTACAATATGACACGGACTACTCGACACGGAAAAGACAAAAAGTCTCGGAAGACCTTTTAGTACCGTTGAACTAACTAGTGAGACCAAAAAGACTCAATAGTTCATAAATTGTATGGAAAACATGAAAATAAATATATTAATGTACGTGCTTTGTTAGATGCGGTATGACTTAATATAATCAGACAAGTAAACCCAAAAAACCTAAGTAAACAACGCACAAAACTCTATTCGATTACCTTGAGCTCAACTCGAAATATAATTCAGAAGTTAAATTTTTCATAACAATTACAGCGGCAAAGTACAGTCGCCAAGAAAAACACAAGTGCTATAAATTCAAAGTTCGCGCTCCTGGCAGGAAAGTTGCTAAATATTACACGTTTTGAGTAAACTTATTACGAGAGAAAAAAGGTGTTTTATAATTGACCCGTTTACTAAAGTCAAATCCGAGGAGGCTCGTTTTTACTTAGTTTTTCGTCTTTTGCCAGTTAACTTGACCTTTAGGTTTTTTTATAGTGAAAACCAGCTTAGGGTAAGCGACATAACGTAGGTAAAATAAAAACATATACAATTACTAGCTGCCCGCCCCGGCTTCGCACGGGTGGACAAAATATTTGATAAATTTCTATATGCTCCGAAACTACTGGACCGATGCTTTTTTTTTAAATTAAGAGGGATGAAAAATAGATGTCCGATTCTCAGACTTACCCAATACGCACACAAAATTTCATGAGAATCGGTTCATTCGTTTCGGAGGAGCTTAACTACAAACACCACGATACGAATTTTATATATAAAAAGAAGATATCATTACGCCAATAATTACCTTTCGGGCTAGGCAGAGAGTATAGAGCGCCACTTTTTACTCTTGACTTGAAAGAAAACTTTATTTCCCACTCAAACACGCCAAAAAAACATTTACATTAAGGAATTAAATTTCTAAAAATAAATGATTAAATGAAACTAAATAAAAAACTATGTTGATTATTGTCACATAATCACAAGTTTCTTCTAAACCATAGAGATTTATTTGCTTCAGCAAAGATCCACAGAGCGAAGCAATCCCCATAATGAGACAGCCAAAACAGTAAGCAATCGTACTCTGTGCATTTCATTCCGGATAAAGAAGTGTTTGACATACAATTCAACAATTATAAATACCTAAAAGTTATAAAAGACAAGTTCTGTAACAATTACGACATAATAATATACAGTGCGTCGTATCTGAGTAGAATAACGGTTTTAACTCTGCGAAATACTGCAGTACCCCTAAGTGTACTAACAGCGCTGGTTTTCAGTGAAAACCCCGCGGCGACGTGATGGCGTCAGAAATGGCGGTGCAATGTGATGAGTGTGCAAGATGATTTGTTACAATTTTACTGATAATATGTAGGTACTTGGGAAGCATACAATGTCGCATGCACATCTCTTTGGCTTCTTCTACATTCATCAATCTCTTCATTCATACCCTTACTTCAGATTACTCCTACCAATAAAAGCAGAATATTTTGTCCACCCGTGCGGAGCCGGGGTGGGCAGCTAGTATAATATATAGCCATGTTACTCGGTGATAATTTAGCTTTCTAACGGTGAAAGAATTTTTGAAATCGGTCCAGTAGTTTCAAACCCACAAAAATACAAATCTTTCCTCTATAAAATATTAGTATTAGTATAGATAATACTTGTTACAAATAATTGTGGTTATATTAAGAAAATCGATCCTAAGTACACCTATCAAATTTGATTTACGGTTTATTCTAAAATGGCGTCATACGACACCGAACTGCAAAGTTGGCACCTCTTAATTCCGTAACTTCCCTGAGAGCCTGTTAAATTCCCCGCGCGTCCTCACCGATTACCTGCCTATTGCGCTCCAGCCATTCGGAGCCTATTCCGCAGGTGAGAGCCTTTTACATTAAAATAAAACCTCTTTTCAGTGGAGCGTGTTCAGGTTACGAGATTACAAGTTGATGTTGTCATTAAATCGCTTGCTTCAAGTTACCAAGGCTGTGTTCTAAAGAGTTCTAGTGTTTTTAAATTTGTGATACTAAAGAAATAGCTAAGTTCATCTGGGATTTGAATATTTAAGCGTTTGAAGAACATTAATAAAAAGTTTTTTTTATAAAAAGACTGCAGAAGAATTTTAAATGTGTAAAAGTCACGTTTTTGAATATACTTTTGCTAATTCCTGTCTTTATGAATCTGGAATTAAAATATAAGATCACCTGTGTGCCAAATTCAACTGAAATCCTATCCCTTCATTCGTTATGACGTAATTGAGTGACAAACAAACAAACATCCAAACAGTCTCGTGTATTATATACAACACACAGACAGGGCAATTTCACAATGGAATATTATAAAGAATACGCCAATCCACAGACGATAAACACATTTGAATATTATAAAAAATTCACAGACCATATTTTCAGACAAACAGATACGTTTTCAAAACCAATTCGGGATCTCTGTATCTAAGCTATTGATCAAAGTTCTTTGACCTGTCGATTGCTTTCCTTCTGGTGTACTTGCATAAATGGCTTGAATTTATAGTGGGTATCTACAGGGTGTAGCAACTCTACACATACATGTTATGTAGAAGTTGCTTAGTATAACTTCTGCATGTTACTTGTTTGCCATCAAAATCAAAAATCAAAAATCTAATTTTCAGTTTAGGCCCTAATAAGGCACTTATGAAGGTCCAAATTACCACCGGTTACCGGTACCATGTTAGTAATATAAAAAAAATACCTATGTGATATACAGATTGCATCACATAACAATTTGTATAGTACCTGAGAATAAAGGCCTAATTTTCCGATGTCTTAAAATGACTGTGCAATTCCAAAAAATATGGACGAATTCTTTGGTACATTCTGTATAGTAGAATCTATCCTGGACCCCTGGTATCTCTGGAAATTGGCTCCGACTGAAACACAATGCATATCATGGAAATTGGACTATCTCCAAGTGAGCGATTTGGCACTTCGTTCGGAGTTTGAGACTGAATGGATATTTGTCTGCGCGGATAGTGCCAACTGTTTGTCGACCTGGCCGAAGCTTTTTCGCCATTTACTTTGTTCTACGTAGTTTGGACTGGGTTGAACTTTTAGATTGCGAATGACGCTATTCTTAGACGTAACGTTTTACGCGTTAGTATATAAAACAAAGTCGCTTCCCGATGTCTGTCTGTCCCTATGTTTGCTTAGATCTTTAAAACTACGGAGAGTGATTCAAGAGTAAGGTTTTTATGTACAATTTATTTGTGTTATGTGGGTATTTAACTTATATGGCTAATGCTGTCCGTGCGAAGCCGGGCGGGTCGCTAGTTTTGTATTAAACTTATATTCATGAAGGACTGAATACTTAGGTCTATTAATATAGAGATATTTTCTTTTCTTTTCTCTTTAGGCACTCCGGCGTTGTGAACAGAACCCGGTACCTGGTTATTTAAAGTAGAATGACGTGCTACCGGCACTAAATGTGTTATCTTCTTATGGTGATATTTATAAAGCAGATCGTGCAACAAAATATTTATTACATAACTTTATCACAACAAAATACGCAAATAATTTGATCTAATTTAAAAGTGAGAGACCAAGGTTTCTTATCAGTTGTGGAAATTGCTGTTCTTGATTAAAGCCTATGTCTTCCACTATTGGCACATACGAATTGTATTTTTCCACTCTTCTCAACTGCGTAATATCAATCAATGGCGTATTTATTTTGTTTCTCAGTTCGACTCCTGAAATTACCCGGTTTTCTCCTAAGTCGTCTATGAACTCTTGTACTGGTTTTAATGCAACATTGCTTGAAAAATTTAAATACATTGTGGGATTTCGTTCTTTGGTATTATTTTCGATTCTGTTATTGTGTTTCGAATCTATTTCTTTTACCGTTATATTGTTTTTGTCTGCTTTTTCTATAGCTGCAAGATTTTCATTTTCTTTATGATCTTTCTCAATGCCAAGAACAGTGTCACTTTTATAATAAGCGTGTGCTTGTTCGACAGTTTTATTTAATAGGTCATTTGTTTCTGTTCTAGTGATTGCAGTAGTAAAATTTGTTGCCTTATTTGTTACATTCTTATTTTCTTCTTTAGAACTTTCAAAAGAATTTGTCAACCATTCCGATGATTCTGTATCAGCTGTAAAATTGTTTAGACTTGCACTTTCATTATTCACTGATCTTAAATAAATCTTGTTTTCCACTTTAATATCATTACCTTCTTCACCTTTAGTGGAATTAGCTTGAAGTTTATATGCTGTGCCAATTTCCAAATCATCATTATTGATTGGAGAATCTATACCTGGAGCACCGTTCGCGGGAAATTTCAAACCTATTAAATTAACCACATCACCCTCACTCCTTATAGTTACTGCGAGAATTGCGATAATTGCTATTTTCAATTTCATATTTTGACGTGTGTGTATTAATTCTACGTTAGAATGACTAACTGGTAAATCGATTATGTTGATTTCATTTCACGGTTGCGCTGTACCGAGGTAAATCGTAATATTAGCGATATCTTGGATTGGACACGTGATGTTTTGAGAATATTTTAATCATGTTTCAATTTCTTTGTGATGAGTTATATGTTTAATCGATTTGGAATGCGAAAATATTAACATAATTTGATAATTACATAGCCATGTTTACTATAGGACATCTAACAAGACGAATTGAAGCCGTGGTGGCTTTGTGGTTAAAGCAACGGTCTGTCATCTGATGGGTCCAGGTTCGAACCCCAGTCTGTACCAACGAGTTTATCAAAGCTTAAGTACAGTGATTAATCACATCATGAGCCTAAAAAGTGTAGTAGGGCGAATTAGGAACACCCGTGGGTTTTCCCTTTAAAATTGGAGCAGTCTGACTGAGGACTGTACCTCCCACCCTACAGAAGACTCGTAGTCGAAACACTGTTAATGTAGTGTTGTGTTTCTGCGGTAAGTAAGGTTGCCAGTGCTCCACGAGGATACGCTGGGCTAGTAGTAATGCTGCTAGCACAGGGTTGGCAATTGGTTAGTGATGTCTCAGGTATTGCTAGCGGCAATAGGCTACGGTGACTGCCTACCATCAGGTGGGCCGTGCTTATGTGCCACCTTAGGGGTATAAAAAAACATAGGTACACCGGAAAAATAAGAAAATATAATAAAAAAAAACTTTTTTTTATACCCCTTAAGGTGGCCCACAAGCATACGGACCACCTGATGGTAAGCAGTCATCGTAGCCTATAGCCGCTAGCAATACCAGGGGTATCACTAACGGGTTGCCAACCATGTTGTTGATGAGGACTCACTGTGCTAGCAACATTACTACTAGCCCAGCGTATCCTCGTGGAGCACTGGCAACCTTACTTACCGCAGAAACACAACACTACATCAAGTAGTGTTATTTCACTGCGGTCTTCTGTAAGGTGTAGGTACAGTCCCCAGTGGGGCGGCTCCAATTTAAATGGGAAAGCCCACGGGAAATCCCAAATCGCACTACCTCTCTTTTGAATATAAAAATACTATATAAGGATGTGTTGTGTTAATGTTGTAGTTTATACAAAAAAGTGTTACTTGCCTTTCTCCCGAAGCATCTAATGACCGACATTGGACCTCTAGGTTTTAATACACATCCCTGTGCCGGTAGCAGGAACATTGTCGACAACGTTTTCGTATCGCCTTCGACTATTTTTGTATTGGAAAATGAACAGCGCTGCGGCGGTGAAAAGTGGAACTAAAAATTAGTATGACAATTTTGACATTTCGCGAGTTACGTTTTCGAATACGTTGTCGACAATGTTCCTGCAATCGGCACAAATTGTTAACTGTAACGCAGGTACGCATTTGTATAAAAGAAGATGTAAACTATTATCCTTTCTAAATTCAAACCAGTACTGGTCGCTAGAACATCTTTCCATTACATATTGAAAATGTAACTGACAAAATGTTAAAATGTTCATACGAATTTTTAGTTCCTCATGGCGCTGTTCATTTCCCATACAAAAATAGTCGAAAGCGATACTAATGCGTAGACAAAAGTTGTTCTAACTAACATTACTGGTAGGGAACACAGAAAACTACCATTAAATGCTCTCAGCCCACAAACACGTATATATTCCTAATGACAAGTAGCCGCCCCCTAGCGAAATGGTCGGAAGTGCAACCGACCTCTTCAGAGCCGCAAACGAGATAAGGGCTCCTACACACTGAACTGTTTTGCGAGTGAAAATATGATTGACGTCCAACATCGTTCCTCTCGCTTTCTGACCAGTGGCTTCGTGAAGGGGATGAAAACGCATTACAGGAAGCCGGGAACAGTTATACTAGAAGGAACGACTTTGTTTAAGTCTTAGCGACAAAGAAAAGAGTTGTTACATGTTATCCTACTAATTTTATAAACAAGAATTTCAAAAACTAATTCGGATTCAGCGACCTCATATTACCTATTCCGCGTATTTGTTTTCAGATATCGGATTTGAACAGACACGGCCGATTTACAATTTTATAATATTATAAATGCGAAAGTTTGTGAGTATGGATGGATGGATGTTTGTTACTCTTTCACGCAAAAACTACTCAACGGATTTGGATGTAATTTGGAACACAGATAATTTATAACCTGGATTTGTAACTCATAGGATACTTTTTATCCCGGGAAAAAGTTTTTATACTTGGAAAATGTTTTTATCCCGGGAAAATTTTAGATTCCTCTGAGATTCTAAGATCAACGCGGACGTAGTCGCTGGCAGAAGCTAGTACATCATCGTTGTTTTTACTATAACAAAGCTCAGTAATTACAGTGCTTATTTCAATATATATAAAACCAAGATACCAACTATACCTAATATTTGAAGCCATGGTGGCCTTGTGGTTACATTAACGGCCTGCCATCTGATCGGCCCAAGTTCAAATCCCGGCCTGTATCAATAAGTTTTTCTAAGCTTAAGTACAGTGATTAATCACACCATGAGGTAAAAAAGAGAGGTAAGAATTGGGTTCTCCCGTGTGTTTTCCCATTAATACTGGAGCCGCCCGACTGGGGACTGTACCTCCGCCTTACGATGTATACCTATTAACAATGCTATTGGATTTTCCTAATATTACTTCCTACTGCTATATTGTATCTTTTTATTTATTATATCTCTCTGTTGTGACAATTACCAGTGACACCAGTGACGTCACGGACCGGTCCCAACGGAAGATCAGCGCTGGTTGTCCTTCACAGGACATCCAGCACATGCTGAGTGGGGACCGTTTCATAATGACACTATGTTCTTCTACACTTGTATTACTTTCGTATATGTTTGTGTTGTTATGGATAAATGTTTTCTTTCTTTCTTTCTTTCTTTCTTTCTTTCAATGTATGTTTGTGTATCCTCAGTAATGGTTTTGTAACTAGTAAATTGGAAGCGCAATACAAATACAGTAACAGTAACAGTACAATAGAGTAACAGTAATATCAAAATAATTAATTAGAAAAATCTGTCGCTTATTTGTCGGCACCCTAAGATACTCTTAGTTTCGAGCAAAACGTTTCAGTTTGAACGTCACTAATGAGTGCAGCCTGCTATCAGCTAAGTCAGCTGATTGCAGGATGTATATTATAGGATGTATGTTATATAGGATATGATATACGAATTATGTTCTTTTATTTTGTAAATATTCATAACGTCTATCAATGTTCATATATCAATGTTCTAAATTAGAAGCTTAATATCAAGTATATAATCAAAGCTTAATATATAGAACTGGTATAACCAATAGACCAATGATCATGTTGTGAGAACTTCATGAACTGTTACTTGCCTAATGACACTGATTTTAAGCTATTGCATAGCATTTATCGCGGGCCTTGAGCGTGGGGACCGAATCCAGAAATTCCGTTACGAAAAAAACCTAACACCCCTCACTCCGACCGACAACTCCATCTATCGATAAATACCAGAACTTTTAATGACTTTTTGAAATATCACGCTTGTCTCTTTAGTTCAGCAACCCGCCTTTAGGTGGCATTGGTTGTATTGGAAAACTACCGTAATCAGCTGTTTGTGAGAAAGTATATAGGTATATAAAAAATACTGCATTAATAAAATAAATAAATAATTATAATTGCATAAGTTGATAAAAAATGCTATGCAATAGCTTTACCGCGGCAGTCTCCGAGTGCCACACCTATTTTTTTAAGACATTTTCTTTTCTACTAGTGGCATACAAACTTACAGCTCGCTTGTTGGTAAACGGTCACCGTAGCCTATAAGACACTTGCAATGCCGGAGGTATCACTAGCGCGTTGCCAGCAGTTATTATTGTGAGGATTCACTGTGCTAGCTACAAATATTTTTTCTTAGTGCCAGCATAGTGTATCTTTGAAGAGAAACCTTACTCGCCGCAGAACCAACACTATATCATATCAGTGTTATTTAACTTCGATATTCTGTAAGGTGGAGGGGAGGTACTGTCGCTAGTCGGTTGACTCCAATATTTTAATGGGAAATCTCATAATGCCCTTCTTCTCCCGAATACAATTATACAATTTAAAACATCAGAGTCATGGCCCCGATAAGGGATGCCTGAAACTTATTCTAAGGCTCTAACTGAATAATACCTACGAACAGAATTCAAATAGCATTTATTTGATACAATTGTTGGAAACGTAAAACGTTTTTTCCAAAATAAATTCTGTATTTTATTTCGAATAAGAAATTCCAATCTCGTGGGCTTTTTGACTTGTAATCCACAAAATGAAATATTAATATTTAATTTGGGAGGCGCAAGAAACCTCGCTATAACCCCAGCCTTGCGTTTACGACTTGGGACCGAAACGAGTGACTTTGACGTGTATCATTTATATTTTAACTTGTGTACTCCTTGCGGCAATCTTAGAAGGATGTCGGTTCATTTGGATTGGATTAATTATTTTGCTCCAGATGTGTTGTGACCTCTTTTTTTGTCAGCTCGCGACAATAGCCCATGCAACTTGGTCGAAACGTCGAGTTGAATAAACAAATTATCGCATAAAATATCCGTTCCTATATTATCAATATTTTATTGATGTGTGTTATCCAATATGCTTATTGTTACTTTAGGACCTAAAGTAACAATAAGCATCAATATGCTTATTGTTACTTCCAATCCTTATCCAATGATAACACTATATATTACCTAAAGTTTAGGTATTATATAGTCTTCTAGCTGTGAATTAGTTTTGTTTACGATGTCATGGGCTTTTTGCTGCGCGGTGCCCTAACTATTTTCTAAAATAAAAGTTACGCCCAGTTAAATCAACTATCTGCCAAAGAAAGTCCCGTTCAAATCGTTCCAACCGTTTCGGAGATTACCCGGAACAAAACCACAGAGATAAAAAAATATTTGTATGTTAATAGTATCGTATTTACTTTCATATGCATTTAGTTAAAAGGATGTTATTTTAACATTACTAAATTATCTCTAAAATCTTAAAACTCAATTCAAAACTCCTTTTAAAAACCAAAAACTCAATTTTGTTACTAGTATCTAAATTAAATACAATTTTATACCATGAACGAGAATCTCTACCAGCATTTTTGTCAAGTTAAGTGACAGTAACATACTACTAACGAAAAAGTTCTCCCTCCACACAAACAAGCGTCCATCGACGTAAATTAAAAGTAAACAAACTGTCGCTAAGCTAACAACTACTGCCAACCGCATCTATTGAGATTGGACGAGTATCAAGAGAACTTACTGGCAGCGGATAGGAACGTGGAACCTCTAACGTAATAGCAGCATCAAAAATGCTACTGAATAATAATAATAATGTATGGACATTATCACACAGCGCCATCTGGCCCCAAACTAAGCAAACCTTGTACTATGGGAACCAGCAGCTGATATAATACTTATATACTTTTTGTTTGTAAATACATACTTATAATACATACCAAACACCCAGACGCAAGGCAAACATATTTGTCACATAAATGTTTGCCCCGGCGGGAATCGAACCCGCGACCCCTAGCGCAGCAGTCAGGTATACTAACCACTAGACCAGAGGTCTCGTCGAATGTTTGTATGTGATGTACATTTTCCGGAGCTTTTCCGGAACATGTTTTTGTGGTAACCCTTACTGAACTTATATATTTTTTCACTCCTCATGCTCAAAAGTTCGTCATTGTGACGTTCCAGAGCGGGGGAAAAATAGAATATCCTGTCCTAGGGCAAATAGATTTAACTTTTTTATTTTTGTCTGTTACTTATAAAAACGAAAATATTTATTCATAAATAGAACAATTATGAATAAAGACTCGGACTATTACTGTTTTATAAAAATAATAATATTTATTTTTTGAAAATGGAACTCGGTGTTTTCTGCGGAGGAATACGAGCATTGCGTTGCGGCTACAGAAGAAATAAATTCATTGGCGTGAATTGTTGATGATGTCGGAAGTATTCATGAATTGAGAAAGAAAGAAAAAAATTAGACTTATATACTCTGCTACCCGGGCGGAGCCGGTATTGAAATTTTACAGTAGAGGGTTTTGGGAAATAGCACCCTAAGGGGGTAAAATAGGGGATGAAAGTTTTTATGAAAATCCTTCATTTTTGAAATAAGATGCATGAAACATGGTGTTTGGCCTTTAAGCTTAAAAAAACACATATTACAGTATTTTTTGGAAATCCCACCCTTAAGGGGGTAAAATAGGGGATGAAAGTTTTTATGAACATCTGTAATTTTTAAAGTTACATCCATGAAAATAGTCGCGGGTAACAGCTAAGTTGGCAAACAAGCATACGGCCCGCATGATGGTAAGCGGTTACCGTAGACTATGGACGCTTGCAACACCAGAGGTATCACTCGCGCGTTGCCGACCCTTCAGAAATCTCTTCACACCCTTCTTGAAGAACCCCATGATGTACTCCTTTGGGAAAACCTCGGCATTTATATATATATGTACAATTGTACATGTTGTCTTATTCACGAGAAGAAGTGCGAAGCCACGGGCAAAAGCTAGTAGACAATAAATTTAATTTCGAGCATTCCTAACCTGAGTTTGAACCGTAGTTACCTTCTCTAGGGATATCCAAAGGTAATGAGAGGCCACAACAGGTGTGTAACACGGTATCTGGGTCAGAATCCAGCTCATTCATTTTGGATGCAAATTACGGATCTGCCTTCTGTTTAAGTATGGATTTCATTTGCTGTTTGATAGTGATAATAAAACAAAGATTCCCTGCTAACAATTTTATGAGAGGGCTTATAGTCGTTTTTTTACCCGACTTTAAGAAGGTGGGTTATGTTTTTCGCGTGTATGTATTACTTGTGTAGTATGTCAGTACTTTGTTGATTTTACTTAGAAAATATGAGAATACTGTAGGGTCGGCAACGCGCGCGTTATACCCCTGGAGTTGCACGCATCTATATAGGCTTCGGTAACCGCTTATCATCAGGCCGTATGCTTATTTGCCATCTTAGTGGTATAAAAAATAGTTAACTATATATGTATATGTGTTCGCGGATGGATGGCAAATGATAAAGTCAGCATTGAGGATTGATTAAATTGTATATAAGGATTATTGCGAGATGTGTGTATGTCTGTGGTTTCATTGTTAATTAGTATAATTGGCTTGAAGTCGTTTATATAGTCGAGCCCGTGGCTCTAAGCTCAGAATTCTGTTTACTAACTAACAGTGTTGTCAAACATATAAAAACAAATACACACTACATTTAAATGCAAATGGAAAGAATATAAAATAGTTTAATTCCATAGAGTGAACTAAACTGGGACACTGTCAACTATCAAACGGACGAGCGGGAAATAAAACGTGCAATATTTTTTCGTTGTAAAACCGTAGTTTCCAAACCAATTCTCCTAGAACAATAAGTTTGTTTTAAAAGTGTCGTGTCCGGAAACAATTGAAAGCATTTATGTCCTCCACATTGATTCGGCACAGGGTTGGTACAAAACGTTTTCTTAATCCAAATCTATAAAAAAAACGGCCAAGTGCCAGTAGGTCTGCCAGTGGTTTTCCCAAAAGTACAGCATGAGGTTCTTCAAGAAGGGTTTGATTTCTGAAGGGTCGGCAACGCGCGAGTGATACCCATGGTGTTGCAAGCGTCCATAGGCTGCGGTAACCACTTACCATCAGGCATAAAATGGCATATAAACAACAAAAAAAAGGACTCGCGCACCCAGGGCTTCATACTAAAAAAGTACTAGGTTAAATAACCTAGTACTTTTTTAAAGTACTAGGTTAAATAACAAACTTAACTTTGCCGTTCGATCCCTAGACTGGGCTATTGCACCAACCGCAAATAATAAGTTGTAACAGTAATTTTTTTTTTGCATATACGTATATAGGAAAACAAAGAAGACTGCAACTGAGATACGAATAGTGCGATTGATGCGTGACGTAACGAGAATTAACAAGGTAAGAAATGAATTTATTAGAGGAAGATTGAAAATAGCTCCGCTCCAGTGATAGAAAAGTTGAGGAGCAAGTGTTTGTCGTAGTATGGGCATGTTAAGCAGAGGAATGAAGATAACGTGGTAAGAAAGGTTTTATGTATGAATGTGGATGGGACGTGACAGGGGTCGAGGCAGATCTAAGAAAAGATGGATGGATTGTGTGAAAGATGACATGGCCAGAAAGGAAGTGAATACAGAGACGACGGCTGATAGATAAAGATGGAAGATAAATACTGAATATGGCGCGCAGTGTTTAGTGATTCTTATGCTACGTAAAAACTTATTTGCCAAGACCCCCCCCCTGGCCCTCATCCTGGCAAATAAGACGAGTGGTCACCGAACAGAGGGTGGTCGAAATTTTTTTTAAAATAGGTCACTTTGTGTGGGTAGGTTCCTCGAATTACTTTAAGCATATGACTCAAACATGTACGTACAATATCATAAATCATACTTTCTTAAACACAGGTATTAATTAAACTAATTGATTCCTTAAATGCCAAAGTTCTATTCAGTGAGGCAAAGTTTTGTTGATAAACGTAACAAATCTGACACAACGAACCCTCTCCTTCACAACACCTTCGGGGCAGCCCTACCCTTCACTCCTTGTAATTGAAAATCCAAACAGTAACGGTGGGAAGTGAAATAGACAAACAAAACAGTATTGAGATGCGGGGAGATATTTTTAATTGGCCTAGTTGCAGCGGACCGATTCAGTTCCAGTTGAAATAGATGTTGATTTATACGGTCTCTCTTCAGTAATCGATTTTGGCTTTTGTCGATGTAGGAAGTTGTTTTAACCCGACTTTCCCAGAAAGAGGGTCATGTTTTCGACTTTATTTATGTCTATTTCCTTGGAATGCTCTGAAGCTGAAAGGGCTTGATAGATTGAAGTGTAAGGTGTCTAGCTAGTGACTCTGTTTCTTTTAAATAATGTAATCTTTGTATTAATAATTTTACATCTCAGTTTCAATGTTCAACAGTTATTCATTAGCAGCTACGAGCGTAGCAGACGTAACGCTCCTACGTAGCTGACGTAGAACTCTCAACTTACGCTACGAAATCCCTCACTATCTACCCCTCATTTATTTGCTTATGTTTTTGTCTCGCTCTCAATTACTCGAAAGAACAGGACAAAACAAACTATCTAAGTTTTTAATACGAGTCTTCCATTAGGCGTTTCCTGATACCTTAATTCTAGCCTATACTTTTTTCGTATTATTGTGGTATTATTCGTCTTTTCCCTTCAATAATCAAAGCCAATTTGAGTCTTATTCAGCATATCTTACAGCTCATCTTGCTACATTAGTTTAATGGGTTGTCAGTGCCGAATGTTATAGTGGAATGGTGCGTGAAATGAAGATTTCATATTCATGGGAACACGAGCCGCCCGCCCAGCGGATGTGACGTCACATTACTTATGATATTACTAAGACGGGACCGCCGGGGCGGGATCAACAACACTTCCTTGTTTTTACCAGATTTTATTAAGCTTCCCCATGCTATTGCATAATGTTTGGATGAAATTGGTAATATGTAAAAAATATATATGTAGGTCGTTTGTTGGTGTTATAACAATTTATTTACATAAAACAGACTATCACTTTTGTTTTAGAAAAAAAACAACTGCTACTTTTATTTAGGAAAAAATATTAGGGGTCAGCGCAAAAAATCCATGAAATTGTGAAAAAAACACACGTACGAATCTAACAAGAGCAAGAGAAATCTAATGGTTTCCGCCTCAACCTTTCCAGTTAAAATTGTAACGGGCTACATGTAAATTGGTTTCCGTATCTTAATAGAATAGATTGGTCCAGAATACTGGACCCTTACTCATTGTCTATCATTAATCAAGCTCAAAGCTATAGGCTTCGGGTATCCATTTGCATAATCCACTTACTGGTTAGGTTGTTTAGATACACCTACAGACTGAGAATTGTTTCGCAGTACTTTGAATGTTATTTGATTATTATAGAAAGATAATTATTATGTAATCTACACTAATATTATAAAGAGGAAAGATTTGTATTTTTGTATGTAACGAATAAACTCAAAAAATACTGGACCGATTTTAATAATTCTTTTTTCATTAGAAAGCTTCATCATCACTGAGTAACATAGGCTATATATTATACTAGCTGCCCGCCCCGGCTTCGCTCGGGTAGACAAAATACTTGATAAATGTCTATAGGCTCCGAAACTACTGAACCGATTTCAAAAAATCTTTCACCGTTAGAAAGCTACACTATCACTGAGTAACATAGGCTAGCTGCCGGCCCCGCCTTTGCACGGGTAGACAAAATATATGATATCAATGTCTACCCGTGCGAAGCCGGGGCGGGCCGCTAGTTATTATTAATTTGGGTCAGATCTTTTATCTATAAGTAGGAAGTTTAAGTTCTGTTTTTGTAAATAGTTTAATCAATGTTGTGTCAATAAAAGATCTATTATTATTGAACAAATTATATTACTCTAAATAGGTCCGTATACTTAGCAAGAGCTATCCTTCGTATTTGTATCGCTTTCGACTATGTTTGTATGGGAATGTGTACAGCGCTGCGCCGGCAAAAAGCTGAGCTAAATTCGTATGAATATTTTATATTTGAGTGTATTTTTTGTCTGTTTATCTGTGCGTTTGTGTACGCTATTCTCAGAAACGGCTTAACCGATTTGGAAGCGCTTTTTTATATTATTTATGTTTGTTATATTTGTAGCAGATTCAAAACTAAAATGTAATGTACTTTGAAGAATCAAACAATGGCGCTTTATAAGTAAAAAAACAATTCCACGCGTACGAAGTCGCGGGCACAGTTAGTTTACAATCACATTAGACAATAAAAAGTCTGAAATTAGGATCACAGAGAAACGAATTAAGAAGACTGGTAGCACATCGAAAATCCTAGGTCTGTGTGGAAGCATTGCTTCGTCGGATGACAATGGTGTCAAAATGACTAAACTTAACTAATTTGACAGGTCTAAAAGTATTGCTATCCCTTCCTCTTGTGTGGGGTTAAATAAGGATGGCAATATTTTTAGACCTGTCAAATTAGTTAAGTTTAGTGATTTTGTACAACAGAATTGGCACCAATGTCACCCATAAATTTAAAAATATCCTTAACGATCAACGCGCCATTTGTAAATGCCAATTATCAGAGACGGTTATTTATAATTTTTCGTCCTTAATTTTGTTTTAATAATGATTTATTAAGATTAATGGTTGGTGTTCATTTCTTGTCCGGTGTCCCATTTAATTGTCCCCATTTCTTGATTTATTTGCTCCGTGCTTTATTTCAGCGAGATTTATAAATTAGTACCACTTTTTGGCTAGTTATGTTAGCTTCAGTAAATCAATAAGAAGTAATTCTATTAAACGGTTAATCCCTGTAAATGCAAATCAAATAAAAAATCGTTTATTCGGAGCCAATAAGGCCCTTATGAATATCTACTTTACTATCGGTTTGGAAAAGCCACCTGAGAAGAACCGGTAAGAAACTCAGTGCTACTTTTTTTATAAAACAATCCTGACTGAACAGAATAGCAATTGTGACAAAACATTATAGATTACTAAAACTTTTTGATGGACTCTATAATTTCCAAGAAACTTGCTTATCATATATCATCACGGCTTGGAAAAATATGAGTTTCTTAATGCTGTAAGAAATATTTAAACTTGAGACTATTATTTCAGTTCATCAGTATTATCATATTTTTTTATACCACTAAGGTGGCAAACAAGCATACGGCCCGCTTGATGGTAAGTGGTTACCGCAGCCTATGGACGCTTGCAACACCAGGGGTATCACTCGCGCGTTGCCGACCCTAAATATATGATAAAATATATTAAATATTATATATCAGTATTAGTGATACCCCTGGTATTGCTAGGGACTTTAGGCTTTGGTGACTGCTTACCATCAGATGGACCGTACGCATATGTAAAAACGAGCTATACGGTACAATGGGCTCACAATGAAAATACAACTTTTGATACCGAGAAACAATCTTGAAGTAACTTATTTTTCAATATGTTAATCAATACCCATAAACAACTCAAAAACAGATATAATAAGGTTTACACATACATCGCCCACCAAAAGACAAATTCTAATAAATATCGCTCACCTTGACAAACTATGCAAAATTAGAACATAAAGTAGATTTTACGCCGTGGTGGCCTTGTGGTTGAAGCAACGGCCTGTCATATGATGGGCCCAGGTTCGAATCCCGGCCTGTACCAATGAGTTTTTCTAAGCTTAAGTACAGTGATTAATCACACCATGAGCTTTTAAAAAAGAGAGGTAGTGCGATTTGGGATTTCCCGAGGGTTATCCCATTTAAATTGGAGCCGCCCGACTGGGGACTGTACCTCCGCCTTACAGAAGACCGCAGTGAAATAACACTACTTAATGTAGTGTTGTGATTCTGCGGTAAGTAAGGTTGCCAGTGCTCCGCGAGGATACGCTGGGCTAGTAGTATTGCTGCTAGCACAGTGAGTTCTCAACAACAACATGGTTGGCACCCCGTAAGTGATACCCCTGGTATTGCCAGCGGCTATAGGCTACGACGACTGCTAACCATCAGGTGGGCCGTAGGCTTGTGTGCCACCTTAGTGGTATAAGCTATTCGAACGATGCTGTTCGAAATTCGAGATTATGTTTTAAATCATTCGCGGATTGTTATTGGTTGGCTACGGCCGAAATTATCTATGACGCAATACTACATGCGTGGGAGTGCGACGCCGGCTTGTGACGAGCTCCGTACTGCACCGGGATTTAATGTGTCTTTGTGTGTCTTTGTATCTGAAAAAAAAATGTATCTTTTTTAAGTTTATTTAACTTAAAATTACAATCAAAGAAAATAATGCAACAAAATGTGCAACCCTAATGCAATGTAGTCTGCGGTCTCTATAACCAGTTCTTTGACAAGCGGGTCATTTCCCACATAAGTAGAATGAGAAAAGTAATGTGCAAGGTTTATGTAGCATAACTGTTCAAGTCGGTTGGCTCGCATGACTGGCAATCTTCCAAGCAGTATCGATTCGATGCCACTGAGTCTGTGGTAGTGTCCTTTGTAATGTGAGGACGACGAGATTACAACAGACCTTTACATTACTGTATGAAAGCGCAGAGCGAAAAAAGCACACAATTTAATTGATCCTTTTTTGAAGTCAGTTGACAAAAAAGGTAGATGATGGCTCTTTGCGAACAACGAACTGACGCAGGTTAAATTCTAAATCAATTTTGATATCTGTAATTTCATACCAATGTCTAGAAGAATTTTGTTACAAATTGTTATATATCATGATTGTTACATGAAAAAAAAAGACAGCACTGGGTTTCCGAACCGGTGGTAATTTAGACCTTCATAAGTGCCTTATTAGGACCTAAACTGAATAAATGATTTTTGATTTTGAATTTTATTGACGCAGGTTAAAACTACGACGTGCAGTGTACATATACACACGTACAACAACACAATGTAACTACGCCTTGCCCACGCACTACATGTTTAAAAAACCGGCGTCACTTCGATCAAAGATCCATCATCTTTTTTATTTGATCCGAATATGAAAGGATACAGTAAAATTGTCTTTTAACGTCAAGTATATGAAACTACATGGCTCTTTCGAACATTTTAACCTATTTATTTCGCAATGCTATTGACTATCAACACTTATATTATAAAGATATATTATTTGTATTATTTTTTATTACGATTAAACTCGTTAAATATAAACGGTGGTAATTTAGACCTTCATAAGTGCCTTATTAGGGCCTTAACTGAATAAGTGTTTTTTGTTTTTGACTCAAAAAATACTTGATCAATTTAAAAATAATCTTTTAACCAATATAATGCTATATTACCACTGAGTAGCATAGGCTATTCATAAATTCATATACTGCTACGCGGCCTAAGTGGCGCTGAAACAGCAAATATTTTATATTTGACTGTATTTATTAACTTTAGTACGTATGTTGACGACGAGCGTGGCCAGCTTACGGTCTCCGTAATCTAGGGTACCTATCAAACGAGTGTCGTCAGATGCTGATAGATGCTATCAATATAAGCACAGGGAATCAATAAAACATGTTTTTCAGTGTTTACCGGTGGCTGATGAGACTGCTATATGGGGAAGACTCCCTAAAAATCAGAGGTACTGTAGTACAGTACCTCCCGGTCAAAATAGGAGCAGCCCGTAAGGATAGAACCATCACCACCATAACAGCAAACCACAGTGCAGCCAAATAACGCTACTATAGTGGCGCTAATTCTGTTGTACGAAATCATTAAACTAAACTAATTTGACAGGACTGAAAGTATTGCCATCCTTATTTAACCCCGCACATGAGAAAGGGATAGCAACACTTTTATACCTGTCAAATTACTTTTAGTTTTAGTTTGTCTATGATGTGTTAAGCTGCTTCTACAGCTATTTCTCTCTACATTATGTTAAGTTGTCAATATTCTACGGTGACCACTTACCATCAGACAGGTCTGTAGTTTACTATTCTTATTGCATCGAAAAATGGACCTTAAATGTATGATACACACGTTTAAAATTGCACCCAACGGCATGCTTATTACAAAGTACTAACTTGCGTGCTCTCTGGTCTTTAGCACAGCACTTGAGTCTTATAGCATTCCCACTGGTCGTTCCGGCATTGTAGCGTTACGTAAATGTTATTTTTCTCGAAACAGCAAGATTGCAGCTACCAGCTATGACGTCAGAGTAAAGGAGGACCCACATTTATCGACATGGAATCGGGTTACGCTGACCAAACAAAGTAGAGTAAAGCTGACCAAGGTTCGTAGACCAACCCTTCAGGCGGTATTGTAAAATGTACTCTATTTAAACATGGAAAAGTTTGCATATAAAATGACTGAGAGCACCAATTTTTTAACAGTATAGCGATTTGGGATTTTGATGCTCGGATACGTTGGCCATTACTCTTATCTATCGAGAATTCGATGTATTCATTTATGTAGTCTGAAAAACTATATATAACTAGCTGTTACCCGCGACTTCGTCTGCATTTGTTTAAAGACTACAGTAATTTATGTCCTTCCCCGAGAATAATCTATCTCTATGTCAAATTTTATTATTATCCTTTTAGCCATTAAGTCCTGATTCGCTCGTCACAAATGTCATAACCGTGTGCTATCTCCGCGGCACGTCACAATTTTTTGACACTGGCAGATTTTCGGTAACACCATAAAGAAATAGATTTATTGTTGAATTTCAGTGTATTTTTGAGAGTTTTTTTATATGGCAGAGTAAAGTACAGACAACTAACATTATGGACTCTCAATTTTTTTTGTTTTTTTAGCATAATTTTATTTTACAGACCATTAACCTGTCGGCAACGGGTTACGTTTAAATTAAACATTATCCTTAACTAAGCCGAAGCAATAAAATATGCCATAAACTTGGCCTGCCTTAGACGATGCGCCGTCAATAAATCCGGTAAATCCTTTAAGTGCGGCTCGACCGGTGTCAATGACCGAGCCACCTATCGATAGGGTTCGATGACCTAACATACTAAGCCCTAGGTATTCTGATATAATCATGACGTCACATAGGAAAATTAATGAGGAGGTTTCCAATAACCTATATCCTACTTAATTATTATATTAGATATCCTACATAAGTTTATAATAAATATAAAGTGTGTGAGGATGGATGAATGGTTAGATGTTTGTTGCTCAATCGTGAAAAACGGTCGTACGGATTGGAATGAGATTTGGTTCCCGGATAGTTTATTACCTGGATTAACATGTATGATACTTTGTATCCCGGAAAATTGTTATGAAATGAAATTACATCCCATCATTTTTATCCCGGAAAAATATTAGGTTCCTGTGCGATCCTAAAGGTTTGGGCGAGTGATAACCCTGGTGTTGCAAGCGTCTAAATGCTACGGTAACTACTTACCATCAGGTGGGCCGTATGCTTGTTCGCCACCTTAGTGGAATAAATAAAACTAACCCTTAAAATTTCATAATTTTAGCCCAGTCTGAATCGAATCTAGAACCTCTTTAGAATAAAGAATAAATTCTTTTAGTTAAAAATAAATATATGTATAATTATAATAATAGATAGAATATTAGTTAGTAGATACGTAAGTAAGGTAGTGCCTCTAACCGGGTTTTTGTTATAATCATAATAGTTATGCTATTGTAACTAATTGTAACACAAATGTGCAGTACATAAATAAATAAATAAACCGTACGAGAGTTTTCTTGATTCGATTTAGGATACATATATTTTGATACAGATGTCTAGATACTTCGACATCAAAATATATATGTACTTCTATGATCTTTGGAGTCGGTCTTAACTATGGTTCTATTTTAGGATCAATGTAGGATTTACTCGCCGGATTATTGAGTAAACTTTGTATTAAAAATATCCATTCTTCTCATGAGAACTCGGAACACTATTTTCCGGTTCATCGAGTGCGACCGAAGGCTTGCAGCTTATACATACTTTAGTCTCAGATCCAATAAAAAAGGTGGACTTTGCGAACAACGAAGTGACGTCAGTTTTTATGGTCCCGTACCTTAAAAGGAAAAAAGAAACCCTTATAGGATCACTTTGTTGTCCGTCTGTCTGTCTGTTAAGAATTTTTATCTCAAGAATGCGTGAAGTTATCAAATTTAAATTAATATTAAATACCCGGGTCTACGGTCTGTTTCAGTTGTAAAATAATCATACTTTGCGATTTCAGAAGGGAATCAAAACCTATAGGGTACTTCCCGTTGATCTAGGATCATGCAATTTGACAAGCAGTGTCGTGCTGCACATATAAAGAGAAAAATCTCAAAGGGAAAAATCTGAAAACCGTAAATATGTAGTTAAATAACAAATAAAAAACGAATTTACTATAACAATCTTACAAAAATATCCCTTCCTTTCCTTACCTACTAGTTTGTACGGAACCCTCGGTGCGCGAGTCCGACTCGCACTTGGCCTTTTTTTTATATAAGGTTAGTTTTTTTCCCTTATACATACGTTTTTTTCTCTGCATTTAGTCGAATAATGTATCTTATGTTTATATGAATGTAAACTTTATTTAATAACATACACTTCAATTTTATTTATTTGTACAGAAGACACTAGAGATGTTGAATAGAACTATTAACCAATAAATTTTACTAATATTGAAAATTAACCATCATATTCAATAAAAAAAAATACCGTTATCGAATAAAAATATCAATATTGTGTTCAACGAAACGATTTTTTTTTCGTTAATGTGATTTCAAACCAAATCTTAACTAAATATTAACTAATATTTTTAACTATTAAACATATCGATATTATTATTTAACAATTAACTTTTAACTAATAAAAGCATCAACCATTATTGACATCTCTAGAAGATACAGCTCTCAGTAGCTATTACCATCGCAAATACAATTGTAAGTTAGCTGTATCTAATCAACGACTGTATTTCTCTAAATTAATACGACAATTTCGGGTAAGGTCGACCGTTGTTCCCATCTTGTATAATTATGCCGAATCAAAGCCGACTGACCAAGTAATAAAGAGATATTTATGAAACCATCACCACAACTATCGGATATATTCTGGAATGAATAAGCGATGTCTGGGCTCGCTTCGAGGTCGTATTATTATAGTCTATCAATACTCAATTACACTGTGAAATGAACTCCCCAGCGTGGTTTTCCCAAAGGAGTACAGCATGGGGTTCTTCAAGAAGGGTGTGAAGAGATTTCTGAAGGGTCGGTAACGCGCGAGTGATACCCTTGGTGTTGCAAGCGTCCATAGGCTACGGTAACCGCTTACCATCAGGCGGGCCGTATGGTTGTTTGCCAACTAAGTGGTATAACAAAAATACTCCATAGGATTGTCTATGTTCAATCTATTCAAATCTTTATCTATACAAATAAATACAATTTAAGTGTCTGTAACAGGTTTTTACTCAATGCAATTCGTTACCTAACTATAACGTAACGACCATTATAAAAAAATACTATCTGTCTGTTTGTTCGATTTGAACGGAATTCATTGGCAGATAGCTGATGTTGCAAGGCGTAACATAGGCTACTCTCTTTTGAAAAAAAAAAATAGGTTTGCGCACAAAACTATTGAAACCCATCACATTGTGAACAAAATTAACTTCACGCGTACGAAGTCGCGGGCACAGCTAGTTTAAAAATAATTAAAGGTGGAAAAAATACGACATTAATTGCCTTATCAGGGACTTAGGTGAATAAACAATTTTCATTTTCATTTTAAATGTTATACAGAAGCGAATTGTATCCACGAGGAGGAACTACCGAAAAAACGAATGAACCCAACTCTACACCATAAATGAATGCAACTCTATCCTATATATAAAATTCTCGTGTCGCGGTGTTTGTAGTTAAACTCCTCCGAAACGGCTTGACCGATTCTCATGAAATTTTGTGTGCATATTGGGTAGGTTGTACGTACTGAGAATCGGACAACATTTTTTTCCATCCCCCCAAATGTTAAGGGTAGTTCACCCCTAAATTTTCCACGCGTACGCGGTCGCGGGCACAGCTAGTACCATATAAATATTATACTTTGTTAAAAATAAGTTTTAGTGATTATCGCTGCGGTTGTATTACTAAGCCCTTTTAGCTGCTGCGTTGCTTCCGTAGCCAGGGGTGCCGTTGTCTTCAAATTAGTTTGTTTGTTGTAGTCTTAGTTGTAGTGGTTATGTACTCTGTGGTAGATATCTGTGAAGTTGCGTGCGGATGATGTCGAGTTTGCCGAGCCGACAAAACGAAGTAAAAATGAAATGGGTGTAGAAATTATTCCTATATCATTAACGTAAATTATACATGATTTTATACCAAGATGGAGACACAAAATCCTGGAGAATGAGCGAACTCGCTCATAGCCAGATTCGAGGAGCAGGTAAGTGGTTTATGAAAACAAAATATGTAACAAAACCTTATGTTACAGTGTTGTTAATTTAATATACAGTAATATTTTGTTTATAATAAACAAAAATCCGAACAGGATAATACACCAGATACGAACCAGTAGGGCTAGCATGAATAATTTGCGACAACGTTATCGTATCGCCTTCGACTATTTTTGTATTGGAAAAAGAACTAAAAATTAGTATGGCAATTTTGACATTTTGCGAGCTACGTTTTCGAATACGTTGTCGAAAAAGTTTATGCTACCGGCACTGATATCCTCTGTTTACGACATCAAATGTCCAGTAAAGTGAGTCAGGAAGGTTTTATACGGGAATGTCCCACAGTAATGGACGGCGCTATATCCTGATTGGAGGCCGTATGAATACGTAGCGTTATGGGTTCGTAATAAAACAGTTTGGGGTCAAGAATGGAGTGTAACTTTGGGAATTTCTTATTGTTTAACTTCGTATTGGTATGTCGGACCAATTATGTAGTTTAAATTGCCTTATTGTGTAACCCTTATAGGATAATATTGTAAGTTTTCCTTTATAAAAAAGAAAGGTTTTTTGTAATACAACCTTGGTGGCACGGCATACGGCCCAACTGATGGTAAGCAGTCACCATATAGACGCTAAAAATATCAAAGATATCACTAACGAGTTGCCAACCCTGTTGACGACGCCTCCCAGTGCTAGCAGCATTACTACTAGCGCAGCGTATCCTCGTGGAGCACTGGCAACCTTACTTACCGCAGAAACACAACACTACATCAAAATAGTGTTATTTGACTGCAATCTTCTGTAAGGCGGAGGTACATACCCCAGTCGGGCGCCTCCGATTTTAATGGGAAAACCCACGGGAGATCCCAATTCACCTCTCTCAAATAAGGTTAATATAACATAACTAGCTTCCCGCCCCGGCTTCGCACGGATGGACAAAATATTTGATAAATGTCTACTCTCCGAAACTCTCCGCTCCGAAACTACTGGACCGATTTCAATTTTTTTTTTAATTTAGGGGATTAGCAATATATTATGTCCGATTCTCAGACCTACCCAATATGCACACAAAATTTCATGAGAATCGGTCAAGCCGTTTCGGAGGAGTTTAACTACAAACACCGCCACACGAGAATGTTATATATAAGATAATAATAAAAACTGTATTGAGAACCTTCTTTCTAAAGCGTTTGAAATGTGCGCTTCGCACCCTGTCATCTGCAAGCTCTTCCGACACTGTATTACGGAGGTGGCGTACATAAACCAGTCAATAACTTTAGCTATTCACAAGAGCACAGGAAATTAGTTTCCAACAAGACACGACGGCGGGGGTGGTCGTAACTCTGCACTCTAGACAACTTAGCTCATTAACTGACTTTTAATTAACTGTTAACTTCATTGGTGTATTCTCTCGGTCGTGGTTTGATCCAATCGGTGATTTATTTATTTTCAAATTATAATCATCTTTATTTCACTAGACTTAAAGTATTATCGAATCAATAGCAACTGTTGTTAGGTACAGAAAGTTGTTTGTAAAGTTTTTTCTGTTTTCAACCCTTTTTTGTCTTGTTTTGTCTTACCACCACTCATAATGGCGAATGTTGTAAACACATGTAATGGGTTTACGTATCAGAACTTGTTTTTGATTAAGAATGTTTCCTTAGTAATTTTTAATATGTATACTGTTGGTGTTCTTTAATAAATAAATCTATCACCGAATTCAAAAGGTCGTTTTTGTTAAGAATCCGACAAAAAACTCAGCAATTACTCTTTTCCAAAACGTTTTTCACAACATGTTTAAGTACTGGACCCACGACGTTCAAACGCACGAGTCGCCAAAAAACATAAACGCCTATTATTTTTTATTTCATAATGTCGTCGGCCTTTAATCTTATCGGCATAGGCATGATTTATTCTGACATCTTCCGCAACCGTCGACAAATTTCTTTTTTTTATACCTCACAAGCTGACCCCCCATCTGGTTAGCAGTTAGCGTAACTTGAAGCCGATAGCTATATACACTCGGTTCCAAAAATTACGGGTCAGTCACAAAAATTGAAATACCTCCAGAACTGTAAAAGCTAGATCAATGAAATAAAAAACAGAATAAAGACTTTTTAGTTGCGCTTCTAATAGCATATTATTTAAACTGGTTGATGAAAAAAAACTTCATTAGAAAAACAAAATTTAAAAAAATGACTATTTTTAAAAACAAAATTTTTGTTTCATGTCATTATGGATGCTTTCCATTTCTATTCTGTCACAAAAAAATTATCGTGAACGTCTTCCACGTGCATAATTATTATTCTGTGAGGTGAAGCATGGCAGTCACGCTAGAGGAATGTACCAGAATCCTAACTTTTTTGGAACTTGGGCGGAGCCAGCGTGAAACAGCCAGAAACATTGGTGTATCTTTGTCGACTGTTCAGCGGGTAGTCCAGCGGTACCAAGAGACCGGATCACACCTTAGAAGACCAGGAAATGGCAGACCAAGATGCACAACGGCCAGGGAAGACAGACAACTGGTGGCTACAATGCTCCGAAATCGTTTTCAAACTGCTGTTGGTCTAAAAACTCACTTTATTCGCTTTGGAGGTGGCAATTTAAGCGCTCAAACAGTAAGAAGACGTCTTGCTGAAGCAAATTTGAAACCATTGAGGCCCGCAAATGGCCCCAAACTGGAACGGGGACATCGAATTGCAAGACAGAGATACGTGCGCGAACACCTAAACTGGACACTAGACGATTGGTCTAGGGTAATGTTCACGGACGAGTCTAAATTCATGCTTTATAAGCATGATGGTAGGCAGTTGGTGTACAGAAGACCAGGGGAGCGCTTCCATCAAGCGTGTGTGGAGGAAAAAGTGGCGTACGGTGGAGGCTCCGTACAAGTTTGGGCTGGGATTTCTGCTGAGGCCCGCACCGAGCTGGTGCTCATTCAAAATGGAACTCTAAATGCAGAGAGGTACGTGGAAGAGATCCTCAATGAACATGTAGGTCCTTTCATGGCCAGGATGGACCGGCATGGCATATTAATGCATGATAATGCGCGTCCCCATACCGCCAGAATTGTACATGACTACCTTGAAGAGGTCGGTATCGAACTCATGCAGTGGCCAGCGCGAAGCCCGGACTTAAACCCCATCGAGCACGCCTGGGACGAGCTTCAGAGATGCGTGAAAGGTCGAAACCCCCCACCAATCACGCTTCCCGAGCTCATACAAGCACTGGTGGAGGAATGGGAAGGTATTCCTCAGCACCGGCTCCGAAATTTGGTGTACAGCATGCCTAATCGCCTGGAAGCTGTCAGAAGAGCTCGTGGAGGCAATACAAAGTATTAAATGAAGAAAGTGATGAAAAACAGCAAAAAAACAATCATAAAAAAAAATGTAATCTTAAGAAAAATATGACTACTTTAGTTTTTTTTTAATTTAAGATTAATATTGTGGGTGTAACTAAGTTTTATTTTATTTTTTATCTGTATAATTAAATTCTCAATTGAACAGTCTTCGTTTCATTAGGATGGCATACGTAGTTCGGGAGATATTCGGGTTTATGTGACTGACCCGTTATTTTTGGAACCGAGTGTATATGGGGTGTCACTAACGTGTTGGCAACCCTGTAGTTGATGAGGGCTCACACATTTCAGTCAATTTACTCCAAACACCTTCCTCATCATGAATCACTCTGTTCTGTTGCCTTTAGGTAAAAACTATAAAAAATGTGTATAAAATACTGTTCAGTAGTTTTTGAGGTTTTCGCTTTCGGACACACAAATATACAGATATTGAAAATGTATCCTTTTCTTCCGGAGATTACACCATACAAACAAACAAATAATTAATTATCTACTGTGACGTCATAAATTCCACAAAAAATAACAAAGCGCACAGATTACAACCACATTTTAATTTGAAAACGTTTGAAGCGCAAGCTGGCCGTTTCTTCATGCCCACTCAGCTAATTACCTGGAGCCAGTTGAGCGCAAGGGTCAAGTAATGGCCCACTAAATCAGGCCCAAGGACTGATAAATAACGCGGGGATAAATCACGAGGACAAGTGGTGACGTCATTACAGTTTTGGAGCGAAAATATTGTTACTTAAATAACGGGGTTTGCATTCTCTTTAGGTTGGCACTTTAGACCCCTTTTATAGTTTCATTCGGCCAGCCTGATGGTAAGCAGTCATCACAGCCTATAGCCACTAGCAATACCAGGGATATCACTACCGCGTTGCTAACTATGTGGTTGATGAGGATTCTCTGTGCTAGCAGCATTACTACTAGCGCATCGTATCCTCGTGGAGAAAATAGCGAATAAGCTTACAGCCTCCCTGGTGGTAAGTGGTGACCGTAGTCTATGGACAGTGGGAATACGTGAAGTTACCACTAGCCCGTTGCCATCCCTATTTTTGTTTAGGACTCACTGTACATATCATTACCCCTAGCACAGCGTATAAAATTAAAAAAAATATATCTTCACGCCTTCCTACAAAGTTCCCCGAAGAGGTAGGCAGAGGTGTTACAACACCCAGTTTCCACCGAGGATAATTTAGTGTCAACGTGACAGATGGTGAGTCCGTCGCCGACTCTTAGGCACTACATACGTAGTCGAATTTCTTCTCAGACAGTTTGAGTAGTTCTTCTTACCTACATTATAAAGAAGAGGCTTCTATTCCTATGATAAATACAATGTACAGAAATATTTTAGAATATTATCAATGCGAAAAACTTGTGCCAAAACGTGAATAGGTCGAAAAACAAATTTGAATCCGCTCATTACTCAAAAAGGTTTTGATTTATGTTAATCAACTCTTAAATAATTGTGAATTTCACAGAGTTGAATCAATAGGAACCACTTTTAGCTTAATTACTACGTCTCAAAAGCATAATTCACTCAGCATAATATAAAGCTACATAAAACAGAGCTTTGCTCCTTAACTGTAAAACATATGATTTGTACACCACTAAGGTGGCAAACAAGCATGCGGGCCCGTCTGATGGTTATGTACGTACCAATCTAAATATATCCCTTTTTCCTTTGGTCACGGAATCACGCGTGAACGGCTGGACCGATTTCACTCATTCTTTTTTTGTGTTTGTTATTGTAAAGAAAAACTAAAAAAAACAACAAATTTTTAATGTCGAGATAAACTAAAGGACCTTTTTTCAATGGTGTATTTTACATATGAATACATAGCTAAGACAGGACAACGTCTGTCGGGACAGCTAGTATTAGTATGAATGCACAGAAATGAAGCCTGTCAAGCTAAGGCTTTGGTTTAACCCCTAATTTAATTTAGTTCTGAAAACTTATCAACTAAACTTTCCTACTTACTGTTAAATTAGTTTAGATTGGGATTGTTTCATTGTACAAGACCTGAGAGGATCCATCCATTATACCGTTTAATCTTTTGCAAACTTACTACTTAGACAATAACTTTGCAAAATCAATAGCACAGAGTTAAAATAGAGATCCAAGTTGATTGTGGCTAAATAAAGAACGTTGATTTAAATAAAACACGTTGGTTGCTGGGATAAAACTGCTCTCAAACTGTGCGGTTCCGAAGCTTTCACTCACAAAAACTCACTTTCGATTATCTGTACTTATATTATGAAGACGTACATATTGTTTGTTTGTATATATTGATCTATAGACGTACATATTGACGAGACCGCTGGTCTAGTGGTTAGTACACCTGACTGTTACGCTAGAGGTCGCGGGCTCGATTCCCGCCGGGGCAAACATTTATGTGACAAATATGTTTGTCTTGCGTCTGGGTGTTTGGTATGTATTATAAGTATGTATTTACAAAACAAAAAGTATATAAGTATTATATCAGCTACAGGTTCCCATAGTACAAGCTTTGCTTAGTTTGGGACCAGATGGCGTTGTGTGATAATGTCCAAGCATTATTATTATTATTATTATTGTATGTAAGGAGTTATCTTTAGAACTACTGGACGTATTTTAAAATTGGTTTTCTAATTCTAAACTCCACTTTCCCCGTGTAATATTGAGGATATGTGTTATACTATTTGTACGTAAGCGTGGTCGCGGGCAGTCAGCTAGTTTATTTATTAAGAGAACCAACGGCGTCATACAAAAATCATCTTAATAGTAGTTCCTTAACATGTAAGGCTAATAATGGGTTTCCCTTAAAATAACAATAGCATTACGTGATTGTACAAATTAACAAAGTAGGTAACTTAAATTGATTCACGCAAAGTTTATACAACAGTAGTTGAAGCAAAATTTCCTAGACAAAAACTCAAGCACAATTCAACACTATGATTTTAAAAATGAATACTAGTTATTTATACATTTATTATTCCTTTTGAATTTACCAGAATAATAGACTAATTTGCAGACCCATGTAATATAATCTACAAAAATATTTTTCCAATATTATTTAAATCCTTTCAATCTAGCTAATTTAAGACGGTGATTCGTGCTGCATCCCCATTCTATCACTTTAAGGTTGCCATCGTGGAAAATAATAACAAAGAAAGGTAAATAACACGAAATGTATTCAAAAGCGACATTCAGAAACCGAATCAAGCCAGCTCACGCGATGTTCGTCTCAAAATTACCTAATTCCACGTTATTTACTGGCAGAAAACTTTCACACTTAGTGTTATTTCGCTTCTTACATTTGTATGTATGGTATTTGTAGGGCAAGGCCGCGGGGAACATAAATCTAAGGTAGCGCAGTCAAACTATCGTTGGCATGATGAATGCGTAGGGAGAAAATTTCCGGCAACTTTGGAACATTCTTTCGTTTTTTTGTTACATATATATAACTGTAAATTATATAACACTCGTTGTACATAATCGATTAGTCTTGTTAGTTATCCTAAGTAATCGACTATACGATTATGTTTCAGAGACTGGGCGTAGGTACTGGAGTTTCTCATTAAAGAATTACAGCCATCCTATCTGGGGACTGTACCTCCACCTAACAGGAGATCACTACTTCATGATGCGGTTAGGGCACCAGGGCTCGCCTCTGTCCTTTCAACAATAAGTTTATTGTTGAACGGTGACCGCATACCATCAGATGGCGGTATACTTACTTCCTATAATAACAACATTATGTTGTATAATATTGACGTAATCTACCCCTATTTTATAGGGGGTTTTAGGGTTCCGCACCTCGAAACGAAAAAAGGAACCCTTATAAGATCACTTTGTTGTCCGTCTAGTCTGTCAAGAACTTTTTTCTCAATTAATCGTGGAGTTATAACAAGTTGAAATAAATTTCAAATATTCGGGTCTTTGATCTCTTGCAGCTGTGAAAATATCGAACCTGTAAGTCAATATGAAGAAAAGATATGACCGTGTCCCATATTTTCGCATATTTTGAGGTTTCACAAGGTAATCAAAATCTACCCGTCGACCTAGTATCATGAAATTTGGCAAGGAGCAGTGTGTTGACATGTAAAGGGAAAATCCGGAAAACTAAACATTAGTAAATAACAAAAAAAAGCTAATTTACTATAACAACCTTACAAAAATAGAAGATTTTACGGATCCCTCAGTGCGCGAGTCCGACTCGCACTTGGGCGGATATTTTTCCTATAACAGGTGTATATAAAATTAACTCGAAGCTTATTTAATGCTTCTTCAAGTAATTCACGGACCTAGAGCGTGCAGCCCGTCCAAAAAGATGACTCAACCCAATTTTCGTTCACGAAACAACTTTTATTGCGTTTCATTTGCGAACTCAATAATGTTTCTATAATATTTGGAATCGTTCGCGGCTAAATAAATGGAATGACATTTCATGGCCAAATCATTCTTAATTAAATTTATCGATTTGAGTTACGTAATAAATTTATTCCACACTAGCTGTGCCTGCGACTTAGTACGCGCGAAATTGGATTTTGTGCCTAATTGTTTAATTCATAAGAACCTTCTCGTCACAATAACAAAAACAGAAAAGGGATTAGCGAAATCGGTCCAGCCGTTCTTGCGTGATGCCGTGACCAAAGGAAATAGGGATTCATATATAGATAAGAATATTATGTATGTTGGTTTAATAGCAATCTTACGCTTAGAGGGTCCAGGCCTCTTTTATACTACTAAGGTAAAACTCAAGCATACGGCCCACCTGATGGTAAGCAGTCATTGTAGCCTATAGCCGCTAGCAAATCCAGGGGTATCACTAACGCGTTGCCAACCCTGTTGTTGATGACGACTCACTGAGCTTGCAGCATTACTACTAGCGCAGCATATCCTCGTGGAGAACTGGCAATCTTACTCACCGCAGAAACACTACATCATATATTATATGTAGGTTCGATTGCCTCCAGCGTTGCATTTGTATTTTCAAAAACTACTACATCGGATGGTACCCATTGTAAAAGCATTTCTTAGCTAGGTACTAGACGACGCTTTGTGACGATGTACAAGCAGTTTTATTATTAATAGAAATTTTGCGTCGAGCCCCTTTCCGGGTAGGCAGAATGTATATCCATTTCATTTATAATATAGCCCCGGCTTCGTGACCAGTACACCCACTGACTTCACCCACTGGTGGGTGGACGCCTAATCAAGATATTCAAGAATGACCCGTCCACCCACCGCCTCAAGGCTGGAATTAATTAGAAAAATGGCGATAATTTGTAATCGATAGATCGTTGAAATTTGACGTATTATAATGGCAATAGTTTCATAAAACTAAGTAAATGCTCGCCGCCTGTCACGCTGGGACGTACAATATCGAATAGAAAAACAAGTGGATGTTGTTGATGTCACATCCTTGACGTCACTTCCTATGATCACCCTTTTAAAGTAACTTTTTTAAAGGCGTGAAGATATAGACAAACATAAATAAATATGCCAAGTCCCTCACGTGACAGGCATGCAGAGAGTATAGAGCGCTATTTCACTCTTGCATTGCACACTTCTATTGCATCTTCTACATTCATCATGATCTTCATCGGTACATGATTGAAGATTGTTATATCTTTATTTATTTATATTAGCACTCAGATTATAATAATTAATTAATACTACACACAAAAATCAAGACATTTATTTTCTCCTAACGCGCCATTTTCTATATCCCTTCTTATTATAAAACAGTGACATTTTATTTACAAATATTTGGTTTGGATAACAAACTTGTAAGCCGCTCCTTTAAATACCACACAGATGAACATAGAATACCTTTTACATCTATTCTAGTCTATGCTTGCTTACCAAGTTGCGAAGCTAGAGACAAATTGGCTACTAACAAAGAAACTTATCAATGGAATGGAAGCGCCCAAACAACATTTTTCGAAGAAGTTCTGTTGAAGCGAATACGATTGATAGGAGCTGAATAAAAACATTACATTGATAAAGAACCTTACCGAGGAAACAGGGGGATATATCGGCGTGTATTGTGAGAAATAGCCCTTTTTGACAAGTTCCTACACGCTTGGCTGAATATCTTTGGGGCAGCCATGGACCTATTGTACTGATATATGTACATACACAAACAAACACAATACAAAATGTCTCAATTATAACTAAGATATTTTATTTAATTCCATTGAGATCTTCTGTAAGATGGAGGTACAGTCGGGCGGTTCTAATTTTAATGGAAAACCCACTGGATATCCCAATTTGCCCTATCTCTCTTATTTTTAAGCTCATAGTGTGATTTATCACGTTTCTTAAGCTTAAAAATTTCTTCCACATAATCTTCATAAAAGTCCGCCACGAAACAAAGGAATCAACACACCCCATTGTGTTCCCAAAACACCCCAATTGTCTTATGATGGATACCCTGTATCGTTCCAAGCTCTTTTCATAAACAAACTATGTAAAGAAAGCTTGATATTCAGTGGATGTTAATTTAACACTTCATTTTTATTCTATTCTAGTTCTGCCCGCGACTTCGTACGCGTGTAAACGGATTCCGTACACAATTTCAATTGTGGACGGAATTATGTTTGCAAATAAAAGTGGCCTTCGTGTAAGTGGGTGTTGTAACACCTCTGCCTACCTGCTTCGGCGACCTTCGTAGGAAGACGTGAAGATATATTATTTTATTATTATTAGTTTTATTAAAAAAACATAGCGTTATTTGAAAACAGATATATACATATAATGTTCTAGCTTATATAGAGTATACTATTACCATTATGAAGCATTTTCCCGATAAAAAGTAGCCTATGTTTATTAGGGATAATGTCGGCTTCTAATGGTAAAATAATTATTCAAATCGGTCCCGTAGTTTCGGAGCCTATTCGATACAAACAAACAATCAAAACATTCCACTTTATAATATTATTATAGTGTAGATCTACAAAGCAAGTTATGACTACCTACAATAAAATGTAGGACGAATACGGAATTTGTAATGTGGGCCGAAACTTCGTGGGGCGAATGCGGAAATAATCATAATTTTACTGAAATTGTTGTATTGTACGTTGGTAGTCCAATATATACATAACTAGATATTGTTGTAGTTGTAAAAGCTCACATAGGGGCAACGACAATATGGGAGTAGACACGTGCTACATCCCCACTCAGCCTACTCGCTCGACACACCCTTTGATGACCACAAACAGCAAACATGCCCGCCGTGCTTCGAATACACGAGAAATACTTCGTATAAGGCTAAATGTATACTACATTGATGTCAAATATATTTATATTATTAAATTATATTGGTTGTGTATCCTGGTATAATTTTGATTTTAGATATATGCAAGAAGAATTTAATTAAAATAATATTTTCGAAAAGTGCTATGCAGATTTTATTAACGGTCACCGATTTAACTTTCACGAAGCGACAGTAGAGTATAATACTAGTCGTAAATAGGTAACTTGGAGCCCAATGTCAATAATTATGAATTGCATCTTAAACGTTTAAAACAAAAATACAATATCAAAGCATCGTACATAGAAAACAAATAATATATTGAGATACTATATATTTATTTACTATCAATCTGCAATAAAAATCTGACTGAAATATATTTTCAAAACCGATTCTATAATTAATTTATAATTTTATGTATTTTCATAGGCTCTCAAAGTGAGCGCCACAACCTGCCCCCCAGTGGGCTCTGAGGTTTCCTGAGGGAGCGAATGAAACTTGTAATATAGGAGGCGGTAAATAAAAATTGGTAGACAGTAGACAGTATAATGAAATTATATATTTTATAACGAAATGTAAAATAACTAACCCAAGCAACCCAATTATAGTTAATTTCCCTACATATTTCTATAAAAAAAAATGTTTGTTTCTAAAGGGGACCAACATCTTCAGAAAAACTGATCCTAGGTATTAAGAATATCCCGCCAAGCGCTAAAATAAAATCCCGGTCAGAAATGCGATGCAGAGCTTTATATCCAATCCTAGATTACGGGATTTCACACGGTCAATCCCGGGATTAAGGATTTCTATGGGCACAATAAAATGCGGAATTTATCACAGCTCTATTGAGCTTGAGTTAAGATCCCGAGAGCTTTTTTATACAACTAGGTGAAGATACGAGGACTTTCAAGGGGTTTGCTTCGAATAGCCGTGTGATAGATTTTAATAATATTGTTTGTTTTATATAATTCATTGTTAGATAAAATAATAATAATATCTACACGTGTTCCCGCCAGGGTACCCGAAGAGGTAGGCAGAGGTACAACACCCACAAGATAATTTGGTTCCAACGTGACAGATGGTGCGTCCGTCGCCGTCTCTTAGGCACTACATACGTCCTTTAATTTCTTCTCAGACGTATGCAGGTTTCCACACGATGTTTTCCTTCACCGTATGTTATGTACACATAGAAATACATGATAATAGATACAAATTGCTAGGTGTATGCAAATATATATCAGCAATTACAAAATAGACAAGTATTTTTCTGTTTTTGAACTGTTTTAGCAGCTATTGGCAAGCTTTAGTGTTAACAACAAAAAAAAAACCGCTTGTGTTTGTTATTTTCCTTCAATTTATAAGTTACTAGCGGCCCGCCCCGGCTTCGCACGGGTAGACATTGATATCAAATATTTTGTCTACCCGTGCAAAGCGGGGCGGGCAGCTAGTATAATATATAGCCTATGTTACTCAGTGATGTAGCTTTCTAATGAATTTTTTTTATTAAAATCGGTCCAGTACTTTTTGAGTTTATTCGTTACATACAAAAATACAAATCTTTCCTCTTTATGATATTAGTGTAGATTTAATTTTTAAATGTGTTTAGTTCTTTTTTTTGCAGATTCAACCCACGTATACAAACAACCAGACAATAAAATACGCAACTGAATAAGATTCATATAGATGTAAGTTTCTTGTTAAATGGCTTTGTAAGTCTCCAAATAATTTAAGCTGCTTAGGTCCAGTCTACACACTCAATTATATCATGAGAATAAATTATAGAGTACGTCACTGGCGCATAATAAGCCCTGGTGTACCCTAACCCTTATTACGGGTATAAAGGTCATAATTAATTATTTGCCAACGTTTACGCGTGAAGAACAAATTGACATCTAACGCTTGTAACAATAATGTCGTGATTTGATTGTTTATGTTTTGGTGTACTTATTTTAAAAACTTACTAACTAGTGATGTAATAATAACCAAATAAATATAATAATAATAATAATAATGTTTGGACATTAACACACAGCGTCATCTAGCCCCAAACTAAGCAAACCTTGTACTATGGGAACCAGCAGCTGATATAATACTTAATATACTTTTTGTTTGTAAATACATACTTATAATACATACCAAACACCCAGACGCAAGGCAAACATATTTGTCACATAAATGTTAGCCCCGGCGGGAATCGAACCCGCGACCCCTAGCGCAGCAGTCAGGTATACTAGACCAGAGGTCTCGTCATTATACAATGCGAATGCGAATAGAAGAAGACGTGAAAGGCCACAGCTTAACTTTCTAGATCAAATTGCCAAAGCACTCAATGATGAAAAGATTAAAGAATAGGTACCTACTCAGAACCGACGGGCATGTATGAAGAGATTAATAAACCTAAATGACGCGTGTTGATAATATTTACGCTATATTTGCAAAAAACTAAAATAAAAAGTTTCGCTGACAAGCGTAGGCTCGGTAACGCGCATGTGATACCCCTCGTGTTGCAAGCGTCCATAGGCTGCGGCAACCGCTTACCATCAGGCGGGCCGTATGCTTGTTTGGCACCTTAGTGTTATAAAAAACTTTAAATGTGTTATTCCTCTACAGAAAAATTAAAAACATCTAATTTATTCTTATCACACGATCTAGTTTGTAAATCTTTCATGGAAGCATTAGTTATGTTTAGGGATCGAACGGAATAGTTTAGTTTGTCATTTTTGGTACGGAACCCTCTGTGTGACCGCCCAACTCGCACTCGGACGGTTTTTATTACGCGAGTGAAATTTCAACCCGTAGTAGGAGCACGTCAAAGTGGCTTGATATAAATCAGATTTACACTTAGTCGGAACATTATACGAGTATTCGTAGTTCTGAATTTCTGAAGCTAACACGTGTCCTGTAATGTTTGCTGATCTGCATAACTGACGCATTGCAGCGACAGGAATTCTAGAATCATTTATTATTTATATATTAATTATATATATTATAATAAAATTGCGGTGTCTGTGTTTGTAATTCTTCCTTAACTAAACGGGTAAACCTATTTTTTTTATGTGCAGAAAACTGTCAGTTTTTAAACATTTATAATATTAGTATATTTAGTAATCATATTTATAATTAGTTAGAAAACATTTGCCGCTACTTGTTTTTCAACTATAATTTGGCTATTTGGTTGAGTTATTTCATTAGTTGTTCCGCTGCGCACTTCCGAAACCAATCAATGTTCGCCATACACACCACACATCTTCTTCGTCTTCCTAAACTTGACAATCAAGCCTCTTTAGGGACATTTTTTGCCAGTGTCGAGTGTTAGATAATTGTCAAGTTTCAGAATGTTTCGTGTTTGTTGCATTAAAATGCCTGGTGTCATGTATTCTAATGCATATAAGAGTTTCTGGAGACAATCCACGGAAGGAGCAGATCGTAACACGCTTTTAGGTCAGAGGTAACCTATTGACCAAAATGATAAATTACTTGACCCAAAAGTCATATTATGGCATTATTTCCAATGTTCCTATAAATCAGTCACCGTATGAAACTTTACTGCACATAACGACACCAAAAATACACATTAAGGATCACTATAACGGTTATAAATAATAGGTTAAGCCGTCTGGAAGTGATCACATCTTGTGATAAGGCCGCCAATTGTACCGATTTATAATGTATTTTATGTTCCTCAGTTATTGATTTTGGTGTACAATAAAGAGTTAACTATCTAACTATATATCTATAGATAGATATCTATAACACAATTTACGAGACACTGGAAAAAAATCTCAGCCGCTCCGCCTGTTTCCCGCCAAAAACTCCACACCACACTTCACTCCGGAAGAGCGATTGTTCGATATAGTCTGATCAAGAACCTAAATATGGAGTGCTGTCAAATCGTGTTTGGTCTTTCTTAAATCAACGGTTTCAATATTTCTCGTCAATAAGTAAATTAGTTCTTACTCACCGTCGTAAGTTACTCCTCGGACCAGCTCCTCAGCTTCGAACACTGGATGACCGACAGTCAAGTTGACATCACTGTCACTAGCACTGACAGTCACCACGTCGACACTGTCACTCGGAATACGCGCGAAGGCACACGCATCACTCGCCTCACTCGTCACCTCACTAATTGTCGTCACGTCTATGTCAGACGAAGTTGTTTCATCGTACACATCACTAGCTTCAGTACTCACCGGGACATCAACTTTATCAGCCTCGGAATTGGGTTCAAATTTAGGTGGTCCAGGAGATCTTCCCGGGGCTGGGTCACCGCTGGGCAGGTTCAGGCTCGAACTATAAGGCAACGAAGCCAAGATGATGACAGTTAGGATCAAGTTGAAAGGAATCTTGGTTATTTTCATTTTGGTCTGGTTGCGCGTGAGCCATTCCTGCTTCGGATTTAAGGCCATCGATTGTGATTTCGAAGTCATTTTCTCGTTACATTCAAGGATGCTTGAGGTAAATCTGGTTTGTTTGTGTTCATGATGTTCTTTGGCTGTCTGAAAAGAACAAAAATATATATTAGTTTGTTTTCTAGTCCTTAGATATAAATTTACTTTATGGACACAATTATCAAAATCAAAAATCATTTATTCAGCTTAGGCCCTAATAATGCACTTATGAAGGCCTAAATAACCACCGGTTCGGAATAAAAAGCCACCAGAAAAGAACCGGCAAGAAACTCAGTGCTGTCTTTTTTTTTCATGTAACAATCATGAAATTACAAATATCAAAATGAAAGCTACCAAGTTGGTTTTGTCACTGCTTTCATGAAATACATATTTTAAACTATTACAATCACCAGGAGCGGAGATATAATGTTTGTATATATTGTTATCTCGCGTTCCATCGTGTTTTTACTTTAATGGACAGGTGGATTTGGCCGCGGTTTTTTTAAAGAATATGCGATTCCTATAAAGCTAGATTATTAAAAAGAATGATAATAACTGTATCATCTGTACCCCATAGATAATACTTCCAGATAAGCGCTTGTCTCTAATCGCCAAAGACAACAATACTGTTGTTTCAATACAGAACAATACAATTGTCTATAGTCTTATCGGTCCGATGTCACAGGTGAAGATCATAGAATTCGTTGGGATTCGTTCTCATATTCCGAAGACATTTTCGCAAACCCATCCTATACACGGCCCAGTTTTAACGCAGATATCTTTATTCTTCTATATATATTTTTTTCCCATCACTAAAGAGGCAAACAAAGTTACTGTCCGCCCGAGGGTATGCGGTTACCGTTAGCTAAGGATGTACCATAATGGTTTCAGTGATAGCTTCCAACCCTTCACACCCTCATGCTGTACTTCTCAGGTGGCTCTTTTTCAAACCAGTCGCAAAGTAGACGTTCATAAGTGCCTTACTGGGGCCTAAGCTGAATAAATTATTTTGACATATATTTTGATATGAGTAATGGAAGATGCAACGTAAATGTGAGTAGTAGAAGTCGCTGATTTCCAAGGTCTAAGAACTTTGAACCGGCGGGGATGTAAGAAGAAAAACATAAATACAGAAGAAGCAAAATAAGTGTGCTGGTTAATAGTGAAATAACGCTCTTTAACTCTCTGCCACCACAAATAGGTAAGGTATATGTATGCAGGGACAGATGATAATTGAAATAATAAAAAATAATTATAAAGTTCCGTTGTTTTTTACTTTGTCTAGTCCTATTTCCTATCACTTTACAATATTTTACACACACTCGTCGTCAGTCGTAAATTCGTCAGACATCTCCATCTTGTTTTTTTTATTGTTTCTATACATTCGACGTTTTTTTTTTTTGGTTTGACGACACCGCTGGTCTAGTGTTTAGTATACCTGACTGCTACGCTAGAGGTCTTGGGTTCGATTCCCGCCGGGGCTAACATTTATGAGACAAATATGTTTGCCTTGCGTCTGGGTGTTTGGTATGTATTATAAGTATGTATTTACAAAAAAAAAGTATATAAGTATTGTATCAGCTACTGGTTCCCATAGTACAAGCTTTGCTTAGTTTGGGGCCAGATGGTGCTGTGTGATAATGTCCCTTTATATAACATTATTATTATTATTATTATGTTTATCTTAAATTCACGGACTTGTAAGGTCCGGTCCTTTATCTAGGCTTGCGTGGGGATATATATCCAACACGTAGAGGCCCGTTCGAGAATTTTAATATTAGGTAAGGGATACACGTGGCGAGTATCATCCCCGGAATGCATAGTGCTGCACCCGGGGATGATCCTCGCCGAGTGCAGAGACTATTTCATTGGGGGGGAAAACTAAAATTGGTCTATTATGGTGAACTGTTAATGGAGTAGGATACTGGGCTATGAGATGAGACGGACGTCTGCCATGCAATATGTCTCAATATTGGATAAAAATTGGCAGACGGTGACTCGCCACCTGCTAGATGGGCCCCCCTTACGTGCGGCGTATAAGATGCCGCTGAGTACTGGTACGGGTACTGGCATAGCAGTCCCCGGAGCGGGTTTCCCCGCTATTACGCATATTGAGCACTTCCACCCTTTCGAGCATATAGCTCTCGCGCTCCACTATGGCCGGCCAGTGAAGGCAAGCCAGAGGCGGGGGCCTAGGCGCCGCCCCCTGGAGGCCTCGGGTCCGTGGTGTCGCTACTCACCAACAGCTCGCCACAAGCTGCCCTGCGGCCTTATTATTATTATTATTATATATTCATGCGTTCCCACATGTATGTAGGGATTAAAAAAATACCATCGTGCATGACAAAGCGAAGAGCACATTAATAGCGTAAATATTAACATTCTTGGTTTTATGTAAAGTTAACGATAAACATATAGAATTTGTTCATATATTATTTCGCATTGTAATGGTGATTTATCAGTTATGGCGACAGAAGAATGGAATTCATATCAACAACCTGACACCGCAAAAACACTACGAAGATAGCGGAGATTAATTAAACTAAATAGACTGATGTTTCTTGAGATTCATTGAGATAATGTTTAAGTTTGTGTAGCGTTTTTAACTGTATAGTGAGTTGTTGGGTTTTAATTTATAGTTGTCAGTCTTGATATTATTTTATACATAAATATTGACGCAGGAAATGAGCAATTGTACGTGTTTGATATGAGACAAGATACTTTATACGTTAAATAATATTAAAGTGGAAATTTCCAGAGCTGATGGTGTGTAGAAGATGAATTGTATTATACCGCTCGTATTGTATTTATTTAAACCTATTTACAATATTCTGGGATAAGAAAAGAAAAGAACTATAATAAATACATAAAACGAATCAAAACATTATTAATTGAAAAATGTTACTCAAAGGAAAATGATTCTTAATTGATAGCAATAGTATATAAAATATGTATGCTTGCTACTAGCTCAGAGTAGATAATATACTACTATCAGATACATGTTTGCCTAACCAGAAACTATAATATTATATAAATAAGTAGACGTATAGTTTGGTTAAGTTAGTATAAGTATTCTCATATTCCAAACAACATAATAGAAGAAATAAGATAAATGCATACTCAATTATTATAAATATTACGCATAATGTAAAATAGATAATAAATAATATTCATAAATTAATGCCCTCTCACTGACACAATTACTGTGCCCTATAAACAGTGTGTGTATTGTTATAAAATCTTGTAAACTACTTTCTTTACACTGATCACAATATGTATGATTCATGAATTAATAATAGACTAACTAAAAGAATCATAAGTGGCAAGTTATGGTCCTCCTGATGGTTTGTGAGAAGCTAATCGTGGGGTCGGACCTGATGTTTGATTAAATCAGCTTACACATCCACCCATAGCCTATGGTGACCACATACCATCTGCACTTCGACTTTGACTGGCTGCTATTAAAACCTTAAACGTGCAAATTGTGAAGCGGGTAAAACTTTCCCCGATTGGCATCATATGTACCGTAAAATTCCTTAAGATCCTACTATCCTACTTCCTACTAATATTATAAATGCGAAAGTTTGTGAGTATGGCTGGATGTTTGTTACTCTTTCACGCAAAAATCACCACAGATAATTTATAACCTGGATTAACACATAGGATACTTTTTATCCCGGGAAAATTTTAGGTTCCTCTTGAGGTTCTAAGCTCAACGCGAACGTAGTCGCGGGCAGAAGCTAGTACAAAATAAATACAAGTGTAAACCTTATATCTGCTACGTTGTTGTCAAACACAGCATCAACAAACATATTATACTCTTCCTTTACGATAGGTATTTTTGTATTCAGATAAGCAGCTGGAGGACATTTGGGACATTTTCATGTGATAACTTTAAGTTCAACAATAAAGATAATTCCAAACTGCCTAGTAGAATATACTTAGACGAAAGAAGATAAGCAATTTATGCATATTATCATAATCCTATTGGGGTAGGCGGAGAGTATAGAGCGTAGAGCGCTATTCCACTCTTGTCATGCATACCTCTTTCGCTCCGTCTACATTAATCAATCTCTTTATACGCTCTCCTGTTTCGTGTACTCTTTATTTTTCCATGATTATAAATGCAGATAACTCAAAAACGTTGATATTTCATCATGTTACTCTCAAAAGATAAACAAATTAAATGCTACAACATGACACCTATATAAACCTCACCGGTGCGCCTTTACCACAATCAAGAACATGAAAAAGAAAAGTCTTGTGCAATCATTAGTAATTATTTAATGTTACTTTTAAGAATAAAAATATGCTGCACTAGTGATAACGTTATATAATACCCCTAGCAGCCGCGCTCAGAGCAATAACCTGTCCTATCTGCTACTAACGCTACTGTTTACTTTAAAGAAATCACTCAAGATGGCAGTACAAGAAAAATGCCACGATGAGAGTTTTAAAGATTGAATTTCACAAGAACACGAAACGCTCGCTCCAAAACTACAGAAATGTATTAACAGCATTGTAGTAAAGGAAGGTTTTATTACTTACGAAGTGATTACAGAGAACTTTGACGCGGGCGGTGGAAGTTATCTAGGAGGATTAATAACAGTCGACATCAAAGGAGAAACTCCAGAAGGAAATAAAGAATTACACATCTTCTTTAAGCTCATGAAGAAAGATGAACAAGTGACCTTACTATCGGTAGAAAACGTTTATTTGCTGGAACTGTTTGTTTACAAGGAGCTCACGAAGGTTTTTTCTGATCTGCAAAATGAATTCAATGTTCCAGAAGAAGAAAAATATAGAACAGTGAGAAGCTTCGAAGAATTATGTAGCCCAGATATGATTGTACTAGAAAATATGGTGAAACAAGGTTACTCGACTCCTCCAAGAATGGACCTGGTAGATTTGGATTATGCCAGACTGGCTGTGAAGACACTGGCCAAGTTCATGGACTATCTTTTGCACTACAAGAAAAGAAACCAGAGTATTTCAATAGAAAACTTAAGAGTCTAAAATGCTGTCAAAACTTCAACAACAACTGGGATCCACTGGTAAATGCTTTAAGTAAAATGATTTACTCTAGCATTGACGAGGAACACAAAAGCAAGCTAAAGGCGTTCATACCGAATATGGTACAGAAAAAAATTTATTGGAATAATGATGATAAGAGGTGCCTCTGCCATTGCGATTTCAGACCGAATAATATTATGATGAAGAGAAACGTAAGTAGAAATAATATTCATCGATGGTAACGTGTTAAAAGCGATATTCAGTGCCTTAATAAGGCTTAATCTTTTAAATTTCCTTTCAGAATGGCAAAGTGGCAGAGCTCGTACCAGTCGACTACCAATTTATTTATTATGGCTGCCCAGCATTGGACCTTATCTACTTTGTGTACAGTTGCACAGACCGGCAATTCAGAAGAAACCATTTGGAAGACTTGAAGAGTTACTACCACGAAAGCTTACAGACATATTTGGGATATTTCAATATTGACGTCAACTCAGTGTACTCGCGGAAGGAGTTCGAAAATGATTACAACGAGAAACTTGATGACAATGGCGTGGATTTAACAAATCCGACGGAACATGGAGTAAAATTCCACGAGGGATTTAAAAATAGGATAACGGGTGTGCTTGATGACTTTATTGAAAAAGGGTTTTTGTATTTGAACTGTACATTCGAGGTTATTAGGCTAGGCTAGTGTTCCGCGAAATGTACACCACGGCATGATGAAGGTGGAGATTAGTTGATGTGCCTCAAAAATGATCTCATAAAGTTAAATCGACGGACGAAAGAAAAATAACTAAACTACTGCAAATCACGCGAGCGATGCTTATTATTTCTTTCGGAAAGTTACCAATAATCGAGTAGGTTTGAATAATAATAGTTGAATAAGTTTTTTAATTTATGCTATTCCTCAAAATATTCCCAATTTTCTAGATGTACCTTGCACACGAAATGTTTGCGGAGCACTGTCGGAATCTTACTGTCAATTGTGAGCCGCTAGCTGGATTACCAATTTAGTAGAACACAATAATTCTGTATCCCATCAAAAACATTCTGTAAAAAACTAGCCTAGTCTCGATGGAGCTGCTTGTTTATCTCTCAAAAGTAATGAAATCTAGACAAAGTCGTGCCAAGTCTAAGATTCCTTACTGCGATTTCTTTATTATTATAGTTAATGTTGTGCGACTTGGCCGTTCTTTATACGTTAGTACATAGGTAGTTACAACAGATATATATATAACATTACGTGTAAACAAAATTGACTTGTACCCACTAACGTATAAAGAATGTTCAACGGCCAAGTCGCACAACATTATTGCAATTGCCCGTTTTCATACACTTCAAAAGTGAAGGGATAGATTTTTCCAGCAGCCATAAGCTCAGAAGCTGAGCCGTAAGTAGTGGGTTTCATCATATCGCTCGTGTATACGTCACCATCAGCATCACACGTGTACACTTGCATTTCGTCCCAATGTTCAGCAACGTATGCAACTATAGCAGATCTGATACTGCAAGTTGATTCAGTTCTACCATACACCAAGAAAGATATTGAATGGAAGGGACAAGACCCGTCTTTGGGCATACCAACTACTTGGTAGCCACTAAGTTCGTCGTCGTCTTTTAATATTATCGAAATTTTTTACGATATTAACTTGCGAAATCAAACACAAGTAAGCTCAACGACCTTAAGTATATGGACAACAAAACAGCAGTACTGATAATTAAAGTATTCAATAAAATTAAAAGTACTTTTTAATGTAATAATTAAGTAATTATCAGTAATCCGTCACAAGTCATAAAATTCCTAACCTATTCAAATCTTCGAATTGTTATAACAACAAACCTGCTAATGAACCTTAGCAAACCTAACGAAATAATAAGCGAAATCAACGAAATGCAAATAATCCCACCTGCTCCCTAGCAAACGTTTTCAAGCGCAATAGAGGAACGTCGCAAACGACTGTAACGTAGCCGGTTGCCACTTCGCCATAGGTTATCGGAAAAACAAACATAAGCGCGTAAAAATACAGTCAGCGCCATCTAGCGACTTGTCCGCCACTCTTAGTCCAATCTCAGAGTAGATAATATACTACGTATAAGTCCAATGAATTATATTATTTATTTATTTACAATTAGTTACAATGGTACTAATAACTATTGATGTTATAACAAGAAACCCGGTTAGGTCACAGCAATGTAGAGAGATGCACTATCTTACTTACGTAATAATAAATATTCTATCTATTATTATAATTATACATATATTATTTTTTAACTTAAGGAAAAATAAAATGGTTAGTATATCACAGTTTCTTATATTTATGTATATAATTATGTATGTATGTGTGTGGACGGTGTTTTATTTATGTTTGTCATTTATACATTCTTGTAAAGTGTAGTAGCATTTCTTATGTAATAAATCTTTTATTAGTTTTTTTTTAATTTTATGGTATTATTTTCTTGTTTTATAGTTTCGGGCATTTTATTGTATATTTTTGTTGCCATTGTAAAGGGGCTGGTTGAATGAAGTGTTAGTCGGGAAGTGGGCAGCTTTAATTTATATTTATGTCGTAATGTGTATTTAGTCGGTACATCTTCACATTTGGTAAAGAAATGTGTGTGTTTTCTTACAAATTGGCAGACTTCTAAATTGTATATGCTTGGGAAAGTGAGGATATTGTATTTGTAAAATATGGGCTTACAACTATCTTTTTTTTTAACATTGGCTATAACATAATTAATATATACAATGAATTAATATTATAGCTACATAGTAAAATAATATCCATTAATTGCATGAGCTCAAATGAGGGGCTCCTGTAAAATCTCATTAAATCCTGTGGTTTTGTTTTTTTATAACGCTAAGGTGGCAAACAAGCATACGGCCCACCTGATGGTAAGCGGTCACCGTAGCCTATGGACGCTTGCAACACCAGGGGTATCACCCGCGCGATGCAGACCCTTCAGAAATCTCTTCACACCCTCCTTAAAGAACCCCATGCTGTACTCCTTAGGGAAAACCACGGCGGGGAGTTCATTCCACAGTTTAATTGGGTTCTGAATAAAAAACAACTAACGTATTAATTGGATACTTCCAAATGACTGAATATGCAAAGTTCTTCATTGGCATAAATACTAGATCGTCACATCTCAAAATTACTAGATCACATAAGTCGCAAAATAATTAGACCGTTATTATCAAACAAAGCATCAACTGATCATAAACTATAATAATATGCACCTGTGTATTAATAAAGATAAGCAGCTGGAGGACATTTGGGACTTTTTAGAGTGATACATCAAGTTCAAACTATAAAGTTCATTCCAAGCTGGCCAGAATTTAATTCGACGAAGGAATAGCAAGCTACGTCACTATGGTATCTCAAACAATCATTAATTGTCTGTAGGGTTAGAATTATTTTTAACTTAACACTTTTCATGCGTCCTAATATTTTTTATTACTTCAGGATTGAAAAGACGATTAATTCAAAAATCCGGTAATCAAAATGCTGATCAAAAGTCGTCAATAATAATTGCAAGTATGAAATCCGCTTTACAAATGATAACGCTATATATACCCCTGGCATCCGAGCGCAGAACAATATCTCCTCGTATCTGCGAACGCTACTGTTTACTTTAGAGAAATCACGCACCATGGCAGTTCAAAACAAATGCCACGATGAGAATTTAAAAGACTTAATTTCACAAGACGAAACGGTTTCTGCAAAAATACAGAAATGTATCGACATCATTGTAGGCAAAGAGAAATTTATTACTTATGATGTGATTAAACACGATATTGAAGCAGACGGTGGAAATTATCTGGGAGGCTTAGTATCAGTCGATATCAAAGGAGAAACTCCAGAAGGAAACAAAGAAATACATATCTTCTTCAAACTTATGAAACCAGAAGAGCAAATAAGTATAGTGTCTGTACAAAACGTTTACTTGCTGGAACTGTTTGTTTACAAGGAGGTAACCAAGGTATTTTCTGAAATCCAAAATGAGTTCAATGTTCCAGAAGATGAAAGATATAAACTAGTGAGGAGCTTCGAAGAATTATGTAGCCCAGATATGATTGTCCTAGAAAATATGGTGAAAAAAGGTTACTCGACTCTTTCAAGAACGGATGTGGTAGATTTGGATTATGCCAGAATTGCTGTAAAGACCCTCGCGAAGTTCCATGGTATATCTTTCGCACTACAAGAAAAGAAACCAGAATATTTCAATAGAAAACTCAAGAGTCTAAAGTACGGGCATAACTTTAACGAAGAATGGGATTCGTTTATCCACGCTTTAGGTCAAATGATTGGAAGCTGCGTTGATGGAGAACGCAAAAGGAGGTTAGAAGCGTTAATTCCGAATTTCATGCAGAAATACCGTTCCTATATGGATGATGACGCAAAAAGGTGTCTCTGTCATTGCGACTATAGACCTAATAATATTATGTCGAAGATAAACGTAAGTAGAAACGATCATGATATCCTTAACTAGTTCTTTTAATGATAAATAATCAAACCGAAAAATTCAAAGCGTAGATAGTTTCAATACGTTCACTAATTTTAAGTGTTACGTAATGCTAAAGATTCTTTAATAATGTTTGTCAACTACATCTCATCATTAATTTATTTCCTACTTAGATTCTCTTCTCCTCTCTTTAATAGTAAATGTTTCACTTCTCGCAAGACCTTTTATTTTTTTATTTATTACTCAATTCCTGATTGACACACATCAATGTACTTCTCAATTTCCTTGCAATGGAATTTCTGTATATTTGCTTCAGGAAGAACAATCAAATTTCGTCCAATAAATACTAAATACTTATCTTTCAGGAAGGAAAAGTGACAGATCTCGTACCAATCGACTACCAGTTCCTGTATTATGGATGCCCAATCTTAGACTTTCTCTACTTCATGTACGTCAGCACAGACCGGCAATTCAGGAGAGACCACTTGGAAGACTTGAAGAGTTACTACCACGAAAGCTTGGAGACATATTTGGGATATTTCAATATTGACGTCAACTCAGTGTACTCGCGGAAGGAGTTCGAAATTGAGTTCTCAGAAAAACTTGATTTTGGTTTAATGTCTGCCATTATAGTGCTCCCTCTTATATTGACGAATGATAACAACGGCATTGATGTATCAAACCCGGCGAAAGTTGGAGTGAAATTCCATGTGACATTCAAAGATAGGATAACGGGTGTTCTTGATGAGTTTATAGAATATGGTTTGTTGTAGCTGAACATTGTGTGCATATTTGACGAGCCCGCTGGTCTACTGGTTAGTATACCTGACTGCTACGCTAGAGGTCGCGGGTTCGATTCCCGTCAGGGCAAACATTTATGTGACAAATATGTTTGCCTTGCGTTTGGGTGGTTTGGTATGTATTATAAGTATGTATTTACAAAAAAAAAAGTATATAAGTATTATATCAGCTACTGGTTCCCATAATACAAGCTTTGCTTAGTTTGAGGCCAGATGGCGCTGTGTGATAATGTCCAAGCATTATTATTATTATTATATATAGCCTTAGTCATTTTAGATGATACCTCAGACGAAAATTTAATTTAGCATGCTTAAGAGAATTCTATGATCAAAATGGTACGCTTGGCAGCCCCGGTCTCCTTAAATTACCTTACATACTCATATTAGAAGTACAAATAGGCTACGGTAACCGCTTACCATCAGGCGGGCCGTAAGCTTGTTTGCCAACTTAGTGGCATAAAAAAAACTGCTTTGTTTGTTCGTGGTAATCTCTGAAACTATTGAACCTTTTTTAAAACATAGTATGTCATATTGGTATAGAGGCAAAGTTTTGGGGAACAGCTTGTCTTGACTATATCTATGACTGATGCCCTACGGTCTACTCTGTATTGTTATTGAGTATTTTATCATTAAGTATACCGTTTTGTGTATTCGATTTAGTATTTAGACACCAAATAAGTAGTACGTGAAAAATAGGTGTTGTAACACCTCTGCCTACCTCTTCGGGGTCCCTTGTGGGAAGGCGTAAGATATATGATTGTTATTGTAGCATTAAGACCATGTTTTCTTGAAATATTGTTAGATGAGATAGTATGCGTAGTGTTCTTGGTATTTTAATAAAATATATGTTGTTTTATGTGTTATTAATATTTAATTAATTTAACATTGAAACCAAGCCAAGTCCGTTACACACAAATCTGACACTCGCGTGCCGGGAGCGCGCTTACTTCAATCAGACAAGACAGATTGAAGTAAGTCCATTCTATTTAAAAGATTTTGAATGCACATACTGATGAGCTTCTTTGGTAACATGTTTTTAAAAGACATACGTAGCTAAAATCTTTTACTAAATACTATTTTTATAAAATACAAAAAAATTAAAAAAACCGGATTTTTTTTAGTAAATTCGCTTAAAACAATTTTTTACTACATATTTACGGTTTTCATATATTTCCTTTACTTGTGGTGTAAGACACTGCTTATGCCAAATTTCATGGTTCTAGGTCAACGGAAAGCACCCAATAGGTTTTGATTCCCTTGTGAAATCGCAAAATATGCGAAAACTTGCGACGTGAACGTTCATATCTTTTCTTCACGTAGACTTACAGGTTTGATTATTTTACAGCCGAAAGAGACTATAGACTCCGGTATTTCATATTAATTTCAATTTGATGACTCCACGCATTCTTGAGATAAAAAATCTTGACAGACAGACAGACGGACTACAAAGTGATCCTATAAGGTTCCTTTTTTTCTTTTAAGGAACGGAACCCTAAAAACGAGCAAACGCACGAATACCAAATCATTATTACGTTCACAAGTATTTCATAAAAATATACTTAGTACGTAATATATACTTGTGTGGAGTAACAAAGCAAATTACCCACATATGGACATTGAGATAAATACGGTTCTCATGTTTAATAACTCTACTGTCATTTTCTGCCGTCCCGAGGGTAATATTAGCTTCACTTTGAAGAATGGAGACATTGTAAAACATAATTTGAGTATATATATACATGTTATGTACATGCGGACAAAGGAGGTACAGACAGAGACGATGTTGTGATTGTAAAGATGAAAAATGTACCATCTGCGAGTTGGACTCCGAGGGATCCGTACTACAAACAAACCAGTTTAATTGTCAAACTCATCTTTGCGCTTCGATCCCTAGTCACGGCTATTGTACCAACCGCAAGTAATAAGTTTGTAATAGTAAATAAGCTCTTTTAGCGAATATAACAATACAAACCTTGTGAGCATTTCAAAAAACTGTATCTGAAAAAAAATATTAAAAAAAACAAAAAAAAAAGTTTCTAGTAGAGGAGCCCACTTTTTGACACTTTAATTAATTGTTTTTATAGCGGCAACAGAAATACAAATTCCGTGAAAATTTCAACTGTCTACCTATTACGGATCATGAGAAACAGCCCGCTGACTGACGGACGGACGAACAGCGAAATCTTAGTAAATAGGGTTCCGTTGGTTATCCTCCGGGTACGAAACCCTAAAAAGGGCTACATTGGCTTGAAGTAATATAACGAATGAATACCTTTTTTTTTATACCAGTAAGGTGGCAAACAAGCATACGGCCCGCCTGATGGTAAGCGGTTACCGCAGCCTATGGACGCTTGCAACACCAGGGGTATCACTCGCGCGTTGCCGACCCTCAAATTATGTTTATTAAATATTTTATCATATGCATTCTTACCGCAGTATAAACTCGGTGGATGGGAGCAAATAACGCTCCAGGCTTGCTCACCGAATAAGCACTTGGCATTCGTATATTTATTTATTATACATTTAAAATAATAATAATAGCATATTTGGCTTGAAGCAATGCACTTTGGTACTAGGTAAAATGATATAGTATCTATTTTAATGTAATTTTTTACCGAAACAACGTCCGCGCGGACTAAGAAAAAAAACGTTGTATTAAATCCCGTGGGATCTCTTTATTTCCCCGGGATGAAAATTACCTTATTCTTAAATCCAGTTCATGATCTATATGTGTACCAATTTTGAGTAGAATATGTTTATCCGTTTGTGTGTGATTGAGTAACAAACGTGTATAGGTATTTGCATTCATTTTACCTTGTACGATAAAATTATTATTATCCTTACTTTTTCTTATGTGACATATTATAACGCCAAGTCCCTTAAAGGGTACAGAGTATATATAGACCGCCATTTCACTCTTAAACTTGACATAACAATCAATCTTTTAGCACTTTAGAAATTATAACAAATAAATTTAAATAATCTAAACGAAAAATTACTTATTTTTATTCTGATTTCATATTATTAATTTACCGGACAAAAAACAAATTAAAAGAAAATAAGAAAGTCCTCGTATATTTGAAAGCACTACAATGTAACAGTCACTATTGTAAAGCCACAACAAAGAGTTGAAATAGCTCCTTTGCATGTGAAAATAGCATGCAAAATACTCATCAGAAAATAATATTTCTTGCTAAGTTTTTATTTCATTTCTATTGTACGTTCTATTGCCTAGTTGTTCCAGTGTAATCTTTGAAAATTGTATCACCTTTTACAGTTGAAAAGACTTATGAAACAAATCACTATAAGTAGGTACTAACCAATATTATAAGTTAACTAGACGAGACCGCTGGTCTAGCGGTTAGTACACCTGACTGCTACGCTAGAGGTCGCGGGTTCGATTCCCGCCGGGGCAAACATTTATGTGACAGATATGTTTGTCTTGCGTCTGGGCGTTTGGTATATATTATAAGTATGTATTTACGAAAAAAAAAAGTATATAAGTATTATATCGGCTACTGGTTCCCATAGTACAAGCTTTGCTTAGTTTGGGACCAGATGGCGCTGTGTGATAATGTCCGAGCATTATTTAATATTTATTTATTAACTACTCAACTGATCATCGTGAAATTATGCACCCTTTTTTTTGTTTGTATTGAATAGGCTCCGAAAGTACAGGACCGATTTAAAAAAATATTTTGCCGTTAGAAAGCTCTACATTATCACTGAGTAACATATATTGTCTGAGTAATATATATATTCATACGCGGGCGAAGTCGCGGGGAAAACAGCTAGTATAATATAAGTATAAATAGTATAAACACTTGAAGACTTAAAAAAAAATAGCTTATACATAGTGAGCCTGTTCCCAATCAAGGTAACATCGAATATGGAGCAAACTAATCGCCCACTAAAGTTAGAGGGTTCGTGGCGTCAAAGGCTATTGCCAACAAAGAGATCGGTACCACGGCCAGCCATAAACTAACCGAGTAATCATTATGTAATTTCCCTGCCCTTCAAATGTACCTCCATACAACACTATTGAGATAAAATACTTGTATTTTGTATGTAATTAATTAAGTTTAAATCAACAGGAGCGAATTAAACATTCTTTCAGTAGTAAAATGCTAAATCACTGAGAAATAAAGGCTATATTATAATAATAATATTTTACATTGCAGTGCAAGCAAAGCCGCGGTGAAATAGCTAGTAAGTCTATGATCGAATGATATGTGAAAACCCACGGGATATTCCAATTCGCCCTACCTCTTTTTAAAATCTTCCTTATGAATCACTTCTTACATTAGTGAACCATATAAAAAACCGTTCAGTTGCCCCAGCAAGAATAACGTGCGACTACGTTCATATCGCTGTTGCGAAAAGTCGGACTAAAAATTTGTATGAAAATTTTGTTATTTTTAGAGTTACGTTTTCGAATACGTAGACGAAAGTTATTTTTGCTGCCGGTACAGATGTCTCAAAATCAAAAATCATTTATTCAGGCCCTAATAAGGCACTTATGAAAAAAAACGCAACTGTATACTATAGTCTATGGTATAGTAGTCTAACTCGCAGGTGGCAGTGGTACACAACGCCCTTGGTTTTATCGACCCGGAGCTATACGATTTTTACTACTTCACTACACTTCCCGCGACTTCACTTGCGTATACTCAGAATAACGATAAAATAAAGCCTACGTTTCTCAAGGATGATGTAGATTTTGTGCACTGAAAGATTTTTGAAATTGGTGCTCTAGTTTTATAAATTACCTCAAACATACAATAAAAAAAAAATTGGGTCTTGGGATAATAGCAAAAAATATGTATATTTGTACCATCGACATCTATTCACATATAATTGCGTCAAAAACTTGTTCGTATAGATTGTACATAATAATGGGGCAGACAATATTCTTTAATCTGTGGTATCGTCGTATCGTAGCTCTACGGTGCTACGAGCGCAGCTATATTTGAATAAGGGTCAATAGAAAGGGATAATTCGTTTTACATTATTATATTAATAACTATCTGCGCCTCATGGTTTTACACGAGCAAAAATACATCTTTTATTCCAAAAAGAAACAAATACATCGGGAGGTTTTGTTTGGCGAGAATTAGGCGGAGCGCTTGAGATTTTTTCCAGTGTCTCTTAAATTGTGTTAAAGTGATATTTAATGTGTATTTTTGGTGTCGATATGTGCAGTAAAGTTTCATTTAGTGACTGATTTATAGGAGCATTGGAAATAATGCTATAATATCTCTTTTGGGTTAAGTCACTTAAGTTGTGATTTATCATTTTGGTCACTAGGTTACCTCTGACCTAAAGGCGTGTTACGATCTGCTACTGCCGTGGATTGTCTCCAGAAACTCCGATGGGCATTAGAATGCATGACACTAGGCATTTTAATGGAACAAACACACAACAAATAAGAAAATCGAAATTCTCAAACTCTCGACACTGGCCAAAATAGTCCCTAAAGAGGATTGATTGCCATAGTTAGGACGAGGAAGAAGAGGGAATACATCCACTCTTCTGACACAATTTTGTGTGTGTGCACAAGCATACAGCCCACCTGACGGTAAGCAGTTAAGCTATAATAAAGTGTAAGCTATATTACAGACAGAGCACTGAGTTTCTTGCCGGTTCTTCTCAGGTGGCTTTTTTTTTCGAACCGGCGGTAATTTAGACCTTCCTAAGTGCCTTATTAGGGCCTAAACTCAATAAATATATATATATATATTTTTTTTATTTGTATAGATTATTACGTAACACGATTGACAGACGATCGATTCCATTTATTACTCCACTGTATTTCCACATGATTTATCTCTACGCTACAACTGAATTTTGGTTACACTCCCTAGCGATTGTCTAATTGTGGTCTGTGGTTTTCAGTAGAGATGGAGTCTATATAATATTTACTCATGAACATGCTAATTAGTGGCCGTCAATATTGTTGGCACACGACATGGTACCCACATTAGTGGTATGGAATACTGCCTAATGGTTCATAGTAGAGATATCACTATTGGCTGATTTTATTTATTCGGTAAACGTTAATTATCAATTACGTTTAACTAAATTTCAAATAAAAATAAAAATATCGATATTTTTAACGGTTGAAAATATTAATTAATATTTTTATTATGGATTTGATATAAATGAAGATGATGTATTTATACTAGTTCGTTGAAGTTGATATAAATATTGATATGATATTTTTATAAGAAAGTCGTTAATTTTATTTATTGTTTATTAATTATTTTAAATTATTAATTTAATAGTCAATTAATATATTCGACATCTCTAGTTCACAGCACAGCGTGATCATTATGTTACTCTGGGATTGGAATGCGTCCGAAGAAAGGTAATCATTTCACTACAGCTACATTTTGGGACCAAAATCACTATGAGTAGGTATGTAATAAACACATTCAAATATATTCTTATATGTTGTTCATTAATAGACGATAGGTAAATATTGAATAGTTTGTGCATTGCAAGTTCTGAATATTTTCTCGTTTAATCCTTTTAAGAGCGTGATTTATCAGTATTAGAGTTCTAGTTTTGTATTTTATGGAACCCTATTACTAAGACTCCGCTGTCCGTCCGTCCGTCCGTCCGTCTATCAGCGGGCTATATCTCATACCTAGTTTGTTTTAGTACGTAGCGCTCGGTCATCGGTGTGCGAATCCAACTCGCACTTGGCCAATTTTTATGACTTTACTAAATACTGGATATACGGTGTTGAAACACATAAGGCTTACACTGTCACTAGCAACATGCCTTTTTTTGTTGTCGAGGGGGAAACCTTCAAAAGGTACCCGCTGCAGACGGGGTATGCGAGATTTTGACTCACTAAAACCCCCCGGTGGCCATCCTCCGTGCATGTAGGAGGGCTCCGGGATCTCCAGTGGAACGCACCGGTGCCCTCTTGCACTTTGCCTGAGCACGTCCCGGGGGCAGCCATGTCGCCGCCCCTCGCGTGCTCTTGACAGCACTTGCCACGTCGTGCTGCCACCTGCCCCGGGCCCGCTTGAAGGGGCAGTCAGCGCACCCACTCTGGTTGCCCACGGGCCCGTCAGCCCACTTTTAGTCGCCTTTTACGACAGGCAGGGGACAACCATGCCCCCCACTACGTCAGCTGGTTGGTCAACCAATTGATCCTACTACCGTACCTATGGAGTTTGATTCCTAGGCAGATATATGCAGGCGGCTATTGGGAAAACCTACGGGAGATCACAATTCTTTATCTCATGGTGTGATTAATCACTGTACTTAAGCTTAGAAAAACTCATTGATACAGGCGAGGTTTGAACCTTGGCCCATCAGATGTCACAAAAAATTTGTTTCAGAATTTCATTAAGGTTTTATTCTGAGTCGCCGTACAGAATATACATCAGGCCTTAAGGAATAAAACATAGCGCTTTTTATTTAAATGGTTGATGTTTGAAATAAGACGATTCAAAAAATTCGTCAGAAGTTTTGAATACGGGAAGATCTTAAAAATTCTTTTGTGTTCAAAAATTTATGGATGAAAATTTCAACAACTCTTTCGTTTTGTAAGGATTCATATTTTTAAGGATAAAATTCAGTGTTTTGTTAATACGAGTTCCTCGTTAGGCTGATGGTAAGCGTCACGTCATGAAACAGATGCAGTTCCACCCAGCAGCTTTAATAGTAAAGTCCCGCGTGGCTTCACTGCGCTCGTTATCTCGACACCTTAGTTCATAAGTCTTCTTTACCCAGTAATGGTGCCAATTCTGTTGTTCAAAATTACTAAACTTAACTAATTTGACAGGTCTAAAAATATTGCCGTCCTTATTTAACCCCGTACATGAGAAAGGGATAGCAAGACTTTTAGACCTGTCTAATTAGTTAAGTTTAGTATTTTGAACAACAGAATCGACACCAATGTCGCTAATTTGATAGCGGTACTACTGAGGAACACAGTAGTACAGTGACCGGAGCCAGTAATGTTTACACACGTTTTGGCGGCAGATTACATGACTGCGATGCTACCGACCTCTTGCAAAAACAGAACATGCACTAATTATTCGGATTTTTTAACTTAATTATCGACTCAAGTACAGATATTAATTTTGTTCACAAAGTCATTACATTTCTTTTGCCTAGGTGTATTCCACCTATAGGTTCAATGTTTAACGAACCTCATTAGGTTCACCTTCTATACAATGAAAACCCGAAGAAATTAACATTTGCGTGTACAATTCACACCATTGCCTCTCTCACTTCCGCAGCCATCCAGCGTATTATTTTAATTACATATTTACCGAAATGCCATAAAAGGCCCTTGTATTTCGTAGCCTTTGTTCCTTGCATACAAAACAACACATTAATCTTATTAATTTAAATAAGTTTTAGCTTTAAATGTATGTTTAATGATTTCTATAATGAAGATGGAATTATGGAAGGTTTTAGTAGCCACAAATAAATAGGAGGACGCGAGAGATATTAGCCATAGCCGCCCATTTTTGTCGCGGGATCTTGTCTGGGACCTCCACCTTACAGAAGATCGCAGCCAAATAACACTTATCTAATGTATGTATGGAGCTGTGACTTCTCTTTGAAAATTGTTCTGAGTAAGGGTTCATATTGTAGACGACGGGGTTTTGTGCAAAATAAATAGGTATATAAAACGGGAACACGAAAAAACGATGTTTATCGCGAAAATTGTCAAGAAATGGTAATTTGAAAACGGAACGTCATAAAATTAAAAATTAAAACGTCCAAGCGCATGACAATGAGGCGGAATAAGCTTCCTCTTCGAACCTCCTTCACGCGCTTCAACACATACACTACCAGCACAGTCTTTTCAACTTTTTTTATTAGGATCAAATTATATTGATACCCCTGGTGTTACAAGCGTCTCTAAATTATGGTAACGTCAGGTTGGCCGTTAACAAATGTGCCGAAACGGTATACAAATAATCACACCATGGAATACAAGAATAACATTCGGATTTTTTTAAATCACTAATGTGACACACAAGGTTACGGCCCATCTGATCGTAAGCAGTCACCGTAGCCTACAACCGCAAGCAATACCAGGGGTATCACTAACGAGTTGCCAACCCTGTTGTTGATGAGGACTCACAATGCTAGTAGCATTACTAGCTCAGCGTATCCTCGTGGGACACTGGCAACCTTAGTCACAGCAGAAACACAATACTACATCAAAGTAGTGTTATTTGACAGCGGTCTTCTGTAAGGTGGAGGTACAGTCCCCAGTCGGCCCGGGTCCTATTGTTTGTTTCGGAGACCGGGTCCTAATTATTTTGCAAGAAAAAGCTCATCTTATGAACAATAATTTGCTGAGATGCTGTTTCGGCACTTAAAAGTAATATTCAAATGAGATTAACCATTATAAGGGGAGGATAAACATTAGTACCTATATAGGGTGGCCGGAAAACATTCCCGCTGCCATAATGGGCTGCGCAAAAAGTTAATGGAAGCCTTTCAACAGCACCATGTATTCGGGCGGTGACGCGGCAATCCGCGGCATGCTTTGACTGGCAACATTTGGCCATTTACATTTAATGGTGTTGCTGCTATAAAAAACATACTCTAGCTTGTTACACTAGCTAAGCTTGGCCTGTGCTATCATCTATAATATAAAAATGAATCGCTGAATGTGTTGCTAAGCGCAAACTCGAGAGCAGCTGAACCGATTTTACTAATTATTATCTTAGAATACTCCTTGAAGTACGAGGACGGTTATTACGGAGAGAATTAAATTTAAAAAAAAGAGAAGACAATTTAAAAAAAAATCCTGAAATTGTCTAAAAACAGATATACAAAATATTTGATAAACGTCTACCCGTGCGAAGCCGGGGCGGGCCGATAGTGTTTGATGTACATTATTATTAGAAAAATATATAAAATCAATAATAAAGTATATAAACATAGTTTTATATTACAATATTTCAAGTGAAACCATCGACTATTTTCCGAGTTGAGATATACAAATCTTTGCTTAAGACCGGAGCTATGCCGGTAGCATGAACTTTCTCGACAACGTTTTCGTATCGCCTTTGACTATTTTTGTATTGAAAAATGAACAGCGCTGCGGCGGTGAAGAGTGTAACTAAAAATTAGTATGTCAACTTTGATATTTCGCGAGTTACGTTTTCGAATACGTTGTCGACAATGTTCCTGCTACCGGCACTGGTCGATTATTTGTTCATACTGGCGGTATCCTTAATGTAGTTAATGTTTGAGATTCTCAACAATAAGGTTGGCAACGCACGTGTGATATCCCTGGTATTGCAAGGGTCTATAGGCTACGGTGACTTCATACTTTACACCTTTGTAGTGGTGTCTTTTACCACCACTAAAGTGGCAAACAAGCATACGGCCCGGCTGATAGTTAACGGTTACCGTAGCCATCACTCGTGCGTTGCCGACCCTAAAAGAAGTGTCTTTGAGAGACTCCACGAGAATGTTAATAAAATATTAAGCACAGTGCGAGATGGATTTGCACACCGCGGGCTCCGTACTAAATACAAACTAGGTTAAAAAAAAACTTTACTTTGTATTTCGATCCCTACACACGGATATTGCACCAACCGCAAATAAAAAGTTCGGAATAGTAAATTCGCTTCCTCAAAAAAATATATAAATACTAACTCTATGAGCATTTCACGCGGCTACTTATTTTCTTTTTTATATACAATGTTCTGTAAAAATTTCAACTGTCTACCTATAACGGATCATGAGATTATAGCCTACTGACAGACGGACGGACGGACAGACAGCGAAGTCATAGTAATAGGGTTCCGTTGTTTATCCTTCGGATACGGAACCCAACAAAATATCAATTTGTAAAATATGTTTCCTTTGCAAAATACCTAGTTAAAGACATTATTTGAAAAAACAAGTTCCTTGATTACGGTACGATGTTCGGTAATTTAAAAAATACGTCTTTAAAAATTTATTTTGACCTAATATTATTCGCTACATTGTGGTTTGTGGTACCTACCTATAAAAAATTACATAGCAAGGAAGCTGTATAGTATTCAAACTCAATCTCAAACGTACATTACACTGTATAACATTACATTTCTGACCTTAGGAAGGCTGTTAAATATTATTAAGTAGATGCCTAAAAGATTCTATTCAATCAAACTAGATCAATCCCTATTAAAAAGTATGCTAGAATCGAGCAATTAGTAAATCGTCTCATTTAATTTTGAATATTATGACTTACCTGTAATTATGAAGCGTGAAGCAAAAGTATTTTTACCGATGCGGTCACAACACGGGCACTATGCAACTTAAACTTTCATGTACAACACTAGTGTAAATCTGCGGTGCTTTATCTCGCGTGAGTTCTTACACCCTCCCCAGTGCAGCGACAATTTATTCCGGGTACTACATTTTCTTCGTTATATTTTTTATTTTTCAGACAGAGCACGGATAGGACTACGCGTCCTGTCGTGCGGTCCGTGGCTGTCAAACTGAAGTAAGGGTAGAAAAGCCGTACGCTCCTTTACTACGGGCCATAGATTAAAAAACAAAGATACACATCCAAACACAAATGGAAAAAAGGAAAATTTAAATTAAGATTTTGTGATATTTTAATTTGGAACACGGACGATATGGTTTTATTTCATTGTAAAGAAAAATTAAAAATGTTTTTTATGCAAGCCATAATAAACCATATATCGAACTTTACAAAATTCATATTAGAGTATATCTTACACTATTGCAGTCATGTGGCCAGTTACACCGCCAGTGAACATCAAGAGCGATGACTGAAAACTTTAATGGGGTGTGATTAAATAAAGTACCTGCCGCACTCGGTAATTAAAAACACAAACATACAAAAATGTAGAATTAAATTAAACTAAAATACACAAAACTTAAATACCTACAGGTAATATAAATGTCCCAAGCCTTTGCTTGTAGAAGGTTAAGTATTGTAAGGCCTGAATCTCCATCGGATAGAATAAATAAATTTGAAAAATACCAAAATAAAATCTAATTTGAATCTATAAGCAATTCGATGGAATTGCCATATTGTTTTTAAGCACAAAAATATTGTAATCGAAGACGAACAGTCGTAAATAAATAAATATTTGAAATAATTTAACCACAGTCCCTAAATAAAAAAACTTTACAAAGAAGTATGTAAACCACACAAGAAAAAGGCTTTGTTTGAATGATAAGTATCAAATTAAGATAGAATTAATGTATCTATAAATAGGTAGTTTAAGTTCTATAATAAGCCCTTGCAATTAGACACTGTGGCAGAGTATGCATTTATCTTTCACTAGCTACCCAACCCGGCTTCGCACGGCCAGCGTTCAAAACGTACCGAACACAAATGAATTAAACATATAAACCATCCACTTAAATCACACTCTATCTATTTAAAAAATCGCATTAAACTACGTTGCGTAGTTTTAAAGATCAAGCATACATTGAGACAGACAGACAACGGGAAGTGACTTTGTTTTATACTATGTAGTGATGTCATTAAGAACCTCTATGAATGTTACTTGTCGTAGGCATTAAATGTCATGTCTCATGTTTATTCTTTGCCAGCCGCCAGGGCAGAGCGAGAGGGTAGATAGACAGAGCCTCCGTGGGAAAAGTCGGCACATATTGACGAATGTGGTCTGTTTCACCAACTTTTCTTTCTGTTCAAATAAAATATGAGGCCGGTCCGCTGTCGATTTATTTACCGATTACGTGTTCTATCGATACCCCACAAAGGGTTAACGTAATACTTTTATATAGACGAGTGGTCGCCTAGTGATCGTATTTCGATGCATAATTATATAAAATAGGACTTCAATTTTGACAATCAAGGGAAAATGTTGTCTTGATCTTGTCTTGATATTGTTTAATTTATTATGTGAGATACAGTGGTTTTATTTTATTATATAGGCAACGTGTAATGTGATAAATATTCCACGACGTGTTCAACAAAAGTAACTCTTCTCTCTTTCTCTTTAAAATCTTTAAAAGTGCCAGGACATCATCCATTCTTTGATTATATACTTGTATATATTTTTTGCCCGTTCATTGCCCGTGAACACTACATAAGCACACAATTACATAATTACAATTGTGCCGACAAAATTAATTTGGGTAGGTGGTAGATTGCAAGCCGTCATTATTTCCTCGTTTCCCGCATATATGCACTCCAACGGCCGATTCCTGTGCCCGGCGGGACTGAGGGGTACAAAGTTTTTGTATCACGTATGATTCTTATTGCCTATTATCTGCCTACCCAGAAACTTGGCGTGATGTATATTAGCATGTATGGAATGACACGCTCAATAACTTTTTCAAACTCGCGATAAGTAAGGTTTTAGAGCTCCTTGCGGATATGCTGCTAGCGCAGTGGGTTTCCTCAACATTAACGTTTGCAACGCGTTTCTCGTATCTCACGTATAGCAAGCGTCTATACGCTACGGTAATCGCTTACCATCAGGCGCGCCGTACATGTACATGCCACCTTAGTATTAAGAAACAATTTTAATTTTCAGTTTCATGGTCCAAAGCGTTCACAGATTCATAGCAAAATCCTTCACTGTAAATTAATGATGATGAGGTAATAACATTTTAATGTGATTTATGCGATAAGCGCTTCGTAAAACCACTATTCACTACAAGTATATATAGGTTTTAAGCAAGCTATGATTAAAAAGTGCAATATATTCGTTCACAATGATTCTTAAGATAATCCGTGAGTATTGATTATTTATCTTCCGAGTTCTCTTTCAAACGTGGCAAACAAGCATACGACCCGCCTGATGGTAAGCGGTTACCGCAGCCTATGGACGCTTGCAACACCAGGGGTTCGCTCGCGCGTTGCCGACCCTTCAGAAATCTCTTCACACCCTTCTTGAAGAACCCCATGCTGTACTCCTTTGGGAAAACCTTGGCGGGGAGTTCATTTCACAATTTGATTGCCCTCGGGAGGAAACTCCTTTTAAACCGCACAGTGCGAGACTACATCTATTCCAATTTAAGAGGATTGATTATCCTTGAATTGATAAGGTAGAAATTTAAATACCGTTTCAATACCTCTTCTACAGTAGATTTTTTACATTGTCAGAAACAATATTCCTCATATCCTCACAAACGCTAGACTTGAACGAGGCAAAGTCAGCAAACACAAATGCAAAAGACAGTGGGTACATGTTTAAAGATTACATAAAGAAATTCAGCCCCTCAGCTATATGGGAGCAGATTGACAAGAGAAGGAATTTGAACGGAGAGATGATAAGTACAGAACAAGAGACTGAGGAGATTCTTAATGGGATAGATTGGACTGAGGAGTTGTTACGTTTGAAAATTCTGCCCGGCAACATATCTGAGCCATCCCCGGCTGACTACCGACGTTACAGGCCTTTGCCCCTAAACACCACGAAGAGAGATCCTTGGAATTATCGGTTCCGATTATACGAACTTATGAAACAAGTCATCTTTGACGTCAGAAACAAAATGATACCGATGGCAGACAAACGAAAGAAGTACAGGAAAAGTCCCCTGTATAAAATGGGTTTCATAACGGCCAAGGCAGATAGAGCATCAAAATTGTTCACTAAAGTGGCATACAGGAGTTTCAAGATATGCAACTATAAGAGGTTTGAAAGGATACGTAACTTAGGTGTTGTGAAGTCTGTCATGATAACGGAACGGCTGCTCAATCTCTGGTTCGATGTGGACCTCCTCGCAGATACCATCGAGAGGAATGATATTAATTGTAAGAAAATTCTTGGAAGATATAGTAAAGACAGAAAAAAACTGTGGAAGTGGGAGAACTAGAAGAGGAATCTCCGATATTTTTTGGATTTTTTATTGTCGAAAGTGAATTACATTGCAGGTGCTGACGATTTATGAATTTTACTTAAGCGTAGAGGATATGTACCTACCATAGTTTCAAGTATATGATTCTCGACTACATTATAAAGAATCGCATGGAAAACACAGTGTTTTTTTTTAAATTAGCTTGCGAGATAAATATATATAGAATGAAGGCTGTTATAATTGTATTCGTTTTCGTAAATAACATTTTAATCATAAAAATTATATCCTATATCTATATCTTCACACCCTCACTCAAGAAAAAAAGGTGTGTTAACGTGGCAGAACTATAATCACACTAAAGTATTCTAACTTTACTGTGGCGTGGCGCTGCTATAGATTATTATTTCAGGGACAGTGGCCGAGTCAGAATACTGTGTAGATGACTGTACCGTCACCTCAGATCAAATAAAAAGGTATTTGGAGCTTAGAGAACAGCGAAGTGTCGCCATTCAAACTACGCCTTGCAGTGAATATATACACAATTACACGCACACACCTACAACGAATACAATGAAACAATGACTTACCAACGCAATACATGTTTAAAAAAAGGGCGTCACTTCGTAGTTTGCAACTTTCCACCTTCCATTTTTATTTGATCTGAGACTCTGACTGTAGCTATATTAGAGTTCATTTTCACTTGCCGGATAGGATTGCTGGTGGGAAAGAATGAATGTGATGACTAACCTGATCTCCTACTGGTACAGCACTCGACAAGCTACGATCACCTCAGCTCGGGCTCGTGTGTCCAAGTAGGTAGGTCCAGCATTGCAGCGCTTCTTCACGGCTTCTTCAGGCGTAGGTATCACAACGCGGTCTTTGATATTTGCGGTAAAAGTGGACTGTATTTATGCGGCGCGGTAGAAGCGGTAGAAGTGGTAATTTAGACCTTCATAAGTGCCTTATTAGGGCCTAAACTGAATAAATGATTTTTGGTTTTGATTTAAGCTGCTAATAGCTGGTTAGCCCAAAGGATGGACAACCAGGAATAGTTCGAGCTCAGAGCGAGTAGCGGTAACCGCGAGCGACAAGGGTCAACGCAGACTACTTGTAATTATACGTACAAGTATTTTGTCTCGTGCATCGCAGCGGAGTTTTTTTTTTTTATACCACTAAGGTGGCACACAAGCATACAGCCCACTTGATGGTAAGCAGTCACCGTAGCCTATAGCCGCTAGCAATACCAGGGGTATCACTACGGGGTGCCAACCATGTTGCTGATGAGGACTCACTGTGCTAGCAGCAATACTACTAGCCCAGCATATCCTCGTGGAGCACTGGCAACCTTACTTACCGCAGAAACACAACACTACATCAAGTAGTGTTATTTCACTGCAGTCTTCTGTAAGGCGGAGGTACAGTCCCCAGTCGGGCAGCTCCAATTTAAATGGGATAACCCACGGGAAATCCCAAATCACCCTACCTCTCTTTTTAAAAGCACATGGTGTGATTAATCACTGTACTTAAGCTTAGAAAAACTCATTGGTACAGGCCGGGACTCGAACCTGGGCCCATCAGATGACAGGCCGGTTGCTCCAACCACAAGGCCACCACGGCTTTTAATTAGGTGACAGAGACAGTCACCAAATATTAACGAATATGAGGGTAGGAAAATAAACTGTGCCACTTCAATAAGTTCAACTCTTGACAGATACGTTACGTACTACTAGCGCCACCTAGCGTTGCTTGTAAAAAATATTTTGATCTTTGTATATGGTTCTGTATAAGGAAGGACTGACCACAGTTTCTTCACCGGGACTTCTAAGGTGGCTTCTTTTTCCGAACCTGTGGTAATTTAGAGTTAGAACTTCATAAGTGCTTTATGCCTAAACTGAATAAATTATTTGATTTTGATTTTTTGAAGGTAGCCCCTGTTGTTTTAGTCTAGGCCCTGCTATCTTATGGTCGAATTCAGACACGCCTGTCAAATCTGATGCCACAATAATTTTGAGTGGCCTCCCTCCGATTATACATGCTACATTGTATTGTGACGGCGCTTCAAACAGTTACTAAAATTCATATAGGTTAATGTAAATAAAATAATTTATGTAATAAAGTATGTATTTAATAATGAAAGGTACAACACTAGACAACAAAAAAACATCTGAAAACAGAAACAGTAACGAGTAGCCTCTACTTAACTACTTTTTGGAAACGTAACTCTCACAATGACAAAATATTTATACCAATTTTAGTTCCACTTTTCACCGCCGTGGCGCTGTTCTCTCTACTATACAAAAACAGTTCGAAAGCGATACGACTATGCTGTCTAAGGCAATTCCATAGTCTTCCAGCTAAGGCTAGAGGATTCAATTGATAAAATTGTTTATACCTACTAAAATATTTTGCATTTAAATTGTGTGGAAAAATGCTACATAATTTACAATAGGAAGAATATAAACATTTTATTGCACAAACATACAAAAGTGAAAGTTTTTATAAAATATTTATTTTCTTTTTTTTAAGTATCTGTTATAAACATTCACTACAGTGCCGGTAGCAGGAACATTGTCGACAACGGATTCGAAAACGTAACTCGCGAAATGTCAAAATTTACATAAAAATTTTAGTTCCACTTTTCACCGCCGCAGCGCTGTTCATTTTCCAATACAAAAATAGTCGAAGGCGATACGAAAACGTTGTGGACAATGTTCCTGCTACCGGTACGGGCCTATCCTATTCAGGGAAGTTAGACTATACAAATAACAAATCCTTATTTGTTACATTATAATATTATGTAGTAGATTCCGGTTTTAAGATAAATGGAAGCATTTCTCTTTTCTGAAAATGGAAGCTATCTTTCGGCCAAATTCCATCGAGGTCGGGCCAGCATTGTAGCTTCACTTATGCATAATATATGCTTATCAATAGACATTATAAAAATGAATATGCAGACAGTATAAAATTTATATTCGATTTTCTGCTGCACTAAACAGTTTTGTTTTTATATAATGAGTATTTATTTCATTACGATAGACTCAAACTTTCGTTATATTTTCGTTAGTTTCGATTGAACATGTAATAAATTATTCCCTACATCTAAACACACCTATTTAATTGCATTTAGATATACTGATTTAAATTGATGATGTCATCATGTTTTTTTTTATAATAAATTCAAAGTTCCATAATTATCCATTTTACAAAATGTCAAAGTTACTTCACTATAACAACGGTAATTTATGACAAACATGATTTTTAAAATTCCCATTACAATTTGTAAAGTGAAATTATTTTATGATAATAAAAAGAGTGAATTTACTTTTTTATACAAAGATCTCGCCAAACATGATTTAAATTAAATTCATCAATAAAAATCCCTTCTTTAAAATATTGTTCTTTAAAATAATATCATTAATTCAGACAATTGACAGCATTTTCACAATTATAATATTTTTTTTCTGTTGACACGATGTTAAAACTATGGTCACTAAAACTAATCAAATACTTACTACATACATATTTACAAGCTGGAAATATCTCTTAATTTTCTATAACAATAAAATTAAACTCGTGTATTTGTAACCGATGTATTCTATACTAAAAAAATAAATCGATTTTCACAGTCAACAATATTGATAAAAAATGTCAAAATATTTTTTATGGAAGTTTGTAATGAATAGGAACAATTCTAAAACTAAAAATGAAATTACGAAAAAAATAACGTTTCATATGATATATTATCCTATACACAGATTATCCTAATTAGTATAAATTATGCCGTCGCTATATTGAAGCGTCAATATTATTATAAAAAAAAGACTGATAAACACTGATTTTATTTCCCCACTCTTCTTTAGTATGATAGTACCTACACCTGGTATGGTGCATCACTAGTGTTATTTACAAGGCCTTCTCACACTGTGTTTTATATTTCACGCTTCTCAGTAAAGTGAAATGGAAACTTTTTTTTTCAATATATATTACCAACAGTCTTGCAAAAAAGAGTATATAATAATAGGGGCTGTACTGTGTCGTTCGTATGTCAGCCCGCCGCAGCTCGTATAGAGCATCAACCGTCTTGATTGGTTTGTTTACAGTACACGTCATAACATGGATTACATTTTGTGAAGGTTGCCAGTAGACAGGAATGATGTTCCGCTTGTAGACTACTTTGACAAGCTATACTAACATTTATAAAAGTGTATCGGGAAGAATATTTTAACACATAATCTCAATTGTTTATATTATTTAGCATCATTACAGCTTGTACATTAAACTACCACGATTCTTACCACCTTAGCATATCGACGGTGCGACATTTCCTGGCTATATATATATATATATATATATTATCCACCATCTTTTGTTCGCGGGTTCACTCGCATTAAATTTGGGGTATCGTTTTGCAGATTTTGTCAACCCATAAAAAAGCCTGAAACATGTATTACTTTTATAAACAGAAGTACTTATGTAAAGTTTTGAATAAAAATAACTATCTAATATTGTTTCTCCATACAAACTATGGATCCCATTTCACCCCCTTAGGGCATGAAATGGGGGTCATCCCCTTAGGGGATGAATTTTGTAAAATCGTTTTGGCGGAAGCCTAGTCATTTCTCTTTCTTTCTAGCCTCTAGCTTGGGGTAATTAGGGCTGACACAATATTATGGGACATTTTTCTTCTATTACGTATCTATTTATGATGTGACTCTACCACTAATTCTAGCTTCATGAAACGTCGCGCGTCGATATGTCAAGTTCACTTAAATTTATCACATTCAAAATGGCGTCCTACGCACTAACAATAAGTTAAAATAATGTACCTAAAGTAAGGCGTATTACACTATATTCACAGGAAATAAATTATTATAAACTAAGTACGTTGCCATTCACCTACTTTTTCTTATATTCTCACATGCCCAGACTGCAGATTCAAGTACATTTAACAGTGCACTGCCGAAGCGTTTATGATTGCCCCCATGTTAGTGACCTCATGTCGGCAACATGTTGACCTTTTGGTGCTAGTACATAGTTTAAAGTGACCTATAAAGCCACTATGTTACTGTTAGTGACCTCGTGACGTCTGTCACCGTAAATGACCTTTTGGTGCCACTACATCATTTCAAACTGACCTATTGAGCCACTGGGTTAATGAAAGCGACCTCAACGCCAACATATTAAGGTAAGTGACCTTTTGGTGCTACTACATTAATTCAAAGTGGCCTTCATATCATCGTAAGGGACCTTTTGGTGCTGCCTTAGGTCGGTGACCTAATAGAACCACTGTGTGACCTCATGAGGGCACTCTACTACTATAAGTGACTTCATGATGGCATCAAGTAACCTTGAGTGACCTTTTGATGCTACAATTTTACTGTAAAGTTGACCTACAAAACACCGTGTGACCTCATAGCGGCGCCATCTTACTGTAAGTGACCTCACAATGGCACCATATGACTGTGAGTGAATTATGCACAGTAATTCCTTTAGCACAATCTTTAAAGGAGTGACCTTAAGGTACTTGACTGCAGACAGTGGGTATGTGAAGTGATTCTCACTGCGCCTTCGGCTTGTAGTGAACGTTGTCCTGAGTGAATATGAACGATAGCTCTGGTCTCTTCTGCGCGAACGATATGAATTCATCTGAAATGGAAGAATGTATTCATTTATTTTTTAACATTTTTTTCTATATTTCGTAACAGATTACGAAACGATTCTACGTCGATTTATACCTCGGACCTTAAGGCATGTTGATTTGCTACTGCCGTGGATTGTCTCCAGAAAATCGAAGCGCTAGAATGCATGACACTAGCCTTTTAATGCAACATAAGGTAATATTGAGAAACTTGATAATTATCTTAAACTCGAAACTGGCAAAAATTGTCCTTGAAGAGGATTGATTGCCATAGTTTGGAAGAAGAAGAATAGTATTAAAACTGTCAAGACTGATGAGTACTAGGTTGCCATAACTAAAATAAATACCGACCATAAGTGATGTATCCCCGTTCGTTCTCGTCGGCGAGGTCGAAGAGCGCGCGCGCGTCTTCAGGGCCGAGCCCCAGGCAGCGCCGGGACAACTCCTCGAAGCTAGCCGCGCTCACCCGGCCTCGCCCGCTCTCGAATAACTACAAGGGGATGGTCGATATCAACTTTCAATTTTTCCTACTTTTTTTTGTGTAACATCATTCCTCCTTGTCCTGTAATCTAAGTGTCTGTCAGTGGGAGTGATTTCCAGAAAAGGGACGGAAGTGCGTTACCAGAAGCCGGGAAGGCGCGCGCTATTTGATTTGACCAATGAGCGCGCGCGGTTGTGTTTAACCGTCAGATGTTACGCATTATAAACGACTACTTTAAGGGTCGGATGTTTTTTTTACCTTAAAAGCGAATGAGAGTAGACGCGATAGAGGCTCGTGTTGTAGAGTCAAAAAGACCGCGCACAGCAGATAGTCCGGAAAAAACACTAGACCGCTCGCAGGCTGGAATATAATATAATTAGTTAAATAATCCATTTTATTCATGTACATTTTTTTATACCAATAAAGCGGGCCATACACGTTGCTACGGTCGTATGAACTGTACGTCCATCTGCTTTACGACCAATACATTCACGATCGAACCTGTCGCATAAGACCAATATCAGAGGGACAGTCCGTGCGACCGTCGCAACCTGTATGGCCCGCTTTAGGTAGCACAAAGCGTACGAAACGTCTAAGAACTACGAAGCGTCTCGAAATGCTAAGTTACCGTAGCCTATAGACGCTTGCAGCACCAGGGGTAGAACTTTCGTATTGCCGACAAGGGCGAATCCAGCTTTAAAATCTGGGGGTTCATATAGTTGAGGTCCAATCCGGACACGCTCCAATGTCGATTACAATTACTTTTTATACCTGAGTCTGGATTTAAATCTAAACTCATTTTCTTTCTTTTGTCTCCTTTCGGAACGAGTTATAACTTCTTACACCTGTGCCGGTAGCAGGATCATTGTCGACAACGTATTCGAAAACGTTACTCGCGAAATGTCTAAATTGTCATACTAACTTTTAGTTCCACTTTTCACCGTAGCGCCGCTGTTCATTTTTCAATACAAAAATAGTCGAAGACGCTACGAAAACGTTGTCGAAAAAGTTCATGCTACCGGCACTGAACGGGTAGACCCAGCCCATTGAGGGTCGTGACCTCCACTCCCCCTGGACCCTAACTCTGTTCTACCTGCAGGAATATGTTGTAGAGCCTGAGCGCGCGCTGGTCGGGCGGCAGGCCGAGGCGGCGCGCGAAGTCCTCGGCGCCCAGCCAGCGCGCGCGCTCCGCCACGCCCTGCGCCGCCAGCTGCAGCTCCAGCTCCGACCGCTCCAACCTTGTGTGATGACATTATACATCATAGATGATAGATGCTTGTGTGTTCATATAAATCATCTATTCTAGATTAAGCCCTAATAACGCATCGAGAGGTAGGGCGAATTGGGATTTCCAGTGGGTTTTCCTATTAATATTGGAGCCGCCCGACTGGGGACTGCAGTGAATTAACAGTACTTTGATGTAGTGTTGTTTCTGTGGTAAGTAAGGTTGCCAGCGCTCCACGACGATCGCTGGGCTAGTAGTAATGCTGCTAGAACAGTGAGTCCTCATCAACAACATGGTTGGCAATCCGTTAGTGATACCCTGGTATTGCTAGATTAGTTAGAGTTGCAATGGGTTTTAGCGCCGTGTGTACACTTTGCTTTTCACTACGAATGCGAAAAAATAAAATTATACAAAATTCATTATGGTCATTAATTAAATTTGTAATTAGAGAAAATTCTAAAGATTTCGCTCATGAATACATTTTTTGTATTTTTTTTTTGTTTTTATAAGTAACAGACAAAAATAAAAGAAGCAAAAACTTTTTCCCTTAGAACAGAATATTCTATTTTTTTGCATGGGGAGTGAAAAAGTAGTTAGGTAGGTGTACATACCCGAGGAGTGCGCGGAGGTCAGCGACCTCCCTGACGGCGTGCGCGGCGGGCAGCCCGAGGTGCTTGGCGCGCGCCAGCAGCCGGCAGTCGTCGTACGTGTAGTCCAACACCGGCACACCCAATGCTCTACACCAAACATAAATAAATTATCATCTTCATCTTCTTCTTCTTCTTCTTCTTAAGTATGGCAATCAATCCCTTCAGGGACTATTTTTTGTCAGAGAAATTTCAAGTTTCAAAATTTCTCGTGTTTGCCGCAATAAAATGCCTAGTGTCATGCATTATAATGCTTAATGGAGTTTCTATAAATCAGTCACTAAATGAAACTTTACTGCACATATCGACACCAAAAATACACATTAAAGATCACTATAACACTATTTACGAGACACTGGAAAAAATCTCAACCGCTTCGCCTGATTCCCGTCAAAAACTCCCTCATCATCATCATTTTGCGGTGTAGACCTTAGAATGAGGACATCGCTTTGCTTGCTGGAATCCTTATTCTGAGGTGTAGACCCTGAGTTTTTCCTCTTAGCTATGGCCTCAGAGTAGATAATAAACTACGTACAACTATGGCAATCAATCCTCTTCAAGGACAATTTTTGTTAGTGTCGAGTATAGATACCACTAAGCTGGTTGCATTGAAATGCCTAGTGTCATACATTCTAATCCTTATTGGAGTTTCTAGAGAGAATCCACGGCAGTAGCAGATCAGATCATAACAAGCCTTTGGGTCAGAGGTGACCATTGACCTAAATGATAGATGACTTCACACAAAAGCAATATTACAGTAATATTTTAAAATTTTCATATAAATCAGTCACTAAATGAAACTTTACTACACGTAATAACACCGAAAATTCACACTACAAATCACTATAACACAATTTACGAGACACGGTGTTTAAATGTAGAACTATTTTATTTTTAAATATATTTGAATTTACGGAGTTTTTGGCGGGAATCAGCCGGAGTTGTGTAGATTTTTGCCACTGTCTCGTAAATTGTGTTATTGTGATCTTCAGTGTGTATTTTCGGTGTCATTTTGTGCAGTAAGGTTTCATGTACTGACTGATTTATTTGATGATTCAACATTGGAAATATTGCTGCAATATGACTTTTGGGTTAAGTTATCATTATGGTCAATAAGACCATCTGACCATAATTTACAGTAGCCAACCATTACAGACGTAATGGTTGGCTACTGTCGTTGATTGTCTCCAGAAACTCCAGTAATGCAACAAACATAAAAATTAGAAACTTGATTATACCACTCGACACTGACAACAAGTCCTTGAAGAGGATTGAGTGCCATAGATAGGAATAAAAAGAAGATATTGTTCAGACTTGACCAATCTTCCGAATTGAATAGGCGACAATTCTGAGTGCAAAATTTGTTTTAATCAGTTCTATTTTAAACGATTCCCGTATATCAATGAGAGCTTCATCAGTACTCACTTGGCCATAACATCCCGAACGTTCCTCGCGTACAGCTTGGGGTCCCGTTTCTCCTCCTCACTGGGGTAGTACACCGGTAGGAACTCTATCTCACACGAGCTGTGGATTTGCGTCAGCGTCAGCCATAGGAGCTTGAGTCTGCAAAGAGAACATTTGCCTGCTAAGAGAGGTAGGGCGATTTGGGATTTCCCGTGGGTTTTCCCATTAAAATTGGAGCCGCCCGACTGGGGACTGTACCTCCACCTTACGGAAGACCGCAGTGAAATAACACTACTTGATGTAATGTTGTGTTTCTGCGGTAAGTAAGGTTGCCAGTGCTCCACGAGGATACGCTGGGCTAGTAATAATGCTGCCAGCACAGCGACTCCACATCAACAACAGTGCTGCTGCTATGGTGACTACGTGACGATGACCATCAGGTGGATCGTATGCTTCTGTGTCACCATAGTGGTAAAAAACCGTATTCTAAGTAATTAAATTATTGAAAGACAGCTTACGCGCCAGGCCCCTCCCAAGTCCATGTAACTGTGTCCCTCGCGTTAGGGTACCGGATGGTGACCGGCTGCACCGGTACTCCGGGGTAGAAGCCTCCGGGCTTGAAGGTGATCAGGCAAGATCGGTTCGTACATGTGCCTTCAGGGAAGATTAATACCTGGAAACGCAGATACAGTAATATAATCCAATTAATCAGCTAAAAATATTCCTACTAATATTATTAACGAGGTAAGATATTATTTTTTGTTTGGTTGCGTTGCTCAGTAGGCACCGAAAATACTGGACCGATTTTAAAATTCTTTCACCAATAGAATTCAATATTATCGCTGAGTAGCGTTAGCTATATATTAAATTACTACGCAAATGTCACGGGGAAAAGCTAGTCGAACGGGGAGAAAAGCTAGTGGAAAGAGGATGAATCATGTAATTCTAAAGATGAAAAATTGGCCAAGTGCGAGTTGGACGCGCACACGATGGGTTCCAAAAACAAACCAGTTTAAATTACAAACTTAACTATGCCGTCCGATCTTTAGACACGGCTATTGCACCGACCGCAAATAATAAGTTTGTAATAGTAGGTAAATGCGCTCTTTTTTTAGATAATTTGATAATATAGCAATTTACAATCAATGAGCATTTCAAGCGCCCACTTGTTGCCATAAAAAACCAAATAAACACGTATTTTTTATTATTTTTATTATTTATTGTTATAGATATATATCTACTGCCTGCGTTATTGCGTAATTAATACTGATAATTGATTTTGCGTATTTAAATAAGTTGAATATACCTAGACGATAGTAGGTACAATTTGTTCAGCTTGCACTACAAGTGCATGTACTTGCTTGTTAGTACAGCACTTGCACTAATTTTGGGTCGCTGGTGGCGTTAGAAACGCTGACGACTACACTGAGGTGGCCTACTTCCAGCTACCAAGTGTAATGTATGCTATCATTGTAACACTTTCATTTTCCAATCGGAAAGCAGGTAATTTTGTATCCGATACGCCAGAACTTAAGGTCAAATAGAAAAGGTAAATGGCACTGCGAAAAACGCTTGTTTAAACTTATTTAAACATGTATTGTGTGGACAAGGCGTAGTTTTATTGTATACGTTGTATATGTGTGCATAGTTTGAACCGGCGTCATTTCGTAATTCGGCTAAGTTCCATCTACCTATTGTTATTTGATCAGATGCGAGAACTATCAGGAAAACTATCGGGACTGGGTTTTCATTGCGCATATCTATCGATGTATAAAGTGAAGCACCCTTAACAATGGCCAGGTGTTGGATGGGTGGCCATACCGTTACCCATCCGTGCGGAGAGCACGTTAACAGTCTGTTGCAGATTAGAATTAGTCCGAGTTCTGTTTTATGTAAATACTGAGTTGTTCCACACCAACATTTTCGTCCCACATTCCAAAAAAATCCGTGTTTGCCCCGTGTTGAATTTAATTCTTGTTTCGCCCCACTTCAAAGTGCCAACCAATGTATGGTTAGCAACAAAAATTTGCTGTTACCCGCGACTTCATCTGCATATGTTTAAAAACAAATGCAGAGGATGTCCTATACCAGGATATAATCTATCTATCTCTAAGTCAAATTTATTACGATCCGTTCAGCAGTTTAGCCCTGAAAAGGTAGCAAACAAACAAACAGAGTAACTTTAACATTTAGAATATTGAATTTTAATATGCTTTATATCAATAAATATAAAAAACCTGTGTTCAAATTCAAATTCACTTCGCTGAATTTGGAGTAATTTTGGAGAAACTGCACAAATCCTAACCAGCCCGCCTGCATCCCGCCAAACACGAAACACCTCGTTATATTTCAAGCATAATCAAATGAAAGTAGCAGATATGTGATTTAATGATGTTATAACTATGTCAATTCTTATTGGACGAGACGAGCGAAAATAACACCTATTAATTCCGCACAAGACTCGGTATATGTATGGCACACAAGCATACGGCCCACCTGATGGTAAGCAGTCACCGCAGCCTATAGCCGCTAGCAATACCAGGGATATCACTAATGCGTTGCCAGCCCTGTTGTTGATGAGGACTCACTGTGCTAGCAGCATTACTACTAGCCCAGCGATTCCTCGTGGAGCACTGGCAACCTTACTTACCTCAGAAACACAACACTACATCAAAGTAGTGCTGTTAGCATGTATGAAAGAGCTGCTTTATAATCGCTAATATTAGATCGAAGATGACACACATTCGGTGCTAATCTGTGACGTCAATGAGCAAAGGTCAACGTTTCATGTGTCTACTAAAATCAAATCAAAAATAATTTATTCAGGTTAGGACTTTATGAGAAACTTATGAAGGTCTATTTTACTACCGATTCAGAGAAAAGCCACCCGAGAAAAACCAGCAAGAAGCTTTGTCTTTTTTCATGAAACAAATATTTAATTTCGTGCTCTGTCATTTTCCATAAAACAAATATCTCATCTCGTCATTTTCATGGCGTCTTCTATTCACGGAAGAAATAGACGTAGCGGAAGACTGGGTAGAAACGCCCAAGGAAAACATTAATAACTTGATTGATTTTTTGACAAAGGTCAAATCCGTAGATTCCAAAACCGACGGAAGTGTACGCATTGATAGATTAATATTATGGACAAGGCGAGTCACGGCCATAGGTCAGCACTCAGCATGCATAATACGAGTTTCAGTTCCTTTTTTTTCTTTTAAATTGGACATTAACTAAAAGTAATCGCTATAATATTCTGTTCTCCACAAATAAATTCTATACCTACACTAATATATTATATTATAAAGAGGAAAGATTTGTATTTTTGTGGGTTTGTATTGAATAGGCTCCGAAACTATTTGACCGATTTCAAAAAATCTTATCACTGAGTAACATAGGCTATATATTATACTAGCTGCCCGCCCCGGCTTCGCTCGGGTGGACAAAATATTTGATAAATGTCTATGCTCCGAAACTAATATCTACCCGTGCGAAGCCGGGGCGCTAGTAAGTTATATTTCGCTTACATGTTCAGTGTTAATGATATTTAATTAATTTATTAAAATAAACATTTAAAAAGTCGGCAACGCGTGAGTGATACCCCTGGTGTTGCAAGTGTCCATAGGCTACGGTGACCGCTTACCATCGGTTGGGCCATAAGATTGTTTGCCACCTTAGAGGTATAAAAAACACAAGTTTGTAATATAAGGTTACCTGAGGCCAGTTCTCCTTGGAAGTAGCTCTCTCTATAATTTCCTTGATAGTATTCTGCCTGGAGTTGGGGTCATCCCGCCAGACGTACACAGGCTGCGTATAGTTGATCAATTCTGGAATTGCCAACACCGAATATTAATCTTTATTGACACAAAACAGATTAAACTAATTACAAAAACATATCTTAACCTACCTACTTATAGATAAAAGATCTGACACAAACCGGAATCATGCGGGAGCGTGCCAAGAATGCTGGCAGCATTGCCACGCTGGATAGCAATGCTGATAATAACACCAAATATTAATTACTTTTCAACGTCCTAAGATCTCAAAGCTCTCAGGGATTGTTAACACTTCATTGAGCGAGAGAGACTCAAGTTACATAAGAGGAAGAGAGCGCAGCGAGACACAAGCGTACGGCCCACCTGATGGTAAGCAGTCACCGTAGCCTATAGCCGCTAGCAATACCACGGGTATCACTAACGGGGTGCCAACCAGGTTGTCGATGAGGACTCACTGTGCTAGCAGCAATACTACTAGCCCAGCGTATCGTCGTGGAGCACTGGCAACACTACATCAAGTCGTGTTATTTCACTGCGGATTTCTGTAAGGCGGAAGAACAGTCCCCAGTCGAGCGGCTCCAATTTAAATGGGATAACCCACGGGAAATCCCAAATCGCCCTACCTCTCTTAAAGAGGATTCACTGTGCTAGCAACATTACTACTATCCTCGTGTCGTGGAGTACCTGGCGACCTTAATTACCCATTGCCAACCTTGCACACCTCCTTTGCTTCTACATTCACCAATCCCTTCATGCACATATGCCCCAAGAGAATACAACCGCACGCTAGACATATGCCCGCCGGGTGAGTACTCTTTACCATGTCATGATTGACAGCTTTTAACATTAAAGAGAGACTTTCTTTCAGAAAGCATGTTCTTTGGAAAAAGGATTTTTATCAAGAGCTCATGTACCGTGTACTTGGATATTTGGTTCTCACTTAATTAAAAGAAAAAATAACATGAATGGCTCGACCTTTAAACATTTAAGTTTAATCAAGCGATTGTCGAAGCCAAGGTTAAACAAAGACTTGTCTTACTTCATAACGATAATCATTCATACATAAACACATACATACCATCACGAGAGAGTAAAGAGCACCATTGCACTGTTGACTTGCACACATCTTTTGTTTTCTAGAATTCCATACCAACGGAACCCTATTACCAAGATTTCGCTGTCCGTCCGTCCGTCGATATCGCACTGGACACTTGGGGACTATGTCCGAAGGCTGAGGGAAGAGGGGAGACTGGGACTGGCAGTGGGGACTGATGACGGGATTTATATAAGTTCGGTGCTCGTCAACTCGAGACATACGTTCTCCATTTATTTTTGTTTAGTAATTTCATTAGTTCCAATGGCGTTCACAAAGATAAAGAACGACAGTAATGGTCACATCACATTACTGTTTGGCAGCGAAACAGCTCCAAAACTAAGTTAGGGCTAGAAGTCTAAAAGTTGTATCAAGTAGGAATACATAGTAATATATGATTATATTGGTACTTTATATTTGTATATATGTAATATAATTATACTATACATACTTACTATTAACACATTTAAGTATATAATCAATACTACTAGAGTATTCTAATTTTTAATTAGGAATGCGGTTATTTAATCGAATTTGAAATTAGAAGTTGGAAGTGTCTAAATTTCGTTGTCTTAATTTAGAAGCTAGAACTTCTAAATTAAAATTCGCTGTATAATATTCGAAATTAAAATTTAAAATCAGAATACTTACTCAATCCAGTGAAGCGTTATGAACTAACTAGTAAAAGTGCAAAAGAGAAAAATTGAAATCTTAAAACAAAAGCATGCAAAAGCGATCGTTCTAGCCTCTGGTTTTAGCTAGAGAAAGCGAAGTAAAATACAGATGTTTAACATTTAGCAATATCACTAGACACTTCGATCGCCCACAATATTCAGTTTACATTATAATGTTCGTAAAAATTACATGCGTTCTTAGTCATTTCAGTCTTATATTTTTTAGATTTTTTTTACAACCACTAAGGTGGTCAATTAGCATACGGCTCGCCTGATGGTAAGCGGAAAGGTGGTTACCGTAGCCTATGGTTGCTTGCAGGACCCGAGGTTCAGCCCTAATAAAAAAATCAATGGAGTAGGTAGTTCCCTCCCTACTAAGAATTGTCTTAGGTCGCGTTATCAATACGATACAGCAGTATTGGAACAGCGTCCAAAATATCTGTACCAAAACATAACCTTACGTGTTTCACCGTACTCGGATAAAACACCATGCTCGACTTGGGCTTAAATCAACCTTTACCAACTGTTATTTCAAAAACTTATTTTTATTAGTCCAAATTATAATTTTCAGGTACAAGGTCAGCGGTTGTTGTGCCTAGCCAACCTTGGGTCTAAATCTAGCTCTTAGCTAGGCTAACATTAATAGAAAGAGGCGTTATGAAGCCTTAGCATCGCATGTAACACGTGAGCTAGCCATAAGCTAACGCTAAATGATGATTTAGTAGAAAAATAAAAATACATCAATAATCTAACGTTCTGTCTAACCTGGTCATTCTCTCTACTTTTTGAGCGGTCTACGTACTTCCACTCGAGATGTACTGTTATAATACACACTTGACATACATAATGCATGCGTGCGAAGCCTCTATCACTTTGAGGTAAGTTTATTTTGTACTAGTTACTACAAACAGTACATTTGAAGGTCAGGCGCGACGAACGCCGAAAAAAGCTGATCAAGGTCATAACAATTTCGCTTTTTCTGTACCTTGGCCTCTACTGACATAGAATTTTTAGAAGTATTGTAAGTGAAAATGGAAATTACTTATTCAGTTTGGGCTCAAATCGTATTTTTCTTTAACAATTGTTAAATATTCAATTCTCTTATTTTCATCAGTGGCGTATTTCAGGATTCAGTGCCCTGGGCCTGCAATGTTTGCCGCCCCATAAATTTACCGAAAAATGTTAATCTTTTGGGCTACGAATGATGATAATAAAAGAAGAAACTAAAAACGCCTTACACAGAAATAAATACTATTTGTAACAGGCTAAGTGGGATTAATGTTCTGTTCGATTTAATTGCGCCGCCCCTTGCAGCATGCCGCCCTGGGCTTGGCCCTGAATTTATCCTCATACAAATTTCAAGATCTGTGCATCCTGAACTCATTCCATGTTCTCATGTTTTGTTTCTCCTCTGTTTGTTTCAATTTGTTTGACCTCCTTATAATCTGTGACAACGTGAATTTGTAGATCGTTAAATGCTTTCAAAGTTATCACGACTTCACGGCAAATCATGTAAACTATTTAAAAATTTTGATACTTCGAAAATTATAAAAAGAAAGTTAATGTGAATTTGTAGATTTTATTTCTACAATAAATTCATCAATTAGTTTTATAAGGATTTAGTTATCACTTCTGGTATACCAAAATATGGTATAAAAAAGACGATGTTTCCACTCAACCAGTTCCCCATTTACGTTGACAAAGTAGCCAATCTGATACTTACTACATTTAAAAACAATGTAACTTAGCTGCGTGAATGAACAACGAACCATGATCTGGCTTTCTATCGAAGCCTACCGCTATGTAATTAGTTAGATTGTTCGAACAGAGGTGTTACTTTTTAAACTTCATTGAGACTTTACAGATCAATAAAATAGATTAAAGAATCATCAAGGTAGATAATGCAGTAGAAAGTGTCTTAGATGTAGATGACATATAGATAACCGTGAATGATTTGACTTCGAACAAGAAAGTGTTACTCGTACATCAAACATTGTCAGCACTGAAACTGCGGTTAGATCTCAAGCAAAAGACTAAAATAAATCAGATTGAAATATAGTTTAAGATTTTCTAATTATTGTTTACCTACTGCTTACACTAATGTCTGTGAGTGTATAATTGTATTTTTCTTTCTGTTGTCATAATTATTTGTGACACAAACACAAGTGACTTCACAGGCTGGTTCCAAGGGAAGATCAGCGCTGGTTGTCCGTCATACACCGACCAGCACATGCTGAGTTTGGACCGTTTCATAACGACACTATATTCTTCTACACTTGTTCCCTTCGTATATGTTTATGTGTTGTTATGAAAAAATGTTTCTTTCTTTTTTTCTTTCTTTCTTTGATGATAAATTTTAATATGTAATTCTAAGTACAAGGTACTTGAAAAGGTAATTCGTTCCGCACTTCTGTATAATCTAAGCATCTTAAGCACCTTTTGGCCGAATTTCGTATGACTTTCACCAGTTGACAGCCAGGGCTTAAACATCAAAGTGTGTTATATCAACTTGTTGAATCCGGCATAAATGTGTTTTGGGAAACGGGTAAATACAGTCGTGTTATCTATTAACGCCTGACTTTAAGGCAGCAGGTTATTTAGTCATAACATTTTCTTGTCTTCTGTGCTAATCAGTTCTTTGATGATTCCGTTAAGAACAGCATTCTCGGTCACGAAGTACACGGATAGGCTTTCTAGTAATAAAAACCCGTTTTCTTTGTCCATTGTAATTTGCTTCTCCAACATTTTTTCTGATTTGCAAAAGAATAATAACTCTGATATAGAAACCACTCGCTAATTTTGAATATTTACTTAAATGCTCTAAGAATTGATAAATAATTTATGAATAATGATTGATCCATGTTTGGAAACAGTACAATGTTAAAAAGATTTTTAGAATAATAAAGGGACAAAAAGCGTGTACTAAAGTATTGTTCAGGGTTGTTCCGGATGCAACACAATAAGTACAAAGAGTATCAGTACCGGCCGACAAAGGCCACAGAACAAAAGACCCATTTGTAACGCGTCTTGCTTAGAACGAATCTTTAAGAATGTCATTTATCTAATTTGTAAAGCTTAAGATGGTACCTTGAAAATTCAAGAGCCTCTGCTGTACGAATCAGCTCCAAAATGTATTTAAGAACAAACAAAGTTAGATATATATACGTAGAAAAGCAGAAGATGTTAGTAAGGTCTAACTTAATATCAAGATTAAAAAAAACAAGAGTTGAAATACCGTCACCAAAACACCGTAAGAAAGAAACTTCAAAAAGTCCAGCACCATTATCGAACCCAGGACCGGTAGAAAACTCATCACCTACTTCCAACGTAGTTGTCCATGGATTCTTTGCGGACGATGACCGAAGACATCTTGGTGGCGTATACGATACAACTGTCAAGGAAGGATGAGTGAGGGGCCACTACTAGTATAGGCGCCTCTTTTCGGCTCGCTTGTTTGCCTCGGACGGTGATCGCCATGCCCCCGGCGAGGTAAGACATTTTGCCGATGAAGCATATTAACGGTTTCAGCGCCCTGAATGGAAAAAAGGTACAGAAATAAAAAGCTGAATTCAACAATACTATAAAGACATTTAATTAAGAAATGTGAACGAGTTATTTCCATAATTTGAAGAACCATAAATGGTAAACCATTTGATTCTCAAAATATCATAAGTTTAAAAAAGAATAAGAGTTGAATTTAGTGTATGATGAAAAATTCCAAAGGTTGATGAATAAAAATAAACAAAATTGTATCATAATAAGATCCCATCGCTTTGGTAGTAAGTATACAAGGCAATGCATAACCTATACGGATAAGATTGAGATGTAGAGATATTTTGCCAGACGTCAGACAGAATCGATACTAGAACAGGGTATGGTTCGCAATGTTGCAATTGAAAATTGTACAGATGCGAAGCTATGCCTTTCTAATGGCACAGATTTTGTGGTCCTGTCTGGCCCCGGTGCGTAACATCAAATTAAGGTAGGTTTAATTTACACTTATAAATCATCACTTATGGAATATTGAAGCATAAATTCTATAATTTGAGGCATTCAGCTTGAAGATTCGCTATTCGGAGTAGTATAAGTGTAATATTGCATTCTGAATAGGGTTAAGAGGATAATTAATTTGTTCCTTGGCTCAGCATAAGTAATACTCCACTAATTGCTTAGTCATTATTAAAACCTGTATTGTGTAACAGTTTTGATAAGAGATTTTGATTTCGACCAACACGTATTAGATTTTTGTACAATATGCAGTCTTCTTTTCTGTTGAAGAACAGCAGGATTCCTCTATCATTCAATATCCACTATTTCGGTATAAGATTAGCCGTTTTATCGAATGCTCTCTAATGGAAAAATACGCTAGCGCTAATTTGTTTCAATATTGATTAGACAGACGGCGGAAACTAAATGTTATTGCTTAAATTGTCAACAAATTGTTTGTTTGTTAACAAATTGGAACTCTTGACGCCATACCAGACATTTATTTCTTAAACCTATGGGAGAGTATGTTTTTGTTGGAATATATATTATCAGTATTGTTTATTTCATTAAAGATATTCGAATAAATAAGCCATTATTCGTTGCTACGGATGAAACAGTAACAATAATTTTAGTGTCATTAAATCCAGTGGCGCATTTACAAATTTTCAAGGTATAGGCTTAATAGTTTTGCCGCCCTTGCCTCAACAATCGAAATTGCACGTAAATACATGAAATTATTCATTACATTCGAATAAAATACGAAAAATTATATACAAATCATCCAGCTCATAGCCTCCAACCAGTAGTAAGACTGGCATGTATGGGGTGTTAGTGGGAAGAAGGGCATATTTTTAACAATTTCGCTCTTTTCACTCATAACAAGTGTGGGCAAAGGGCGCAGAAGCGAGAGGCCGATTACAGGTTGAGGGGCGGCGAACTAGCTGTTTTACTCTAGAATATGGAAGTTTGCTACTCTGGGAATGTGCAATGACAAGTAAGAGAGAAAAGCCATCGACAAAATTTGTTGCAGACATCTATCTGTAAGACATCAGAAAACCGTCATAGAAAAATCTTTTGATTTCTAGGAGGTAAAAGAAAAAAAAAAGTTCCCTAAATTTGCCGCCCCCAAAATCTGCCGCCCTAGGCTCGAGCCTACTCAGCCTGCTGGTAAATCCGCCACTGATTAAATCTACCTCCTTCATAATCGTTTGGTACATCTGCTTTGTTATTACTAATATAACGTCCCTGATGGCTTCAATATAATTATCATGTCAAACCCTAAATGACTTTGTAGCCATATCAATCTTCAGTAGACAATAATGAAATTAATTTAAGAGAATAAATTACAGTTATGTCGCGACCGTAACGGTACAGGGTTCCGGAATTAGGTAGATAAGAAGCTATTGTGGCTCACTTTCATAGGAAAGTGAGCCACAATAGCTAGACTTTTTATGAACAATGTATGATAAGTCATTACGAAATGTTGAAGTATGTAAGGAAAATATTGAATGGCACGTTCTGTCAATATTTATTACCCATGTTATGCTTAAAGAATAAAATCCAAAGTAGAAAGTAGAAGAGAAGTAGGGAGTATAATATAGTATAGTAAAAGTACTAAAATAAATAAATCTGGAAGTTTCCCATATCTTTTGTGCATAGATTGTGATAAAAACTATGGTGCCAAAACATTGGATGCATATTCAAGCTCATATTTCGATGAAAAGAGTGAAGAAGCTGGACTTAAACTCGATTAAGTATTAAACAAAATAACGTATGATAAAACCAGTAGAAGCAAACTAAATTATAAAGAAGCTACTAAGAGTCTTATCGAAACCACAGTGCAGCCAAAACAGAACGAATCAGATGACCGGCTTGGGTTTATTCACAAACTATAACGGTTTAAAAAATTATAGAAGCTAGACTAGCTAGCTGACGATCTTTGCAATTCAACCTATTCTTTGTGATATCACAATACAGCTGATATCAACTGATGAAGCTAGACTAGTAGTAGATATATAGGTGATTCCACACAATTTTGTGATTATTGTCTGCTTAGCGTTTTTTATCGTTTATAGGTCAAGTCTATTATATTGGAGATTTTTATCAATACCTAGCAATAGCCTTTTCAATTACATATACTCGTGGTCTTTATAGAAATTCGCTTCCTAACATATATGTATCCGGATAAACGTACGAATCGTTAGTTTATAACCAATCAAGTGATATTATACAATTTTGATAGATTGTGAAAGGACACGAAAAAAATAATGTGCTGGATGGTCAGTTCATGTAAGTGTTAGATTGTAGATTTTAGTGTCCGTTTCAATCTGTCAACAATAACATAATAATCTGTTATAATCTCACTAGATTAATTATAAATTAACGAATTGTACAAATATCTGCTGACATATATAAATCAAATCGATCTGTACGTGTACTCATTCTTAGCCGATGATATTGAACAAGCCCAAACACAGTCTACACAACAAAAATAGCTACATAGGCACTTGTTTAGTAATAGCTCGTGTAAATTAAAAACCACAAAGTACTCGTTGTCAAACAACAATGACCATGCAATAATAGATTTGAAGATAATGCTAAATTTGAATCTAAGTAGCTCTTACGAGGCAAGCACGTGTTTAGCATATGCAAGCATTACCTAAGGCAGTTACGTAACCATCAATTGAATTACAGTGGATATTATTTGACGTACAAAGGCTTCACGCCTTAGGGTATCTTCAAATAGAACATAAAGCCCCACGTTCTTTGTAGCAACCACATAGAAAGCCCGAGAGAATGATCCATCAAATAAATTCTTATGAGATTAACATAAAAACTATACAATTTTTTTTTATATACCACTAAGGTGGCACACAAGCATACGGCCCACCTGATGGTAAGCAGTCACCGTAGCCTATAGCTGCTAGCAACACCAGGGGTATCACTAACGGGTGCCAACCATGTTGTTGATGAGGACTCACTGTGCTAGCAGCAACACTACTAGCCCAGCGTATCCTCGTGGAGCACTGGCAACCTTACTTACCGCAGCAACACAACACTACATAAAGTAGTGTTATTTCACTGCGATCTTCTGTAAGGCGGAGGTACAGTCCCCAGTCGGGCAGCTCCAATTTAAATGGGATAACACACGGGAAATCCCAAATCGCCCTACCTCATGTTGTGATATTTTGTCCATGATGTGAGAAAAGATGATGGTTTGACGGTGCAAATTTTGAGTCAAAAACTTCATAACTAATTAGCTACTATCACAAGACATAAAGCAAACGCACACGCAACGCAAAACCTACGTCCGATGAAAGGTAACCGCGCTGTGTCCGCCTTGGCGACAACACTCGGCGCCCCCAAGCACACGATAGCGATTGCATCGAAGAAGGTGGAATGGGGCGCGATGACGAGCACAGGAGCATCCCTATTGTTTGACGGCATGTGATGTCTGCCCAGGATGCGCACGCGGTGGAACCCAGCCGCTATCACCACCAACCGCATTAGAGATAGGATTGAGAAGCGCAGTTTGCTGTTGACCAAAATATAAATCTAAATCAAATCATAATTTTTATTTATACCAGTAGTGGCGAACAAGCATAGGGACTGATAATAAGAGGTTACAGGAGCCTATCGACACTTCTTATACCAGGGTTATTACTTGAACGGATCGTAATTAAATTTGGCAATGAGATATTTTAATATGGGAAAGGACATAGGCTATCTTTATTCTTTATCTAGAACCACTCGGGCGAAGCTATGGGCAAAAGCTAGTTTTACATATTTCGATCTGGTAATTTACAACACCTAAAATACCAAATAAATTGTTATGTCGCCAACAAACGCCATGTACGTACATGGTGCAATATATATTTAATTTCCCCCCTATAGAATTATAGGATGAAACTATATTTAAACGTATCAGCAATAGCTACAGGATAAGCATGTCTCAGAGGATAAGAGAAAAATAAATATACATACATGTTAACAGAACTACACGAACGAATAGGGATAACCAAAATGCCAATAAATAATAATGTGTTTTGTAGTAAAGAATAACTAATCCTATGATGTACCTAACAGAAAGGTAATAAATTAGCAGAGTTACATAGCCTTCGGTCATATGCCAGAGATATTTTTACGAGTGACATATCACAAATAATAGAAGCTATGTAAAATGCTAACAAATCTCAATTTCAAGAAACACCATCATAAACTATCAAATACCCGGCCAACACCAGTGATACCACTGGTGTACCAAGCGTGCATAGGCTACGGTAACCGCTTACCCTCAGACGACGGGTTAATATATGGTTTTCTATCGCTATTCAAATGTAAACATAAAAATCCGTTAAACACGGCCACTTTTAGTGCTGTAAAAATAACTTTACCATTCTTTCCAGTAGTATGAATAAACCGTAATAACAACCACCAACAACCATTATATCTTTAGCTACATCTACGAATACTTATTGTGTATTTAACATCGGTTTACCATTTATTACATAACCAATAACATAACACCAAACACGATGATTGACTACGTAAACACTGGGCAACGTAACAACGCAATTTATCAACAACCACAGGCAATCAACAAAATCGATTCTTTGAACGCATTTACTGATTCCTTACAGAACTTCCATGTCATTTATTTGCGTACTACATAAGTGGGCTGATCGTAACATAGCATTATCTGGGAAAAGATGATAATTTTCAAAAAAATATTAAGTCATTTCTTTTACCGTTGCTCATAAGTTGTAGTACGTAGTATGTAATCAGTATACTTGTTTAAATTCGATCGTTTTTCTGTGGCAAGAATTTCAAAGTTTTTCGATTATACGTAGTGCTAGCGATAAGGATATATGTATTGATTATATAAACCTTATTTGTATCGACAAAGCAAAATTATAGTTTAAGAAGTAATAATGATTGAGTGATTTGTTTACTTGGTTGCTAATTTTATTGTATTCTGGTTGTAATCTCATGGAATTTTCGGGATCAATAAATCTTGTTGTAACACATTACACGTTATTCGTTGGCACTCTTGCCCTGCATCCTCCCAACTTCCCAACAAAATGCTGCTAGCAAAGTGGAATGATTAGGTGGTAATGCGCTAATGATATAAGCTTCTATACCGATACGCCGAACTTTATAGTCAAAGAGGCTGAACCGGTACGGACGTTAAGTTGGATTAATTACATTAAAATAAATTCTGTCAAAATTATTCAAGATAATGATTTAATATAGACAGTAATTACTCACTATAATCACCACCGATGGTAATTAATCATGGTACTTAAAATACTTGCAAGTCAGTGGTTGGCGTTCTACACTCTCTAACTCATATGAGGCAGGAAGAATCAACGATTTTGTGATTAAATCAGCTTCCAAGGGGTCGCATCAAAAACAGTGGGATTACGACACTGAATTTCTAGAATCAGTAGCAAAACTTACTTAACCCGTAAAGTATTTTAGGATTATGTCGAAACCTACGGTCGAAACGTTCGAATTAAAATAACGATTTTTATATACCACTAAGGTATGGTAAGCGGTCACCGTAGCCTATAGCCGCTAGCAATACCAGGGATATAACTAACGAGTTGCCAACCCTGTTGTTGATGAGGACTCACTGTGCTAGCAGCATTACTTCTAGCCCAGCGTATCATCGTGGAGCACTGGCAACCTTACTTAGCGCAGAAACACAACACTACATAAAAGTAGTGTTATTTACTGCGGTCTTCTGTAAGGGTCCCCAGTTGAGCGGCTCCAATATTAATGGATTCCCATTAATATTGGAGCCACCCACAGGAGATCCAAATTCGCCCTACCTCTCATATGTCAAAAGGTCCTGTTAGCAGAACGTCTAATTTCTATATATTTAAGGACAGTATTTTCATAAGCACAATTTCTATATTGCGAACAATATTTACATCACTAGTCGGCCCTTTCACTGTGGATAATGATTTTGTCCTACATTTATTTCTGACATTAAAATTGTTAGAATGGCTACTTTTACCTATCATTTGCTTCTCGAGTGTTCTTTAGACATGTCAGGTTGTTTCATTCATATTATTACTATTGTTGGTTGACAAATAGTCGAGTGCAAGCTCTGTCTTGGTTTGGGAATGTTTTTTTTTCTTTTTTTTTATACCACTATGGTGGCACACAAGCATACGGTCCAGCTCATGGTAAGCAGTCACCGTAGCCTATAGCCGCTAGCGACACCAGGGGTATCACTAACGGGGTGCCAACCATGTTGTTGATGAGGACTCACTGTGCTAGCAGCATTACTACTAGCCCAGCGTATCCTCATGGAGCACTGGCAACCTTACTTACCGCAGAAACACAACACTACATCAAGTAGTGTTATTTCACTGCGGTCTTCTGTAAGGCGGAGGTACAGTCCCCAGTCGGGCGGCTCCAATTTAAATGGGATAACCCACGGGAAATCGCCCTACCTCTCAAAATAATGTAGTAGTATTCTCAGTATACATCAGAGTAGATAATATACGACGCCAAGAGAATACAACCCCTATACTACGTACAAGTTATACGGAGCAATGAGAATAACGATGTAAGTAAAGTTTTGCGTAGTCTGTGCGGACGTTAGTGGTATAAAAAATAACTAAAACGTTTGTAGCATTATGAACATTATCCATTCTTATCACTACATAGTATAAAACAAATTAGCCTATCTGTCTGTCCCTATGTACGCTTAGATCTTTAAAACTACGCAACGGATTTTGATGCGTTTTAATTAATAGATAGAGTGATTCAATAGGAAGGTTTTTATGTATAACTCATTTGTGTTTTGTAGGTATATCACTCATATTGCTAACGCTGGCCGTGCGAAGCCGGGGCGTACCGCTAGTAATACTATAAATACGAAAGTTACTCTGTTTGTTTGTATGCAACATTTTCAGGACTAGACAGCTGAACGGATTGTAATACAATTGTATAAGGAGATAGATTATATCCTGGGGAAGGACTTTTGTCTTTAAAGTTGAAACAATCAATATACAGACGATAGTTTCAAAATCTCAAGATGTTACATTATTATAGTATCCACAGATAATTAAATACAATAGCGCCCTCAAATCTCATGACGGGTTTTTATAAATAAATCACATTGCCCCGACGGGAATCGAACCAGCAGCACCGAGCGACCGTGGCATTCAAGTACTACTAATACAACGGTGTCAGGTTCCTGCAGAGATATTTAATCAAAATTAATTTCATTAGATCATCGATAAACAATTATTAATTTTGATGGATGGCAAGCTTTAACGGTGTATGTGGGTCGCAGTTGCGATGGCGGTCGGGCCGAAGCAAGAACAGTCATTTACTTTCCCATTCGCTTTCTAGTAAACTAGCAGATTGGACGCATGAAACCATAGAGTTATTATATGATACTAGACCAAAGAGGTTATAAGCTAAGATGTAAACTATTTTTGACAGTTCCGTAGGTTTTTTTCGAATTAATTTTAAGATAAATAAAAAAAACAATTGCGGGAACTTAGTTATCAACCGAATAAATAAAAGATGAATAATTGCAGTTTATAAAACTACTAGCTTATGCCCGCGGCTTTGCACGCGTGGTAGAGTGAATTAGTCGACATGTACCTATACAATATACGAATGATAGCTTTTGATAAACTAAAGGTCCTTTTTTCAATGGTGTATTTGACATATGAATTCATAGCTAAGACAGGACAACGTCTGTCGGGACAGCTACTACTATATGATTTGTAATACAAAACTATATGAATTAAATCAATACAAAATAATAATAATAATAATGCTTGGACATTATCACACAGCGCCATCTGGCCCCAAACTAAGCAGAGCTTGTACTATGGGAACCAGCAGCTGATATCATACTTACATACTTTTTTTTTGTAAATACATACTTATAATACATACCAAACACCCAGACGCAAGGCAAACATATTTGTCACATAAATGTTTGCCCCGGCGGGAATCGAACCCGCGACCTCTAGCGTAGCAGTCAAGTATACTAACCACTAGACCAGCGGTCTCGTCAAGATGGTGTCTTCGATTAAAATAAACCAAGCTAAGCAAAGTGGTCATGTTTATTATATTAATACCATAAACGTAGCCAGCAAGCGTACGGCTCGCCCGATGTTAAGCGGTCACCGTAAGCTAGAGACGCTTGCAATACTAAGGGTATCACCAGCACGTTGTCAACCATATCGTATTGCGTTAGAGAGTATCAGACAGAGGGCTCAATGCTCATTATTTTACCAACGTATATTCTCTTCGTGTACATCAGTATGGATTTTAATATGCCAAATATACATTATTTAATACGCTACCAAAAAAATCCGTAAAATTTAGATTTAAATTTAGTACTAAGTAGTTATATGTTGATACCCACCTATTAGCCAAATTACTAAATTTAGTGCCTCGTAAGCTCAAATAACCTAACATACTAGACTAGAATTACCGCAAGCATGTTGAATTAGATTAATACAAACAATTTAGCAGTCACGCTACCCTCATGTAATACCTGGAGGACTTCAACTGAACTAAGCCTGCAATGCGGAATTTTGTATTAGATATTGCCGACTATTTAAGTCTAACAAAAAATTAAGGGAGATTACCTACTAAAAATATATTTATTCAAACCTAACTAACGTTCATAACATAAGCATCATACGTGTTTCAAGCGTCCATAGACTACGGTGACCGCTTACCATCAGATGGGCCGTATGCTTGTTTGCCACCTTAGTGGTATAAAAAAAACGTCACGAGAAATCTAATGAATGAAACATGGATGATATATGTATTTATTTATACTATTTATATAATTGACATGTTAGTATAACTTAAACATATATTGATAATGGTTTCTTTCACGGTCCACATGATGCAACTAACAAAATTAGTTAACATCACAGAGCATTGTAACTTGTTATATGAGTAATTACGTTTTTGCATCCATACTTAATATTATAAATGCGAAAGTATCTCTGTTAGTTTGTTTGCCACCTTTTCACGACTAAACGGCTGAAAGGATCGTAATAAAATTTGACAAGGAGATATATGATATCCTATGTCCTTCACATAGGCTACTTTAATCTTTAAACTAATGCAGACGAAGTCGCGGGTATCAGCTAGTTTAGAATAATCTCAATTTTTGTTCTTGCAAAGTCGAATAAATACCAAACAACATTTTCTTCTTGTCCACAATGAGAAACTCATTATTTCTTTTTTCATTGAAATATAGATAGAAATTCATTACAACTGAATAAATCAGGTAAAGAAAATAATTCCTATAAATTATACAGATTCCAGTTTTGCTGGGATGCGATACTGAAATCATTACTGCAAATGATCGCTTTTGGTTGATGTATTTTTGTTGGCATTGCATTATTGTAGTTCGGCTCGAAATAGAATTGCGACGCGGCCGACATTGAAATGCAGCAAGCTGTAGAAATCGTAAAAAGAATACTAAATAAAAGGAAAACCTTCACGGCGATAAAAACAATTGCTTAAAATTTTCCTTGAACCTTTTCGCTGTTATTGTCTTTCAAAGTCGAGAATTAAAATGGATATATAATTAAATGTATTTACAAGACAGTATAGTGTACTACGTACACATCTACTCTGAGGTATAGTATTTATTTACATTAAAATCGTAACTCTTATGTTGGAATTGAAACTAAACAGTGTTTATCATTTCGTCAGGCCTGTCAATTTGTCTTCCGACGCTCTTAAACTTATGCCAATTTCCTGGCACATAAGAATGGTACTCAAATAATTTATTTTGAAGATTGCATTGGCATCATATTCGCTAGAATACAAGTCTTTTAAGACAGACTTCTGATTTTAGGATATGAATCTTTTACGTCTGCAAGAATGAGATCTTATTAGTACAATGGAATCAAATTATACAACAAGCTATAATTGATGAAAACGTAAATTATATGTGTATGTTCGTACGTTCGTACATATTTTTTTAAACATACCTTCTCCATCCCGTCATCGGTTGTCGCCTCAAGTCATCCTCACTGAGGCCATAGAGGCCGATACAGGCGAGGAACCACGCTGTTACGATGAGATAGCAAATAACTACCACCCGGAATGGCAGCAATATCACGGTGAATATCGCAGTCTGCAACAAGCCACAACACGGACACATCAAGAACAGAAAAACTAATGAATTCAGTTGAACAAATCTGTGAAAATTTGCGATTTATCATCTAAATCTTAAAAACTTCGTTCATTTGATTGTACTATGTATTGCGTGCGTGGATGTCCTGAGAATTTTTTTATACCTAAATTAAAGCCGTGGAGCCCGTGGAGGTGGTGGGAATAAAATTTTGGAGGTCTGGGGATAATCCGCTGCTATTACTGAAAAGTGAAAGCTAATCCAATTCGCAAAGAACTCTACGAAGATTGACTTTGTCCTCAGCAAGTCCTCAGGATTTGTTTTACTATTAGTGGAAAATGTTTTCTTAACTTCTGGTAATTTGGTAGGAATAAATCTAAATTCGAATCAAAAAATCATTTATTCAGTTTAGGCCCTAATAAGGAACTTATGTAGATCTAAATTACCACAAAATCATGAAACTATCGAGAATAGAAGAGGAAACATGATAAGCCAAATTGATCGTCATGACAAGCATCTTAGAATGAAAGATAGAAGGAAAGCCAAGTTAAAGAATAAGTCGCTAGCACGGTATTTATGGAGGTCAATGACATTGGCAACAGTAGCAAATGGAAGGAGTTGCATTGCATCAGTTATACTGACAAAGGTCAGTTCTTCAATTTTTGTAGGTTTCAAAAGTCTTAATTCTTTTTTAGGTCCACGATTCAAATACAAATGATGGTCAAAACAACAATATCCATGTACGCTAAATGACATGCTAATGCTTATGTTAATAAATGAGAATATAAAATCCGATTTCGCTAAAAGAACTTTCACTTTGGACAACGTTAATTTACTTCAACTATCTCCGTTGAATTGCCAAAGCCTTGAATGGCTAACGTGTGAAATTCATCGTCGATAAGCTAAATTTGGGTTTTGCGAAATGCAAACTCCAGAAACAAGTTGTGTGTGTTGTTACAGTGGACAATTATCTAATCCAATGAAAAAATTATAAGCTTGATAGTTCTCGGTAGTGCCATAGTCTTTTGTTTGAAGGAGCAATGAATTTGTAATTTTTAGGCACGGCATAAAGTGAAAGCACTTGTCTAGTGCGTGCCGTGATTGAAGAAAATGTTTAATGAGCACCTAAATAAACCTTTTTGGTATGAGATTTTGCTTAAAGATATTTTACGCAACCTGATTGACGTAAATGAGCGTACTTAATCACTTTGATGACTATGCTGTCAACATTTAGGTATTAAATCACATAGGTACACCAATCTAACGCTATACGTTATCTAAATCTATTATGGTCTCTCTGTAAAAACTACTAATAGCTACAAGATAGTTATCTAGATAATTTGTGTCTACTGCTCGCGAGTCTATTCTTATTTTCATCGTTTTTTTTTTTATTTTCATTGGTACAATATTTGCCGACGAAGGCCCAATTGGTTTTTTTTATCCCAATGGTTCAACAACGATTGTCTGGGTGGGAATGTAATACGCGCTTGTTTGTCAACTAAACGTTTCCATGTCCACATTTGATGTTTCCTATGATGGTTTTTATCGTAGGCTCACGTTAGACAGAGTATGTGTACATTTCTCAACTTTCCCTCGTTTGAGATTGTGCAATTGACTCAACAGCTTTCTTGGGGCACGGAACTATCTTGATTGTGTTTTATTACTAGAACTGGTAATGGTGTAACGATTAATAGAGATTTGTTATTGAAGATTGAAGAATGGTGGTGATCGTGAATTCTAGTATCTGTATAAATTGTAATGAATGTAATTAGAAGAAGAATGTAATAGAATGTAATTTTATTTACAAAAAAGAAGATACTTACAGGCCTTAGGGACCTAAAGATGTACAATAAAAGTATCAATTGGGCCAATAAGGTCAAGTATCTAGGAGTGATACTTGACAAACAACTCAGATGGCATACGCATGCTAACCACGTCATCACTAAAGCACTGAATGTGCTGAACATGTGCAGAGCAGCATACGGAAAAACATGGGTCTTCAGCCCAAGATAATGTGTTGGATACACCGAATGATGGTAAGACCGATACTAACATACGGAAGCATTTTGTGGTGGCCCAGGACCAAATTAAAAACATTTCGGGACACCCTATTGAAAGTGCAAAGAACAGCCTGCATGGCCATCACAGGTGCATTCAAAACTACACCGACGGTAGCAATGGAAAGACTTCTGAATCTTACTCCACTGCATATCGTCATTGAGATTGAGGCTAGGAATGCCATCTACAGACTGGTACTAACCGGCCAATGGGATGCAACTCAATCCAGCCTAGATCATACCAGACTAGCACCCAACAAGGAGCTGGACAATATAAGAAACATGAGTTGTGACAGAATCCTGACTAGACACATGTTTCACAGAAGGTTCAGTACCCATATTCCGACCAGACAACAGTGGGAAAGAGGTCTACGGAAACCAAGGGAAGAACAAATGATATGGTACACAGATGGTTCCAAGACCAGAGATGGCACTGGAGCCGGTTTGTACACAGAAGGATTTCACCAAAGCATCAGCATGGGAACAACACCATCAATATTTCAGGCTGAAACCTATGCAATAATTGCTTGTGCAAACGAAATATTGGACAAGCGGATCAAGGATAAATATATCTACATGTGCAGCGACAGTCAAGCCGCACTCAAAGCACTCAGCTCCTGTGTACTAAACTCTGCACTGGCTGCGGAGTGTGCCCACCTCCTAAACAGATGTGGTGCGCACAACGTGGTTAGGTTAGTCTGGGTCCCTGGGCATGAGGGGATAGAGGGCAATGAGCTTGCGGATGGCCTAGCTAAAGAAGGATCGATGGAAAAATTCATAGGTCCAGAACCCTTCATTGGCGTACCAACTGGAGCCTGCAGAAGTGCATTGCACAAATATGCTAATGAACGCCACGAAAAAGAATGGTCAACGACCACGGGCCTGAGACATTCTAAGCAGTTTATAAGCAAATGGAAAGAGGGCAATAGCCGAAAACTAATGAACCTGACCAGATGTCAACTAAGACAACTAACAGGAGCTCTTACAGGCCACTATGGCATAAATGATCATCTCTAGAAGATGGGTCTATCTGGAAGCGTGGTATGCAGGTGCTGCAAAACAGCAACGGAAACCATGGAACACGTGCTATGCTGCTGCGACGCACTCGCGCGGCAGTGAATGGAAGTTCTGGGGACGGCATATCCGGAACCAGCGGAATACATGCTCTACCCTGCTGGCAAAATCTGCAGACTCATTCAGGGAGTATTTGACACAGCAGGTAAGTAGAGCAATCATGGCTAAGGGCTGCACAAAAGATCCCAAGGGTCGAAGTGCTTCTGGGGCAACCTGGACCCGTTCAGCCTACTAATAAGATAAGATAAGATCTGTATAAATCACCTTTAATCTGTGTTCTATGCATAACAAGATTAATAAGTAGGTATATAAATCGCGTGACTTTACTTGCGTGGATTTTGAAAAGGAAATCGATGGTTTAAATATATTGTAAATAGGTATTTTCCAGACAACATTTAATGAGTCCACTACTGGCCTAAGTCAAGTAACTTTTTCAATACAACCGTGGCATGGATTAAGTGATTTGGTATCCCTTAATAATCTAATCCGAATACCTATTACTTCATTGAAAAGTTTCATCTAATTGAAAGTGGTGCCATTTGATTGGATATTACGTTATTTTTTGTTACGGGTCGATTGACCACGATCTCACCTGATGGTAAGTGAAGATGTGGTCGAAGGTGGAGCTCGCTTGTCCGTTAGTAGCCTATTCACTCTAGTCTTATAGAATCCCAGGTTTTCAGGGACCACTGACGAGGGGAGAGAACGGTAGTTCACTTTTGTTTTCTGTAATGAGTCTACGTACCCAATGTAGTGTAGTGTTCGCCTAATATAGGTCGCGGCACGAAACTCTAGCGCTGACCGTTATTGCGCAGAAGTAAAAAATAAGGTGTCTTGGCGGGGTACAGGGGTGAAGGGCGAGCGTGCGTTGCGCCGATTGGCTCTCCAGTCGTACTCCGTCCCCCGTGCCGATACGACGCTCCGCGCACTTCCAGTGTACAGTCGCGTTCTGAATTGTTTTGTTGTCATCGTTAATTTTTGTTGTTGTTTTTTGTTAAGTTTGTTTTGTTGATTTGTTTGTTGTGTTTGTTAGTTTATTCACTGTTTGATTAAGTTTGAACAGTTTTTAAACAGTGAAAATGCCGAGGCCGAGAAGGAATACTGTTTTGAAAAGACAGGCACGGAAAATGGTGTTTGACGTGCATTGTTTTCTGAAAAGGGAATCGAATGATTTCATTAATTCCCTGAAACAAATTCAAAGTGAAATTGGCGAAGCTGCGAGTATTTTACTCGATTCTGACCGCAGCACTGTAGATATAAGTGAAATAAAACAAACTGCAGAAGTTATTCAGGCGGGAAATATAAAATTAAATAGTATAATTAGTGACTTACAGAAAATTCAGAAAAGGACAGCTGAATCTACAAAGACGTCCATAGCAACGGTAAGGAAAATCTCCACTGAAGCCAATAATTCCGACTTATTATCAGTATTTAGAACACCAGGCAAAAAACGCTCCAGATCAAAACCGGTCACAGATATTGATAACTTTGATCAAGGATTAATAAAGAGGTGCATACATAACTTTCATAGGACAAATAATGAACTTCCCACCGTCGGAAAGTTGAGAAAGAAGCTAGAGGAAGATATAAATTTCAAAGGCTCAGAACGAAGTCTTCGACGAATAATTAAGAGTTTAGGGTTTCGGTGGAAAAATACTGAAAACAATCGAAAAGTACTGATTGAAAGTTCAAATATACGTTTACTACGTATCGAATACTTACGCAAAATAAAACAATATCGCCAAGAGGGAAGGCCCATCGTATATACAGATGAATCTTACGTAGATTCATCGCACTCTGCTCCAAAAGCCTGGACCGATGGTACTACAAAAGGTCTCAAAAAACCTATCTCCAAAGGACAGCGGGTGGTCATTGTCCACGCAGGATCAGAGGCTGGGTTCATACCGAACGCACTGTTAACTTTTAAAGCTGGTGCGAAATCAGGCGACTACCACGACAATATGAACTACGACAACTACGAAAAATGGCTGAGGACACAGTTATTGCCGAACTTACCGCCTAATTCTGTCGTGGTAGTCGACAACGCATCATACCATAATAAACAATGGGACCTTGCACCCACTTCTAATTCCAAAAAAGCTGACATGCAGGGTTGGCTTACTGAAAAGGGCATACAATATGAGGAAACTCTACTAAAACCTCAACTATACAATTTAATACGGGCTAACAAAGATAGATTTAAAACATTTTCAATTGACAGGATACTAGCAGAGCAAGGACATCAAGTGCTAAGACTGCCACCATACCACCCAGATCTAAATCCAATCGAAATGGCATGGTCTGACATAAAGCAATATGTAGGCAGTAAAAATGTGAAGTGGAGTGTTGCTAAATGTATAGAACTAATTCAAGAAAAAGTTTTGCTGATGGGTGCTTGGGATTGGGGAAAGTTATGCCAAAAGGTAAAGGACATAGAAGAGCAATATGTCAAGAGTGACCATGTCGTGGATTTGGTTACAGAAGAATTCATCATTCGCGTTGATGGTGACAGTTCAGAGGATAGCCTTGGTGAGTCTGATGACGATGACGCTGTTAGTGCCGACGACCGAAGCAGCCCTGAGCCGGGGCCCTCAGTAAGCAAAAGGCCCTGTTGGGATACTATTGAAGGTGTAAGACCATTGTCTGATTCGGACTAGATATCGGAAAGGAGAATGCGGTGTCTGATGTCCACACCCTGCCGAACTCGCAGGTTTCTTCTATCCTGAGAAGAAACTTCAGTAGGTTCTTATGTAATTCGGACTTAATATAATTTTTTTTATTATTTGGTATTTAATATAAAAATTTACAAATCCGATAGTGTATTTATTTTTCTACTCCCCATAAACTTGTTAAAAATTATATTGTAGGTAACATGAAGTAATATTTGCGTGCGTGACAGTACCCATACGCAGTTAGGTTCCACATTTTGTTCACCGCTAGACTTACTATTTGACTTTACATTAAAACATTATTTTGCTGTTTTTAACTAAGCAATTAAATTACTAATTTGTATTGCGTGCGCGATGGTACCCATGCGCAGCTATCCCCTCCACGTTTCGCTCAGCGCTAGAGTTTCGTGCCGCGACCCCTACAAGGTCTTCCTGATCTATTAGTATTCCTTATATTCTTATGCAAGTCGCAATCGCAAGGCCTTTAGACACATACTAGTTCACATAAGGTAGGTAGTTACAATCGCTATAACTTCATTGTTTTCATTTATGAATATATAAATACAATTAATATACTCTGTATTGTTGTGTATGATTAATTAATAAGAGGCACTAAACAGGTTTCATCCACGATTATTACCAGGAAAGATTTTTTTTTGGATTAAAAAAATACAAATATAATTTTAGATCGGAGTCTGCGCAAAACGCTTCAAGTATAAACACAATCACAAAGCGTGAGCATTTTTATAAGATTCACTGTACACAGTTATGCAATCTGTAATCACCAAACATACCTTTATTTTATCAAAAGTGTTGTCTAGTTCCAGTTTATGAACGAAAGGGTTCAATATTTCGGCACGCATGCCGTCAGATGAGAAAGCGCCGGTTTCACTATGCAGTTTACCATTCATTTTCACGGAAGCCAAAACACAAGGTTGCAGTATGTAAATTTATTAGATCATAGCATTCACACACATTTCTATAACTGAATTATAAAATCCTCTGTACACTTATGTTTTATTCAAAATTTAACGTGTTTATATCTAAAAAATCGCGGCGAGACGAGACACACATTCCCCATCGGAAGAAAGTTAACTACTGATTAATTTAATTTAACAACATCACTTGAGGCGAATGCCCATTGGTCTACCATTTTGACAGTTCTCCCACTGCAATGAGCAATCGACCGGCTTGCAATACTAGCGACACCTTCCGGAAACAAATAAATCTAAAACAAAAAGTATTTTTTCACAATTTTCACTCATTAAATACCCATGGCTATTTACTCACTCATTAGCATTTACTTGACTTTAATTCTTTTAATCTTTTTCTATTTACAATTTGGTAAAAAAAGTGTGTCATTCGATGATTTTTAATATTACGGTCTTACATCTATGTCACAGCACTATTACTGTGAATGAAATCTGCTGTGTCCCGTGTACAGAATAAGGACATCGCTTCTTCTTGGGCGAAAAGCTTATAAGGACATCGGTCCGGCGCCCGTGTCTGACTCCGACATCAATCCGTCTGTTACGCTACGCCGTCTATCTATCTCTATAATCTATATTTCTGACTTTGTCTGTACCCGTAGCGCCTCACTCTGTGGTCTTAGCAGAAGCAGAATTAACTAAGTAGATAGGTATCTGTGAAGCAGAAAGTGAAAAGTAATCCTTTGCCTATTGTAAAATTTGAAAATTATAAAGAAGATAGGTACCTTGTTTTATAACAAAGTAAGAAAATATTGAAATTCGATAATGGATAAGTGCTGGTATTATGGAATCTAAAATTCAAATACAAATAACCGAATACTTTTCGTATTTCGAAGAATTCTACAACTCGTCCAAAACAAGTTTGAAATACAGCCAAAACTGCGCAGCATCTATAAATAAACTGATAAACCGTTGCAGAAACATAAAAGAGTGAGTGGAGTTCACAATAATGTTTATTGTTTGTACAATTTATGGTTAGTACAATTGGATCGTTGTTACAGGGCTGAATTGAGCGGCACACCGCTGGAAGAATTCAGTGATCTACAAAACAAATTGAGTGCCTCCATACATAACCTTATTTCGGAGGAAGTAAGGGAAATACGAAGCAAACTGTAAGTATAATAATTATCCAATATTCTAAGAAGTGTTATGTTCAAGTCCTTCATAATACATTGTAGCCTGTAATGTTTACATAAGTTAGGCATTCCTTGCCGGTATAGTATAGTTACCTACATACATATTGTTGTCCTTTTCTTACATACAAAACTATTTTGTTGTTTCATTCACATTCATATTTGTAGATACTAAAATGTGGCTCTAATTTTTTCTAAGAATGAAATAGATGAGCTTATGTTCCAGTTATAAAGTGATTCATACATTTCAGTAGCTAAATAAATGATCTCCCTTTCCATACAGTATCAAAGCTTGGGAAAGAGTGTTGTGCAGTTCTCTCATCAATTTGTACAAAAACATTTTATTTTTTTTAGTTACTGGTGGAATGTTCATCACTTACATACCTTTTAGTGTACCCATAAAAGAGGTTTAAGAGGTCAAAAAGTAGTAGACATAAAATAAATCATACAGCTGTTAGAAAAATATTTGAAGGCTTGGATTATTGGGTTATTAGGCTACCAATTAAGTGATTAATTAATGCAAAAGCAGCAAAAGAGGTATGCACAACAAAGACTGATATGACACAATAGTCTCTGCCTATACTGAAATATACCTGAGTGCTATAGCACTATAATCTCTGTCTTTCCCAAAAGGGAATTGGTATGATATATGTATGTATGTTTGTATGTAATCAAGTGAAGATTATTATAATAATCTCCCTTATCTTTTAATTACAGATTAGACCTAGAAGATTTATTTGATAAGCTGTGCAACAAAAATAAAGTGTTGCAAGTAAATTGCAGGCAAATAGATTTTGCTCAAACCTCTCCTCTTATAAAAGGTACTCCCCTTCAACCACCTTTAAAACAACTCCTACACTTTGCTGATGACACCATAACATTTGCCAGCCATATCTGTGCTCTTATTGATAATACATTGAATGTGCTAACACTAAAAGGCTTAAACACAGAAGTACCAACGGATAATTTCAGAATATCTACCCACTGGCAGCGAAAAATCTCTGAAATAATAGCTTATACCTCATTCTGTTCTGAAAATCAAATATAGAATAATGGATTTCCTCGACTCAATTTTAAACTCCATGCAAAGTCCACCATCAACCAGCGAAGCGCAGAAAAATGCAATCAAGAAGCAAAAGGAGGCTATGGAGCACAAACATAAAGAAGAAAAGAATATGATCAACAGATTCAGAAAACGTGTGGAGGAAAAGATTAGTAATTTTGTCAAGGATGCTACAAAACCGTATTTGCAGTTTGAGCCCATGGAGCAGATGTACAGAGAAATAATAAGAGATGTGGCTGAGATTGCTGGTGTGCAAGTGTACACTTTTGGACAAGAAGGTGTTGACCGCTATACAGTTCTGTACGCAAAGGATAATGGGCCTTCTGATGATGAGCTGACAGTACGCCGAGCTGGAGGCGTTTGGGACGAAGAAAAGGCAATCGAGATGGCTCAAAGGCACATAGAAATGAGGAAGCAAGCCGCCCTGGATACCGAAGAAGACAGGAATAGGAAACGAAAGCGTGGAAATGAGGAATTGAGTGGCACTTTTTATAAACAGAAGTATGCCCATTTGATTGGACAAGAAGCAGCATTAGGTGCAGCTCAGAAAACAAATGTAAATAAAAGCTACGGTGAGGTTCCCAGTGAAAATAAGAAGGACCAACGCTCCATTGAACAGACTATGGCAGATATAAGAGCGAAGAAGATTAAAAAAGCAGAATCTGACAAAGATAATGCTGAAACTGAGAAAACATAGTGTTTACATAATCTGTGCTATGTAAGTGTTTTTTAAAAGGAACTCAAAATTTGTTTCACATCACTTAAGAGAGTTCTAGTTAAAATACCTGTTAGAATATTCAACATGAATTTAATAGGTGGAATGCATCAACTATAGAATAATTTATAACTATAGGTATTTCTTTTAGTACTGAAAAATTTAAAATTGCTACCTAACAATGGTAAGCAATCACCATAGACTATGAATTTATTTACCTGCATTATTTCTGGTTGTAGCCCTTCCTACCTTATGTTATGAAGAATCAGGTGTCGGCAGCATAAGTTACAAATGAACTTTGGTTCTGTCTGCACAGTGCTCTGAAACCCATTAGAAACACAATTTAAGTATAAAAGAGTAATATTTTGAGCTGTGACTTCTCCTAAGACATAATAACCCACTGGGACAACTCAAATTTTCTAAGGAATATACCTCTTTTAATCACTACATAATATAAAACAAAGTCACTTCCCGCTGTCTGTCTATCCATATGTATGCTTAGATCTTTAACACTAAAGCTTATGATCGCTTACTACTGTTAGAATTGTTTTGTTAGGGTAGGTGGCATACGATCATGGCTGTCCTCTGTACATCGCTATGAACACATTTTTTTTCATACCACTATGGTGGCACACAAGCATACGGCCCACCTGATGGGAAGCAGTCACCGTAGCCTATAGCCACTAGCAATACCAGGGGTATCACTAACGGGTTGCCAACCATGTTGTTGATGAGGACTAACTGTGCTAGCAGCATTACTACTAGCCCAGCATATCGTCGCAGAGCACTTACTGCAGAAACAATATTACATCAAAGTAGTGTTATTTCACTGCGGTCTTCTGTAAGGTTGAGGTACAGTCCCCAGTCGGGCGGCTCCAATTTTAATGGGAAAATCCACAGGACATCAAAAACGCACTACCTCTCTTTTTGAAAATGAGTGATTATACGGAAGTCGGGTTTTAGTTTTTGAACTTAATTTTTATCTGAAGGTTAAGTGTTATCCCATACCTTCGCGGGTGAAGTTGCGGGCAGAACCTAGTGAAATATAAATTGGAGTTTGAACTCCTTGCCTTGAGTGAGAGTATCTGAAATTAGAATATTATTTTTGTAACTAACTAAATTCAACGAAAGACTGGTTTGCGTTCGCTTATAGCAAGGTAACAAAGCAATATATATGTAATGTTTAGAATATCTTAGTTGGAAATTGTTAATCTAAAACATACGAATGTGTAAATTAACTACTAGTGAATCAAACTCCCATGCGACGGCAAAACATGCGATAAGCGCGACATTTTTTCTATGGGCAAGTCTGGCGGCAAATTTGACTCACTAGTAGTATACTTTACACATGATTGAAGCAATACAAAGGGCATATGTTAATAATTAAGACAGAACTACTTTCGAAATTGAACAGCGCTGTGCTGCCAAAGAGAGGAACTAAAAATTCGTAGGAAATTGTTTATACTTATTTTGAGTGATGTCTTTGATTTAGTAGTTAAATGATGTACTTGCTACCAGTACTGTTTAGTTTAATAATTAGCGCCGGCAACGTCAAAATAAACAAAAAGTGTTATTAAACCTTACCGCTAATATATTAAAGCCCATTCCAGTTTGGTTTAAATTCACTTGAAACAGGGTCATGAACGGTTAAGAAAACAGCATCGCCCATAACGTCGTTTACAATGATTTGTTGTGTTCAAAAACGACCTAATAATGTTGAATGTAAGGTTTAATATCGCTAGTTTGTAATATGACGTGACGGTGAAGGCATCAAGTGGCCAAAGAATATTACGGCGTGGTTAGAACAGCTGTGCTGAAGGCGGGAATGATGTGTAGTTAGGAATAATTTGAAGAATAAAAGTTATTGAAATACATCGACTTCTACAGTTTTATTTTGACTACACACCACATCTGTAGCCCAAACAAAAAAACTACGACGACCTATTCGTGTCGCTTTCGATTATTATTGTTTGGGTCAAGAGCGCTGCGCCGGTGAAAAGTGGAACTAAAAATTCACCATAATAAGTAACATTTGCAAACGCGTATCGTAAAACATCCCGCTGTTCAACAAGGCCGCGCGCTGAATATATGGATTTCATTAGACGCATACAAGCTAGATTAGCGGGTATTTACAGTTTTATTTTTAAAATCATAGAACCCTAATTTCTTCTTGTAACGAGAACAATGGAATAGGGATATACTCAAATAAAAAAAAGTTTTTTACAACGTTTATTTACCATCAACACGTGAATATTATTCCAGGCGTTATGCCTTTATATCTAGTTATATCTTATCCGGCGAAGCAATATACTGAAATGTAAGTGAAAAACATGATAACGTAAATATTTTTTCTTCCCTAAATATAGTTCAGGTACTTACTAAACGGAAACAAGGTCACAATACAATTCATGTTAAAAAAATAATCAAATTTATGCGTAGGTCGTAGACAGTTCAAATTTCGCGACTTTAAATTTATAACTTTGTCAGGTTGGTAGTTTTGGTTATCAAATGTCACATAGCTAGATATGTTTTGGGTATTCAAAAAATGCAATTTGTACAGACTTCTTACTTCTATATCTCACTTGCGATGTGCGCTTAAATACAATTATTTGACTATTAAAAAATATCAAAAAAGTCACCCAAGCTAAAACACAATGTTTGATAGAATCTTAATTGACATTGAAATCGTTTATGCACGAGAAACATATTTAGTATAATTATGTTTATTAATGTTTTATTTATTAAATAGCATAGGTAAGATAAGTAATGGATATATCGAGAAAAATATTTCATAAGTTATTATAGGACAGAGAAGATACATTTTAAGACTAGTTACTGAAGCGAAATTATGTTAAATTAACGATTCATCCGTCATCAAATTAATTCTACTACTGACTAACCTTAGACTACATAATATTTCTAATAATCATACAGCGTTTCGATTACCTTTAACTGTTTCTATCGCTAGATGGCGGTGTGCACAGCGTTAATCGCGCGATGAGAAATTTTCACTTGATAATTTTTCAATTATGGTGCTAGGCTAATTTTAAATTAGCTTTCCAATGTTTTCCGTAAATTAATATGTAAGACACACACTCGCGCAGCAATCGGATTAGATTAGACTATAAATATATATTATGTATTAAATGGAGTAGGTAATCACGAGATGTGATGCACATAAACGAAATAATATCGTTGTCTATGGTTTTCGTTGATGCACCTAATTGTATTTTTACTGTACGTTTGGATGTGAGGGAACTGCATTTTCTCTTTACACTTAAACTTTAATATATAATATACTAATTACATAACTAAGCGTTATCAATGGTGTTTTTAAAAATAAGCTAGCACTTGCGGATAAACACGTTATGTATCTACCTATTTGACAACTAACGAAACATGTATTATAAACACACTTCCTTACTTAATACCTGCCAACGATATACTGAATATTTTTTAATTTGAGCGCACACCAACAAAGACTTTCTTAAATTTAACAAAGTATTGGTGCCAATTCTGTTGTACCTACAAAAATACTAAAGTAAAATAATTTGACAGTTCTTAAAGTCTTGCTATCTCTTTCTCATGTGCGAGGTTAAATAAGGATAGCAATACCTTTAGAACTGTCAAATTAGTTTAGTAGTTTTACAACAGAATCGACACCATTGTTCAATTAAATAATGAACTACTTAATCCGGATTATAGGTATCATTACGTTCAACACTCACTACACTAACGTCAAATTCATATTTTATTTTATCTGTAGCAAACTGATAGAGTAACGCCACTATTTCAAATACACTTGTTCATATCGCCTTATAGACTGGAAAAAATCGAAGGAGCCTATTACAGTAGCCGTATCTGATGTGTAACATCTGACGGCCAACTCTCGGTCATTGGTCAAATCAAAACATTACAGAAATCAAAAACATTACAGAAATGCCGGCCGGAAGAAATAAATGATAGCAGCAAATTTAATTACCGTCAAAATACATAATTATTTTGTGTTGCGATTGCGTTTTCACTAGATGAATAAACACTTTTTTAAATTATTTTTAGTCTATGGAAAACTTTTTTATTCTTATGTATTGGTTCGGCTGCAAAAATTTTTTGTTCGTATAATCCCGTGCCAAAATATAATGCGGCACTAAAATATTAATTAGTTGTACTCCATTATATGTACTTGTATTCTCACATCACTGTCTCATCAAATTATCTAGATTACTTGTCAGAACACTAGACCATTCTAATATTATTAATGCGAAAGTACTCTGCTACCTTTTCAGGACTAAACGGCTGAACGGATCTTAATAAAATTTGACAAGGAGATGGGAAGGACATAGGCTACTTTTGTCTGTAAACAAATACAGTTTAGTCGCGGGTAACAGATAGTAATATGAATTTGACATTTGATTTGTATCTATACATACGATAGATAGGTACAGCTAAACGTCAACTAAATCTAGCAACATTACTCCAAAATACAACAAATAACACTTAATAGTTATCACATCAAATCTTATAGTGAGATTTTTTCTCTAAATATTATATTATTGTTACATACCAACTCTGTGCAGTGGTATTTTATTGTCTCATTTTTCTTTCTTCAGAGTTCAAGATCGCAGTTTTAATCCCCCACTCAAAAAGTTGTGTTCGATGATATTATATATATATGTAAAAAGGGGTGTTTGTATCTGTGTGTCTGTCTGTGGCATCGTAGCTCCTAAAAGGATGGACCGATATACATTTTGTTTGTTTTGTTTCAAAGGTGACGTAATCGACAGTTTTCTTAGATGTGATTTTTAGATGATTTTGAATCGGGGATTTTTAATATTTTGATTTAGTTCTTTTCTATTACTACGATTATATATCACTACTTTAATAAATTATTGTTCAAAATCCATAAGTATATTATATTGTATTGTCACACTACCGTTATGTATATAACTTCTAAATAGCAAATCTTAAATATCTGAATAACAACGATGTATTATGTAACATATGGTATAGCTTTTAAAGTGTTTTTTTTTTCAAAAATCAGTAGGTAGTTAAAATTGTAGTAACAAGATTATAACGAATATTTTTAGAATATAGTAAGACCTATGAAACATTGTAAATCTGCTAAGTTTTATTGTCATTTCCATTAAAGGCGAGTATTTTTAAATACATAATTACAAAATGTCAGTTGAGCTTTCTACAAGCATAATAAAATTGTAAACTAAATAACAAAATACATTTAATTTCATTACAATTTCTAGTTTATAAAGTAAGTCAATAAGTAACGTATTCGTTTTGTTGTTATAATTACCTTAATAAATATATTTAACGGTTCTGTAATGTCTGTTCAAGTTGATATGATTTTATTAACATCGATTAATTGTACCTCAGAGTACTTATTAATCTCGTGGTAAGTTTTGGATATGTGTCTCTTGTTAACTAATAATGATTATGTTATAAGATATGGTGTTAGTAAAAAAACATTCAAAATATCTTTCAAAAGTAATACCTATATCAAGGCGCGTAAACATTTTCATTACCTAAATGATGTATATCAAACGCCAACTTCTGGTTAAATTGTATATCCACAAGGAAATGTAGGAAGCACTCGGTACCTCTTTGTCTTTTATTGACAAGTATATAATCAAAGCTTTTTGCAGAAATCTACAATACACCTACTTCCAACCATGTGTGCGTTAAGCTGCATAAAACAAACCAAAAATAGCGCCCTCTTTCGGACATTTCACGAACTATACTCAATCAATATTAACGGCATCTATCATCTATTCTTCGTCGTCGGTTTCGCAGCATCCTGGCCAACAACATCGCTCAGTGCCATCGGGTCTGGTGCAGAAGAGTAAGGACTCAGCGGCAGAAATAGCTCGAGGTTCGATTCCATGGAAATCGCGAAGGTCATCTGCCGGGAACCAGGCACGCTCTTCATCGTCTATGATCGGTATGCCAAAATATCTGAAAAATAAAATACATCACTGAGCTATTTACTATAACTTGTACGTAGTATATTAACTAATCTGTGCTACCACGGTAGCTTCTATCTATATTTTAAATGCTTGAAAAAATTCGGTTCAAAATACATACCAAACACCCAGACGCAAAGCAAACATATTTGTCACATAAATGTTTGCCCCGGCGGGAATCGAACCCGCGACTTATAGCGCAGCAGTCAGGTATACGAACCGCTAGGCCAGCGGTTTCAAAATATTACAAGTCATAAATGTTTGTGCCCTGACATGTCTGTGGTATACACGTATTTCGGTGACGAAAGCTACCTGCAGATAGCCAACAAAGGGATCCACAAGACGGATGCCAGCACCAACACCAGCACCAGCAGCACAGCCCATATTGGCCACGGTTTCTTCTCCGTGTCCCCGGCTGATTTGATCCAAGCGTCGTACCCAGACCCCTCCACGGCCAGCTCTGCGAAGGACGAGATCAGGATGGCCAACATTGCAAGAGGAGAGAGGTACTTCCAGCAGATCAGCCAGTATATGCCAGGTCTTTGACCCGTCATCAACTCGATGTCGTCGGCGAATCTGCAACAAGAGATGATGCTGGTGACTCAATGGTTTATACTTAGATAACCTGCTACGCTAAGCAGTGTCGGCGTTAGGGGGGGCGTGATTGGTGAAGAAACATAAATATATGTTTCTTTACATGTAATAAAAACCACAAATATATATTATCTTTAGCTACATCTACGAATACTTATTATTTATTAAGTTTAACATCGGTTTACCATTTATTACTTGCCAGCTTTGTGGTAAAAACTATGCACGCATCGTGGTATATTCTCCTTGTACGCATCACTTTCAGGTCACCTTTCGCCGAACATATATACGACGTATATTTCAAAGGGAATATTATTTGCATATGAATGCCTTGTAACGATGCTTTCAGTATTCTGTGTGCGAAGCCCAAGCGGCAATGAATTGCTTGATAATTAACAAGCATTGTTTATAAACCTGCCCCTGAAAATAAACTATAAACTACACCCCTAATGCTATTAAAAAGACGTAATTGGCTTGTTTCGCTTCACAGGACCTTATCCTAAATAGTTGGGGTCGGCACTTCAGTGCCGGTAGCAGGAACATTGTCGGCAACGTATTCGAAAACGTAACTCGCGAAAAGACAAAATTGTCATACTAATTTTTAGTTCCACTTTTCACCGCCGCAGTGCTGTTCATTTTCCAATACAAAAATAGCCGAAGGCGATATGAAAACGTTGTCGACAATGTTCCTGCTACCGGCACAGATCAAATAAAAATGGTGAAGAGACGCCGGTCTTTTTTCATGCACCGATATTTATCGGTTCTAAAGAGGTCAGCCGAAGGCTGGTTACTTCGTTAGTATAGTGATCTTAAAGCATTATTTACGAAGCCATGTAAGTATGAAATTTCTTTTAAAATCCGTTAACTATAGCTAGATTGTGATGTGTTTATTTTAAAAATAAAAATAAATATTCTTACATCCATAATTAGCGTTGCCTTAGTGGGACTATCGATAGTTGGAACTTGATTGATACGAGTAATCAGTTAGGTTAGGTTAGACACAAACAAATAATACTATAGATACTTAATATTGTAATACATACTGATTTGGTAATACTATTGGTGACTTACAATATTATCGATTGTCATATCGTTGTTATGCTCTTTTTTTTATACCACTAAGGTGACATACAAGCATACGGCCCACCTGATGGTAAGCAGTCACCGTAGCCTGTAGCCGCTAGCAATACTAGGGGTATCACTAACGGGGTGCCAACCATGTTGTTTATGAGGACTCACTGTGCTAGCAGCAATACTACTAGCCCAGCGTATACTCGTGGAGCACTGGCAGCCTTACTTACCGCAGAAACCCAACACTACATCAAGTAGTGTTATTTCACTGCGGTCTTCTGTAAGTAGTCGCCTATTAAGCGGCAATACTGTCCATAATAAAAAAAAACTAAACTGCCGGATTTGACGATTGAAATCCATGATAAACTAGCGGCCCGCCCAGGCTTCGCACGGGTAGACATTTATCAAATATTTTGTCTACCCGTTTTTAGACCTTTTTCAGGCAATTTCTTAAATGTTTTCTCTCCATAAGAACCGTCCTTGTTATTCAAGGAATATTCTAAAAAAAAAATTTGCGAAATCGGTTCAGCTGCTCTCGAGATTTGCGCTTAGCAACACATTTAGTGATTCATTTTTATATTATAGATAGGCGTGGGCGGCAAAACCCTAATTAAGACCCACCCAACAAACAAATTTGACCTAATTCGAGAGATATTCGATCCCCGTAATCGTATTAATTATAGCCGGTGCCGGCAGCAGGAACATTGTCGACAACGTATTCGAATATGTCGTATCTCGCGAAATGTCAAAATTGTCATACTAATTTTTAGTTCCACTTTTCACCGCCGCAGCGCTGTTCATTGTCCAATACAAAAGTAGTCGAAGGCGATACGAAAACGTTATCGACAATGTTCCTGCTACCGGCACTGGAACAATGGATACTCGAACTACTTTTACAAACGTACTTAGACATAACCCCAGTGTAAACTATTTTAAAATTCAGAGAGGCCTTGTGGTATGGAGCGTTGCCTGCTATTCTAGCAACGCAAGTTCGAATCCCACCGGTCTGTACCAATGAGTTTTTTCTAACTTAAGTACAGTGTTTAGTCATACCACGAGCTTTACGGTAAAGGAAAACATCGTGAGGAAACCTGAATACGTCTGTGAAGAAATTCAAAGACGTATGTAGCGTCTAAGAGACGGCGACGGACTCACCATCTGTCACGTTGACACCAAATTAGGGTGTTGTATCTACCGATTCGGGGACCCTTGTGGGAAGGCGTGAAAATATATTTCGCAAATTCTCCTAAGTTCGGTTCCATATTCACAAGACACGGATTTCCAGCTGTGATAAACACAATAGAATGTGGAAATTGGAATATATATAGCGTAGACTAAGTACCTAATAGACGAAAGTACCGCGTGCCCTAGAAAGAGATGGAAATAGTTATCAATGTGTGCGTCCGTGTGCGTAAAGTGATGACACCCTTACCTCAGAATAAGGACTTCAGCTCTCGCTATTCTATTCTAAGGTGATGACACACAAGTGACTTTTCCCGCTTAGCTGAACCAAAAATTACAAAAAGTATTTTACGTAACGTGAAAATACCCTTCACTCGGTAAGGAACAAAACATTTTATAGCTGTGTCCTTGTCTTGTACTTTAGTATAATATATAGCCTTCTCAATATGTGTGAGTAGAGCAGAATATGTTATTGCCTGTATTAGTTAGCCCCTCTTCGATATAAAATCGATGACAACCAGACAGATTGGTATCATTACATATTATATTGGTTTGGTATTACTGATTGTATCGGAATAATGGACTGAACAAATGACTTTAGGCCCTTGATTCGAATACCCGCAGCAGGCAGATTTTTATCCTGTAGTATTATCGTTATAAAAATAGGTAAAGGCAAAAGAGGAGGACCGTCTTCGTGTGCGTCGTGTTTTTTAGAAGCTAAAGAAAAGATTTGGTAAAAAAATACTTATAAACAGGTTACAATTAGCTTTCATTGCGAAGCGTGTTCAGATGTTAATAGTTATTTTAGAAGTAGTTGTCCCGACAGACGTTGTCCCGTCTTAGCTATGAATTCATATGTCAAATACACCATAGAAAAATAATCCTTTAGTTTATCCAGAAATTAAAAATGTTTCGGTTTTTTTTTATTTTTCATAAGAACCTTCTCGTTACCAAAACAAACACAAAAAATAAAAATTGCGAAATCGGTCTAGCCGTTCACGGCTGAAGTCGTGACCCAAGGAAATAGGGATTACTATCTGTTACCCGCGACTTCGTCTGCATTTGTTCAAATACAAAAGTAGCCTATGTCCTTCTCGAGTATATAATCTATCTCCTTGTCAAATTTTATTACGATCCGTTCAGCCGTTTATTCCTGAAGAATTAGCAAACAAACAAACACACACGCATTTACAATATTAGTATGGATATAGATAACATAATTGTATGAATGCACTCACCTCTTCACCCCGTAGACGTAGGAGATGCCCACGCACTCGAAGAAGGCGATGATCAGCAGTGGAAAGTTACCGCTGTACATATCGAAGAGCAGGAAGATGTAGCTCCCGGACCCGTGAGCAAACCCCATGGACAGCAAACAGCAGAGGAGGCACAAACCCCCGGTGAGGTACTCCTTGCGCAAATTGGGGAACAGCTTCATATCCACTATGGAAGTGACCACGCCTTCCAAAGTTCCGAACTGGGAGTCGATCCCGAGGGTGAACAGCATCAGGAAGAACAGCACCGACCAGAACTGTGCCCCTGGGAACTGGTTGATGGCTTCCGTGAAGATTATGAACGCTAAGCCGGTGCCAGAGGCCGTCTGGAAAAATACACGGGTTTTTTAATGTTTCTGCTATATGTACAACAACGTGATTCTTATATGTAACCAGGATAAATGTTTTAACAACACATCTCTGCATACTTATTTACACAATATAGTGTTGAATGAGAATGCAATTTGAATCAACGATTTTTATTACTGATTGATATTGATATATACACTGATTGATTAATTAGACATTACTGACATTATTGGCTGCTTCTTACTTATTAGTTTACTTTGAAATGCCTGGACAACAGGCACAGGTCCAGCTTCGTAGGCGCCGTATAGGCAGCCATTGTTAGCCTTGTAGATTTTCTTATGAGGAGACTGACTAATCAAGAATCTAGAGTTTTAGTTTTAAAGCATAGATAAAATAGTCTACATTTGATATTGACATATTATGTGACATATAGTATGTATTACGTATAGTACAACTCCATAACGGATTAAAATTACTTGCCAAATATACATCGTTAATTTTGAGCCAGATTCAGCGCGTAACTCGGTCAAACAAACTAATTGAATTGGTCGGCAAAAGTTGCCGGACGAGCCTTTCATAAAAAATCCATCGTATACAAACTGAAGGGATTTTTGAAAGGACATTAAGGGCTACCCGATGTCGCTACATAAAAACATTCTTAACATATTGGGGTCGTTACCCGTCCACTCACTTTTTTCACCAACTAGTGGGTGGACGCCTGCACCTATCGCCTTTAGGTTGGATAAATTTCAAAAATGTGGCCCTTAACTTTTGAGTATTTCGTTCTACCTTCACATAACTTGCGAAAAATATACAGTCAGCGAAGATTATGGTTTGTGTTATGGCTTTATCTATAAGTAGGTATGTTAAGTTCTGCTTACAAAATCTTGATCGTCATTGATCAAAATTGTAGCGGATCAAGTGAGCTCAGGAAATCGTCGTGAAATTTATAACTTTGTTATACGTAGGTAAAAGCCAAAAAAACCAACATAATTAGGTTAAAACGTATTACGTAAGCTTAAATTATCTCTTAGAGTGCTCCATTTTTTTAATGTTAACCTCATTACGCCCTACCTCTCTTTGAAATACAAGAATTTTCTGAACTAAATTTAGACATAAGGCGTCGTAAATTTTTTTCATGTATCAAAACTTAAGCTTCGGTAGGTACTCAGCTAAATTTATAAAGAACACAAAAACCTTTGAAAAGTTCTTAACGATTAATGGAGAGAAACTTGCGGAACGCTTCAACGACATTTGAATTTTAAATTTTGTTTACTCAGGCTTCATGAATTGCAAAATAAATCCAAGGCTTCAAGTGAAAGGAAGATTTATTCTAAGTCAGGATAATTGTGACAAATTGGTTAAATTGTCACAATATATTTTTGGGGTCCGTTCCCGAAGGGTACCCAATGGAACCCTATAAGTAAGTAAGACTCCGCTGTCCGTCCGTCCGTCCTACTGTCTGAGTTGAGTTAAAGGTTGTATGCTGCGTAGCCTATCAACACCTTTTTACTTATAATATCACTGGGCGTATGGGGCAAAGCCTACCTACGGACGGTACTAGTCTAATCGACATACCAAGCGATCGACATACTACTAAAAAAAATTAAGCCGATGTGGCCTTGTGGTTGAAGCAACGGCCTGTCATCTGATGAGCCCAGAGGTTGAAATCCCGGCCTGTACCAATGAGTTTTTCTAAGCTTAAGTACAGTGATTATCAGCACCATGAGCTAAAAAAAGGTACGGCGAATTGGGATCTCTCTTGGGTTTTCCCATTAATATTAGAGACCGCAGTGAAATAAGTGGTAAGTTAGGTTGCCAGTGCTTCACGAGGATCGCTGGCCTAGTAGTAATGCTGCAAGAACAGTGTCTCCTCATCAACAACAGGGTTGGCAACTCGTTAGTGACACCCCTGGTATTGCTAGCGGCTATAAGCTATGGTGACTGCTTACCATCAGGTAGGCCGTATGCTACCTTAGTGGCATAAAAAAAATCTTGCCACTAATGTAATTGAGAATTCTTTATTCCACCGTGTCTCTAATAAAACACTCATTAGGATCCGTTTTCACTATCATCCCTCTGGATCGGAAACACTTATGAGATCCTTTGAAGAGGAAATCCCTTTGATTGGATTTAATCCTGATAATAAAGTAGAATTAATTTAATTATTGGACTCCATTCCCAAAATTAGGTTTGGTGGTTAGGGAGCTAGGTACTTGTTTATTCAGCGTTTTATGGGCACGGTTTTAATTTATTGTTATTTATTTTAACCGTATATTTCAAGTACTCGGAACCGGGGGCATCTATGAAAGTATTGATGAGTAAAAGAAGCAAAAGAGGTGTAAGTCAAAAGTGAAATGGCGCTCTATACTCTCTGCCTACCCCGTGAGGGACTTAAAGGCGTGATGATAAGATATCAATAAAGGACAACGAAAAGTACCAATTTCTCTTCAGCTCGTGAATCATTTTTTTATTGGGAACTAGCGGCCAAGAACCAAATATTTTGTCTTCCGATTTTTAGACTTCTTCAGGCAATTATATTTTTTTCTCTCCGTAAGAACCATCCTCGTACTTCAAGAAATATTCTAAAAAAAAGAATTAGCGCAATCGGTTCAGCTGCTCCCGAGTTTTGCGCTTAGCAACACATTCAGCGCTTCATTTTTATATTATAGATTCGAGTTATCAATAAAAAAAATTGCTACAGTGAAGTCGGATATATGTAGATTGTAAACTTAATTACATAACGAACATTAGAGTTTAATTAAACAGATGTTGAATACTTACATTGTCAAGTTCCTTCTGCAAATCGCATTCTGGCAAAAGCGGCATGATCAGCTTGGTGAGGTTCCCATTGAGATCCAGCACCACAGTCTGCCCAGCTTCAGGCAACGCCATCGCCCGGTACCCAGCCCCGAACACAGCCAACAAAGTCTCATTCCTAACTTCCAAACATTTCTCATAAACCATCGTGGCTTTGAAACCAATTATCGAGAACACTACGATCCCGGCGAACATGGACGTTAAACAATTAGTCATAGAGACCATTATCGCATCCCTGTAGCAGTTATTATCGACCGGGTTGTACGAGGAGAAGGCAATTAGGCCGCCGAAAGCGAGGCCGAGTGAAAAGAAAATTTGTGTGCCCGCTTCAAGCCACACGACGGGGTCCAATATCGTGTGCCACTTGGGCGTGAACAGATGGATGAGACCATCGCTCATTCCCTTCAAAGTGATGCCTCTGAAGAAGAAGATTACGAGGACTATGTACGGGAAGGTGGCTGTGACGTAGACGACCTTCCCTGATGAAGCGATGCCCTTAATCATGCACATGTAGACCAGAATCCATGCTATGACGAGGGCTAGAGCTATTTTGTAGTTGAAAGTCTCAGGGTAGTTGATGTCCTCGGAGATCTGTAGCGTGGTCCGGTACCAGAAGTATTGGGTGGGGCTGCTGACCTGTAACAAGATGATTTTACGAATTTCCAGCTGTTTGACTTCGACTATCAATATAATATATAGCCTATGTTACTCGGTGATCATGTAGATTTCTACTGGCAAAAGTTTTTTTAAATCGATCCAGTTTTTTTTAAGTTTATTCGTTACATACAAATCTTGAGAAGTAGGGCGATTTGGAATTTCCCGTGGGTTTTGCCATTTAAATTGGAGCCGCCCGACTGGGGACTGTACCTCCACCTTACAGAAGACCGCAGTGAAACACATGATGTAGTGTTGTGTTTCTGCTGTAAGTAAGGTTGCCAGTGCTCCACGAGGATACGCTGCGCTAGTAGTGATGCAGCTAGCACAGTGAGTCGTCAGCAACAGCAGGGTGGGCAACTCGTTAGTGATACCCCTGGTATTGCTAGCGGCTATAGGCTAGTAACGGGGCCTCAGTATAAACGCCAGGCAGTTTTTCCATCTACTATAATATATACTGTATTTCAAAGTAAGGGCTATTTATCAAGTAGAATTTATAAGGAAAAAGTATGAGAAGATTGCTACAATCTCATTGTGCCCTTGTTAAGGCGAGGGATGAAGGATGGGAGGGTCCGGCAGATAAAACAAACATATTTTCTCCAGTGAAGGGCCGGGGAATAATTGTCTTTAGAATGGTTTCCGACTGCAAAGTTTTTATCGTATTTCAAGCGGGCGAAGCCACGGCCATAAGTTGTTTTTTTATTATTCCACTAAGATGGCACACAAGCATACGGCCCACCTGATAGTAAGCAATCACTGTAGCCTATAGCCGCTAGAAATACCAGAGGTATCATTAACGGGTTGCCAACCGTTTTGTTGATGAGGACTCACTGTGCTAATAGCATTACTAGCTCAGCGTATCCTTGTGGAGCACTGGCAACTTTACTTACCGCACAAACACAACACTACATCAAGTAGTGTTATTTCACCGCGGTCTTCTGTAAGGTGGAAGTACAGTCGCCAGTCAGGCGGCTCCAATTTAAATGGGATAACCCACGGGAAATCACAAATCGCCCTACCTCTCTTTTTACTACTATTGTATGGTACTTTGGTACTTCAGTCCTACACTACTTAGGAAGGCTTTAGAATTTGTCGCGTGTAGACCCGCCTCCGTAATAATCCGCAAAGGAGAAATGTAAAGTAAGATTTGACGCTGAATTTTATGGGTCATTTCCAGGGTTGTCACCCTGTTTTAGGGTCGGCAACGCGCGAGTGATACCCGCATACCATCCTACCTTACCATCATGTTACTGCTTACCATTAGGTGAGCCGCGAGCTTGCTTACCACAAAAATAAATAAATAGATGTTAGTTCCATTTCCATATTCAGTTTTCGCAAAGTTTCACATAGTTACAAATGACAAAATTGATCAGGTAAATATTTTTACATGATTATTTTGGGAAAATTTAAATAGCTATGTAATTTCATTTACCAATTACAGTATAGGGCATTTAATTTAATGAGCATTTGTTAATTTTAGGCAATATAAACATTTAGTAAAATATAAAAAACACAACTTTAAATAATGTTATATATTGTTGCGTATACATTTCGTAAGTGTAAGTTTTCATTCTCATTGACGAGACCGCTGGTCTAGTGGTTAGTATACCTGACTGCTACGCGACAGGTCGGGTTCGATTCCCGCCAGGGCAAACATTTATGTGACAAATATGTTTGCCTTTCGTTTGGGTGTTTGGTATGTATTTACAAAAAAAATAAATGTATATAAGTATGATATTAGCTGCTGGTTCCCATAGTACAAGCTCTGCTTAGTTTGGGGCCAGATGGCGCTGTGTGATAATGTCCAAGCATTATTATTATTATTATTCATCATCCTAATTTACACTTTCCTAGATTGAATGATGATCGTACATGTGAATACCGTACTTCATATGGTTGTTTGTCATCTTAGTCATATCAAAAATAGCGAATGAAGGGAATACTGATTGTTCTTGATAACTCAAAGACAGGTAACAATTTTAATCTTTAGTAGTTGTTAAAATTTAATTAACAATAGAAATTAATTTCACAAAGAATATAAGTGTGTTGGTTTCAATGTACATTTGTTTATTTATTTGGATCAATCTGCTGGAGATTAAAACTCTAAATAAACTGATAAAATAGCTCATACCTAAGTCACCAGCACCACCCAATTACAGCTAACCACAGCTATAAGAAACAGCTATAAGTAAGCTAAGTAAACTTAGGATATAATAACAAATATGGTTTATATAAAAATAAAACGTAGAAAAAATAGTTGAAAATAACTGTAAATAAAAAATAAACATACTTAAATTATGAAAGAAAACCCTTTACGCTATCACAAAAAAGCCCTGAGCAAAAATATGTAGTGAAAAGATTAAGTGCCAACCCTATTCAGGGGTACTGTGAAACGTTACGTCAGTTGGCTAATCTTTCCCCAGAGCCATAACTCAAATGCATTGAGAAAAAATGTATGTGACCTATTTGGTGATCACCATCCTTATTTGCACCATCCTAAATAAATAAATAATAATGCTTGGGCATTATCACACAGCGCCATCTGGCCCCAAAATAAGCAAACCTTGTACAATGGGAACCTGCAGCTGATACAATACTTATATACTTTGTTTTTTGTAAATACATACTTATAATAATTGTCACATAAATGTTTGACCCGGAGGGAATCGAACCCGCAACCTCTAGCGTAGCAGTCAGGTATACTAACCACTAGACCAGCGGTCACGTCTTAAATATAGAGAAAAATAAAAAAACGTTTTTCAAGATTCTTATTATAAAATTCGAGAAGAGCGCCTATCAATAAAAGTCATATACCATACCATATACCTGCAATTCCACGAAGGCATTCAACTTTTCAGTGCTGAAGGGTGCGTCTGTGAGCGACAGCCCATCAAATAACGCATAAAAGTTCCGATCTCATCTTGTGAGATGAAACGAGCATTTTAATGGTGAGCAAGTTATTGAAAGATAATTCTGTACACGTAAGTAATTGTTAATTACTAGCTCCGGTGTGGAAATATGGACTAATACCTTAGTATAAGATCCTACTATATAATATTATAAATGCGAAAGTTTGTGAGTATGGATGGATGTATGTTTGTTACTATTTCACGCAAAAACTACTCAACGGATTTGGATGAAATTTGGAACACAGATAGTTTATAGCCTGGGTTAACACATAGGATACTTATCCCGAGAAAATGTTTTTATCCCGGGAAAATTTTAGCTTCCCCTAAGATTCTAAGCTCAACGCGGACGTAGTCGCGGGCGTAGTATAAATTTAATATTAGATACAACAAAAATATTAAGATTTGCATAATTAATAACTATATAGGGTTAAATAATTAAATAATAGGGTTAAAATATTATATGTGGTTCAGAATTAAGAAAATAGTCGAATAGTGATCTCAACAATATAAACTGTGATACACCCTGTCAATTCTGCGCCCTACAGTGTATTGCATTGTATTGGTTATAAGTACACTTTAATTGTAATATACTGTAACTCGTCAGTGTTCCCTGAAAACCTGGGACTCTATAAGACTAGAGTGAATAGCCTACTAACGGACAAGCGAGCTCTACCTAAGACCACATCTTCACTTACCATCAGGTGAGATCGTGGTCAATCGCTGACCCGAATTAATTAAAAAAAGATACGTACAATTTATTGAATAAATATATAAACAAATATTAATAAAAAGACTCTTAACAGATTCGTATGTTCTTCCACTCAAGCATTGTTTTTTTAAATTAATCAAAAATAAGAATTCATCTAACTTCATATAATTCGAACATAAAACAGTGACGTCATTAATCTTTGATCTGTATTTTGTATTCCTATTATGTAATAGTATAATTAATCTGACTACAGCATTCCCAAAAGAGTCACAATAAAAATGTATTCTCAGTAAACAAATTGAAAAAGTTATTTATAAGCATACTAAGGGAACAAAGTAAAATTATCAACAAATCTAAAAATAGAATTCAATATTCTTGTATTCGTAGCTGCCTACGCTGTCCCGACTAGCCGCCTACGCAGCAGGCTACGAATCTGGCCGTAGCACGCATTCAGTCCACGTAGCGCTGACGGCCCACACTGTCGGAAATAGTCCATGCATTTGCATACAGTCTTTTCTCTCCGATTATAGCACATTGGACCTAAACCTTTTTGAGTTTATCTATTGCAAAAAAAAATACATATCTTCTCTCGTTATAATATGTACATATTAGTCGTACGCATATGTATCTGCGTATCTGTATATTATCAACTCTGCGATATTAATACAAGACTACTATGATATATGTATATATATATATATATATATATATTATATATATATATATATATATATATATATATATATATTAGAATGTATACTCAAGTATAAATACTGTAGCATTCACAAAGCCAAACACATTTCAGGCGCAATGGAACAGATTTTTTCCGTGGAAACAGACAATACAATAAACGGATAAATAAAATGGTTATGACGTCTGAACGAATTGCTTTAATATTAATGCAATAATATTTAGCATTTAGCTGATTTCACCCCAGTGATTATAACTAAACAGTTTAACGATCTATTTAAAAATCTAGGTTTTCCCAAAGGAGTACAGCATGGGGTTCTTCAAGAAGGGTGTGAAGAGATATTTGAAGGGTCGGCAACGCGCGAGTGGTGTTGCAAGCGCAACCCCTGGTGTTGCAAGCGTCCATAGGCTACGGTGACCGCTTACCATCAGGTGGGCCGTATGCTTGTTTGCCACCTTAGTGGTATAAAAAAAAATCGTAACTATTGCTCATCTTTTCGAAAACACTTTTTATTACATTTCATCTCACGCCAAATATCACGGAGTAGATAGCGCCATTTCACTCTCGCCTTGCACATCTCTTATGCTTTTAAATTCATCAATCTTTTGATTCAAACCCGCCGGTTCCGAGTACTCTTTATCTTATCATCATTGAGTACTTTGGTAATTTGATCTAGAAATGTAGACCTTGAACTTACACAGCTTCTTCCAGTCACATTCGCATCAAACAAAGATTTTACGTTACCGTTAGTACGATTCTATAAAAAGAGTGCAGTTTTTGTATGGGAAAACGAACAGCGCTGCGCTGGTGAAGAGTGGAACTAAAAATTAGTATGAAAAGTTTGACATTTCACGAGTAACGTTTTCGAATACGTAGTCGCAAGTTATGCTAGCTCGGACTACTTTTTGTTTTTTTATTCCACTTAGGTGGCAAACAAGCATACGGCCCGCCTGATGGTAAGCGGTTACCGCAGCCTATGGACGCTTGTAACACCGGGGGTATCACTCGCGCGTTGCCGACCCTTCAAAAATCTCTTCACACCCTTCTTGAAGAACCCCATGCTGTAATCCTTACTGCTGCCCTAACTTAAATTCAAGTCTAGATACGGCTCGATTACATGCTCTGTAATGTCTCCCTTCTAATATGCCACGGGCCATAAGCATCCATTAAGTCCCCGGCTTTTGTTCAGCCTCCAATAAGCTTTTTGACGTCACGTCCACGCTTGTCATTCGGTACATGAATGAGTGACTTGTAGAAAAATTTTCGTTATTTGAAAATGAATCAGAGTTATACGAAAAAGAGCAACGAGAAATTTAATGTGAATGAGTGAGTGAGTGTGTGTGTGAGTGAGTGAAACATATTATAATAAGATAGTAATAATGGAACGTGGATACTGGCATGGTGGATAGATGATACTTCAGATACTTGTAGTTATTTTGAAAATAATAATCTGCAGTAAGCATGTCCAGGTTGTTTTTTTGCTATCTAGTTTATTATTTAACCCACCTGAAATACACTTTTTCTTCTAGTATTTTTGGTTTAATATTTCAACAAAATGTTATCTTAATTGTATTCTACACCAGCTTAAAGATTTATAATACGACAATAAAATTTATTCACATTTACATACAATTCCCAGAAGAAATAGACTACGTAATCTCGGCTTGCAAAAATTACCCTAAAAGCTTAGAGGGTTACATAAAAAGGGTTTGAATGTACTCACGGCGCACTCCGGCTCTGTGATGTAAGAACCGTTGGGGAAGTACTTCTTCGGGCAATCAGACCAGGGGAGCTCAGCTTGGAAGCTCTGGGCGAAGTAGAATAAGCACCAGGCAATGATAGAGTTGTAGTACAAAGCCACGTTGAAGGACACCACGGCAGAACTGATCCCAATACCTCCCAGATATGGAGAGACTTGGTGCCAGACCCCTATAGCTCCCTTGCGGAGTCTCTGCCCAATAGCCAACTCCAGGTAAAATATTGGTATGCCCTCAATAGCCAGCATAACGAAGTAAGGTATCAGAAAAGCCCCGCCTCCATTCTTTTGAGCCAAATAGGGGAATCGCCACACGTTTCCCAAGCCGACAGCGTAGCCCACAGTCGCTAGGAGGAATGTCAGCTTGCTGTCCCAGGATTCCCTTTCAATTTGCACTCCTTCTGGCTTAAGAGCGCCTCTGTCTTCAACGGAGCTCGCTTTGCTAGTAGGAGTCTCAGAGCGCCTGTTGGGGCTCGTGTCTTCGAATGCTTCGTTCGTAGCCCCGTACATCACGTGCGAGCGGTGGGATGGTAAACCGTTTTCCATGGTGACCAGTCTTCCCCGTAACTCTTTCATTTCCATCCGATCAATAGACCGTTGAGCGTAAAGATCTCGCGAGCTCTGGCGTCTCATCAAATGTGCCGTGTTCGCCATTTTAAATCGATTATTTAATCTTAATTATTGTCAATATATTGTCATGTTATTACTTATTAATAATTAAGACGAGCTTATTCGTTGTCACCGTCATGACACATAATGAGGAATAAATGGTACGTAAATATTACTACTTTGATTGTGTAACGTACTGGAGTTTCTAACGTTTTGTTATTGCACATTTTTATACGGAGCACTTGTCTTGTACCTACATTCGCAAACGATTGCGTGTACGGTCACTACTAGGCCATTTTGATAATCCTTTTTCGGTGAAAACGCGGGTTGCTTGTTCGGTGCTGGCGGGAAACTGACTGAGGGTGGAAAGGTGAGGGGAGTCTGCGCATGCGCCAAAGGCTCCCGTTGTACCTACCCAAAGCCATTGTGTTCACTTTTCAATGGGATCGGATTGGAATTACTGGTATTACATACCTATTATTAACGGTGGGATAGATAGGACTTATGTAAAACTTTATAATTGTTTTTCCTATCAATGAAATAATAATTCTTTTTGTTTAACAAAACTTATAATTTTCTTTCAATAAGATGTTTTGTGCTTCATTAATAATTGCTATTATTTATATCTAAATCTAAATTATATTATTTGGTTAGACTCAGCGTAGCGAAAATCCTAGGTCTGCGGATAGACTACGCGAAGTCATGTCAAATCGTTAATATCTACCGCCGGATTCAAAATGTCGTTAAGAAAAATAGTCAGGAAACTCAGCTATTACTCTTTTAAAACCAAAGCAAAACCTCAAAAGAGTACTCGGAACCAGAGAGCATGTACCTATGAAAAATATTGATGAATGTTATAGAAGCTAAGCAAAATAATTTGAACAAGTCAAGAGTAAAGTGGCGTTCTAAATCTAAAATACTAGTCTAAGATCCGACCATACATCGACCTTCACCGAGCTGATAATAGAATAAAAAATAGAAGATAACAGAAAAAAAATATTCTGGCCAGGATTTTTTTTGGCAACCCATTTTTATTATACTAAATTTATTATACAATAAGTTTTATTCTATTATCAGCTCTGTGAAGGTCGATGTATGGTCGGATCTCAGACTATACGTGAAACGGACTCGGCGTAATGTACCAGTTTTTTCTTATTTCGAACGAACCACTAACCAGCTTACAAAAGTAAACATTGTTTACTAGTTTAAAAAAATCGGCGAGGTGCGACTTGGACACGCACACCGAGGGCTCCGTACTAAAAACAAACTAGAGTTAAATGACCAACTTAACTTTGCGGTTCGATCCCTAGACACGGCTATTGCACCAACCGCAAATAATAATTCATACTTCCATAATAATAAATGCGAAAGTAGCTCTGTTTATTTGTTAGTTTGCTACCTTTTCAGGACTAAACGGTTGAATGGATCATAATCAAATTTGAGAAGGATATAGATTATATCCTGTAGAAAGATATAGGCTACCATTGTCTTTAAACAAACGCCGACTAAGTCGCGGGTAACAGCTATTAGTAATAAAAAGTAGATTTTCCTGCTACACCACGCTCAATGTACGATGTCTTTTTGACACCCAAACACATTTGTTTCAATTCTGATCACTATTAAATTCAACTCTGATACTTTATTTGTAATTTGTAACAAAATTTCTTTCAATTTAATTATTATATTACGTGCCTAATATCTTCTAATATATAAAATTCTCGTGTCACAGTTTTTGTCTGCAAACTCCTCCGAATCCGAAAGAGCTTTTTAATTTTTTGTGCTTAATTGGTAGATCTGAGAATCGGTCGTAAGACTCGTAAGCTATTTGTAACTTTGGCAGAACGAAGTCTGTCCGGGCAGCTCTATGGGTACGGGGCAGCTAGTAATATAACTGGCGTCGCTGCTAGTAATATATCTGTTATTATTGGCAGGAATTATGTGCAGTTAACAAGAACTACAGTACAGACAGGTATCTAGGTAACTAACTATAGATAATGTGAGAATTGTGAGAGTAATAAATAAAATTATTATAAATTAATTATTTTTAAACTATCTTAATAATTGTTTTTTATTAATACTTTAATTTCTAATTAACTCAAATCCATTTATTAGTACTTCAACAACACGATAATGTGTGTAAAGTATTCAAAAAACGTACCAACAATGAACGTTTCCGTTCAAAGTTGCGAAGATAATTTAGGCACTGAGTACAACGCGCAAAAGTGACTTATTCCACGCTGTTAACGAAACCATAGCGCGTTTTAAAATCTTACTGGCTCCATCTACCGGGAATAATAAACAAATAAGTGTACCCAGTAATCTAAGCCTGCGTACGGTTGGTACTGTTGTTTAATATAGTTACAATTATAACAAATTGTAGTATATTAGTGCTTTAGTATTCTCCATCTACGATTATTTTAATAAAACACCGCTGAAATTTGAGCTGGTTCAAGCAAATTCTTATAGTCATGTTTTTGTTAATGGCAACCAAACCCTGTTCCCATCATGAACTACTTCTTCCAGTTTCGAGTATACTGAGAAAAAAGCAATTTTTAATGCTTCTTCGGGTTCGGGAACTTCTTACATTTTTAGGAATGTCTAAACAGCTTAAAGCAATAGCAGTTCCTAAGCGTCAAGGTCAGAGCTCAGGTCAGAGGTAGGTTATAAAATGACAAATCACTTCACCCAAAAAACTTAGTTACAAAACCTTATAAGTAAATATGTATGAGTATTCATCCCGTTAAATCCAACAATAAATGAAACTACAAAATGAGTAAGGTATTGAAATCGTTCTTATATAAAACCTTATTTTTCAATATTTATATAAAAAAAATCGTTCTGGTTTGAATCAAATCTATAAAAATATAAATGGGCAGTGTAAGTTCTGTTTTATGTTATTAAAAATTTTATTTTTCATTTTTTGTTTGTTCTTCCAATGGAAAATAGCAGCATTGAGAGCCTTAGATTAGCTCATGTTTAGCTCCCTCATTTTGTCTGCCACAGAGCACATAACATTTAACCACTGAGTTTTACACGCTGTCTGCTGTCAGACAGCTCCAGCCAGCTGTCGATCAATTGTCACTGTCGTCACTAAGGTGATTTGATTGAACGTAAAAAGTCGCACGCAATCGTAAATTCGCAAATTGTGCAGGTTTCGTTTTCTACCGTTCCACTGTTGACGACAAAATAATAAAGTTAACGTTCAAATCATGTCGATTGCGACACAAATGCTAGGACGCGTTATTCTGCCACGATAGTCTTTTTTACAATACGCATACTCGACGAAATGTATTGTTTGCAATGGCTGATTCCTGTGCTGCTGATACCGAAGCCAGTGAACCCGGCATTAGTGAATACACACGTCATGTTCATGGTGTTGTACTTAATAGGATTTTTCCTCGAAAGAAAGCCGTGTACAGTATGCAGTGTCGTCTTCCTTGCAGCTGTAATACTTATATGTTATAGCGGGATCGGGAACTGTTTATTTTGGGCGAGTCAGTGCGAAGGAGAGAAATATGATACATAGCCGATTTGAAAAATCTTCCAGAGTTAACTTCCTAAGTGCTCAAACACCTCAAAGTGCAACTTATGTTTCTGTCACTGTGAAGGCGGGAAAATGGAATGACAGCAGCTTACCGAAGGATCTTAGCTGCAAGGTCAATGCGTTTTCAAAAGAATTCTTAGGTGAAATGTTAGTGTTTATTTTTGTAAATACATTTTTTTTTAATAACTTGAGACTCATTTTAATGTTCAAAATAGACTTATGTGGTGTTCAAAATGAATAAAGAAATGTGCCGATCTGTACTTAAGTATCTCAAATTGTTACATTGTTTTGTGATAATATTATTATGTACAGCTATTGTTAGTGTATAATTACAGTAATAATAATGTGAAATACAACTTGGGATTAGTTTAATTTGTACTGAATTTATTTGTAAGGTTGTGCCTTTCCTTAAAATTTATATTTGATTTATATTTTTTTTTATAATAATGCAAACAGTGTTTATTTGAATACGAGGGGGAGTCAGTGGATATTTTTATTTTTAAATGCTGATATAGGATTATGAAGAAAATTCTAAACAAAATAGAGAAAATAAATCTAACATGAACTCAAATCAAAAAACATTTATTCAGTTTAGGCCCTAATAAGGCACTTATGAAGGTCTAAATTACCACCAGGAACTATAGGTCGCGGCACGAAACTCTAGCGCTGACCGTTATTGCGCAGAAGTAAAAAATAAGGTGTCTTGGCGGGGTACAGGGGTGAAGGGCGAGCGTGCGTTGCGCCGATTGGCTCTCCAGTCGTACTCCGTCCCCCGTGCCGATACGACGCTCCGCGCACTTCCAGTGTACAGTCGCGTTCTGAATTGTTTTGTTGTCATCGTTAATTTTTGTTGTTGTTTTTTGTTAAGTTTGTTTTGTTGATTTGTTTGTTGTGTTTGTTAGTTTATTCACTGTTTGATTAAGTTTGAACAGTTTTTAAACAGTGAAAATGCCGAGGCCGAGAAGGAATACTGTTTTGAAAAGACAGGCACGGAAAATGGTGTTTGACGTGCATTGTTTTCTGAAAAGGGAATCGAATGATTTCATTAATTCCCTGAAACAAATTCAAAGTGAAATTGGCGAAGCTGCGAGTATTTTACTCGATTCTGACCGCAGCACTGTAGATATAAGTGAAATAAAACAAACTGCAGAAGTTATTCAGGCGGGAAATATAAAATTAAATAGTATAATTAGTGACTTACAGAAAATTCAGAAAAGGACAGCTGAATCTACAAAGACGTCCATAGCAACGGTAAGGAAAATCTCCACTGAAGCCAATAATTCCGACTTATTATCAGTATTTAGAACACCAGGCAAAAAACGCTCCAGATCAAAACCGGTCACAGATATTGATAACTTTGATCAAGGATTAATAAAGAGGTGCATACATAACTTTCATAGGACAAATAATGAACTTCCCACCGTCGGAAAGTTGAGAAAGAAGCTAGAGGAAGATATAAATTTCAAAGGCTCAGAACGAAGTCTTCGACGAATAATTAAGAGTTTAGGGTTTCGGTGGAAAAATACTGAAAACAATCGAAAAGTACTGATTGAAAGTTCAAATATACGTTTACTACGTATCGAATACTTACGCAAAATAAAACAATATCGCCAAGAGGGAAGGCCCATCGTATATACAGATGAATCTTACGTAGATTCATCGCACTCTGCTCCAAAAGCCTGGACCGATGGTACTACAAAAGGTCTCAAAAAACCTATCTCCAAAGGACAGCGGGTGGTCATTGTCCACGCAGGATCAGAGGCTGGGTTCATACCGAACGCACTGTTAACTTTTAAAGCTGGTGCGAAATCAGGCGACTACCACGACAATATGAACTACGACAACTACGAAAAATGGCTGAGGACACAGTTATTGCCGAACTTACCGCCTAATTCTGTCGTGGTAGTCGACAACGCATCATACCATAATAAACAATGGGACCTTGCACCCACTTCTAATTCCAAAAAAGCTGACATGCAGGGTTGGCTTACTGAAAAGGGCATACAATATGAGGAAACTCTACTAAAACCTCAACTATACAATTTAATACGGGCTAACAAAGATAGATTTAAAACATTTTCAATTGACAGGATACTAGCAGAGCAAGGACATCAAGTGCTAAGACTGCCACCATACCACCCAGATCTAAATCCAATCGAAATGGCATGGTCTGACATAAAGCAATATGTAGGCAGTAAAAATGTGAAGTGGAGTGTTGCTAAATGTATAGAACTAATTCAAGAAAAAGTTTTGCTGATGGGTGCTTGGGATTGGGGAAAGTTATGCCAAAAGGTAAAGGACATAGAAGAGCAATATGTCAAGAGTGACCATGTCGTGGATTTGGTTACAGAAGAATTCATCATTCGCGTTGATGGTGACAGTTCAGAGGATAGCCTTGGTGAGTCTGATGACGATGACGCTGTTAGTGCCGACGACCGAAGCAGCCCTGAGCCGGGGCCCTCAGTAAGCAAAAGGCCCTGTTGGGATACTATTGAAGGTGTAAGACCATTGTCTGATTCGGACTAGATATCGGAAAGGAGAATGCGGTGTCTGATGTCCACACCCTGCCGAACTCGCAGGTTTCTTCTATCCTGAGAAGAAACTTCAGTAGGTTCTTATGTAATTCGGACTTAATATAATTTTTTTTATTATTTGGTATTTAATATAAAAATTTACAAATCCGATAGTGTATTTATTTTTCTACTCCCCATAAACTTGTTAAAAATTATATTGTAGGTAACATGAAGTAATATTTGCGTGCGTGACAGTACCCATACGCAGTTAAGTTCCACATTTTGTTCACCGCTAGACTTACTATTTGACTTTACATTAAAACATTATTTTGCTGTTTTTAACTAAGCAATTAAATTACTAATTTGTATTGCGTGCGCGATGGTACCCATGCGCAGCTATCCCCTCCACGTTTCGCTCAGCGCTAGAGTTTCGTGCCGCGACCTGTACCTATAATTCAAATGCTTATCAATAGTAGAGTTGCAACATGTAGTCTTTATCTTTAATTACAAGTTCCACTAATACACTGTCCAACCTTTTATCACCAGCACTCTAGATTTATAAATAGGTACAATAAATAGCATATAATCTTAAGCAAAAAATTTGGCTCTATTAAAACAAACATTGTTCAATCTTTGTTGTACAAGACAAGCCAAGGCTTGTAAGTTTTTTAGGGATAATCTTGAAACACCTAATACAAATTAATAAAGGGCTGTAGTGTATTCATTTGTGAGGGAATTGTTTGAATAATATTAGTATTTGATTCAGTAGTTCCAGATTTCCCCAAAAACTTAAATATGTAACTATAATATTAGTACCGATACATAGTAGCTCAGAGTAGATAACATACTATGATAGTTGGTACTGCTTAATTGCTACGACTGACAGAACAGGTATCTCTAATTTGAAATAGTGAGATGAGATCATAAATAAGTATGAACGTGACCTCGAAGCTGGGTTATTAACCTTGACGAAAAACCAATAAAGGTAAACTCATTAACATAGGTCTTCGCGTTTCAATTAAATATCTACCTACCGACCGACACGCGGAAAGAATTTAGTTCAACTTTGCTTGCTATCAAATTCAAAACTAGTAGCGCCATCTATTGAAATTATATTACATTTCTATCTAATCTAACAATGTGGAATGGAAGCAGCGCGAATTGCTAACTGCAAAGTAAAGTACCTAAATAGCACCACAGACTAACTACATAAGCACTTAAGACTAGTATATATAGTATCTGTGATAAGCACTAGTTCAGAACACAGATTACTGAATAGTAGCAAGTTCAGAATAGATAATATACTAGGCACTAGGTAGTAGTTGTACGTAGTATATTCTACTCTGAGGTAGTAGGTACCTCAGTCAGAGAGTAGATAATAATGTACCGACTACCAAAAATAACGGTAATGTTATCACATAAAAGTGGTAAGATAATATTATGCTGCGTGTAGTGTGGTAGCATGCTCACTTCCAACGGTAGTGAATTCTATTATATATATTGTTTTATTTATAATTCTTTAATAAATATTGTATTTAGTAATTAATTTTTTCATTTTTATGATTTTTCAGAGATTATTCAAAGATTTAGCCTATTTTGTTACGAAAATGTTATATCTGTACTCAGTACAAAAACAATTGTACATGTAAATCAAACCATTTTAATTCATCCACCAATTTACGCGTAAACAGTACCCCGAGCTTAGTTCTACCAACGCGACATTGGCGAAATTGCGGTAACGCCGTAGAAGCCATTAATAAAAAAAGTTGAAGTTGAAGAATAGCTTGCGACTACTTATTCGAAAACGTAACTCGCGAAAAGTAAAAAATTTCATACAAATTTAGTTCCACTTTTCACCGGCGCACCACTGTTCACATTCTCATAAAAAATAGTCGAAAGCGATACGACGTATATCTCAATCATTAATGTATAGCTGTGGTGAAGAAAATACAGTTCTATAATTTGCTGCTATAATTTCAAGTCAGCTTGCTAGCAAATCTGCTACTGCTTGCAGGCAGCACCTATTTTGTACAGGAAATTGTACCCTTTTTGTAGCCTGGAAATTGTATACAAATAGGCTATTGTTTTTTTAATCAATGCTATATTGGTTGGACGGCAACATTACATGTAAAAATAAAACAAAACTATACAGTTAAGTTATTTATTACGAGCTGAATATTTAGAGATGGTCATCTTTGACGGTTTCTTATATTAACACATAAATTTGGATAGGTGTTACATATTGGGCCTTAACCTAATGATTGCCTGACAGGACCTGAAACAAAAAAAAAACAAATAAACATTATTAGAACAAAATACAAAAAAGAAATGCAGTAGTATCTTTCAGTGATTTATGTGCAATTTGTAACTTATATTCTGTAGTTGTAATGAAACTACAGAATAATCTACAAATCATAATAAATTGCCAGTTCAGAATTAGCATTGCTATCCAGTGTGGCAATGCTGCCAGCATTCTTGGCACACTCCCGCATGATTCCGGTTTGGGTCAGATCTATTATCTATAAGTAGGTAGGTTAAGATATGTTTTTGTAATTAGTTTAATCTGTTTTGTGTCAATAAATACATTAATTGCCAGTTTATCTTCTTTCTTCACAATTGGAAATATACGGTAAAAAGAATTTATTTTAATGTATCGATAAATACTAGCTCTCTACAATTCTATTGAGGGGAACAAAAAAAAAAAAACTTGTTTCTAGTTTTTTGTTCCACAACTCAACACAACTTTACAAAAGAATTTGACTAGTGTACACTTTGTTAGTATTGTAGAACATTATCTAGAGCTTTAAAAATGAACCTAACATCGCTACAAATTACGAGAACACTGATAAAATATTCAAGAAATTGACTAAGAAGCTACAGATGCCATCTAACCTCAAAATTGGTATGGAACCTACATTGATTGAACTTCGTAGAATGTGTACTGATAAATAAAAATAAAAATTACCGTTTATCTCAGTCTCCTAGCTTCACGCTCAGACTCGAGAAGAGTAAGGATGTCACCATCGCGCACTGGTCCCTTCACGTTCCTGATGATCTGTCGGCTGGTTTCTCCGATGAACTCGACCTTCACCTGGGTACATTGTCCCTGCGAGCCGGTACGGCCCAGGACCTTGACGACGCGAGCGAGAACATTGGGCTTATCCATTGTAGATAGATTTACCGAGCGAAATGCGCAAAATACACGTGCACCAAAGCTGGCGTGTAGCGAAAAGAATTTGACAAATGACAGGTTTGATATAGTGTTGTCAGGTTAGCGAATGTGCCATAGACTAGATTAGTCTTTGGTTCATTTTTTTTAAGTTACTAAAACAAAAGAGAAATAAGGCTAAATGGAATATACAATAATGTTTCTCTACTTTATAACTTCACCTATATATGAACTCAAACATTATTAAAATGCTTGCGATAAATACAAATAGCATCATCTGCTGGCTTTATTCAAACCACAATATTAATATGTATTTTAACTTCTTTAACATTACATAGACATGCAAGCTAATTCATTTCGCAACCATATTTTTGTGATTTGTATTCTATTTAAACGTTAATTTAAAAATTTAAACTTTATTTCTATTTAAATCCAACAAAAAAGTTAAGTTACCGATTCATATTTTTTCTTTACGATTGAGCCACATCCCTCAAGACACAATATTCCACGTCAATCGAGTTGGAAAGAAAATTGGCATTTTGTGTGGTTTGTCATACCGTTTGGCTGTTTGTTACGAAAGTGAATGGCCTGCAATCTACTGTAGTGGTCGTCGATTTGTAGTTTAATAGTAAAGATATAACTTTATTCAATATGAAACTAATATATTTAACATTACTAGTGCTGCCCGCAGCTTTACTATGCTTCCAAAGTGGTAAGTGTTTGAAATAATCTGTATTTCGGTGTCTTTTAATTATATCAGTACGTGGCATCCGATTTCATACGTTTTGTAAGTGAAAGTTACTATCTATATAGTTCACACGTAATTAGAATCCTATTAGAACTTCTTATACTTCATTTTCATTGAGTATTGTCTTGTAATTCATAGTATGGAAGAATTTAACCTCTTCCTGGTATAATAGGTCATTAGCTAACCTGACCAACCTCCTTATAAGTCTATCAAGCTATAAATATACTCTGAAGACATTTTCTCACCTAAATCCTTAAGTTTTCTTTTTCCATATGGCTCTGAAAATATGTCATACTCACAGTGAGTTATTTACCCTCTATCTAGCAGTATTGTGACTGACTTAGTAACCTTCATATATTATCAGAAATGTATAGTTTTTATGATCACTTTAAAGGATGAACAATTTCCATAAGAAATTACTACCTAATTAGTAGGATATCTTTACAAAGTACTAAATCATATCTAGTAATATGACACGGACAAGACTAATTTATATTGAAGAGATAATATTCATGATTAAAACTTAGGGCACAATAATAAGTGTAAATTCTATATCTAATTTAAAATATTGTATGTACCATATGTGTGTAGATAAAGAGCACTTTCTTTCACCTTACTCAATGGTGCTCTATACTCTCTGCCTACCCTTTGAGGGACTTTGCTGAAGCTAAGTTTATATTATGAGTATCAGAGCTAACAGAATACTCAAATACTTTTCAATGAATACCAACAACTTGAGGCAAATATTCATCACATAAACATTTTCTTTTATGATATTAGTGTCTCTAAATGTGTCAAACTTATTTCAAACATCAATGTTTCAGCTAACACAATCCTTGCGCGAGCAGAGGAAGACGAACTTGATGATGACGTAGTGGACATTGAGGGTGAAGACAACCAGGTGGTTGGAGACGATGCTCTAGGAGATGATGATGACTCAGTGGTCAAATCATCAGAAGATGTGGAAACCACTATACTGTTCACCAAACCTGTGCCCAGCTATGGAGATAATGTGTTTGGTGAGATAATTATTAAAATTTATATATTTATCAAACAGTCTATCATCCCAATAATATTCCTATTTTTAATCACAATTTGTTTCTTCAAACTTTTGTTGTAATTTCGTTTTAGTTTAAAGTTTTTCAGAGCATACTATGCCTGTGAAGTAATTATCTGTTCTGTGAAGTTATTGAAATGCTGTTCCTAAATTGAGTGAACCAAGACTACATTTCTCCACTACTTCTCTCATGTAGTAATAGGATACACAGCCTATGTTACAAAATTATAATGTAGCTTTTCATCAGTGAAAGACTCTTAAATTGGTTCAGTAGTTTCAGAAATAAACAAAAAGAAACTATTTGTATATTGTACTGGATTGGATAATAATTGAATGTAATGGGTTATTTAAAAAGTTAAAAACTGACCTGTTCTGGTCAGTTTTTTAAACATTATATTTAGCTCCTTGTAGAGTAGTTAATTATGTTAAGATTATGTATACAAAAAATGATCTTTGTAAGTTGTAAAGTTGCAAACATTAAAAACCATGAATTAGGTAATTTATATTATAAACAATAGAAATATCTACTAATTCAAAAATATTCCCACAGACATACAAGCTGGTTTCCCTGTGGAATTCCTAGTCGGCTTCACCAACAAGGGATCTGAAGACTACGTAGTGGAATCCATGGAGGCTTCGTTCCGTTACCCAATGGACTACACTTACTACATCCAGAACTTCACAGCGTTGCCTTACAACAGAGAAGTCAAACCGAAGCAGGAGGCCACTTTTTCCTACTCTTTCATCCCGAATGAGGCATTCGCTGGCAGACCATTTGGACTAAATGTACAGTTGAACTACAGGGATGCTAGCGGAAACTATTATCAGGTAATTTCTAATGCAAATGCAGTGTTTTCGTTTTCGGCACTTAGTATTTTTAAACAGATTTTCGATGTTGGCAGTGCTAGTGATACCTCTAGTATTGCAAGTGGCCATAGATTATAGTGATCTTTCCATCCAATGGGTAATATGCTTAATTGTCAAAGTAATAGTTTAAAAAAAACTATACAAGTATTTTGATAAAAGTTTTCCTGAGTACAGATGTTGAAACTTTCTGATGTTCTTTTTTTTTAGGCCTGAGCTAATAGGCTTATAGCGTCTTTACATATTTATTGTCTGTAACGATTTTACTTTAACAACAAGACACACTTTGCTAGCATACCATCTTAGAGCATGATATATCTCGAAGAGCAAGCTCAATATCCTTGAACTGCATATACATGATTTTTTTTGGAACACAATTGTTACTCTGCTAACTGACCAAACTTCATGTCACCAGGAGGCGGTGTACAACCAGACGCTGAACATAGTGGAGGTGTCTGAGGGTCTGGACGGGGAGACGTTCTTCCTGTACGTGTTCCTGGGCGCGGGCGCAGTCCTGGCGCTAGTGGCGGGCCAGCAGGCGCTGGCCTCGCTCGCCGGCCGCCGCTCCACGCGCGGAGCCCCGCGCCCGCTCGAGACCGGCACTCACAACGACGTCGACTATGACTGGCTGCCCCGGGAGGTCGTCAACCAACTCAGTAAGACCTGTTCCCCTGTTCCACATCACTCTAGTAGCGATATATACGTATGTTCTAGCGGTACCTGCGACTTCGTATACGTGGAATTAATTTAGATTTTTTAAATTTCATTGTTTTTTTTGTGTGAGACCGTAGTTTTTACTGGAAAAAATAATCCTATATGGTAAGCTTACTAGTTACCTCCATTGCAAATTTAATGCAAATCCATTCAGCCATTGGGGCAGAGGGTAATAACAAACACGTGTGTGAAACTTTCGCATTTATAATATTATATTAGTAAGAAAACATATAAATAAAAAAATATGTGGATTAATGGGGACTGCAGGCAGCAGTGAAATATTAAAACTGTGGAGCGACATGTCACATTAGCATGTCGGTGACGTGAGACGATAGGTTTACCCCTACGAAAATTCGATGAACGTGGCGGATTTCACCTCAATACATCGAAATTATCAAACGGCTTTATTTTGCCCCAAACTAAGCAACCAGACATTTGACACAATTCTTGTTTTTAAAAACGTACCCTTGGTGTTGCAAGTATCCGTAGATAACCGATTGCCATCAGGTGGGCGGTAGGCTTGTTTTCTAAATATTCAAATGCATTTTTTTTTTCAGAAAAATCGCCTAAGACGCCCAAACAGTCACCTCGCATGAGGAAAGCAAAACGATCAGCGGGCGATGACTAAGAGAGTCCAGCGCCTAGTGGTGCGGAGCTAGTGATACGCGGCAGCAATAATAATAGGCCTTCAAACACACAGACTGACACCACACGACTGCCAAAAGTGTCTTTAAACTTTTAATATTACTCATGAACTGTGTTTTGAGGCGCAGAAGACGAAAATTCAAATTCTATTTATAAATACACAAGTCGGATAAAATAAAACTCATAGTAATGACATGAAAACAGGTCTTATACGCGATATTAAATTGTTTATTCATGTCATTAGTGTGTTTAAATAGCGAAAGTTTAAAAAAAAAACACGTCAAAAATGAGTCATATTTGTTCAGTCAGGTTCATAACCTGATTTCATTGAAAGTTGTACCTTTTGTGTTATTTTATATCTGAAAGAATATCCCGCGAACATTAGTAGATTTTTTAAGTTTAAATATGTAATAGAGATAAGAAAAAATGCCTTTTAATAGATTTACAACCATATTTCTTTACATAAACAACAAACAAATAAATTCGTTAAATTAAGTCGATTTTATAGTGATGTGCAACTTTGACCGAAGTTCGTTTACCAGACTAATCGGTAAAATAGTGTAGAATGTTGTCCAAGCCTATTATTATTGAGTCGAGTGTGTTGCTGAACTGTGTGGTGTCGTGAGTAATATAAATGGAACAAAGTGTGCGAGAGCTTTGTAATGTGCGTAATAAGATTTATTTAATAAAAACTGTTAAATTTTTATGCTATAGTTTTATTTTCCGTTCGTGTTCTATCAGAATTTAGTATAGGAAAACTGGTAGTGAGTGCCCACTGTATACTACAAAAAAAGTTTCAAAAAATTTGTCTATGCTTAACACATATTTTGTTCTCAAAGTGTCAATTTAGTGCAAAATGACCGTATATCAATAATTAGTAATTTTATCAGTAATAAAAATAGTTTATTATTAAAAAATAATATTAAAAGCAATGAAATATTAACAATACAATATACATATGCACCGCATGGCTATGCGAATATCATAAAACGGATGGGATCCATAGCTGTTTCCTTTCATCCACGTTTCAGCCAATCCGTCAATGTCCAGTAAACGATTGTGACGTGTAAGCGAGATAAGGCACACCATGAATCAGAATAATTACTGAAGCTGGCTAACGGTACACCATAATGATTTACACTGCATCTGTCAAGCTAGCACAGGCCAATGACATAATTTTGATAACTCGCATGAACAAGTTCAATCAGTTGTACCGCTCGGTTACGGTTCTTCCAGAATTGTATTCGAGCTGACCCTAACATGCGTGTTTGGTAAGGTTCATGTAGTGGAGACAAATTAATTTTACGACTTACGTGATAATAATATTGTTTGTAAATACCAAATTTGATAAAGACCTATCTTTTCAAATCAAGAATAAATATATTTTTGATAACACTGTTACGAGGCTGGTTTCATAATAATATAAAAGGAAAATGTATATGTCTTTGTTCAGCCTTTTCTCTATAACTAGAACCACCTACTGCCAACCACTCATGATTGTAGACGTAGTTTGATTTCCAGTCGTGTCATCATGGCTTTATTCTGACAATTGCAAGACTTGCAAGCGTCTAGGCTGCGGTAACCGCTTACCATCAGGCGGGCCGTATGCTTATTTGCCACTTGTGGTATAAAAACACAAACAAAATTCAGTTCGGGATATTCTGCAAATCCAATTTGTCTTTAACTAAATGTGAGATACATATTTCTACATATAAATTATATACATTAAAAGTAGGTATGTAACCTAACCAAGCGCCTTATTGAATGCGGTGCAGATTTATTCATCACAGGTCAACGGTCACCATTTGATATTCAGATTACGAGCTTCATTCTGTATTTCATTTAGTCATCACTTAGCTTTGGACGCAACGATACAATGATGCATAGAGGTTTAGCTTTATTTTTGATAAAATAATTAATACCATAAACAGAGTTGTGCTAGAAATTATTGTATCGATTCTTTTCTATTTCAGTTACAAGGCATTTGGCCTCTAAGCTCAAGCTGCCGCAATGTGATTTTGTGCCGAAAAAGTATGCGGTAAGTTTTTTTTACAAAAAAAACAAGTGAATCTTTAAAACTGAAAGGGGCGGTGATACCAAAGAAGTTCCACGAGGTACGCTGTGCAGGCAGTAAGGATACTGCTAGCATAATGAGTTCTCAACTACTGGGGTCGGTACCGCTGGAATTTCTAGCGTCTATAGGCTACGGTAACTGGTTACCATCAGGTGAGCAACACACGTAGTATATTATTATCGCTTGACTACCTACCATACTTAGAGGGTTACAGAAAACGTGTGGACCTACATACTTATATTACTTGGTACTCCGATTACAGCTCGGACCGGACGCTCTAAGCAAAAATTTTGATTTTTTAGGCTAGTGTGTCACAACTAGTCACAAGACAATTGTTACAGGTGTAATAATAATGCTCGGACATTATCACACAGCGCCATCTGGTCCCAAACTAAGCAAAGCTTGTACTATCAGAACCAGCAGCTGATATAATAATTAATAACTTTTTTCTCTAAATACATACTTATAACACATACCAAACACCCAGACGCAAAGCAAACAAGTTTGTCACATAAATGTCTGCCCCGGCGGGGATCAAACCCGCGACCACTAGCGTAGCGATGTAGCAATCCCGCATACTAACCACTAGACCAGCGGTGTCGTCGAGATAGCTACCTCCTTTATATTAAATTAATTTACGCGCTAGTGATACCCCTGATGTTGCAAGCAACCATAGGCTACGGTAATCGCTTACCATCAGATGGGCCGTATGTTTGTTTGCCACCTTAGTGGTATAAAAAAATCTTTCTCAGGGCCCCTCGCTCCAAGTGACAGAAGAGATAAAACAAGCGCATATGCCTCCAGCCGTTTACAACATATATAAGAAGCCGGTGCTGCTGCACCAGGGACACATGCAGTGGCTGTTCGACCACGAGGGTCGGAGGTACCTGGACCTCTTCGGTGGCATCGTCACCGTCTCCGTCGGCCATTGCCATCCGTGAGTCACGTTTTGTATTCGACAGCACCGTTCGTCTAGTCTAGTGCAGGGTTTCTCAAACTGGGGTACGCGAACCCGTAGAGGTGCGTCATTCGACGGTTTACGTAATGGTGGCTTGATGACTGACAGGCTAATTAGCATGACAATCTTGGGAACTATTAAAAAAAATACATACATACTACAGGTAAAAACTTTGGACCATCACGTCACATTACCGTGTCGCGTGTTGAGGATATTAACACAAGTATTGCCCCCTCCAAAAATCAACACGGCTTATTTTTTTTTAATATTACTAAGGTGGCAATCAAGTATACGGCCCACCTGATGGCAAGCAGTCACCGTAGCCTATGGACGCTTGCAACACCAGAGGTATAACTCGCGCGTTGCCGACCCTTTAGAAATCTCTTCACACGGTTCTTGAAGAACCCCATTCTGTACTACTTTGGGAAATTTTTACTACAAAAACATTCTCTAATTAAAAGCTACATTTTCTATGTATTACCCATGTCAGTGAAGTCACGGTGAAAAGCTTGTATATAATGTAAGTATCTAGATTGTTTCAGGAAAGTAGTAGCAGCGATGCAAGAACAAATCCACACGTTGTGGCACACGACCAACATATACAGGCATCCGAAGATCTATGAGTACATACACGAGCTGGCCTCGAAGCTGCCCGACCGGTTGAAGGTACCTGCTTATCAAACTCGGTCGCAACCTTACATCTTGAACACATTGCATATTGACAATCGATTGGAGATAATAACAAAAGATAAGAGAATGCAATATGTAATTAACATTGTAACGATCGCGAAAGAAATAAAAAAAAACGATTATAAAGATAACGTAGTAAATAAAGATAAGTAATAAAATCACTGACATATTTGAATACAGACAGTTCAAAAAGTTACTAAAAGAGAGGCAGGGTATAAATAGGATTTCGCATTGAAACCTTGCAAACAGTTGCGGATATTCAATTTCAGCATCATCACCATCAACCTATTACCCTCCATGCGGGGCCACTAAGCTGGATCCTCAGCTCTCCTCATCCACTCCCTACCAGCTATAGTATGCTGGCTGTCGCTCCATCTAGTCGGAGGACTTCGCATGCCTATGCGCGGTCTCCATCAAATTTCAAATTCATAACAACTTTATTGGACAGGTGATTTACTTAGTAAACAGCGGGACGGAGGCCAATGACCTCGCTACATTATTAGCCAAGACGTACACCGGGCACCATGATGTGGTGTCCCTTAGGGGCAGCTACCACGGCTACTCCAGCGCTCTGATGGGGCTCACCGGCTCCCAGGGTTACAGGATGCCACTTCCCACGCCTGCTGGGTTCCATCATGTAAGTGGTACGAACTACGTGTACATTTTGCAAGCCTTGCTGTACCGTGACAAAAATTATGTGCCAGCAGTGCCAAAGGCATTCAATGATTCAACAGTATGGGACGTTTTCATTGACAGTATAACCTACCCATGTGTGGAGTCACGCATAGTTCGGGGCCTTCAAATATGGAATTTTGGATTAAAATGGTACTGCTGGAAGTAACTATATTTTAAGACATATTGATCCATTGAACAACATTGAAATAATCAAGTTTTGCTAATAAAAAATGAAACTACAGCGCATTCGCTTCGCCAATCAGTGGTGGACGAATGAAAACTGACTCATAAGACTAATGTAAAATTAACGACCGATGTATTTGTCTACGACCATTCTATATCATACTAGCGGCCCGCCCCGGCTTCGCACGGGTAGACTTTTATATCAAATATTTTGTCTACCCGTGCAAAGCCGGGGCGGGCAGGTAGCCTATGTTAATCAGTAATAGTGTAGCTTTCTAACGGTGAAAGAATTTTTGAAATCGGTCCAGTAGTTTCGGAGCCTATAGACATTCAAATATTTTGTCTACCCGAGCGAAGCCGGGCCGGGAAGCTAGTATAATATATAGCCTATGTTACTCAGTGATGATGTAGCTTTCTAACGGTGAAAGAATTTTTGAAATCGGTCTAAAAAATAAAAAATAAAAATTTAGGGGTGGACTACCCCTAACATTTAGGGGGATGAAAAATAGATGTTGGCCGATTCTCATAGATACCGGATAAGCACAAAAAAATTCATCAAAATCGGTCAAGCAGTTTCGGAGGAGTACGGTAACGAAAACTGTGACACGAGAATTTTATATATTAGATTATATGCCTAGGTACACTGTTGATTCAGTTCAGTTCATTCCATAATGCAATTATTGTGCCAGGCTATGCTGCCAGACCCTTACAGAGGCCTATGGGGAGGATGCAGAGACTCCATCTCGCAGGTGGAAGGGGCGTGCTCCTGCCCTGGCGACTGCGTGTCTTCGGACCATTACGTCGCACAGTTAAGAGATGTGAGTCAATAAGCTCGTTTCAATTGTATTAAAAGCCATGATGGCCTTGTGGTTGAAGCAATGGCCTGTCATCTGATGTGCCCAGGTTCAATAATCTATGAAACCACCCTTTATAAGTCTGGTACTTTTATTAAATGTAATCTGCTTGTTTGTAATAGCTTTTAGAAAACTCGGTGCCAGCTGGCAGGGTGGCCGCTTTGTTCGCGGAGTCCATCCAGGGAGTGAACGGGACAGTGCAGTTCCCTAAAGGATACCTCAGCAAGGCCCACGAGCTCGTGAAGCAGTATGGCGGACTTTACGTTGCGGATGAAGTTAGCGTTAATTAATTGTTATTTTATCATTACGCAAAGTCAGTTTTTACTTTTTAACCGGATAACTTCTCGGACGAACAATTACTCAGGCAGCGGACCCAGAATATTGAGAGGTGCTTGAGGCAAGTGGGTATCGTGTAAGATATATTGTGGGGGATGGGTGTATCTAGAATTACAGCTATATAGCTCAATTTGGGGGCATGAGCTCCTTACTCTTAGCTCCTTCCCGGAAGCAAGCTGCAGCAATTCACCAAAATTCAACGTGTTCGGATTTCGGATTAATGTTATAGGAACTCGAATAACACGAACGAACAATGAACGTAGATATAGTTGAATATTTACTCTTTCCAATATAGATCTTGTTTAGGTACCTATTGTGATTTACAGGTGCAAACGGGCTTCGGTCGGACTGGAGATGCTTTCTGGGGCTTCCAGACCCACGGCGTGACCCCAGACATAGTGACCATGGCGAAGGGCATTGGGAACGGGTTCCCCCTAGCAGCTGTAGCCACCACGCAGGAAATAGCCAGTGCACATACTAAAGCTTGTTACTTCAATACATTTGGAGGTAACGCCCTCGCCGCAGCCGCTGGAAAAGCTGTTTTAAAAGTGAGTTTTTCTGGGGTGATTTCGAACTCTCTGTACATTCTATACCTGAATAAAATCAGGATAAAATATAAAAATTTTGATCTATTGGTAAGTGAAATCGTAATTATATGTACATAATTCGTGAACGTAAGCCTTTGGTTCCTTATACTCGACCCTGGCAAAAATAGTCCTTGAAAAGGATTGATTGCCATAGCGAAAAAAAGAAGAAGAAGAAGCCTTTGTAAAATACTTAATACCTATGTAGGTATTATTTGTATATATTTGTCAATGATATTATATGTAACTTATAATATTAATGTCATCAGTATTTATTTCAGTTACATTTAAAATCATAGAACAAAAAAATAAAAATGGTCATTAACTTCAAATCTAGGTAATAGAAGAAGAGCAACTTCAATCAAAATGCAAAGAACTGGGAAGCTACTTCATAGAAGAATTGATGGGGCTTCAAAAGGCTCATCCTATAATCGGTGACGTCAGAGGAAAGGGCTTGATGCTAGGGCTAGAACTGGTCACACCTGGGACGAAACAGGCCCTCACTAAAGATGACGTGGACGCCATCGCGGAGGACATCAAAGACCATGGAGTGCTTATCGGACGTGGTGGAAAATATGGCAATGTAAGAAAAAATAGCTAAGGTAAAAAAAACTGTATCTATTTTTCAGGTTTTAATTAAAGCTACCTGGGTTCCGCAGGTCCTAAGGATCAAGCCACCAATGTGCATCACAAAAGAAGATGTTGATTTCAGCATGGCAGTATTAGACGAAGTATTTAAAAAGTTCCATCGGAAGGAATGATTTGATAAGGAAATTAAATTTTGGAATAATATTTTTGTTTTATTATTAATGAGAATTACTTCTATATCGTTAGAGTAATTACTATTGTTACGTAATGGTCATGTATCACTATTTATTTATAAATGGTAGGTATTACATGATTATTCGTACGTAGTATCTCAGAGTAGATAATATACTACGTACAAGTAGTATATATTATTTACTCTAAGATTATGCACCTTGTATCCATGTCATGAAAAAATCATTTGTCACGTCCGGTATTTCTGACGTTGTCATAGTATGACAGTCATGGCTTAATTGACAGAGACAAAAAAAATATTTTTTTGTGAAATAAATTAAAAGTAGATTTGGTAAGTTGATTAATTTGATGAACAAAAATATAAAAACATGAATATATAAAATATACAGGTACAAGAAGATGTAAGTAACGTAATTACAATAAGCTGGACACAAGTTTTTTCTTTTGTGTATCCCAATGTTACATGTTCACCGGTAAACAAAATAAATAAAGGTTATAAATATTGTATGTGAAGGTGTTGTATATCACAGAAGTCAAAGAACTAACAAATAGGTATCTTAATTTGCATGCGTAGCGTAAATTTCGTGAAAATAAGATAAATAAGAATAATACCATGCTATAATGTTTACTTCGGTGATCGCAGCACTGAAACAGAAATACCAAGAGATTACAAACGATACGGTACACAGAAATAGGTAAAAAACTACGTTAAAAATGGTTTTCAAGTGCCTAGAGGACAGTTTTTTGAAAGAGGTGAGTTAAAAATATAATCAATAATTTTATTTGATAGGTTTAAAATCCTGAGCAATCCACAGCCCATCCACATAAAGTGATTGTAATTACTGTCCTTTCAGTTCACATCAAAAGTGGTAAAATGTGAGCCTACCACAGATCCAATTGTGGATTATGGCAAAGTATCTCAGTTTGTGGGTTATTATGTGATATTGGAGAACACAATCCTGTTCCCTGCAGGTGGTGGTCAGGTTGGTATGTTCTATATTTATAATAATTATACTAGCCTAGCTTTTTCCTGTGGCTTCACATGTGTGGTGAATGTGAATAAGTCAACATGTACCTTTTTATACATTATAGCTTTTGTCCACTTTTGCACAAACTTTTATCCCCTATTTTACCCCGTTAGGGGTGGTATTTCCAAATACCTTTCCTTAGTGGATGCCTGTGTCATAAAATGTACCTACTGTTAAAATTTCAAGTCTCACCCCATTTAAGCTGTGCATTAATATGTCAGTCAGTCAGACACAAGACAGTTTCTTTATAATATATACAGATGACCCAGGGAACTACTTACATATCATATTATGTTTGTATGCGAAAATATATTTTTTATTTACCACAGAGTTTTTCCTTTGATTATATACTTGGAACAGGTACATACTACAAGTATATAATAAAAGAATTTTCCATGTGCTCCTGCTACTGCTACAGTGATTTATCAAAAAGCTTGACCATACTGCAAAAACACAAATACACACCAGAGTAGCATTCTTGTAAGGTGGAAGGGAAGGTACAGTCTACAGTCAGCCAAATTATTATTTCTGGAAAATCTTGCTATGCCATCCTAAGTTGACATAGACAAAGCAGCAGTGTGATTAGTGAATAAATAACTATATCTCTCCAGCCACATGACATAGGCTATCTGAACGACAAGGAAGTTGTCCAAGTGTTAAGAAAAGGGGATGAAGCACTACACTTCATGAGGGAACCTCTCGATGTCGGAACAGTGGTTCAGCAGAGAATCAATTGGGACAGGAGGTTTGATCACATGCAGCAGCATTCTGGTAAATGTTGTTATTGTATATCAGTAATCCTTTCCTTTCTTATTGTTGTATATTTGATAATAGAAAAACCTAAACTAGATTATTGAGTATTTCAGTGTTGATACCAATAGTTTATTTGTATGTAAAGATGTAGATGAAATTAAGTTGAATGTTAAAGCTTTCTTTATGGTTGTGTCTGAAATATTAAACATTTTATTATCTACTAGCTCTTCCCCGTGTCTTCGCCCGCATATTAATATAATACATAGTATAGCCTATGTTACTCTATGATATACAGCATTTAAGTAGTGAATGAATTTTTGAAATTGGTCCTGGCTATTTAGAGTTTATCAACTACAAACGAAAATACTTCCATACTAATACTTATAAATGCGAAAGTAACTCTGTTTGTTTGTTTGTTTGCTATCTTTTCAGGACTAAACTGCTGAACAGATCATAATAAAATTTGTCAATGAGGTTATATCCTGGAGAAGGACATAGGCTACTTTTGTCTTTAAACAAATGCAGATGAAGTCCTGTGTAACTGTAACAGCTATATTAGTATAGATGTAAGTTCATAGTGCTTACCAACCATGTAAACACACAGGCCAACACCTCCTTTCTGCCATTCTTGAGAAGGAACACAGCTTGCCCACCACAGCCTGGTGGCTGGGAGCTGATGAGTGCTATGTAGAGCTGGACTCTGTAAAAGTCTCTCAAGAGGTGATCACATCAGCTGAGGATAGGTGCAACCAACTAATCAGGGAAGCTTTACCAGTTGAGGTTAAAATATGCAAAGCTGATGATCCTCAGTTGGATGAGGTGAGAGGTGCAAATAGCATTTGATACATACATAATAATACATATCATGCGCTCCATTTCGGGGTAGGCAGAGAGCAAGTGCCATTTCACTCCTGACTTGTTTTGTTCTTCTACATTCATCAATCTCTTCATACATGTTTGCTGGCTTAGAGTACTTTACCTTTCCATCATTAAGTACTGTGTCAATTTAATATATATAAACATACATATTTACACTTCTAAAATCATAACCCTTCCTTGTGTCTTCACTGTAGTTGGGTAAAAAGTATTAACATACAGACAACTTGTCACATCTTGTGATAAGGCCGCCAATTGTACCAATTTTATGTTCCATACTTATTGATTTTGGTGTACAATAAGAATTATCTATCTATCTATTGTCAAAGCCTCTAATAAATTGTTTGAGCTTGAGTTTCTTAATCACTTTCCTGTAAAATATACAAATTTAAGTAGTTTTATCATATCCCCATTGCAGGCACACTCAAGAGGGTTACCCAAAGACTGCATGGAAACAATCAGGATCATCTGCATTGGGGATATTGACGAGAACATGTGTTGTGGGACGCATGTGGCTAACTTAAGGTACTGGTCGCCTAGCCTCCAGTGACATTTTTGTTCTATACCACTAAGCTGGCACACAAGTATACGGCCCACCAGCCTATAGCCGCTAGCAATACCAGGGGTATCACTAACGAGTTACACACCGTGCTGTTGATGAGGACTCACTGTGCTAGCGGCATTACTAGTAGCGCAGCGTGGAGCACTGGCAACCTTATTCACAGAAACACAACACTAAATGGAAGTAGTGTTATTTGACTGTTGTCTTCTGTAAGATGGAGGTACAGTCCCCAGGCGGGCGGCTCCAATATATCTATAATAGGGCCTCTTTACCTCCCTAGTCTCTGTATTTACAGCCAACTTCAGATGATAAAGCTGCTCGGAGTAGAGCCAGGGAAGAAGGGCAAGACAAATTTGAGGTTCCTGGTCGGCAACAGGGTCACCGGCACTCTGCAACTAATGCTGGACAGGGAGAAAGCTCTCACTGCCCTTTTGAAGTTAGTAAATGCCTGCCTTTTGAGATGTATCTCCCAATAAATTTTTCTTCGCTCAAGAGATTAATCATACCACGATCATACTCACATGACGCTGTAAACTCTCTGCCTACCCCGTGAGGTATTATCGTGATTTGTATGTATGATTATGCGAAAAACTGTTTGTTCAATTTCGGCGCTGGCTAGATATTTGGCTCATTTTGGTCGTAGACGAAGGTATAGCCGAAGATAATAAAAGAAATCTTAAATTCTCATATGCATATTTCAGAAACGAGTCAAGCAAACACGAAGAGCTAGTGCAGAAGCTGCAAAAAAACTTGAAAATCACCAACAAAAATTTACAAAATGTATTGTCTGAGCTCGCTCAGTTTGAAGTCAGCCGGATCAAAAGTATTATTCCCAAGCCTAAATACGTATTCATTTTTAAAAAAGAAGCAACTCCTGACTTTAACAGGGCTGTAATCAAAGGGCTGGAGGGCGAAGGGCTTTTCATGTTTCTTGCCTCCGAGGACCCTGATAAACCTAAAGAGGGACAGATTATAATACAGGGGCCCGAGGAGCATTGTAACGCTTTGGGCCAAAAGTAAGTAGATTTAACTCACTGTCAACATTATAACTGTCAAAGTTATAACCATAATAATAATATGGTCTATAATCACTTTTAAGTTCAACTTTTCGCCGCCGCAGTGCTGTTCATACAAAAATTGACGAAATCGAAAGTCATTCGATAGTCTTCCTGCTTAGGTGTTTCTGGGTGTTTCTGGGCGTCGCTAGAATAGCAGGCAACGCTGCATACCACAAGGCCACCACGGCTCAACATGTTTTTCATATGAATTTATTGTTTGATTACAGAATCACTGATCTCCTAAAAGGCAAAGGTGCATTTAAAAATGGCAAGTTCCAAGGAAAAGCAGCTGATATGGGCGGCATCAATAAATGCAAGAAGCTAATAGAAGATTACTTTAATAACATAAGTCAAACATAAACTTCACTTATTATAAATGCATTATTTATAAATAAATAACTTAAAACAGTTTCCATGTATATATCAAATTTTAAATATCTTACATTCTAGGGAATGACAGACCGGCAACCAATAACATGATATGAATATTAAAATACAATCTGTTGACTCCATCTTACTCTCGCTGATATCTTATATGTAAGTGTTTGGTTGTTTGAATGTTGGTCAACAAGCCAAAATGGCATGATGGATTTTAATGAAAGCTGATACACATAGATGTGTAAATTTTACATTTTGTCCCAGAAAACTAGGTCTATGATGTTTTTTTGCCTGGACCCACGCTAATAAAGTTGAGGACAGAAGTTAGTCAATTTAACAGGTATTCTCAATTATACTTTTCACTTATGGTGCCCAATGCACATGTCCTACCAAATATTATGGCTTATTAAGAAACAATCCTTTACAAATTCCACTAACAAATTTAACTAAATTATTGCATAATCTATTTTTCAGTACTCCTCCTTAGAATCCTCACTAGTATTGATAGTAGCAATCAACTTCTCTATGCCCAGGTTAGACCAGTCTTGAGTGATGTCATCAAGGTAATTGTCGAAGTCAACCAAATCCTTCTGCACGCCACGCTGCAGGAGGTGGGAGACTGTGTCTAGGCTGTAATGAGATTCTGAAACAAATTGTTTTACAAGATACCAGCAAAGGATTGGAATTCTCTCCCATTGTCAATGTTCCCTGAATCCTACAAACTGGGACTCTTTGAGACAAGTGAACAGGCTACTGCGAGCTAGCGAGCTCCATCTTTGACCACGTCTGCACTTACCATCAGGTGAGATCGTGATCAATTACTGACCCATCTACACTAATATTATAAAGAGGAAAGATTTGTATGTTTCTATTTTTGTAGGTTTGTATTGAATAGGCTCCGAAACTACTGGACCAAGAATATTTCACCATTAGAAAGCTTAATTATCACTGACTAACATAGGCTATATATTATACTAGCTGCCCACCCCGGCTCCGTACGGGTGGACAAAATATTTGATAAATGTCTATGCTCCGAAACTAATGTCTACCGTGCAAAGCGGGGGCTGGTCGCTATAGTAATTTATAAAAAATAATAATTATAAGAAGCATGTCATTTGTCTGGTGATAAGTACCTCACCTGCCCATGGGACAGGATAGTCCACATGTAACAGTAAAGTGATGATTGCAGTAATGAAGAGCTGTTTTTTATGTGACCTTTTTATGCAAGCCTAAATAAATTCATGCAGTGTTCAATGTCATGAATATTTTTTATATGAAATTGAATGTGTTTAAGATCACCACTTTGGTGCTTACAAAGATTAACACCTGCAAAGTCTCTTTACTTCAAAGACATTTTACTAGCATGATAATATTATCCTTGAGTTTGTGCTGAATCTTGACATTACAAAGCAAAGTTACTTCTGTCATCTGCATGCAAGATCTTTAAAACTATGCACCGGATTTTAAAGGGTTTTCACCAATAGATGGAGTGATTCCTTAGGAAGGCTTTTATGTTTAATTAATTTAGGTTTTGTCTAAGCTCATGCAATGCTGGGGCAGGCACTAGTACAGTATTTATAGTACACTTACGGAACACAACTTTGGCAGCATCTTTGGGTTTCCACTTGCCCTCACTGTAATTGTGTACCTTAATGGCCGGTGTGTCCAGATGCTGCATCATTCTCTTATTGTCCACCTGGGTATTCATATTATATTATATCATATTAAGTAAGAGATGAGGAGAATTAATGAGTGATTCTGATATAGATCATCTGAGGCCTTTAAGTACAAGACATTGTAAAGCAAATAATAGAATATAACGGCATACAGGGAGTTGGTCCGTAAAACTCACTCACTCACTGATTATGCTGTAACTTAATATTATATTTCCAGTAATTTCCAGTAAAGTAAAAAATAGTAGTTGCCTTTCCCAAGTAATGATACACCTTGTATGTTGAAATCTTTTATACAAAAGTGTGCCTATGAAAAAGATATATAGACATGCTCAATAATTGATTACTCTCACTCTCCTAGAGCAAATTGATAAAAATAACACAGTTTACTATTGACAGCAGATTCATGATAGTTCACACTGAGTGTACATTTACAAGTTTATGGTCTGCAAGTTGTTACTTGTTGCATTCATGTCTTACCACAATGAAAATAGCTGATGGGAAATGCTCAACAATCTTCTCTGCTATCTTCTGTCCGGGACACTTGTCCACTGTGTTGTCCCTGAAGTTCTCACATGCGGCGTAGTAGCCAGCTATGACGCGGTTATCTGTCTGTGCCAGTGTTTCTATCTACAAAATACATAACATTGTTGGTTAATGTTGTTTCAAGTTTACTTTTTTCTCAAGGTTACGTTAGCCACCTTAGTAAAAGGTATAAATTTAAATTAAGTTATAGATCTTTCAATGCAAGAGTGAGTAGAACGTCATAACCAACAAAATTTTATATAGATATTGTAAGTTTCACCTGTGTAAGGGCTATCTCAGCCATGGGTGATACGTAGTGACTGTGGTGGAACAGTGGGACAGTGTCCACGATATCTAAGTCCTGGTTCTTGGCTCCATCCTTGATCTTTGAGGCATCAGCTAGAAGTACACCGTTTACAGCACAGTGCGGGTATTTCGCCGCATGAAGCATTATTTTAGCATACGCCGAGGTTTCTAATGTTACCTCACCCATGCTTTTACAGTTTCTAGGTTCTGAATCTTTGTTTTAATCAAATTTTATTATAATTAGCGCGATTCAATTTTAACTTGATTTTAATTTAGCATGACACAACTTTTCCTATCCGAACCGTCAAGTCAAGTCAAATTATTAACTTCAACTTCAACTTGTTCTATTATGGCATCTGCGGACAGACGGCAATCTCGTTCCGGTAGAGTTCTGCAGATGGCGCTAGCGTAGCGGTTGTATTCTCTTGGGATGGCGCTAAGCAATGCGCCGTCAAACTTAATACTAAAATCCAACTAAAATTTAATTCACTTTGAAAGGGAAATTAATTAAACTCCCTTTTGTTCACCCCACAGACACAGAGTATATAACCACTACTACAGATGTTACGCTACTTGTTTACTACAAAGGGAGAAAATCCCTTTTGTTCTGTTTACTGGCAGAACAAAACGAAATAATTGACATTGACCACAGAGTACATAACCACTACGTTTTTGATTTACCTGACAGCTAGCCAACTGAGCTGCTAAGCCAAGTCATGTCAGCGTAGCGTTTGTCTTTGTATGTTTGTACGACGTTGCCAAGAGGATCCTCGCCATTATCTACTTGACATTGGCAAAATACGAAATGTGTTTTTTTGGCGGGAATCAGGCGGAGCGGTTGAGATTTTTTCCAGTGTGTCGTAAATTGTGTTATAGTGATCTTTAATGTGTATTTTTGGTGTCGATATGTGCAGTAAAGTTTCATTTAGTGACTGATTTATAGGAGCATTGGAAATAATGCCATAATACGACTTTTGGGTTAAGTGATTTATCATTTTGGTCAATTGGTTACCTCTAATCTAAAGGCGTGTTACGATCTGCTACTGCCGTGGGTTGTCTACAGAAACTCCATTGGGCGTTAGAATGCATGACACTAGGCATTTTAATGCGGCAAACACGAGAAATTTTGCAACATGAAAATTCTCTAACACTCGACACTGGCAAAAATAGTCCCTGAAGGGATTGATTGCCATACTTAGGAAGAAGAAGAAGAAGAATACGAAATGTACTTTTTTGTGTTGCCATTAAATAAATAAATAATGTTAATAGTTTGTGTTGTAGGTATTGTATTTTATTGGCTCCTGTCATGTACTTGCAAAATCTACCAAATCTAAATCGTCCTTTCCGCACTTGATTATGGATAAATATGATACCTCGCAGCTCACAGAGTTCCCTCGCTTTGAGCCGGAATCTACACAGAGTGGTGTGTCAACATTTTTCAATAAACTGTGGAAGTTTCCTATCTTTGCAACAACAGAAGCTACAGGACAGAAAAAATCTGGAGAGAGCAATGAAACCGCTAGTGAGCGTTCCCAGGCAGACGATGAAGCAGGGAAGCCGGAACAAGGGACATATGCCGCAGAATTTGAAGGACGAAGCTTACCTAATGTGTTGAGAAGAATTAGTAGTTTGGTAGCCATGGGGCCTGGGGTGAGTGTGTAATGTTTATCAAAAAAGAAACTTTATAATAAACAATATTTAAATTTACTTTTAATAAACCTAGTGATTTTGTTATGTAGCAAACAGAGAAATTATGCGCCTGTTCTGCTCACACTGAAATATATAAAATGTATGAACCTGTTATAATCCCCATAATGTACTTCATCCCCAAAGCAGGACATAATTATTAAATATTTTATTTTCATCGAGATCTGTTCAGTTGTTTAGGTGTAAAGTAATACTAGACAGAGACACAACTACTTTGTATTTATAACATTAAATAAATAAATAAATAATGCTTGAACATTATCACACAGCGCCATCTGGCCCCAAACTAAACAAAGCTTGTACTATGAGAACCAGCAGCTGATATAATACTTATATACTTTTTTTTTTGTAAATACATACTTTTAATACATACCAAACACCCAAACGCAAGGCAAACATGTTTGTCACATAAATGTTTGCCCTGGCGGGAATCGAACCTGCAACCTCTAGCGTAGCAGTCAGATATACTAACCACTAGACCAGCGGTCTTGTCATTATAACAGTGTGTTTCATCAATGCAAATCAATAAAATGTTATCTATTCCATTAGAATAGGCAGGAAAGCACCCGTTACGCTGACACAGAGCTGGCCCGCTACTGGATGCCTGATGACATATCTCGAGAATGCTACGAATGTGCATCCCGGTTCAGCACACTCCGCCGTCGACACCACTGCAGGGTTTGCGGTCAGATATTTTGCTCCCGATGCTGTAGTCAAAGAGTTCCAGGTAAATATCATAATTATTACACTTATACAGGTTGTTATATAAGATAAATGCCTAAGGAATAAGCAAACATTTTTTTTTTAAATACTTCCTTTACTATTATTTTTCGACTGACTTGCTTAAAAGTGGTAGGCAATGTAGGCTTTTTGTCGATTCTGTTCTACACAATCTCTGAAGTTAACAAAGTTGTCAGAACTAAAAGTCTAGTTATCCATTTCTAATATGTGGGATTAAATATGGTTGGCAATACTTTAAGTCCTGTCAAATCAGTTTAGTATTATTATTTCATTTTTTTTTTTTTTTTTATTCTATTAAAATTTTGAGGGGTTTTTGCAAGGAACATTGCACGCCAACCCATTGTACCCTAAAATTGCACTACACAACAATACTAATACTACACAACAATATACTTAAATAAACTAAACAAAAAAATATCAAACAATGGCTCCTATGAGACCGAAAAACCTTTTGGCCCCAACACCAGTGGGCTCCGTCAACAGCTGGTGTGAAAAATGCCCGTGTCTATACCATTCAGTCTCATAGAAGACATTATTACATCTCTTCCCGATTGAAATCGGGCACACTCCTCCAAAATGTGATGAATGTCTTCATATTTATCACAAATTTCACAGTTTGGTATATCTGAAACTCTCATCACGTTTGAAACTATTTAGAGGAGCATGTCCGGACCTCAACCTAAAGGCAGTTACTAATAGTTTTCTTGACAGATCTGCATTGATGAACCAAGGAATATGGGGAGGCTCACATTGTATAGTCTTATACCATATACCCTTTTCCCTAGATCGATCATTAAAATATTCTGTCCACAACTGTTTACATTTCATTTTATATTTTGGCAAAAATTCCGTGTAATCAAGCCGTATGTGTGCCTTCTCATTACCGCTCAGTCCCACATGTGCCGGAACCCATTGCAACCCCAGCCTTGTACCCTTTCGAGTTAGCTCAATTTGAGACAGTACAACATAAGCTGTCGGTACACCTCTTTTACCAGAGGCGCATCGAGCCACGTGCTGCAATGCACTTGTACTATCTGTACAAATTAATATATTATTTGCACCGATATTTCTTACATAGTTTAGAGCTTCTGAGATTGCAATGAGTTCTAGTGTCATAATTGAGACTTCTTTCTGAATTTTAAAGCAATTATTATTGTTATTTGGTTTATTGGCGTCATAATATGCAGCTCCTCCGAGTTCCCTGCAATTCTTTGAGCCATCTGTGAATACTGTGTACCATTTAGGATATCTTTCATTCAGTTCTCTAATTACCTCTGATTTTAATTCGGTAGGCTCATATAGGTGTTTTGACCGTTTTATACTATTCAGATTGCTGCAAATTATGTCGCCAACATTAATTTTCGTAACCCAGATATCTAAATTAAACATTTCTAGAGGATTAGTGGCTGCTACATCTTCATATTGGGTCTCTTCTCTAACAGATAACAATAACGGATGTTTTTTGTTGGTCCAGTACCTAGTTTGTCTATATCTGTCAAGTTCCGTTAACAAATTATTTGATACATTATCAGACCAAGATAAAGCTTTTAAACTATACTTATATGCTAGATATCGTCGTCTTAAATATAAAGGCGGAATGCTAAGCTCACTCTCCATCACATGTATTGGGGTGGTTCTGATAAAGCCCCCGAAAACTCTCATTGTATTATTTCATAAAACAGAATTGGCACCTTTAAAAAATCAAAAACAATAATAATTTATTCAGTTTAGGCAAATAAGGCACTTATGAAGTCTTCTTAATTACCACCAGTTCGGAAAAAAAGGGCACCTGAGCAGAACTGGCAAGAAACTTAGTTCTCTGTCTTTTTTTTTTTTTTTTTTCCCTCTTACGAACAGATTAACTGTCTAACTCTAAATTTACAATACATTCCTTTCCAAATCCTATTGTACTAAAGCCAACCTTTATCATACACTATAGATAGTAATGTTTAATGATCAAACAGTATTGATATATATAATGGTAATTGCAGGTCATATATTTGGTTGCACGGGTGGACTGCGTGTGTGCAATTACTGTAGCAATGTAGTGCTCAGTTACCTGAAGGAGAATGACTTGACGGGAGATATATCATCCGATCTCAGGACATTGCAGGAAAATTTACAGGTACCCACATATTTGCTACAAGTCCCCTAAAGCGTGCTACACACATTCAGTTTTAACTGTACAGTAGAACTGCACAGTTTGAGTGTACAGTTAAAACTGTGCAGTTAAAACTGAACGTGTGTAGTAGCTTAAGCTGTGCTAAATACTAATGATTTGCCAGGAGCCTCAGCAGGCATGCACACATGTCACTGAAGGTATATCATAATCTGAGGAATAGTATTGTATATAAGATGAAAATACAAATAAATATGAATTATAATAAAGTATGTTTGATTATTAAAAATAGCCTTGTCTATATATATACTAACAAATATAAACCATTTGTATTTTTGTTTGTAAAAAAATAAACTACTGAACCCATTTAAAATTTTTTTCATCAACAGAAAGACATATTATCATTGAGTACTACGTCAAGTAGTGTTCTTTCACTGTAGTATGGAGGTACAGTCCCCAGTCGGGCGGCTCCAATTTAAATGGGGAATCCTAAACCGCCCCACCTCTCTTTTTAAAAGCTCATGGTGTGATTAATCACTGGACTTAAGCTTTGAAGAAAAACTACAGGCCGGGATTCGAACCTGGGCTTGCCGCCTGTTGCTTCAACCAAATGCCCACCACGGCGTTTTGAATTGGCCATTTTCATGGTGAAAAAAGTATACATATTATTGTGGGTATTGAATTATCCAGGTGAAATTCCCGGAGAACAAGAGCAATCAGCTGCTGAACAAGACGCGAGACAACTTCATGTTTGCCCGCGAGCAGGAGGATCGCTGCGAGGTGCGCAGCTCGCCGAGAGAACAACTGCAGGACATCTTCAGGCACTTGGCGTTCTCGCTGCCCACCCAGCAACATAGGTATGAGTCTTTTCATACAAATATGTATGAATGAATGAATGAATGAATGAATGAATGAATATTGATGAATGTTCAAACCAAAAATATTATCAAGTCGCAGTGAAATGAAGCTTTATTCTCTGTATAAGGGTTTTGACGTGATATGTATGTCACCGGAAGATAACAAGAACCGCAAATGTATAAATTTCCTAGGAAATTTATCAACCTTCGTAGGTTTGTAAACGAGAGATTAATTGTATTAATTTACGACCACATTTTCGCAAATTAATAAACTTACGGAACTAAAAAAACAACCAACGTCGGCTAAGGCGGGTGCTCCGCTACGTTTCGCACCCGCCTTAGCCTTCTAACCTATCACGGCCATGTCGGACTACAATGTTACAAACGGTGAACGTAAATTAATACAATTAATCTCTCGTTTAGAATCCTACGAAGGTTGATAAATTTTCTAGGAAATTTATACATTTGCGGTTCTTGTTATCTTCCGGTGATATATATATTGGTGTCGATTTTGTTGTTCATAATTACTAAACTTAACCAATTTGACAGGTCTAAAATTCTTGCTATCCCTTTCTCATGTGCGGGGTTAAATAAGGATGGCAATATTTTTAGACCTGTCACCATTGTATATGTACGTAAGCATAATATCCTTGTTTATGTGATACCTTTTTGTGATATATTCTTTTCATGTAAGTAATGTAACTGCTGAGTTCCTTACCGGATTATTCTCTACAAAAAACGACCTTCCGAATCTGGTGGTAGATTCTGACGATTTGAAAGTATTTGTAAAGTCTAGTCAAATAAAGATGATTTTGAGTTTGAGTCTACGTACAATTAATAGCCCTAGGTACTGAAAATATTCTAGGTGAAGCGATTGACAGAGGTCTGATATCAGCTGTAATCGACTTCTGATAGTTCTGACTGAAAATTATTTAAATCTCAATGCGACAGGCGGTAAGAACCTTTCCTTTCTGCAGACACATCCGATCGTAAGGTATAACAATATTAATTTGCAATTAAAACCATATATAAATTACATAGTTTAAAAAACTAAAAACACGTGAAAATGTAGTTACTTATTCTGATTATTATTTCACATAAGGACAAAGTTATCAAATTATTATCGGTCCCTTCAAATAATCTGTCGTCTTGAAGTCTTAAAAATTACGTTGAAAAAAATCCATTGCATTTGTACATAGACACATAGTTACTTACTATATTTAATCGTAGGCATAGTAGGTACATGATGTAGATGTGATAACTGATATTGTGGGGCCAGGTACCGCCTGGTGAGGTACACCGGCGTGTGGCGCGGCTGCGATGTGCTGCAGTGGCTCATGGACAATACTGACAACAAAACCAGGTACCGTACTTTGCACCTTTGCTGTTTTTTTTTATCTTTATACCACTAACGTGGCAAACAAGCATACGGCCCACTTGATGGTAAGTGGTTACCGTTGCCTATGGACGCTTGCAACACCAGGGGTAGGCCCCCTGATAGGTGGCTTGATGAGATTAAAAAGACAGCAGGAGAAAACTGGACGTCAAAAGCCAAGGATACGAAGTAAAATGGAGGAGGCCTTACTCGATAAGAGGTCCTTAATAAAAAAAAACAATTGTATTAAAGCTTTGTATTCTATTTATGTAAAAAAATATTATGAATAAATAAATTGATTATTATTATTAACTCCCCCCCCCCCCCCCATTTGAAAGCTGGATCTGCCTCTTCTTACGCTAAAAAGGTGTGGTGTTTGCAGGGCTCAAGCGTCGCAGGTGTGCCAGGGCCTGCTGGGCGCGGGCTACATGGAGTGCACCACGGACCTGCCTCAGTTCGCGGACTACGCCCTCTACCGGCCCGTCGTGATGCCGCCCGACCCCGCGCCTGAGGACTCGCGTTAGTATCTTTTTTATACCACTCAGGTGGCACACAAGCATTCGGCTCACCTGATGGTAAGCAGTCACCGTAGCCTATAGCCGCTAGCAATACCAGGGGTATCACTAACGGGTTGCCAACCACTTTCGAGGATATGCTGAGCTAGTAGTAATGCTGCTAGCACAGTGAGTCCTCATCAACAACATGGTTGGCACCCCTTAGTGATACCCCTGGTATTGCTAGCGCCTATGGGCTACGGTGACTGCTTACCATCAGGTGGGCCGAATGCTTGTGTGCCACCTTAGTGGTATAAAGAAAAAACCGTGTTGTTGATGAAGACTCCCTGTGCTAGCAGCATTACTACTAGCCCTGCATATCCTCAAGGAGCACTGGCAACCTTACTTACAGCAGAAACGCAATACTACATCAAGTAGTGTTATTTCACTGCGGTCTTCTGTAAGGTGGAGGTACAGTCCCTAGTCGGGCGGTTCCAATTTAAATGGGAAAACCCACGGGAAATCCCAATTCTTCCTACCTCTCTTTTACTAATGAGAGATAAATTATCTCACTTAAAATAGTGTATTTGACATAATATAAATCTATTTGACAGCTGTCAGTCGTTGAATGACGTTGCACAAGTTCCAATTTAATGTTTTTTAGTTTCAATTTGCATGAGTGGCCCTGAGCGTTGCATTTAAAAAGGGTCTTAAAAAATCAAGTAGTATTTAAAAATTCTAGTATTTCAACAGTTCCATTATTGTTAATACTTGTTAATAAATCGAAGAGAATTATTATTTATGTTTATTTTTCAGCGGAAGAAGTGCAGAGACTGGTGGAGAGTGGGTCGTCCTACTGTCTGGATCTTAACTTGGGCGAGAACTCTGCTCGACTCATTAAGACAGCTAAATCAGGTAATGTTCCAACCAAATCAGCAACAACAACCTTCGACTTCGTATTAGTATCGCTTTCGAATATTTCTGTATGAGAAAATAATCAGCGCTGCGGCGGCGGAAAGTGGAACTAAAATAAGTAGTGTTATTTCACTGCGATCTTCTGTAAGGTGGAAGTACAGTCCCCAGTCGGACGGCTCCAATTTATTGTGAAAACACACGGGAAATCCCAAATCGCCCTACCTCTCAATAGCTCGTAATAGATAATATACTACCCAATACTGTAGCCGTAGCAAGAAAAAATTTCGACCACTCTTCGAAAACATACTCTCAAAATGTCAAAATGTTAACACGTGTATTGAATTGTTATTCTAATGTGCTACTTACTTCATGGTGTGCAATAAAGTATGTAAAAGAAGAAGCTGACTGACTGACTGACTGACATATCAACGCACAGCCTAAACGGCTGGGGGTACAGACTTGAAATTTTGACAGTACGTACCTTTTATGACGTGGGCATCCAGTAAGAAAGCATTTTTGGAAATTCCACCCCTATGGGGGTAAAATAGGGGTTGAAACTTTGTATGAAAATAAAGTATATTTGATTTGTTTTGATGTGTCCTACTTTTTTTCAGAGAGAAAAGAATCATCCAGTGGCGAGGACTCACCAGTGATAGAGCACACTGAAGGTAACAGTTGTGTGTATATTGTGATTTTTAAACGCTTTATAAACATTTTTGTAGTCTGATTTATAAGTTCTCATTGGTTTTATTATGGAATACTGTCGGTCTCCAAACTTATTTAATGGTCACACCACGAGCTTTACGGTGAAGGAAAACATCGTGAGGAAACCTGCATACGTCTAAGAATAAATTTAAGGACGTATGTAGTGCCTAAGAGACGGTGACGTAATTCAGGCTTCTAGTTTTATCCACAACGGAGTATATAGAGGGTCAAAAATGGCCTGTATTGCTTCGAGAAAAGTATGGTACGGTCGTGCCCCTGTTTTGCTTGGCTTGACTGATAAGGAAATTCGTGTGCGTTATTATAGTGTTATGTAGTGGTTATTGTGTGTTCAGTGGTGGAAGCGTCGGTGAAGTTCGGTTAAGTAAAGTTAAGTATGTAAATTGTTCATTATTGCGTGGTCAGCGGTGGAGTCGTCGGTGAAGACGTGCAGCGTGTTGTCTGCGGCGGGCGCGGAGCACCTGCGGCTGCTGCTGCGGCACTGCCTGCACGCGCGCGGCCTGCAGCCCGCCTGGCTGCCCGTGCTGCTCCCGCTGTGCCGGCAGGCCGCTGACGTCATCGCGCCCGGTACACACACTGGGACCCACCTTAAGCGAGCTACACACGTTCAATTTTAACTGCACAGTTTTAACTGTACAGTGGAACTGTGCAGTTATAACTTTACAGAACACCGCACTCAAATAACACTACTTGATGTAGTGTTGTGTTTCTGCGGTAAGTAAGGTTGCCAGTGCTCGACGAGGATACGCTGCGCTAGTAGTAATGCTGATAGCACAGTGAGTCCTCATCAACAACATGGTTGGCAACCCGTTAGTGATACCCCTGGTATTGCTAGCGGCTATAGGCTACGGTGACTGCTTACCATCAGGTGGGCCGTATGCTTGTGTGCCACCTTAGTGGTATATATAAAAAAAAACTACAGCAGATATTATCGCAAATTTGTTTTTGTATAATATTGAATTTTTGTTCCGGAATAAATAAATAAATTGTCAACGCGTTAGTCATGAACCCTGGTATTGCTATTGTCTATAGGCTACGATGGCTGCTTACCAACAGTTGGGCAAGACCCTTGCGTGGCAACTAAGAATAATTAATATAAATGAGCAATGAAATGTGTCCCCAGACGTGCACAGCAACGACATAGACGTGCGCAACTACGTGCAGGTGAAGAAGGTGCCCGGGGACTCCCCGAAGGATAGCTGCCTCATACACGGAGTCGTGCTCACCAAGAACGTGGCCCACAGGTAACACTACTAATCCATACTACATAAATACATCATAATCAACACCCGTGGACCCATGGGGGTCCACCTGGACCACTTTGGGAATCACTGGTCTAAAGCTATACTAATACGTAGTCAATAGTTGTTCTTGCTAAGGCTACAGTTTGTGTGTCGCAGGGGGATGCCGCAACAGATAACCAACCCTACGGTCCTGTTGTTAGACTGCTCTATCGCCTACCAGCGCGTGGAGGGCAAGCTCACCTCCCTGGAACCGGTGCTGATGCAGGTTAGTCACCAATATTTTTTATATAGATAGTTATCTCTTTATTGTACACCAAAAAATATAATATTGAAACAGAATAAATTGTGCCTATCGGTACAAATGGCGGCTTTATCACTAGATATGATCTCTTCCAGGCAACCTAGGTAGGGACTGGAGAATGGAGTGTCATACTGCATACTCAGTATAAGATAGCTTAGGTACTAAGCGGCAAGGGTTGATATTCGAGTGTCCTTATTCTGCTAGGGGAGATATGGGATATACAGTCGCTGCAGCCGCAGGTGGTGCTGGTGCGGGGGGAGGGGGGAGGTGGGGGCAGTAGTTGGTGGTGTGTGTAGGAGCAGGAGTACCTGTCGCGGTGCTGCATGCGGCTGTGCGCGCTGCAGCCGCAGGTGGTGCTGGTGCGGGGGGAGGGGGGAGGTGGGGGCAGTAGTTGGTGGTGTGTGTAGGAGCAGGAGTACCTGTCGCGGTGCTGCATGCGGCTGTGCGCGCTGCAGCCGCAGGTGGTGCTGGTGCGGGGGGAGGGGGGAGGTGGGGGCAGTAGTTGGTGGTGTGTGTAGGAGCAGGAGTACCTGTCGCGGTGCTGCATGCGGCTGTGCGCGCTGCAGCCGCAGGTGGTGCTGGTGCGGGGGGAGGGGGGAGGTGGGGGCAGTAGTTGGTGGTGTGTGTAGGAGCAGGAGTACCTGTCGCGGTGCTGCATGCGGCTGTGCGCGCTGCAGCCGCAGGTGGTGCTGTTGCGGGGGGAGGGGGGAGGTGGGGGCAGTAGTTGGTGGTGTGTGTAGGAGCAGGAGTACCTGTCGCGGTGCTGCATGCGGCTGTGCGCGCTGCAGCCGCAGGTGGTGCTGGTGCGGGGGGAGGGGGGAGGTGGGGGCAGTAGTTGGTGGTGTGTGTAGGAGCAGGAGTACCTGTCGCGGTGCTGCATGCGGCTGTGCGCGCTGCAGCCGCAGGTGGTGCTGGTGCGGGGGGAGGGGGGAGGTGGGGGCAGTAGTTGGTGGTGTGTGTAGGAGCAGGAGTACCTGTCGCGGTGCTGCATGCGGCTGTGCGCGCTGCAGCCGCAGGTGGTGCTGGTGCGGGGGGAGGGGGGAGGTGGGGGCAGTAGTTGGTGGTGTGTGTAGGAGCAGGAGTACCTGTCGCGGTGCTGCATGCGGCTGTGCGCGCTGCAGCCGCAGGTGGTGCTGGTGCGGGGGGAGGGGGGAGGTGGGGGCAGTAGTTGGTGGTGTGTGTAGGAGCAGGAGTACCTGTCGCGGTGCTGCATGCGGCTGTGCGCGCTGCAGCCGCAGGTGGTGCTGGTGCGGGGGGAGGGGGGAGGTGGGGGCAGTAGTTGGTGGTGTGTGTAGGAGCAGGAGTACCTGTCGCGGTGCTGCATGCGGCTGTGCGCGCTGCAGCCGCAGGTGGTGCTGGTGCGGGGGGAGGGGGGAGGTGGGGGCAGTAGTTGGTGGTGTGTGTAGGAGCAGGAGTACCTGTCGCGGTGCTGCATGCGGCTGTGCGCGCTGCAGCCGCAGGTGGTGCTGGTGCGGGGGGAGGGGGGAGGTGGGGGCAGTAGTTGGTGGTGTGTGTAGGAGCAGGAGTACCTGTCGCGGTGCTGCATGCGGCTGTGCGCGCTGCAGCCGCAGGTGGTGCTGGTGCGGGGGGAGGGGGGAGGTGGGGGCAGTAGTTGGTGGTGTGTGTAGGAGCAGGAGTACCTGTCGCGGTGCTGCATGCGGCTGTGCGCGCTGCAGCCGCAGGTGGTGCTGGTGCGGGGGGAGGGGGGAGGTGGGGGCAGTAGTTGGTGGTGTGTGTAGGAGCAGGAGTACCTGTCGCGGTGCTGCATGCGGCTGTGCGCGCTGCAGCCGCAGGTGGTGCTGGTGCGGGGGGAGGGGGGAGGTGGGGGCAGTAGTTGGTGGTGTGTGTAGGAGCAGGAGTACCTGTCGCGGTGCTGCATGCGGCTGTGCGCGCTGCAGCCGCAGGTGGTGCTGGTGCGGGGGGAGGGGGGAGGTGGGGGCAGTAGTTGGTGGTGTGTGTAGGAGCAGGAGTACCTGTCGCGGTGCTGCATGCGGCTGTGCGCGCTGCAGCCGCAGGTGGTGCTGGTGCGGGGGGAGGGGGGAGGTGGGGGCAGTAGTTGGTGGTGTGTGTAGGAGCAGGAGTACCTGTCGCGGTGCTGCATGCGGCTGTGCGCGCTGCAGCCGCAGGTGGTGCTGGTGCGGGGGGAGGGGGGAGGTGGGGGCAGTAGTTGGTGGTGTGTGTAGGAGCAGGAGTACCTGTCGCGGTGCTGCATGCGGCTGTGCGCGCTGCAGCCGCAGGTGGTGCTGGTGCGGGGGGAGGGGGGAGGTGGGGGCAGTAGTTGGTGGTGTGTGTAGGAGCAGGAGTACCTGTCGCGGTGCTGCATGCGGCTGTGCGCGCTGCAGCCGCAGGTGGTGCTGGTGCGGGGGGAGGGGGGAGGTGGGGGCAGTAGTTGGTGGTGTGTGTAGGAGCAGGAGTACCTGTCGCGGTGCTGCATGCGGCTGTGCGCGCTGCAGCCGCAGGTGGTGCTGGTGCGCGGGGGCGTGGCGCGCGGCGTGCAGGAGCGGCTGCGGACGGCGGTGTCGCTGGCGGCGGGCGTGCGGCCCCGGGCGCTGGCCCGCGCGGCGCGGAGCCTGCGCGCGCAGCCGCTGGCCTCCATCGACGCCCGCGTCGGCACGCCCCGCCTCGGCACCTGCCGCAACTTCTATGTGAAGCACTGTGAGTGACGCAACTGACGCACTTACTTTGTGTGCGTGGGTTCGTACTCTCTTCACGCCTCAACGGCTAAATGGCGCCCAGTGCCATCTAACCCCAAACTAAGCATAACTTGTACTATTAGAAACCAGCAGCTTATAGAATACTTTTTTTTCTTTGTAAATACATACTTATAATAAATACCAAACACCCAGGCGCTAGACAAAAAATTTTTCACATGTTTACCCCGTCGGAAATCTAACCCGCGACCCCTAGCGTAGCAGTTAGGTATACTAACCACTAGACTAGGTATCTTCAATGATAATGATAGATTTCTCACAAATATTCCAGATTCGAGCAAAACCCTCATGGTTCTGGAAGGATGTGCGGAACCCAACCTCGGTTGCTGCATACTTCTGCGCGGGGCGTCTCTACAAGAGCTGGTCAGGGTCAAGAAAGTTGTCAAATTCATGTTACTCGCATGTTACAACTGGAAGGTAGAAAAAGCATTCCTAACTGACATCGACGCTATATTACCAGAGCCGGGAATGACGTTTGAAGATGATGAAGATGAGCTAAATGATGAAGCTAATAATATCACAATTGATGGAGGTAATGATATCACAAAAGTTGATGACGATAATGATATCGCAAATCTAAATAATAATGCTGATTCCAAAGATGCGAATAACAGTGAAAGTCCCAAGAATGATTCAGTTGGTAGTGACATAATTTTTGACGGGACCAGTGCTAAAAGTAGTACCAGAGATGTCGGAACTGGTAATGATGATGAAAACAATGATACTAAAGACGTTAGTTATGTCAAAAATTTTGAAGTAATTAAAGAAACCAGTGATGCTACTAACAGTGATAATGCAGAAAATAATGATGTTAAAGTTGATGAAGATCCTCTACAAAAGACTAAGTACGTTCGTAAAACGGACAGTGAAAAGAACCTGAGTTGTGGTGTCCCTATTAGAGACTTCAGCGACCCTCTACGCTCCACGCTGTCAGTGGACGACGAAGTCTTTCTACCCAAAGAAGAAGCGAAGCTAAAAGCTGACACACATACTGACAGGTAAATTATATTAAATTGAAGTAGTTGTTTGATTTTGTGACTATAAAATTTACGTAAGTCGTATCCTGAGAAATAGCGAAGATTTTTTTTCTTATATTTCCTGAGGATCCGGTCTGTTTTGTAATGGGAAAATACACACATAAGATCACTATATCATAATTTACGGGACATCGGAAGAAATTTTAGACTAACAATTTGTATGAACATTTTGTCACCGACTAATAATGACCTAATTTGAAGTTCGCCTACTTTTACCTTATTACAAGTGTCCACGAAACCCTCGGTGCGAGAGTCCGACTCGCACTTGGCCGGTATTTTTTTTTTATACAAACAAGCATATGGCCTGCCTCATGGTAAGCGGTTACCGCAGCCTAAGGACGTTTGCAACACTAGGGGTATCACTCGTGCGTTGCCGACCCTTCAGAAATCTCTTCATGCCCTTCTTGAAGAACCCCATGCTGTATTTTTTGGGAAAACCACGGCGGGGAGCTTATTCAACAATTTACGACTACGTTTTCGTATCGCTTTCGTCTATTATTGTATAGGGAAATGAACAGCGCTGCGTCGGTGAAAAGTAAAACTAAAAATTTGTATGAACATTTTGACATTTCGCGAGTGACGTTTTCAAATCCGTAGTCGCAAACTATTCTCGATTTCAAAATCAAAATCAAAAATAATTTATTCAGTTTAGGCCCTAATAAGGCACTTATGAAGGTCTAAATTACCACCGGTCCGGAAAGAAAAGCCACCTGAGAAGAACCGGCAAGAAACTCAGTGCTCTGTCTTTTTTCTTCATGTAACAATCATGATATAACAATTTGTAACACAATTCTTCTAGACATTTGTCTATTGTATTTGTCAAGGTGCTAAGGTTGCTTTGTGTTAATATTATTTTTTAGTGTTATCAATTGTTTTTTATATATTATTTTGAGAAATAGGTATCCATGTTAAGTTAGTATTTGAAATGTAAACTTTATGTAATTCTTTTGGTTTTTTAAAAGAGTAATTGCTGAGTTTTTTGCCGGATTCATCTCAGCAAAACCGACCTTCCGAATCCGGTGGTACATTCTGACGATTTGAAAGTGCTTGCCTGTAAAGTCTAGTCAAATAAAGATCTTTTTGAATTTGAATTTGAATTTGAAGGTGGTGTTCTGACGACGCCGTGCTGTCGATGTCCCCGAACGTGGTGATCCCCGCGCCGTACCTGGAGACGGAGGCCGGCCGCAAGTGTCCGCTCCGGCGCTACTTCCCCTCGCCCCTCCTGCCCGCGGTCACCAAGCCGCCGCACACGCCGCACACGCCGCGCGCTTACCACAGGAAGATCAGCAAACCACAACAGGACGATGTTGTCGTTAAGGTTGGTCCTTCGAGCTCATAATAGATTTTTGAGTTTGTCCCATATTTGATCGAATATTACATTATTGATGTGTAACAGCTTTCCTCTCGCTTTCACACAATTTGTGGGAGTGATTTCGTGAAAAGGGACGGAAGTTTGTTACAGGAAGTCGGGGAAGCGCGCGCTATTTGATGTTATCAATGAGGGCGCGCGGATTTTTTTTTATACCACTAAGGTGGCAAACAAGCATACTGCCGACCTGATGGTAAGCGGTCACCGTAGCCTATGGACGCTTGCAACACCAGGGGTATCACTCGCGCATTGCCGACCCTAAAAGTTAGTTACACACAACACTACATCAAAGTAGTGTAATGTGACTGCGTGTTCAATACGGTATTGTGATGTTTTAGGAGGTACATCCGTTCATAAAGAACCCTATCACGGCAATGGCGGACGACCCGGCAGTGAAGGCGTCGCTCGCGCACTACCGAGCCACCGGCGGCCGACTGCTCGGCGACAAACATAAACGTAAATTACATGTGACTCACAACTCGTAACCGTCGCCTTATTCCGTATGACTGAATGGTTTTTAACAACAATTTTACATTACACCTAATATTAAGTATTAATAATACATTAGATAATATAATTTAATATGATAGGAAGGACTTTAGAATAAGTACTTCCGTATTTTTTATTTTTGAGGGGGGAGGCGCGGAACCTTGTACTTTTTGAGATATTCAAAAAACTGTGATAATAAAAACCCACGGCGTCCGGAGGTCATATTTATAAGGTGTACGCTATCTCTATCCAACATTGGACGCCGTCTTGCATCTCTTTCTTTCCGTGGGCACTGTCTACTACTATTTCGGTCGTGTAATTCAAATAAACAAAAAAAAAAAAAAACAACCAACCAACCAACCAACTTCTAACCTATCACGGCCATGTCGGATTTGCGTTCCGTTCGCAAATTTTTGTCGTGACATTTCCGATTTGTGCCACAAATGTCATGACTTTGACACATTAATGCGCTTATTTATGACAAATAAATCGCAACCCGTAAAACGGAACGTTAATATGCGTTTTTGTTAGACAATTTCTGTACAGAAGTAAATAATTTCAAAAATTTATTTCTCGCAAACCGCTCACCTCCGCGTTTTGAAATTTTGGATTTATTTACATCTAATTAATGTCTAACCCCACAAAAAAATTTGACGCGCGTAGCTCGCAGAACCTTATCTAAAGTTGAGCCATATGATAATGTAAAATCTAATATATACATAAATAAATGCCCTATCACTGTCACAATTACTGTGCCCTATAAACAGGGTGTGTATTGGGAGTATAAGTCTAAAAGCTTGTTAAATACTGTACACTAACGCCAATCAAATTTATAATTTATGAATGTTGCAAAATACTGACGTAATTATAATTTAAAATTATTTTTAAAAAGTAACATTAGTAACCAAAACCGCCAGTTTGCTGCTACGTCATGATGACGTCATAACGCTCGCAACCGTACGGAATAAGCCAGTTCAAAAGTAAATTTTGACCTAATCAATAACAGATGTGATCCAACTTGGTCGTTAAGGCTCATGTATTTTTTCAGAAAAAAAGGATGCTCATATGTTTTTTTATTTGACCGGTGAGGTTTGTGATTTTTTTTTATTGGTTCATTAATATCGAGCTTGCCATCAGCGTGGTGCGCCCTCCACCAGCCGTCGGTGGTGAAGAAGCCAGCCCGGGAGGCCGGCGACCAGCAGAGCGACAGCAGCGAGCCCCTCGACCCCATGGCGCCCGAGAACCACCAGCAGCTGTCGCTGTTGCTCTACAGCTACAGCAACAAGTCGCCCAACGCACCCGACTTCTGTGTCAACCCATGGTCAGTACCCCTAGCCCCTAGCATTTGCGAAAAAGTATTCGTATCGTTAACGAAAACATTTTGATGTTTTTGTCATTGATACAAAACGACCTTACTATCTGTAGGCAACTGTATGTATAATTATAATTTATTATTGTGAGGTATAATTTGTATTTTCCCGATTATGGGAGCCGACTTCGGCCGAAGCGGCCCGAAGCCGCCCGAGCGAGCATACTGCGTCCATATTGCTTTTCTATTTGTAAAAAAAATAATTGGCGGAACGACGATGTCGCGATCTATGTTTGTATTAAGTTTTTTAGAAGAATAAAGTACTAGTGTTTCCATATTAAATGCCATGTCTAACGACATTGACATATTTCACCAGACCTTGCCGAAACTCGCAGAAAGCGTTCAAAGTTATATAGAAAACCATTATTGTTAATTTAGGAATAATTTAAGATAGTTATTTATTGTTGTTGTTAAATTCGTTATGTAAGTAGGTTAAGTCATGCTATAGATACTCGTGTAAATACATAAACATCGCATTAGGCTATCCTGTAAAGGTGTTATATGGTTAATTAATAAATAAATAAATCCTGAGCCCTGCGGCATAATACGTTCACCGTCCGTAAAAGGAACTACATTGCGCATAGCAAAGGTATCGTACTTACTGACGTTCTGTATCAAAATTGCGGTCAGACTTCTATAGTAGTAATGAGAAAATCCATTATGATCGACCTACGGTAGATGCTTAAAGGCCGAATCACTACATAGTATAAAACAAAGTCGCCCGCTGTCCGTAATACCTATAACACTACATCAAGTAGTGTTATTTCACTGCGGTCTTCTGTAAGGCGGAGGTACAATCCCCAGTCGGGCGGCTCCAATTTAAATGGGATAACCCACGGGAAATCCCAAATCGCCCTACCTCTCTTCGGTACCACCTGATGGTAAGCAGTCACCGTAGCCTATATTTGTTTGTGTCAATGTTTGAAGGCCCACGTATAATGGTTGCAGGATAGTGACAATGGAGATGTACGGGCGGCACGACATATCTCTGGGCGCGTTCCTCGACAAGTACTGCTTCAACCCGGAGTACAAGTGCACCTCCAGCACTTGCCACGTGCCCATGAACCACCACGTCAGGAGGTTATTCATTTAAACTACTAACTTTCTACGAGACCGCTGGTCTAGTATACCTGACTGCTGCGCTAGGGGTCGCGGGTTCGATTCCCGCCGGGGCTAACATTTATGTGACAAATATGTTTGCCTTGCGTCTGGTTGTTGGTATGTATTATAAGTATGTATTTACAAACAAAAAGTATATAAGTATTATATCAGCTGCTGGTTCCCATAGTACAAGCTTTGCTTAGTTTGGGGCCAGATGGCGCTGTGTGATAATGTCCGAGCATTATTATTATTATTATTAACTCCATATTGAGCAGGCTTTCGACAAATAGACGACTTTCACAATTAATAATGATAAGTATTGGTGTATTTTGTATAATATCTATGTTTTATTTAAAGAATATTGTAAAAAAAATACCTAGGCTAAGAATCTAAACAAATAATGGGAATAATAATAATACTTGCATATTATCACACAGCGCCATCTCGCCCCAAACTGAGCAAAGCTTGTACTATGGCAACCAGAGCCGGTAGCACGAACATTGTCGACAACGTATTCAAAAACGTAACTCGCGAAATGTCAAAATTGACATACACATTTTTAGTTCCACTTTTCACCGCCGCAGCGCTGTTCATTTTTCAATACAAAAATAGTCGAAGGCGATACGAAAACGTTGTCGACAATTTTCATGCTACCGGCACAGCAGCTGATATAATACTCGTATAATGTATATATCACCGGAAGATAACAAGAACCGCAAATGTATACATTTCCTAGGAAATTCAAGGAAATTTATCAACCTTCGTAGGATTCTAAACGAGATATTAATTGTATTAATTTACGTTCACCGTTTGTAACATTGTAGTTCGACATGGCCGTGATAGGTTATAAGGCTGAGCTTAGCCGACGTTGATGTTTTTTTTAGTTCGGTAAGTTTATTAATTTGCGAAAATTTGGGCGTAAATTAATACAATTAATCTCCCGTTTAGAATCCTACGAAGGTTGATGAATTTCCTAGGAAATTTATAAATTTGCGGTTCTTGTTATCTTCCGGTGACATATATACTTATTTTGTAAATACATATCAAACACCGAGACGCAAGGCAAACACAAATGCTTAACACATAAGTTTTCTCCCGGCGGGAATCGAATCCGCGACCCCAGCGTAACAGTCAGGTACACTAACCATTAGACCAGCGGTCTTGTCGAATATATTAATACACTAGCTGTTACCCGCCAATTCGTCTGCATTGTTTAAAGACAAAAGTAGCCTATGTCGTTCACCACGATATGATCTATCACATTGACTATTTTTATTACGATCTGTTTAGGCGTTTAGTCCTTAAAAGAGAACTTAAAATTATGTTTTATATTAATAATTATAAAATTCTCGTGTCACAGTTTTCGTTGCCATACTCCTCCGAAACGGCTTGACCGATTTTGATGAAATTTTTTGTGCTTATCCGGTATCTATGAGAATCGGCCAACATCTATTTTTCATCCCCCTAAATGTTAGGGGTAGTACACCCCTAAATTTTTATTTTTAATTTTTAGACCGATTTCAAAAATTCTTTCACCGTTAGAAAGCTACATCATCACTGAGTAACATAGGCTATATATTATACTAGCTTCCCGCCCCGGCTTTGCACGGGTAGACAAAATATTTGATATAAAAGTCTACCCGTGCGAAGCCGGGGCGGGCCGCTAGTTAATTATCATTATTTTTAACATTTATAAATTTCCGGAACTTCTTTATTGTATCCTTATAATATATGTGTTTTTTGTATGTTCACCTTGATAGCTATTAAGTGTTCTATTCTGTTCTCCTATAATTGAAGGAGCACCCTTTAAAAAAACTCTGGCATTATTATTGTAAATTTGTGTGCATTCCTTGTTGGAGATCCAAAAAAAATATGAACGTCTGTCCGTCCAGGTTCGTGCACGGCGACGTGTGCATCACTATAACGTGCAACACGATCGGACACAGCAACGTGGATAAGGTGAAGGACCAGCCGAACAAACAGGTACGAACGACTTGCTTCATAGTTTAACGATTTTATGTATTTCTGGTTTAGTTTTATCACACATTTTAAATGGTTTTGATTATCCAAATATTATGATCCGGAAAACAGTACTGGTAGCAAGAATATATTTCGACCACGTAACTCTCAAAATGTTCATACCAATTTTTAGTTTCACTTTTCGCCGGTGTAGCGCTGTTCGTATCGCTTTCGACTATTTTCCTATACAAAAATAGTCGAAAGCGATACGAATACGTAGTCAAAGTTGTTGTTTGATATGGCTACGGATGACTTTAACACGGGACCCCTTTAACGATGGTGGAAAAGACGAAAAAGGCATTTGGTCAATTGTTCAGTAGAATTGCTCAGAGTTTAAATTTCAATAATTTTGGATTTTTTTTTTGTAATGTTTTGAGCTTTCGTTTGCCTTCTAGGCCTAGACAGATCGATAGAGAATCCAAAACTATGGAGCTGCATATAAAACTAATTTTCGACCAAAGTGGCGTTTCATTTGTTTTCCTTTTCATCTTCGATAAGGAATCGCTGGATTTTTTTGGCGGGAATCAGGCGGAGCGGTTGAGATTTTTTCCAATGTCTCGTAAATTGTGTTATAGCGATCGTTGATGTGTATTTTTGTTGTTATGTGCAGTGAAGATTCATTTCGTGACTGATTTATAGGAACATTGGAAATGATGCTATTTCACGGGTTATATGACTTTTGGGTTATGTAATCTATAGTTTTTGGTCAATAGGCTCCTTCTGACTGAAAGGCATGTTAGGATCTGCTACTGCCGTGGATTGTCTCCAGAAATTCCAATGAGGATTAATGCATGACACTAGGCATTTTAATGCAATAAATACGAAACATTTAGAAATATGAAAATCTGTAAACTCGACACTGGCAAAAATAGTCCCTAAAGTAGATTAATTGCCATAGTTAGGAAGAAGACGAAGAAGGAGTGGTTGTTATTCCCGCTAGGTGATGTTCTGGTCCCGGTGCGGGCGGTGCGGCGCGGCGGGGCGCGCGCGGCGCGTGGGGCGCGCGGCGCTGGGCCTGTCGCTGGCGCAGTACGTGTGGCTGCGCGCCGCGCCGCCCCGCGCCCGCCCGCTGCGCGCGCGCACATGCACGCACGCGCTGCACGCGCACACGCACGCCTTCGTCTGCGGGCTCACCACGGCCTGCTTCAGGTGATCATACCCGGGTGTTCACTGCACACACCTCACACACACACACACACTAGCACGCGCACGCACGCACGCACGCACGCATGCATTCTTCTGAGATGGCAGACCGGCTTCAGATGATAATGAGGTCGATTATGTTGAAAGAAATCACTAAACTAAACTTATTTACAAGACTATAAGTATTGCTATTCCTTTCTCATGTACGGCCTTAAATAAGAATGGCAATACTTTAAGACCTGTCAAATACTACAGAATTAGCTCAAATACCCCACTAACCTAACGTAGAATACAAAATATATTATAATTTGCTTTGTCCGCTTAATGAGTGTGATACGGTCGAACGGCCTGCGCCCAGGTGAGCTCAGCCGTGGTTTCTTCCGACACGTGTTTCAGGACTTCCACGTCCCACCACGGCTGAGCTCACCTGGGCGCAGGCCGTTCGACCGTATCACACTCATTAAGCGGACAAAGCAAATTATAATATATTTTGTATTCTATAAATATGAATTTCCGCAAAGTAAAACCTGAATCAATTCAATATAACCTAACGTAGTTGACTGCACACACGCACAAGAATACAAGCGTATCCTTAAAGTACACCGTACAACCTGCTTCAGTACTTATAGCAAGAATATTTTTCGACTACGTATTCGAAAATGTAACTCTAAAAAGACAAAATTTCCATACTATTTTGAAGTTCCATTTTTCGCCGTCGCTGTTAATTTTCCCATGCAAAAATAGTCTCAAGCGATATGAATACGTAGTCTAAAGTTTTCTTGCTAAGGCTTTTCTTACAGTACTGGTAGCAGGATATTTTTACGACAAAGTATTCGAAAACATTACTCTAAAAATTTCTAAATTTTCATACTATTTTTTAGTTCCACCTTTCGCCGCCGCGGCGCTGTTCTTTATCCCGTACAAATAAGTCAAATTCTATTGCATATTGTTTTAAACAGGTTCAACAAGATAACCCACTGTGAGATCCAGCTGCCACCGGACATGATATCCATCAACTACGACACCAAACAGATGCGAGACGCTCTCATAAGCCAACTGAACGAGCTCATGCTGAAAGGTAAACTCCTTCCCATTCATCAGGGTCCATCTAGCATCCAAATTATACAAACATAGCCTAAGATTCTTGTACAGGGTTTCCTAAAGAATACACTTCAATCTATATCAATAGAAATAAATTGACGATGTATGCAAGATTTTGAAAACGTTCTACCGATTTGACAGTTTTTTTAATTCGTAATTGTCAAAAAAAAGTGCACATGAAAGATTTTTCTTCTGGAAACTCCACCGGAAACCTCGGATGTTTGGTACAAATTGCATCTGTGCGAAGGCGGGGACGATCGTTACTACGTTAAAAATCATCATAATGTGTGATTGTGGTCTGACCAGGGCACGAGACATTCAGCTTGCTGCCGGAGGGCGAGGCGCAGAAGGAGGCCCAGGCCTTCAGGGGGCACATGGAACACGTGCACCTCGCGCTCTCCACCGCCAGCCTGCACCACCAGACCTCACTCGCTGGTACCACGGTACACATACACCTTACCTTCAGGGGGCACATGGAACACGTGCACCTCGCGCTCTCCACCGCCAGCCTGCACCACCAGACCTCACTCGCTGGTACCACGGTACACATACACCTTACCTTCAGGGGGCACATGGAACACGTGCACCTCGCGCTCTCCACCGCCAGCCTGCACCACCAGACCTCACTCGCTGGTACCACGGTACACATACACCTTACCTTCAGGGGGCACATGGAACACGTGCACCTCGCGCTCTCCACCGCCAGCCTGCACCACCAGACCTCACTCGCTGGTACCACGGTACACATACACCTTACCTTCAGGGGGCACATGGAACACGTGCACCTCGCGCTCTCCACCGCCAGCCTGCACCACCAGACCTCACTCGCTGGTACCACGGTACACATACACCTTACCTTCAGGGGGCACATGGAACACGTGCACCTCGCGCTCTCCACCGCCAGCCTGCACCACCAGACCTCACTCGCTGGTACCACGGTACACATACACCTTACCTTCAGGGGGCACATGGAACACGTGCACCTCGCGCTCTCCACCGCCAGCCTGCACCACCAGACCTCACTCGCTGGTACCACGGTACACATACACCTTACCTTCAGGGGGCACATGGAACACGTGCACCTCGCGCTCTCCACCGCCAGCCTGCACCACCAGACCTCACTCGCTGGTACCACGGTACACATACACCTTACCTTCAGGGGGCACATGGAACACGTGCACCTCGCGCTCTCCACCGCCAGCCTGCACCACCAGACCTCACTCGCTGGTACCACGGTACACATACACCTTACCTTCAGCGGGCACATATTTTTGCTGCCTTCATCGTAAGGGTCTCCACGTGATGTGTATGTATTGATAATGTTCGACATTTTTATTTTATTCCACTAAGGTAGCAACCAAGCCCGCCTGATGGTAAGCGGTTACCGTAGCCTATAGAAGTTTGCAACACCAGGGGTGTCATTCGGGTTTGTATGAAAGTCCGTCATTTTTTAAGTTAAAAGTATTTCAGTTGAAAATAAAAATTCTTATTTCAGAAATTTTCAACCCTTAGAGAAAGTTTGTATGAAAATCCTTACTTTTTTAAGTAATCCATGAAAATAGGTGCTTAGTTGTCCTATCGGTTATAAAAATATAACTGTCTTATTTACTTTACCACGCGTGCGAAGCCACGGCCAAAAGCTAGTGTACATATATAGTGTGTGTGTTCCAGCGGTAGTCCGCAGCCTGTGGGGCGTGTCGGACCGCGTCCTGTCCTGCGAGAAGATGCTGCGGGATGCCCAGGAGCGCTGGACCACGCCGCGCGCCAGGACGGCCGCGGACAACATCGGTACCTAGCCTATACCCGCTACCACCATACCAACCCTGTTGTCGATGAGGACTCACTGTGCTAGCAGCATTACTACTAGCGTAGCGCATCCTTACCGTTGAAACACAACACTACATCAAAGTAGTGTAATTTGACTGCAGTCTTCTGTAAGGTCACAGTTGGGCGGCTCCAATTTTAATGGGAAAACCCAAAGGCGATCCCAATTTGCCCTACGTCTCATTCTAAGCTTGTGGTGTGATTATTCACTGTACTTAAGCTTAGAAAAACTCATTGGTACAGGCCGGGGTTGGAACCTGGGCCCACCAGGTTTAACCATAAGGCCATCGTGGCTATAACACACAATGATAAATTACATGAACTTACTGCAGTAGAAATGAGAATATGATATATATTTTGTTTTCAGTGGAAGATAAACCCGAGTTGGAAGATTCTACTGGGGACGGTACCGACGGCTCGGGTTTGTTGAAATTTGTAAATTTAATAATTACCTTATTTTATTTTTAGGGTCGGCAACGCGCGAGTGATACCCCTGGTGTTGCAAGCGTCCACAGGCTGCGGTAACCGCTTACCATCAGGCGGGCCGTATGCTTGTTTGCCACCTTAGTGGTATAAAAAAAATTATATTCGACAAGAATATCATATAATTACGAATACAACGTGTGCATATATCTATATAAATAAATAAAATTGAAATAGCTATCTGCTATGTCAAAAATACTGCTTTTTCCTAATGGAATATGAATGTAAGCACGATACTAATAACAAAAAAACAATTTAATGATGCTGGCTTGCTGTGTGACTGCTGCTGAAGAATTTGATGGGGGTGGAGAAGGTTGCTGATGTTCACGCCAATATTGGCGCAACGGGGTCACCAGTGTGGGGCGAGCGAGGTGATCATGCTCAGCCACCGCAAAGGGAAGATCTTCCAGCCAGGCGGGTGTTTTGCCTGGGGAACCGCGGCTCCGACTGTTCTAGTCGGAAACTTGTATATATGTTGAATTGCGTAGAAAACTTCGCTAGCGCGTGGCAGGATTGTGACGTCATTCGTTGAATGTTGTCCTGCTAGTTAGTCGATTTCTAACGTTGGTTTATGTAGCCGTGAGGTCGCTACATATGTATCAATGTTAAGGAATCTCTCTATGTCATTCTTAACATCTAGACGTCCTATTACAATTAGCGACGAGACCGCTGGTCTAGTGGTTAGTATACCTGACTGCTGCGCTAGGGGTCGCGGGTTCGATTCCCGTCGGGGCAAACATTTATGTGACAAATATGTTTGCCTTGCGTCTGGGTGTTTGGTATGTATTATAAGTATGTATTTACAAACAAAAAGTATATAAGTATTATATCAGCTGCTGGTACCCATAGTACAAGCTTTGCTTAGTTTGGGGCCAGATGGTGCTGTGTGATAATGTCCATACATTATTATTATATTGACCTGACCTATTAATGATACATTCATTTTGTATCGATGGACGAAAGGCACAACAAATGAAACGCCTCAACGGTCGTAAATGAGTTTAATATGCAGTTCTATAGAATTTTGGATTCTCTATCGATTTGTCTAGGTTAGAAGACAAGCGGAAGATCACAACATTATTAAAAAAGATTAATTAAATTAAATGTTGAAATTTTAAACTTGGAGCAGTGCCGGTAGCTGGAACATTGTCGACAACGTTTTCGTATCGCTTTCGACTATTTTCGTATTGGAAAATGAACAGCGCTGCGGCGGTGAAAAGTGGAACTAAAAATTAGTATGACAATTTTGTCATTTCGCGAGTTACGTTTTCGAATACGTTGTCGACAATGTTCCTGCTACCGGCACAGTTCCTTTCCACCGTCGGCGTAGTTATAATGAAGCACGCTCATTGGTCATAATATAAGCGTATCTGTTTCAGGAACGACGTACGTGTTTGCGACGGACGCGGGTAAAGAATCCGATAAAGAGCATCCAGGTAAACGTTGTGCTTGATACATTTTAAAACAAACGAAAAATTTTTTTTTTTTCTAGTTCTCTGTTCAAGTACTTGTATTGGTTTCTTTTTCTCATAAATAATCAGGCATTTAAAACAGTATTTTTTTAATCCCTTATTATTATAAGAGTTAATTTTTGAAGTCTGCCAAAACGAATGCAAAACATTCATTCACTTACGTGAATGAAAGTCGTGGAAGTAACCAACGTGAGAGGGACATCAATGTCCGTTAAACGAAGCACAAAATAAAAAAAAAAACAAGGCATAGAAACAAACCTGCCTGTTGATATGTATGTATGTAATTGTTGAAGGAACAGAAGAGGACGAGGAGAAAGGTGACAAGAAGTCAGCTCGCCAGATACTGTCGCAGTTGCTCTCAAACAACCAGCCAGCGAACCAGGTAATTTTTTATGTAAATTATTTCATCTCGCTTTTCTGGGATTTCGTGAAAAGGGACGGAAATGCATTACAAGAAGCCGGGAAATAGTCTTGCCAATTTAGCTAATATTTCAATTTGTTGTTCGAATTTGTTTAAGTCTTATTTATTTAAAAACTTAATGCACAATTAAAGTACAATGTTGGACTTAATGCTAAAACATTTTCTACCAGTCTACCACAGCTGGCAGGAGAAACATAGGAGCAGGTGTGCATATCATAAACTGTAACATGAATTGAGTGTGATCATGTCAACAACGAATAAAATACATACATAGAATATAAAATAATATAATATACAGCAAATAAATATACCAAATATATAAATAAGAGATGAATATAGTAAGTCTTAGCCGCCAAAAAAAAGTTTTGTCGACTATAATTGCATGTTTAAAGTAGTTTTGGAGTTTTTGGCGGGAATCAGGCGGAGCGGTTGAGATTTTTTTCCAGTGTGTCGTAAATTGTGTTATAGTGATCTTTAATGTGTATTTTTGGTGTCGATATGTGCAGTAAAGTTTCATTTAGTGACTGATTTATAGGAGCATTGGAAATAATGCCATAATACGACTTTTGGGTTAAGTGATTTATCATTTTGGTCAATAGGTTACCTCTAATCTAAAGGCGTGTTACGATCTGCTACTGCCGTGGATTGTCTCCAGAAACTCCATTGGGCGTTAGAATGCATGACACTAGGCATTTTAATGCGGCAAACACGAGAAATTTTGCAACATGAAAATTCTCTAACACTCGACACTGGCAAAAATAGTCCCTGAAGGGATCGATTGCCATACTTAGGAAGAAGAAGAAGAAGAAGAAAGTAGTTTTGGCAAAACAATTGAAACAACCATCCATGAGAGTGGTAGAGTAGACCTTCAGACGTCAGACACTGAGAACAGGGACATCATTCAACTACGTGTCGAAAACGTAACTCTCAAAATATTAATACTAATTTTAAGTTCCACCTTTCGTCGCCGCTGCGCTGTTCATTTCCTCCTGTACAAAGAGTCGAAAGCAATTAGATAGTCTTGCTAAGGCTTCTGATGTTACACATCACATGCGACCAGTGTAGAATGTTTGTGTTTTTATATCACTAATGGTGTGGCCCACCTGTAAGCAGTCACCGTCGTTTATAGCCGTTAGCAATACCAGAGTTATCATTACGGAGTTGCCGACGAAGAGTTTTACGGTGAAGGAAAACATCGTGAGGAAACCTGCATACGTCTGAGAAGAAAGTAACGTATGTAATGCCTAAAAGACGGCGACGGACTCACCATCTGTCACGTTGGCACCAAATTATCTTCGATGGAAAGTGGGTGTTGTAACACCACTGTCTACCTCTGGCAGCTAGTTGTCGTATTGCCTACCTCTACAGGGACCCTTGCGGGAAGGCGTGAAGTAATGTATGTATGTAATTAATGAATGAATAATGTAAGTGTGTATATATGGCGTGTGTGTGTTAGGGCGGGACGATCATGTCGGGCGGGGTGATCCCTGTGGCGGTGTCGGCCGGCGAGGCGGGCTCCGTGCTGGCCGCCACGCTGGCCTCCGCCACCTACCGCACGGCGCTCAGACACAGGTACACACACACACACACACACACACACACACACACACACACACACACACACACACACACACACACTCTCGACAACCTGTACCTAATGTCACTTATCTATGTTTGTTTGTTGATAAACTAAATCAATAAAAAAAGACTAGAAAAAGTCTGTTTTCATACCTAGCTTTTGCAGCGTTTCATGTATATGCTAACCATTGAGGTGTTCCCTAGTCAAGACTTAACTCTAGAAGTTCCACGCTCTCTACATATGAAGCTGCGATTGAGAGATGGGTTTCATGGTGTCATTCTCACTGCATAAACCATACAGGTCCTAAAGGAAAGGATGTGGCCAGATTTCTAGCCAAGCTATACCTGGAAGATAACCTAGCTTATAGTACTATTCTTCTGCATAAGTCTGCAATTTTCAAATACTGCGCTTCATCAACAGAAGATATATCAAGAGTGAAGCAACCAAGTCATGGAGGACTTCAAACCGGCCATCATAATAAAATGCGTTCACAAAGACTGTGCTGTTGACCGTTGATTTTGTATCATTATCTGGAGCTCTTTCTAGATGTCGATTCAGATCTTACTTACAATAAAAATGTTTTATTTTTATACCACTAAGGTGGCACACAAGCATACGGCCCACCTGATGGTAAGCAGTCACCGTAGCCTATAGCCGCTAGCAATACCAGGGGCATCACTAACGGGGTGCCAACCATGTTGTTGATGAGGACTCACTGTGCTAGCAGCAATACCCCTAGCCCAGCATGTGTGTGATTAATCACTGTACTTAAGCTTAGAAAAACTCAGTGTTATTTTAAACTATCTCCTCCTTAGCACGCAAGCAGAGCAGGAGGACAATGAGAACGGGAAAGAGAAGAGCGACGGAGATAAAGTCAAAGCTGCCAAGTCGAGCGACCACATAGAGGTGTTGCTGAAGGTACAACACTATTATACACCTTAAAATCAAAATTAATTTATTCAGTTTAGACCCTAATAAGACACTGCTGAAGGTCTAAATTACCTTACACTTACATAACTCGTTCCTCCTCTAACTTTCATGTGTTCCATACTTGTAGGGTTCCGATGTAAGCCTTGAAACACTTAGCTTTACCGTGTTTTTTTGTCTGTCCGTCCATTTATCAATATCACTCATTTTTTCTCGTACATTATTGTGAGTTCGATTCCCGCCGGGGTGAACATTTATGTGACAAACATGTTTGCCTAGCGTCTGGTTGTTTGGTATAATAATAATAATAATAATGCTTGGACATTATCACACAGCGCCATCTGGCCCCAAACTAAGCAAAGCTTGTACTATGGGAACCAGCAGCTGATATAATACTTATATACTTTTTTTTTTCTTGTAAATACATACTTACAATACATACCAAACACCCAAACGCAAGGCAAACATATTTGGCGGGAATCGAACCCGCGACCTCTAGCGTAGCAGTCAGGTATACTTACCACTAGACCAGCGGTCTCGTCACGTCGTATGTATTTACGAATATAAGTATTGTATCAGCTACTGGTTCCTATAGTACAAGCTTTGCTTAGATTCGGGCCCGATGGCGCTGGGTGATAATGGTGTCAATTCTGTTGTTCACAATTACTAATCATAACTAATTTGACAAGTCTAAAAATATTGCCATCCTTATTTAACCCCGCACGAGAAAGGGATAGCAAGACTTTTGGACCTGTCAAATTAGTTAAGTTTAGTAATTTTGAACAACAGAATCGACACCAATATCTGAACATTATTATTATCACTTGGATATATGTAGTAAGTCTTTGAGATTTTTCTCTTCAAGGACGGGCTAGTGTGTCGCGTGTACTACGCCGCGCAGTTCCAGAAACTAAGACACATGCTGATATCCCCGCTGAGCTGCAACCCCCACATTACTGACAGCTACAGCGCTACCGGCGCAACCAAATGTGACGCTGAAGCCAAATGCTGCTGCGAGGAGGCCAAGGAACGCGGAGATAGTCAGTTGCTTGTATCAACTTCCTACTAATATTATAAATGCGAAAGTTTGTGAGTATGGATGGATGGATGTTTGTTACTATTTCACGCAAAAACTACTCAAAGGATTTGGATGTAATTTGGAACATAGATTATTTATAACCTGAATCTTAATCCAGGTTATAAATTATCCCATTATTAATAACATAATTAATTATCCCAGGAAAATGTTAGGTTCGTCTGAGATTCTAAGCTCAACGCGGACATAGTCGCGGGCAGAAGCTAGTAATTTATAACACTTTTAAATTAAAACCGTGATTGCCTTGTGGTGTGAAGCGTTGCCTGCTATTCTAGCGGGGCAAGTTCTAATCCTACCGGTCTGTACCAATGAGATTTTCTTAAGCGGTGATCAGTCACACCACGAGCTTTTACGGCGAAGGAAAACATCGCGAGGAAACCTGAGAAGAAATTCATGGATGTATGTAGTGCCTAAGAGACGGCGACGTACTCACCATCTGTCACGTTGGCATCAAATTATCTTGTGGAAAGTGGTTGTTGTAACACCTCTGCCTACCTGTTCGGGTACCCTTGTGGGAAAGCGTGAAGAATGTTCTGGTTAGTAAATATGTAGTTAATCTGTTTTCTACACTTATATTATAAAGAGGAAAGATTCGTATTTTTGTGGATTTGTATTGAATAGGCTCTGAAACTACTGGATCGATTTCAAAAATTCTTTCACTGTTAGAAAGCTACATTATCACTGAGTAACATAGGCTATATATTATACTAGCTGCCCATCCCGGCTCCGCACGGGTGGACAAAATATTTGATAAATGTCTATGCTCCGAAACTAATGTCTACCCGTGCGAAGCCGGGCGGGCCGCTAGTATAATATTAATGTGCTGTAACTGTCTATATTTCAGAAGGCCTGTGTGACATCGAGGAAGGTTTCATTCGCTCGCTGGCGCAGAGCGTCCCTTGGGCGGCTAAGGGAGGCAAGTCGGGCTCCACCTTCTGTAAGACTAAAGGTGAGGAACAGAGGTGTCTCTTACTCCATTCTCCAGTATGCACCAGTACCACTTGCGGCTGCAGCGACTGTATATCCCATATCTCCCCTAGCAGAATAAGGACACTCGAATATCAACCCTTGCCGCTTAGTACCTAAGCTATCTTATACTGAGTATGCAGTATGACACTCCATTCTCCAGTCCCTACCTAGGTTGTCTGGAAGAGATCATATCTAGTGATAATGCCGCCATTTGTACCGATATGAATAATTAATTCTGATTCTGTATTAAACAAATCCAGCTTTCAAGTCAGGTGGACATTTTTTTTTATACTACTAGCGTGGCAAACAAGCATACAGCCCGCCTGATGGTAAGCGGTCACCGTAGCCTATAGCCGTTAGCAACACCAGGGGTATAACTCGCGCGTTGCCGACCCTTCATAAAATCTCTTCACACCCTTCTTGAAGAACCCCATGCTGTCCTCTGGGAAAACCACGGCTGGGAGGAGAAAATAAATCCAATTACATATAAATTTTATTTTATTGTCATACATCTAAATAATTTAAATCAAATATAAACTTTTCTGTTGATAATTTCGTCGACAGATGACAGATACGTGCTAAAAGACATGACGAAACCGGAATGGCAACAGTTTTTGGAGTTCGCGCCGCATTACTTCAACTACGTGGTCAGCTGCAAGGAGAACAACCAGCCCAGTCTCCTTGGTGAGTGTTACTTTACTAGTAATTCTTGCAGTTGTACAAATAATCAGCCGAGTGCAACTTGGTCTCGCACACAGATAAATTAACTTTATATAGGCCTCACTGTGTGTGTGTGTGTGTGTGAAACACACTGACAGACTGGATGTTATGGTATGTGTTTGTATGTGTAGCGCGCATAGTGGGCGTGTACAGCGTGGGCGGGTCGCGCGGCGTACTGGTCACCGAGCACGTGTGGTACGCAGGCGGGGGAGGGACGGGGACGGGGGGAGGGACGGGGACGGGGGGCGGGATGGCGCGCTTCGACCTCAAGGGGACCTCCCGGCCGCGCCGCGCCACTCCCGCGCCGCACGCCGTGCTGCTCGACGACAACCTGCTACACCGTACGTACCGCCACAACTACACCTCCTAGGAGGTCTAGAAGGTCGTCACACCACACTCGTTACACATACTGATACTAGCTTCACAAAGTCTCTTTTACTTGTAGATGGACTCTGTCTGGTTCACGGAGACACTAGGTTGCTAGTTGTGAGAGTGACAGGTGGCATGGTGAGTGGCGGTTGGTATGTTCAACCACAATTTGGGTGGTATGTTGTAGTGTGACAGGGACAGATGGGTTGTGAGTGGCGGGTGTGTGTGTGTTGTGTTGCAGTGCGGTGGGAGAGGCAGCTGTACATCCGGTCGCACGCGGGCAGCGTGTTGTGGTCGGCGGTGCAGCGCGACACGGACTTCCTGTGCGCGCACGGCGTCATGGACTACTCGCTGCTGCTCGGGATTGACGACCGCACGCTCGTGGTCGGCATCATTGGTCAGTTGCACTCCTTATTATATTACACTAGCTGTACGCAAGAAGAGAGGTGTTACAAGTTTAACGTGAGTATTTCTGTATCCGTCTGAACATCGGCACCGTAACTCCTAAACGAATGAAGTGATTTTGGTTTAGTTTTTCGTTTCAAAAGTGACTTAATGGAAGCGCATAGAAGACGCATATTTTTTATCCCAGAAAAGAACAATTCGGATTTTTAACAACGATTGTCCTATTTCCGTCTAATTAAAATCGCAGCTAAAAGCCAGTCTATAAAAAGTAATTTTAACAAAATGCCAACCACCCGTTCTCAGTGAAAGTCTTCCACTGTCATAATCCCATATCCCGTGGTATTTCAGATTACATTCGCACATTCACGTGGGACAAGAAGCTGGAGCACCTGATGAAGAACTTAGGGTCTGGTCAGCCGACGGTGGTGTCTCCGGAGCAGTATCGGCAGCGCTTCCAGGCCGCCTGCCGCAAGTACTTCCTGCAGTGTCCCGAGCACTGGGATCATCTGCACACCATTCTACATGCATAGTGTTACCAGTGCCGGTAGCATGAACTTTTTCGACAACGTTTTCGTATCGCTTTCGACTATTTTTGTATAAAAAATGAGCAGCGCTGCGCCGGTGAAAAGTGGAACTAAAAATTTGTATGACAATTTTGACATTTCGCGAGTAACGTTTACGAATACGTTGTCGACAATATTCCTGCTGCCGGCACAGATCGAAAACAGAGGTCAATAAATACAATATTCATTCGATGGTGGAAAGGAACAACAAATGGAGCGCCATTTGGCCGATTGTTTTTTTTTATACCACTAAGCATACGGCCCACCTGATGGGAAGCGGTCTCTGTACCCTATGAACGCTTGCTACACCAAGAGTATCACTCGCGCGTTGCCGACCCTAAATTTAATTGTTTAGCAGAACTGTTCAAAGTTTAAAATTTCAACACAATGATTATATATTTTTTATTTATAATGGATTTTTTGAGCTTTCGACTGGCTTCTAACCTAGACTGATCGATAGAGAATTCAACTCTATCGAGCTGCATATGAAACTCATTTTCGACCAAAGTGGCTTTTCATTTGTTTTTCCTTACCACCCTCCGTCGTTATAGATGGAATAGTGAATTGAAATATGTAGTAACATCGTTTATTTTGTGTTAATAAATTGATCTTTCAGCAAAGTCAAGCAACTTTGTCCGCGGTCAATGAATTAGCTTACTTGACACCCTAGTGGTGTGAATGGTAGTCAATATAAGTAGTGATTCGCAAGTATTAGTGGTATTATCAAACATTTTACATTCCCCTATCTTTAAGTGTTATAAAAATGTATTAAAATTTTAAAAAAAACACTAATTTCAAATTCAATGTTTATTTTCCAGGCTCTCGTTGTAAGGTACATTTCGAGTTTTATTTTTCATACATAAATAAATTTATCAACTCAATGATTTACTCCACTTTCGTACGATACTAACATTTCTCCATTTTTATTGCTAATATTTACTGCGTCCACATAAACACGTAAATAGCCGATACGCCACCAAAAAATATTATATTACAGATCGTATTCCGTAAATACCATACACGTTTGCACAGTGCCTTGCAATAATAACGTCACAGCTGATTTAAAAATTTTACTCACAAAATCTTTTAGAAGTTGCTCTATTTATTCTCAGCCAGGCGTTAAGATGTCATACAGAATTTAGCATTTATTTTGAAATGTGTAATTTTATTGCAACGCACTACCAACTATCACAGACTACGAACGATAAACACGACCGTAGAGAAAAACGCTATCAGAACTATCATGGTGTCTCTTTCACCAATCCTTGTATTTGACATGTCAAAAGCATGCCATCCTTTTCTAGGATGATATAGACCATGACACGAGTAATGCGGAATATATTGCGCTCTCACTCGCACGTACGTGTAACGCGCAGTGAAAGGCAACGGAAACCAAATTGAAAAATATTTTTTAATTTATTCTATTTACATTCCACAATACCAAACTTATATGTTTGACCAGCTTACACTGACCTAATAACAAATGGGCCTTGGGACCGGAAAAAAAAACAATATGTGAAAAAAAGGACAACCGCGCTAAGTGAATTGTAAGCCGATAAACTGTTACAAGCAAATTTAAACTGTTCGGCGATGAGATAAGACTTAAAATTGTGGGAGATTTTTAAAATATTTTAAATGTACAATATATCTAAGTTCATGTAGGTGAACTCGGGACAAAGTTTTCGTGATTTTCGTACTAGAAACAATTTTTTTTTTCATACATTTTTCATACAATTCATACATAAAGTGGCAAACAAGCATACGGCCCGCCTGATGGTAAGCGGTTACCGCAGCCTATGGACGCTTGCAACACCAGGGGTATCACTCGCGCGTTGCCGACCCTAAAAGTAGTAGTAGTCCATTTGTATTAGGTCAGTGAACGCATGATCTTCAAGATTTAGCACGAAGGACTATTTGTACAGAAGATACTGTCCTATATATTTATTATACATACTCTACACAAATATTTAGATCCTTAATTTTAAAGTCACACATCCGTCCTAAACGGTTGAATGTACATATAGACATTTATATCCAGTTACATTACTCACTATAAGTATTGAAAAATAAGCTTTGCGTTATTAAAATCAAAGTGTATTTTACAATACGACTTGTCCCGTGAAAATAAAAATGTATTTAATCTTGAGATGTTTAAGATTCAAATTTCATCGCAAGCCGTAGACGATATTACTTAAATTACACAATTGTTCTCAGCCTCAATGCTCCTACAATAATGTTAAAATTGTTCCTATTTACAACCTAGTACATGTTCAGGCTTATTTGTAAAACAGTGGGCTTATTCCGTACGACGCTTGCTAGTGTTGTGACGTCATCATGACGCAACAGCAACGTAAAATATGAGTTTTGGTTACTAATGTCAAAATTTTGTCGCTTTTTAAAAAAAATACATTCGGGCTATAATATGTATATAACCAGTCCAGTGCTGCTAGCAGGAACATTGTCGACAACGTATTCGTAAACATAACTCGCGAAATGTCAAAATTGACATATTAATTTTTAGTTCCACTTTTCACCGCCGCAGCGCTGTTCATTTTCCAATACAATAATAGTCGAAGGCGATACGAAAACGTTGTCGACAATGTTCCTGCTACCGGCACAGAGGTCTGTTAAAACTTAAATTCAAAGTATGATTGTCAACTTTATTTGCGGTCTAAAAGACGCAAAATATTGCTAAAGCGACGTTACGACAAGGACAGTTTGATAATACAAAATTGTTTTGCTGTCACGTCACGTTGATAATGTAGGCGCGATGCTAAGTATTATCGACTACAGCAACTTTTTACATTTACGCTTTTTTACAAGATCCATTATTCTATCTATAAAAGAAATAAATTATATTACAATGAACACAGAAACGTTTATAACTTAACTTTGTTCCTTATGAGTTTAATAAATATTACTGATTACATACATTTATATTTCCGGGTTAATAACACAAGAGCAAAAGCATGAAGCGTTGCCTGCTATTCTAGCGACACAGGTTCGAATACCACCGGTCTATACCAATGAGTTTTTCTTAAGCGGTGATTAGTCACACCACGAGCTTTTACGGTGAAGGAAAACATCGCGAGGAAACCTGCATACGTCTGAGAAGAAAGTCAAGGAAGTATGTAGTGCCTAAGAGACGGCGACGTACTCACCATGGGCTGTGAAAAAAAGTTGTGACATTAGTAATCAAGACCGCAGTTTTTTATGTTGCTACTACGACAAAATGACGTCAGTGCCGGTAGCAGGAACGTTTTTCGACGACGTATTCGAAAACGTAACTCGCGAAATGTCAAAATTGTCATACTAATTTTTAGTTCCGCTTTTCACCGCCGCAGCGCTGTTCAGTTTTCGATACAAAAAATGTCGAAGCCGATACGATAACGTTGTCGCAATATATTCATGCTCACGCTACAGAACGCTCTCAACCGCCATACGGTTCGCGCTATTTGAGATATAATTTTAAAAGTCTTGATCTATATTTACTAACCACTAGACAATTTGTAAGTCAAAAGTAGAATTAGATACAGAGTTGTTTATTTATAACCTCTAATTTCGAAAAATAATTAACAATATTCTTCTTATAGTAATTATAGCTGCACTATACTGATATTATTTGTATTATACGGCCGACTACTGAAACAATATTCAACGTTTGAAGGCAACGTGATACCCCTGGTGTTGCAAGTCTATAAGCTACGCTAACCGCTTACGATCGTTTACGTATGCTTGTTTGCCGCCTTTGTGGTATAAAAAAACGTAACTGCTTGAAACGTCGTCAAAATACAATATCGCATTTGAAGTCGGGGGCCACTCAAAATTAATGTGGCATTAGATTTGATTGGCGTTTCAGTATTCGACCAATAGGATTATTAAAGTTATATTATGTTAGATTATAGTATACATCCATTTTAACAACATTATTTATCAACTAAATTGAAACATAATATGAAATATACACATATTTATATATTTTGAAAATACATTATTTCTATTTTATAACCTGTGCCCAGTTTTATTCAGGATACCATAGGCTACGGTGACCGCTTACCATCAGGTGGGTCGTATGCTTGTTTGCCACCTTAGTGGTATAAAAAAAAACCGCCACATAATTTCACTCGACAACGGCGAGGCAAAGGAAAGGTTATGTATTACAACGTTGTTGCTTATTTCTTGATATTGAGATTTCATGTTGAATGATGTGAATGTATTATGAGTTTTTCAAAGAGAGGAAAGAGTGGATTCTGATTGGAAAATCAGAATCTCTTTAGGAATTGGTACGAGTGACAGTGGTGCTAATGCCGTTGTACACAACTTGGCAGGATTTAAATTATTGCCATCCTTATGTAACCCCGCACATGAGAAAGGGATAGCAAGATTCCAAGTCTAGTCAAATAAGTTTAGTGACTTTGTACAACATAATCGTTACCATTATGTAACATATGAGTGTGACTCGAAGAAAAATTAACGTATTCTTGAGTGACTCAAGGGGATTTTGTCCTATTGTGCCACAGAGTCACGTGAGGCCGTGACTTAGCGGGAACATCCATCTTTATAGATAGATACATATGCAATTTTAACGTAAAATTAATAAGTTCAATTATCAGCATAATGCGCCTATTTCATCAACACTGGTTTGTACGTATAAAGGTAAGATAAAAAACAAAACTATTAAAGGCTCTAACGTCAAAATTGAAAAGTCAGTTCTTTATTTTGTGGCAACATTGTACAACGTGGTATTTCATATCGTATGTTGCCAACATCATGTAGATATCTGTGGGCTTATTCCGTGTGATGGTTGCAAAGATTGTGACGTCATTTTAGAAAAAAACATGTGTCATAATTACCAAAACCGTATTTTTTTATGTTGCTGCTACGTCGTAATTGCGCCAGAACGCTCGCAACCGTCATACGGAATTATTTAATTATGACACACGTCAAAAATACATCAAACAATATGTCAAACAAAGCCAAAAAAAAATAGCAGGTGAAATCGGCCCTGGGAATACTAAGCTTTTTTTTACTTATCAATTAGGAAATGATCAAAAGGCAATCCATTCATTTAGTAGTTTGTATATATTACCATCACGGAGTAGTGTTAAAAAAAAGATTTCACTGAACAATGAAAATGATTTATCGTATTGGTGTTCTACAATTTGCTAACAGGAGTCGTGCTGCTAGCACAGTAATTCATCTCAAAATGTGCCTGGAAGCGCGCTGTTGAGATAGATTAATTATGGTAATTTAGAACTTCACAAATGCCTAAACTGAATACCTAAACGATTTATTGATTTTGATAGTTTTGGTATTATAGACGTACGCTGTCACCGTAGCCTATGCTCTGGTACGGCGACCGCTTACCATAAGGAGGGCTGTACACCTTCCCATGATTTATTGGCTCATCTATATCGCACAGCACGCGCCATAATTTAACCGATCTAAGTGAGCTGAGTAAAACTAGAAACAAGTTACATGACTGTGTCGTTGTGACCTTTAAGAATATTGTAATAAGATATTCTGACGTTATTTTCACATAGTAAAAATGACTGTTTTGGTACCAATGTCACGTTTTTATGCTGTTGAACAGTGCCGGTAGCAGGAACTTTGTCGACAACGTATTCGAAAACGTAAACGTCAAAATTGACATACTTTTACATTATTTACATACATATTTTTTAGTTCCACTTTTCACCGCCGCGGCGCTGTTCATTTTTCAATACAAAAATAGTCGAAGGCGATACGAAAACGTTGTCGCAATTATTCATGCTAGCCCTACTAAACCGAAGTCAGTATGATCACAATATGTTATTACAACGGACTAAGATCGACAACTAAATATAATTTTCGACGCGTGACTATCTATATAGTTATATCGATGGAGCGTATAACCAATAATCCTTATGGTGTAAGCTAGTGATGTGCTTAGCTGCGGTGTGGGGCCAGGTGGGGTGTGCTAGCATCATGTCGGGTCGAGGGTTGCGCCCAACGTTCTCAGCTGTTCCAAGCCTGCTAACAGCTCCCTGTAACGATATACATTTCAATTATTAGATGGCGCACGTGACTCCTATGATATCACTACATAGTATAAAACAAAGTCCCGCTGTCTGTTTGTCCCTATGTATACCTATCTTTAAAACTATGCGACGGATATGATGCGGTTTTTTTAATTGATAGTGTAATTCAAGAGGAACGTTGTGTTAATCCGTGCGAAGCCGGGGCGGGTCGTTAGTGGGTATAAAAAGAGTATTACCTTTACTTTGCAGGTTAAACATTTTTCCTCATTCGTATTTGTAGAATCAGATTATCACCTTTATTTTGCAAGCTACAAATTATCCCTCAGACTATATCTAGAATTAGATTAATTAACATATTCAATATCTTTCATTTAATATGACGGGAGTAAAATCCTGAATAATAATTAATTTTGATAAAATTTATATCACAGATTAAATATCATCGAGACCGCTGGTCTAGTGGTTAGCATACCTGATTGCTATGCTAGAGAGGTCGCGGGTTCGATTCCCGTGGGGCAAACATTTATGTAAAAACATGTTTACTTGTGTCTGGGTGTTTGGTATGTATTATAAATATTATTGTTTATTATAATATGTTGTGTAGTGTTTTCATTTGTTGGTGAACCAAATAAAAAAAAACAGCTGCTGGTTCTGGTAGTACAAGCTTTGCTTAGTTTGGGGCCCCGCATTATAATGTTGACAGACGTGCTGGAACATATCTCGCTCAGAGAATCAGCATTGCTATCCAGCGTGGCAATGCTGCCAGCATTCTTGGCACGCTCCCGCATGATTCCGGTTTGGGTCAGATCTTTTATCTATAAGTGGGTAGGTTACGATATGTTTTTGTAAATAGTTTAATCTGTTTTGTGTCAATAAATGCAGTATGTGGTTGTGTTGTGTAGTACCGGAGCGAGGTCTCTGCCCCCCGGGCGGCGGAGCGCAGCCCGAGCGCGGCGCCGGCCTGCCGCGCGCGCAGCACGCGCACCTCCTCCTGCGAGCATGCCAGCTCCTCCTACACACACATACACACATATATACACATCGGTTTTTTTAATTAAGAAATCCCTACATAGAAAATGTTCTTTTTTTATACCACTAAGGTGGCACACAAGCATACGGCCCACCTGATGGTAAGCAGTCACCGTAGCCTATAGCCGCTAGCAATACCAGGGGTATCACTAACGGGTTGCCAACCCTGTTGTTGATGAGGACTCATTGTTCTCTAGTTAGTTAACGACTCTTCAATACATATACACACACACTAAAATTATAAATGCGAAAGTTTGTAGTACCCTCTTCACGCCTCAACGGCTGAATGGGTTTGCATGGAATTTTGAATGGAGGTTGCTTATAATATAAGCTGGATTATAATATACGATTTTTATCCTAGTGCATTATGTGGTTCCCGAGGCATAGTAGAACCATGGGAGCGATGCCGCAGGTAAAAACTAACACTACCACTATAAACCTCACCGCTCATTGGTCAACCAAATAACTCGCGCTTCCCTAGCTTCCTGTAGCACACTTCCGTCCCATATCACGAAAACACTCCCACAGATTATGTGAAAGCGAGAGGAATGATGTTACACTGTATGTTAATAACTACCTTTTTCCTGTGACTACGCCCGCGTAGCAACATAATATATAACCTATGTTACTCAGTCAGTGCTAAAATTGCATTCTGATTGTGATAGATTTTTTAAATCCAGTAGTCATTAAGTTTGTTCGTTATAAACAAAACTAAAAATCTTTCCTCTTTATAATATTAATATAGACACAATATTATTGATATTTGTTGTTTGACATCTGTTTACTGCTGACTTTAGAGTTAACGGTGATATGGCCGCTCACCCATCCTTACCGGACATGTTATATTTAGAGTTAACGGTGATATGGCCGCTCACCCATCCTTACCGGACATGTTATATTTAGAGTTAACGGTGATATGGCCGCTCACCCATCCTTACCGGACATGTTTTATTTAGAGTTAACGGTGATATGGCCGCTCACCCATCCTTACCGGACATGTTTTATTTAGAGTTAACGGTGATATGGCCGCTCACCCATCCTTACCGGACATGTTTTATTTAGAGTTAACGGTGATATGGCCGCTCACCCATCCTTACCGGACATGTTTTATTTAGAGTTAACGGTGATATGGCCGCTCACCCATCCTTACCGGACATGTTTTATTTAGAGTTAACGGTGATATGGCCGCTCACCCATCCTTACCGGACATGTTTTATTTAGAGTTAACGGTGATATGGCCGCTCACCCATCCTTACCGGACATGTTTTATTTAGAGTTAACGGTGATATGGCCGCTCACCCATCCTTACCGGACATGTTTTATTTAGAGTTAACGGTGATATGGCCGCTCACCCATCCTTACCGGACATGTTTTATTTAGAGTTAACGGTGATATGGCCGCTCACCCATCCTTACCGGACATGTTTTATTTAGAGTTAACGGTGATATGGCCGCTCACCCATCCTTACCGGACATGTTTTATTTAGAGTTAACGGTGATATGGCCGCTCACCCATCCTTACCGGACATGTTTTATTTAGAGTTAACGGTGATATGGCCGCTCACCCATCCTTACCGGACATGTTTTATTTAGAGTTAACGGTGATATGGCCGCTCACCCATCCTTACCGGACATGTTTTATTTAGAGTTAACGGTGATATGGCCGCTCACCCATCCTTACCGGACATGTTTTATTTAGAGTTAACGGTGATATGGCCGCTCACCCATCCTTACCGGACATGTTTTATTTAGAGTTAACGGTGATATGGCCGCTCACCCATCCTTACCGGACATGTTTTATTTAGAGTTAACGGTGACATGGCCGCTCACCCATCCTTACCGGACATGTTTTATTTAGAGTTAACGGTGATATGGCCGCTCACCCATCCTTACCGGACATGTTTTATTTAGAGTTAACGGTGATATGGCCGCTCACCCATCCTTACCGGACATGTTTTATTTAGAGTTAACGGTGATATGGCCGCTCACCCATCCTTACCGGACATGTTATATTTAGAGTTAACGGTGATATGGCCGCTCACCCATCCTTACCGGACATGTTATATTTAGAGTTAACGGTGATATGGCCGCTCACCCATCCTTACCGGACATGTTTTATTTAGAGTTAACGGTGATATGGCCGCTCACCCATCCTTACCGGACATGTTTTATTAAATTTCGAGATAATAAAGAATTAATGTTCGTCCAGTTTATAACAAATAGTTAGACATAGCATAGCAGCTATTACCTTGAGTTTTTTGATTTGGTTCTTCAGTTTAGTTATAGTACTCTCAGCATCTGCCGCCCTGGCCTGTAAAGGAGCGAATCTTAATGAACATTGGCACACAGACAGAGACATAACCTGGAGGGAAACAAGCAATTTCTTACATCTGTGCCGGTAGCATGAACCTTTTCGACAACGTTTTCGTATCGCCTTCGACTATTTTTGTATTGAAAAATGAACAGCGCTGCGGCGGTGAAAAGTGGAACTAAAAATTAGTATGAAAATTTTGACATTTCGCGAGTTACGTTTTCGAATACGTTGTCCACAATGTTCTTGCTACCGGCACAGTTTTCCCTGCTCCCCATTCTTATATGAGTTCCTATATACCCATATAGACATACCCCTTTCACACACACATCTACATTACACAAGTTACTTGGAAAAATATCTATAATATAAAAATGGATCGCTGAATGTATTGCTAAGCGCAAATCTCTAGAGCAGCTGAACCGATTTCGCAAATTCTTTTTTGAAGAATATTCCTTGAAGTACGAGTATGGTTCTAACGGAGTGAAAAAAATAAAAATTGGCTGAAAAAGTATAAAAACGGATTGACAAAATATTTAATAAATAGTATAATAATAATAATAATAAAGCTTGGACATTATCACACAGTGCCATCTACCCCTAGCGTAGCAGTCAGGTATACAAACCACAAGACCAGCGGTCTAGTCGGTCATCATATGTTTTTTATTACGCAATAAAATATTTAGTAGCTATCTATCTAACTTTCTCCATGCAGACGGAGTAGCGGGCAAAGCTATATGTATTTATACACGGGTCCTTACCGCATCAGCATGATCAGTTTCGGCGGAGTGCGCACGTCTCGCGGAGTGTGGGGCTTGTCGGGTGGAGTGGGGAGAGGGGCCGTTGGGTCCTCTTGTGGGGCCTGATGTGGGGCCGGTGGGGCCTGGTGTGGGGCCGATGGGGCCTCGTGTGGGGCTCTGTGCGGCTCGCAGGCGCTCGGCGGCGGCTCGCGCTGCAGCGGCCTCGCCCTCCGCTCGACACCGCCGGTTGCGTTCCGCGTATAACTCTGACCTGAAGTTCGTGTGGGAAATATAGATAACGTCACGGCGCTGCAGTTTCGTGCTCTGTGTCGGGAGCAAGAACTATATTTGACTACGTATTCGAAAACGTAACTCGCGAAATGTCACAATTGTCATACTAATTTTTTAGTTCCACTTTTCACCGCCGCAGCGCTGTTCATTTTTCAATACAAAAATAGTCGAAGGCGATACAAAAACGTTGCAATTTATTCATGCTAGCGCTCCTGATCAAATAAAAAAAAGTTGATAGAAAATTGCGAACAACGAAGTGACGCAGATTTGAAACATGTAGTGAGTGGGCAAGGCGTAGGTTTATATTCCTGTGTGTGTACGTGTAGTGGTGTATATGTACACTGCAAGGCGTAGTTTTAACCGACGTCAATTCGTTGTACGTAGTTTCATCTACCTATTTTATTTGCGCTATTTACACCCTATTACTAAGACTCCGCTGTCCGTCTGTCTGTCAGCGGGCTGTATCTCATGATCCGTAATAGTTAGACGGTTGAAATTTTCACATAATGTGTATGTCTGTTGCCGCTATAACAACAAATAATAACGGCCTTATAGCGACGTCTCGACCAACACCTCAAGACGCTCTCACTCGATGGTTGGGTCAAGGGTCAGATACAGAAGGCAGTACTCCTCGACACGGCACGCATTGTCGGGAGGTTCCTCACTCTGTGACCCTAACCACCGGTAGCTTGGGCTCGCGCCTCGTTATCGGTGGCTCCCTTTGGGTGTTTTTATTATAATATTGCAAAAAATATATAATTATGTGAGCTAAGAATCTAAATAAATAATAAAAATAATAATAAATTAAACACTGAAGAGAGCTCCTCTACTAGACATGTGTTTTTTTTTCTCATATTAATTGTTCCCTACAAAATAGTCGAAAGTTGTCATTGCTAAGGCCACTGGCTAGGGATATGCAAACCTGGTATGCTGCAGTTCCAAAATGATCTGCTGCAGGTCCTCGTCCTGCTGCTCGGGCTCCGGGGACGTCCGGCCTGGGTGCACCGGGAGGAAGTCTGGCAGCCTCATCGACTCTACCCACAAGGAAACAAATCAAAATCAAAAATCATTTATTCAGTTTAGGCCCTAATAAGGCACTTATGAAGGTCTAAATTACCACCAGTTCGGAATAAAAGCCACCTGAGAAGAACCGGCAAGAAACTCAGTGCTCTGTCTTTTTTTTTCATGTAACAATCATTATATAACAATTTGTAACAAAATTCTTCTAGACATAATTATGAAATTACAAATATCAAAATGAAAGCTACCAAGTTGGTTTTGTCACTGCTTTCATGAAATACATATTTTAAACTATTACAACTACCAGGAGCGGGGAGCTACTTGTGCAGAGTGAGTCTATATATTCCAAGCATTTTTATCATTTACATAATCATGAAACTTTGCTTAACCTCAAGCTGACCATATAATATACTAATATTATAAATGAGAAAGTAACTCTGTTTCTTTGCTACCGTTTCACGACTAAACAGCTGAACGGATCTTAATTAAATTTGGCAATGAGATATATCATAACCTGGGGAAGGCCATAGGCTGTATTTATCTAGAGCTACGCGGGCGAAGCCTCGGGGAAAAGCTAGTGTGTATAAATTTGTCGATGCTTATTTCAAATGATGAATTAAATTTTGTGAGATGTTGTGTTGGGTTATTGTAGGTAAGCTAACCTAACCTAATGTCCTAAGTATGTCAGAATTTTTGGTCAGTCAATGGAGTCAAACAGTTGACTAGCAGCTAGTTACTAGAGTTTATATAGGTATATCAACAAAAAGAACTGTCCACACATTAAGATCGTAACATATTTTTATGTCTGCCTACCCAGAAATGAATGTGTATGTACATTTGTATGTATGATTCTATTCAGAGCATTTCTTTTGGGTATAATTTATACACTTCCTTGAGCCCAATCAAACATGATGCAGCAGCATTTACAGCCCAGGAACTAACTGCAATGTCAATAGGCAAAGGCTAAACCATGAAGTCTTATTTTCTTTTATGTTTGCGAATCCTTTTTTTGCTCATCAACTATTGACGAACTTCAGTGTTATCAATAAAAAAAAACTTAAAGATATCACTGATATAAAATAAAAAAAACTGAAAGTCACTGCTTTTCTTTATTTTCCAAGGCCTTCAAAATACAGCAATACAAATAAGTTTGACGTCAAACAGAAATGATAATGTTATTGGTTGAATTAAACGAATGTGAGTGAGAATATGGAATGTTAAGTGGTACTGAAAATCTATTATATGCTAATTAAATGTATAATTGATTTGAATAATAAGTACCTACTTATTTCCATTACAAGGAGCCTCTGATTAATAAATAACAGGCCAAATTAAATATTCCTTATGTAATTCTTGATATATACTAGTCATTTTGTGTTGATGAGACAGGTAGTCTATCTATCGGTTAGAATACCTGACGCTAGAGGTCGCGGGTTCGATTCCCGGCAAGCACTTATATGATGAACCTTTGCCCTGTGTCTAGGATTTTGGTATGTACTATAAGTATTTACAAAATAAAAGTATATAAGTATTCTATCAGAACGGGCGGCCATGTATGAAAAGATTGATGAATGCAAAAGAGGTGTGTAAGTTGGCAAAGTTGCCTTTGAAACGAATGTACTAAATCAAAATCGGTTCCTCCGTTTTGGAGCTAGGATGCCACATACAGATACACACATTAAACTTCAATCACCCCTTTATTTGTGTTAGGGATTTCAAAGTTAAAGAAGTATTGCTCCCAGCCTCACTAATCTCACTATCTAACCTAACTTTGATAGTAATTTTAATTTACAATCATAATTGTATATGCTTACCATAAATGTATGCTTTATTGTAAACATTTTATACCTTAAAACTAACTGTAATACAAACAATCACTACGCTGACTGTATCCCAAAAAATTTTTGGGCTCTTTATTAAATATTACTGGATGTGGTTTATAATTACCTGAGTTTTACACAAAGTGACTGCCATCTAACTTGCCCTAACTCTCTGAAACTCTCTACTTGAGTTATTCCAGTAATACAAAGTTTGTTATTAATTTTTACATGCTCACCTGCATTTGGAGGTAAGTCCAGTGGGAAGGTATTGCGAGGAGAATTGTTCCTTCGGTCAGCTGGGTTGACTGACTCGGTGAGGTCAAGGTTGAGGTGGGGCGGGAGGTCCAGAGGCAGCGGCCCTGCTGCCTCAGCACCAACTGGCAGGTCCAGGGGCACTCCTCGTGCACTAACCCCTTCCCCCGACGTTGATGCTGTCCCCATGTACGCCTCATAGTTATAACCTCTGTTACCCCGTGACATTGACCCCGCATTATAATTAGTATTGAAAGTAAAGTCTGGCAAATTGTCCAAGTCCACAGATATTGGGCCATTAGAGTTCAAGTATGCCTGCTCCACTAAAATGTGATCCTGCACAAAGTCCGGCAAGGAAGGCATACCAAGTGGCTCAGATGCCAGATTGGGCCTGTGATAGAATGGTACCTCTGCACTGTCTGTATAAAAGTTATGCTTAGACTCGGAATTGTCCACTACACTAAAAGGTATCTCTACTGAACTACTTGAAGACGTATTATCACTGGTACGGTGGCAGATGGTGTCACTGCCCTTGTCTTTGGGAGGCTCTGGACGGGCGCGCTCTCGCCGTGGCTCGGCGTGCACGTCGAGCTTGGTGGGCGAGTGCTGCACCGTATTGGCGTACACCTTAGGCCTGGCGCCCGTGCTCTCGTACGTCGAGTTCCCCGGCAGCGACAAGTCCCGCTTTAGGAAATGCCGGAACGAGAAAGGATTCTCATCCTTGCGCGTCGCCCCCGTCGACTCTACAACCAAAGCATAGGTCAGGAATGCTTTTATAATTAGGATAAAAAACAACTCAGTAAAACACTCACTGGTAGACGAACTTCTCGGCTGTGTCTGCGCCGTATCGCCGTTTTCGTTGCTATTGTACTTTGCTTCTTCGATACCTAAGTCTGGTCTGATCACATTTTGTCCATTATCCTGGGGAGAGCCTTCATTATTCGAATTTTCTAGAGATTTTTTATTCGAAACACCGTCTTCGTCCTCCGCCATGATAATTAAATAATGACAGTAGGAAATTTCGTTCGGTATCTATATTGACAATTGGCTTTATACATAAATTTGTTCAGAAATTAACATAATTTATTGCGTAAAATTAAATTCTATTCGGTAAAAGTATATGTAAAACATTTTAAATAAATTATTGCCTTTTCATTTTGTACAAAGTCCGAATCACCAATTTAATATTTTTTAAATGTCGTTGCAGTTTGTTCTTCAGATTTTCAGATTCATTGTTAGGTGAATTCGACGCAGAAAAAAATATTTGTCACCATCACCTCAGGGTAGATAATATACTACGTACAGGTCGCGGCACGAAACTCTAGCGCTGAGCGAAACGTGGAGGGGATAGCTGCGCATGGGTACCATCGCGCACGCAATACAAATTAGTAATTTAATTGCTTAGTTAAAAACAGCAAAATAATGTTTTAATGTAAAGTCAAATAGTAAGTCTAGCGGTGAACAAAATGTGGAACTTAACTGCGTATGGGTACTGTCACGCACGCAAATATTACTTCATGTTACCTACAATATAATTTTTAACAAGTTTATGGGGAGTAGAAAAATAAATACACTATCGGATTTGTAAATTTTTATATTAAATACCAAATAATAAAAAAAATTATATTAAGTCCGAATTACATAAGAACCTACTGAAGTTTCTTCTCAGGATAGAAGAAACCTGCGAGTTCGGCAGGGTGTGGACATCAGACACCGCATTCTCCTTTCCGATATCTAGTCCGAATCAGACAATGGTCTTACACCTTCAATAGTATCCCAACAGGGCCTTTTGCTTACTGAGGGCCCCGGCTCAGGGCTGCTTCGGTCGTCGGCACTAACAGCGTCATCGTCATCAGACTCACCAAGGCTATCCTCTGAACTGTCACCATCAACGCGAATGATGAATTCTTCTGTAACCAAATCCACGACATGGTCACTCTTGACATATTGCTCTTCTATGTCCTTTACCTTTTGGCATAACTTTCCCCAATCCCAAGCACCCATCAGCAAAACTTTTTCTTGAATTAGTTCTATACATTTAGCAACACTCCACTTCACATTTTTACTGCCTACATATTGCTTTATGTCAGACCATGCCATTTCGATTGGATTTAGATCTGGGTGGTATGGTGGCAGTCTTAGCACTTGATGTACTTGCTCTGCTAGTATCCTGTCAATTGAAAATGTTTTAAATCTATCTTTGTTAGCCCGTATTAAATTGTATAGTTGAGGTTTTAGTAGAGTTTCCTCATATTGTATGCCCTTTTCAGTAAGCCAACCCTGCATGTCAGCTTTTTTGGAATTAGAAGTGGGTGCAAGGTCCCATTGTTTATTATGGTATGATGCGTTGTCGACTACCACGACAGAATTAGGCGGTAAGTTCGGCAATAACTGTGTCCTCAGCCATTTTTCGTAGTTGTCGTAGTTCATATTGTCGTGGTAGTCGCCTGATTTCGCACCAGCTTTAAAAGTTAACAGTGCGTTCGGTATGAACCCAGCCTCTGATCCTGCGTGGACAATGACCACCCGCTGTCCTTTGGAGATAGGTTTTTTGAGACCTTTTGTAGTACCATCGGTCCAGGCTTTTGGAGCAGAGTGCGATGAATCTACGTAAGATTCATCTGTATATACGATGGGCCTTCCCTCTTGGCGATATTGTTTTATTTTGCGTAAGTATTCGATACGTAGTAAACGTATATTTGAACTTTCAATCAGTACTTTTCGATTGTTTTCAGTATTTTTCCACCGAAACCCTAAACTCTTAATTATTCGTCGAAGACTTCGTTCTGAGCCTTTGAAATTTATATCTTCCTCTAGCTTCTTTCTCAACTTTCCGACGGTGGGAAGTTCATTATTTGTCCTATGAAAGTTATGTATGCACCTCTTTATTAATCCTTGATCAAAGTTATCAATATCTGTGACCGGTTTTGATCTGGAGCGTTTTTTGCCTGGTGTTCTAAATACTGATAATAAGTCGGAATTATTGGCTTCAGTGGAGATTTTCCTTACCGTTGCTATGGACGTCTTTGTAGATTCAGCTGTCCTTTTCTGAATTTTCTGTAAGTCACTAATTATACTATTTAATTTTATATTTCCCGCCTGAATAACTTCTGCAGTTTGTTTTATTTCACTTATATCTACAGTGCTGCGGTCAGAATCGAGTAAAATACTCGCAGCTTCGCCAATTTCACTTTGAATTTGTTTCAGGGAATTAATGAAATCATTCGATTCCCTTTTCAGAAAACAATGCACGTCAAACACCATTTTCCGTGCCTGTCTTTTCAAAACAGTATTCCTTCTCGGCCTCGGCATTTTCACTGTTTAAAAACTGTTCAAACTTAATCAAACAGTGAATAAACTAACAAACACAACAAACAAATCAACAAAACAAACTTAACAAAAAACAACAACAAAAATTAACGATGACAACAAAACAATTCAGAACGCGACTGTACACTGGAAGTGCGCGGAGCGTCGTATCGGCACGGGGGACGGAGTACGACTGGAGAGCCAATCGGCGCAACGCACGCTCGCCCTTCACCCCTGTACCCCGCCAAGACACCTTATTTTTTACTTCTGCGCAATAACGGTCAGCGCTAGAGTTTCGTGCCGCGACCTATACCCATCAGTATCCATCCACAATCAAGCAATAAATTTTGACAAAGATAACTGCGGGTAGGTTAATTTTATTTCTATTCTCTGGCCGTTCAGTGATTTCGACAGACTTATTTTTTTAATATGAAAGCGCCTACCCATATATTATCATTGCATTAAAACCAGAGCATAAAAGTCCCTACACATATAATACCTACAACATAGATACCTACTGCTTAAAACGAGACACAGTTTGGCCTCCTGATATCACTAGCTAGCAAAACTTAACCAATTGTTATATGATCTAATTTAAAGCTGCTTAGTAACTATCGTAGAAGTATTGATATTGGCACCCAGTCTAGACGTGATTGTGGGGTAAGCCTTAAGGTCCTTTGAAATATTAACTAGCTCCATCCATTCGGAGTTAACATACGTGTTAGGGTCTCTAAGGAAAACTTACGAAGGTCATACCCCAATCTACAAAAAAAAAGGCATCTAAAATGGTATCTATCTACCGTGTGGTTGTACTGATGCCTCTGGTTTTTTTTTATTACAAACATATGTGTAAAGAGCATCTACTACTTTGATTATACATATACTTGACAATCTACTACAAGTGAGTCAATTCGGCCAGAGCACCAAGCCGCGGCACGGAATGGTGTCCCTAGCCCTACTCCTGGGATACCGTCTGGCTGTTGAGGTCATGACCCCCTTGGATCAGCCCTTAAATGTTTATTTTTAAGATCACTAATACGATAAATTAGAACTTGCTAGACTATGAGTCTCCGTATTGCCAGCATCCAAGAATTCCTCCCTCTCCCGCTAGAAAACCAAACCAAACCATAGAGTATAGAAATAAATAAAACACTTAACGTTATGAATACAGAAATCCTTTATTACATAATCTATTTTAAGGCTTTCCACTCCTCCATATACAATATACAATATCTACATAATATTCTTTAGATAAATAAATACTTTACAACAAGTATTATTGAAATAATAACAGTGGGTTTTTATAACACAAAATAAATTCGTTAACAATAAATGCATAATTTAGTCTAAATATTAAGTCCCATAATATAAAAATAGTTAATTAATTTACAGATTCTGAGCATACTCATAGTTTTTAATCATCACTCGATTATTAACAGTCATAAAATACTTACAACAAAGATTTGTATGAATTAGTTAGAACTACAATTTGTGGAGGAGATATTCATATGTAATTTGGATATTACAACAGAAAAAGTGGACGTAAATGTTTTATTTGCGTTCTCTGACATCAAACAGTTAGTACCTACTGGAGTTCCTCACAAATGGTTTCTAATAAAAAATAGGATTATATTATTATGCTCAATAAAATATTATTTATTACAGCAGCATCGCAAGATGAATTAATAAATAATAAATTATGCCATTATCACATGAACTTGAAAATGATCAAGATTTTTTCTTATAAACGCGTGTAATTTTAAGATTTTTTCTTATAAAGATGCCTGTCGTTATAAATGTCAATGACCCCCTCGTAAGACTTAGGGGTCATATACCATACTCTGTGTAAACAAGACAAAGTAATTACTTTGATATTATTTCAGTGACTTGTTGGTATAAAATTCGTTTGCTCTATTGGCCGTAGCTCTAGCAACAACAATTTTCGATTACGTTTTCGTATCGCCTTCGACTATTTTTGTACGGGAGAACAGCGCTGCTGCGATGAAAAGTGGAACAAAAAATAAGTATGAAAATTTTCGCGAGTTTCGCTTTCGTAAACGTAGTCGCAAATTGTTCTTGCTCGGGCCACTGAACTAATATTTTTCGGGTCGGGTGTGGCCCCATTCTGATTGATGTAAACGTTTAGTAGTCTGCTATATATTATTTGATAATGATATTAATTATGTATTTGATTGAATAGGTTACCAATGAAGTTACTTAGTGGACTCAGTAACCATAATAGCAGTTTACATTACACACTCGCTCAACTACATTGTAGTCACCGGACCTAAAGAAAAGCAAGAAACAGTGCGGTGCATTAACAAAGTGCTGACTTAACAGGTTTAAGAAATACATAAAAAAATACATCATTGAGTAAGGAAAGAATGAGACTCTCGAATAAAACGACCTCTTTTCATTCATTTAAGCACATTCATACGTACTTGAAAATGATAGCCGGAACACTCGTGAAATGCGATTTCAGTCGATAAGTGTTTAGCAAAATTTGACATACCTTAAGTCCTTATTCCGTCAAATTCTACATTTGCCAAGTCCCTATTCTGTGAAATTCTGCATTTGCCAGGTCCCTACCTATTCTGTCAAATTTCCTGTCCTTGTCTTATTATGTCCTTATTCCGTCAAATTCTACATTTGCCAAGTCCCTATTCTGTGAAATTCTGCATTTGCCAGGTCCCTACCTATTCTGTCAAATTTATAGGTACATTTGATAAGTCCGTATCGCATCAAATTATGCACTTGAAGTCTTTATCCCGTCAAATCATACATTCGTCTTTATTCCGTCAACCTACATAGGTAACGTCCTTGTTTCGTCATATTCGCTTTTATAGAGAAAAGTTGATATTTTGTCACATAATATAAACACATAGAAACGGTATCTCTACTCGAAAACAAACATAATTATAGCGTTATTTATTATGATATAGGTTATTTATTTTACATAGGTGATGTGACACGTAGGTACGTGACATATGTGACATATATATGTGACAGGTACCTGATATATACGTGCAGTTTATATTCGCAAACATAAATAGATGGTCATATTTTTGATATAAACATTTGTGACTTCAAACTTGTAACTATTTTCGTCGTCAGTCAAGTCCAAACCTCAGATACCTAGTTAAATATTTATATATATGTCCACGATTGCTTATAAATCATACGCACAATAAAAACCACACCCTATTATATTGATAACTGCGTAATATCTAGATAAATATGAATATGAATAATAATTTAATAACAATATTTAACTAAACAATGTTCAGGCATTATCACACATCGCCATCTGGTCCCAAGCTAAGCAAAGCTTGAAGGGATACCAGATAATGGTGCCAATTCTGTTGTACGAAATCAGTAAACTTAAATAATTTGACAGTTCTAAAAGTATTGCCATCCTTATTTAACCCCGCACATGAGAAAGGGATGGCAAGACTTTTAGACCTGTCAAATTAGTTTAGTTTAGTAATTTTGAACAATAGAATCGACACCAAATATAGATAGAATACTATAATACTCTTTTTGTTTCCAAATACTTATACTTACCAACCACCAAGTCAACGCGAACATTATTTTTATACATAACATAAATGTTTTCGCCGGGGGGAATCAAACCCGCGACTCTGCTTACTAGACTAGACCAACGGTGTCTGTAGTGTTTTTTTTTCTAAATAATAGTTATATAAATAATTTTGGCACATTTTTTAAATAATAAGCGAACTGCAAATATATAATAATATAGGCAATGCCTGTATCAAGGCAACACAACAATAACTTGTTGGGTATATAATAAAATCATGAATTACTTTTCTATGAAAAAGACAGAGCACTGAGTTTCTTACCGGTTCTTCTTACGTGCCTTATTAGGCCTAAGCTGTACAAACCATTTTTGATTATTTTGTCTCGTTAAATGCAGCTGTGTGGGTTTCAGCTGTATTAAAGCCAAATGTATCCTTGTATACTTGTTACTCATAAGTTTAATTAGTGTTACACTAGAAATTTCCCACAATTCCAAGGGGTAAGTATCTACAGGTATCACGCTCATGCGCAATAACAAACGCATTAACCAAAATAGGAAGATATTTAATTAGGAAGTAGATAGAGCATAATTATTCAAACTCCTATTATGAATACAAAATTATTCCAAACACTTTATTTGCAGTCAATTTTTTGGACTGAAAACTACAAACAAATCAGTCTTAAAAATATACAGAAGGAAGAACAAATTTAACATATCCTTCTTACTTACTGACTTAATTGGCAGTCGTAAAATACAGACAGTACATTGTGAAAGCTTCAATAAACCATAAGAATAAATATATTTATTCTTATGAATATACCTCATCATTTGAGATCATAAAACTATTTTATTACATTCGTATTGCACAGAAAATCCAAGGTGTACCTAAATTCGATTCGTTAAAGATTCTAGCGAGTAACTCAATGCTAATTACAATAAATAACGTAAAAATAATTATTAACATGGTATATACGTCAATATACGCCATAGTACATGTACTCTAGCAGTGGTCCATCTTCAACTGTTACATTAAAAAAATAATTTAATTAATAAAAAAATATTAAAATTTTTGCTACTTTTCAATCCCCTTGTTGTTATTTGGACATTTATTAAATTAACTTAATTAATAGTCGTCCATCACAGTTCTGATAAAATCAGTAAGAAAATAAACGTAATTAGTAAGAGTATATATAAAGTTAAACGTGAAATTAGTACGTACGTATGTAGTTCATTAAATATTATTTTTTTATTTTGGGAAGGTTATTGTACAATATCGATATCCATATCACACAGCGTCAGAAAAATCTCACTTTAACAATGCTACGGTATGTAGAACAAGAATAGGTATAAAATACGCTAAATATAATTTTAATATAGTATCTACTTATTAAAATAGGCTGTTTCAATACAGAAATCTACAAACCACAATTTGTGTAATAGGAAAAGAAAATCATTGTAGTATATTAACTAGCATGAGTAATTAGTAATATCGTAGATATGAAAAGTGAGAATAAAAAATGTAAATCCCGCATAATTTACCTCAGGATAAACATCGTAGACAAACGGTAACAAATCGGGATTATGACAATCTATAGAACGTGTTTAATTTGTGACGTAACGAAAACTTACACTGTTACAAAAACTCTGAAAACTTCAGTTAACCATGGTAAAAATACAGGATGAGAACTAAATTTACGCTTGCAGATGTAATAGACACAATCTAGAATTCTAGATAAAGCTTTGTGAGCTGTTGTGAAATTATAATTAGTATTGATGACGCTATAAAAATTCCACATGCAAGCAAGCCACATACAGTACACCAACCTGTAGATAATACTTTTGATACTAACGTAACGCATGTAGTTTTTCGTTTTTTTTCCATTACCTTGGTCGCGATTAAGATATCCCGGGCAAAGTTACTAGACACATATGACTTGAATAAACTGCACACTACGGCAAAATTACGAATGCTTTGTTTGGGTTATAGGTTATAGCAGCCCCAGTAAGTGTTCGTTATCAATTTTATGAAAGTGTAATGCAAATCACAGGTGTTCTTGCATTAGTTGATTTACTGTTTGCAAGTCTTCTGTGACCATGCTAGCTAGCATCGTAACAGAAATATACCGTATATGCTATAGGAACTAATGTTTTTTTATTCATTGACGCACTGAATAAATTATGTAAACTTATTATGTAACAAAAAAAATTGAATACATTTACCGACAGAGATATACATATAGTCACAATTTCATAACAACAATTGCCGAAAATTTTTATTTGATTTATTTGATAGAAAAAATTTCTTATTCGACAGACTAAAGGCTGAAAATTGAAAGGCCAGTCAAATCTGATGCTGTATTAATTTTGAGTGGCCTTCTATTTTACATGCGGCATTGTATTCAGACGACGGACTCTTCATACAGTGACGAGGACTTTCAAACTTTGTTGAATGTCGTTTCAGAATTCGGCCTTAAGTGTAAATAAAATATGAAATACATATACTTTAGTTATCATTTCCTATGTATTTCAGATGGAAGTTTCATAATGAGATGGATGAGGTGCAGGAAAATAAATTCATATTCATTCTTAAAGTTTTTTGTCAAACTATAAAAAGGTCAGGGCATGTTTTTTAATTCAACAGCGGCTAAGTAGATAGACATTAACGCAATATCACATGTCTGTGGACAAGATCCTTGTGAGACCAAAGGTTAAAACTTGCGTTAACGATTAAAGAAAACGTGTGAAATGTACTGACTGCGTCAATCTCAAAACTAAATTATGTATAACATATATTATATATAAAGATATATAAAATATATATATATAGATATATAAAGGAAATAGGAATATTTCCTTTGGTCACGGCATCACGCGTGAACGGCTAGTGTTATTGTCAGGATAAGGTTCTTATGAAAAAAAAAGGATTTCTTTTAATTTCGGGATAAACTAAAGGTGCTTTTTTTCTGATCCTTCTTTCAGGATTTATTTGACATATAAATTCGCAGCTAAGACAGGACAAAATCGTCTTCAACGTTGACGACGACAAACTGTGTTAACTAATTGTCTATGAACGAAGTGGTAGATGACAGGCAATCAATATAAGCTTTAAGTGGCAACAAATATTACAGTGATAGCTCTAGTCATTAACACTTAACAGTGCCGGTAGCAGGAACATTGTCGACAACGTATTCGAAGACGTAACTTGCGAAATGTCAAAATTGTCATACTAATTTTTAATTCCACTTTTCACCGCCGCAGCGCTGTTCATTTTTCAATACAAAAATAGTCGAAGGCGATACGAAAACGTTATCAAAAAAGTTCATGCTACCGGCACAGATCACTATTATTGTTGGTTAACTATTATACGAGTCTATTCGTATTGAAAAGGTCATAACAGCACGCCATCTAATGCCAGCTTGTTGGTAAGTGAGTATGAATAAAAAATATAAGCAACCAGCTTTAGCCCAAGACTTTACCCGCGAACAAATAGTATGACATACCTTATGGATATATTTTTTCTCTGAGATAATATAGCTATTTACGAGCAAAAGATTATTTTTAATTCGCGTCGATGTTATTTGAAGTTACAATAATAACAAAAAAATATACTAATATTATCAATAAGAATGCAATTACGTTTTGCATTTGTGGTCATAAGGTTTTGCATCTTTCTAACCGAGACTTCACCGCGTATGATTGAAAAAATTCCGAGGACATGTAAGGTAATCCTACCAAAATACATCAAGATGATTTAATCAGCTGTTTGGCGTTTTAAAACGATTTTACACAAAACAAATAAAAACAATTTTACACAAAACAAAACAAATAAAAAGATAATACAGAGCTCTATAACTTTAATTCATCCCTGCACTAAAATTTGGCAACAATGTAAATATTATACCTAATTATAAAAACCGCAACTGCCTTCCCCGACCCTTTTAAAAAAAATCTACCCGTTATGTACAATCTATCTATGGTCTAGCTGCCTAATTTGAGTGTTTCAATTCTATTGTTGAGGAAAATATTCTATGTAATACAGACACTATTTGATGCTGACTGCAATGCCGTAGTTAAGACCATTTGGTTCCGTCAAATAATCATGATCCTTCAACGCATAAACTAATGCTTTGTGATAAATACTATGTTTATTGAGTCCTTAATTTATCTGTTTAGTCATGTAACACGCCGACAGATGGCGTTACGGTCAAAATATCAATATACGGTTATTTATTTTCGTCGCATAATACTAGTCTCGTTTCGTCAAAAAACTAGTACCAGTAAAAAAACTCTAAACATAAATTGAAAGTTCATAATTCAAATGTTTTTTTTTAGCAAATTATCTGTGCTACTGTTTAGACAAGTGTGTTGTGTCAACGGAATTAATATTGTCCGCGAAATTTTTGCACTTCAGGTTCTAAAGTGTGACAGGGAATGTCAAATTTGGAACAACTGTGAGACACACACACGGCGCCCGAGTGGGGTCGTCTGACCCATTTTCGATGCTTCCCTGTTTTTATACTAACTCGGTCGAAAAATGTTTTGGAATTGTTCCAAACGCATAACTCACTTGTAGATTTTTGTATTTTGTGGAAACAATGCAATGCTTTCCTACATACATGCCTGAATTATGCAACTTACAGTGCAATTTGTTTTTAGGTCGAATCTGCTACGAACAAGAAAATTGCACGGGAATTAAGGTTTAATTACAGTGCACGGCTGCATGCAATTATAAAAGCTATTGTACATTAGCATAACATCCTTATCAGCTTCACAATAAGCGCCGATCAGGATAACCCGCGGCCTTATTCAAATGAATAAGGAAAATTCTTATTACTATTTTCGTTACGTTACGTTAGGATGATATCACATTCTATCGTATTTCAAACGATTGTGAATATCAATAGTCGATTTCTTTTTAATTAACGTACTGTGTATATGCTAATGACTTAATCCACGAGCGCAGGATTTTCTTGCTGTTGCCAGACCTGTTATTCACATGACTCGCTTAGACATCTAGAGCTTAGAAATCGAACTGCTTTTCACTCTGCCAGTACCATGACTGTCTACTTTGACACTTACAACGACGTATCTAACTCTTTTGCCGAACATATTTTCACTTCGCCAGTACATACCTCTTGGAGGTACAACGGCTAATCTAACTTAATATCACAGGATTCGAGCGTCAGTCACACCGAAGCGTACACGCGTACGTTGCGTACCTGTCCTTGCGTCATACGTATGTCTCGCATGCGCAGGGGGGGCTCGGCTAGCTGGTTCGTTCATTGGAGACGCTGTCCACGTCGGTGGACCCGCGGGCCGTCGGCTAGCTGATGGACGAGCTACTGGATGAAGATATCGTCTCCCGGCCAAGCTCCGCCGCCATTATTGCAATCGTCAGCTCCTTGCGCGCCTTCTGCACCACCCACACCATCAGGGTGATGCCTATTAGTATCTGGAAACAATATTGGGTTTAATTAGATACGTGATGGGTCTACCACGGAAGGACAATTTAAATGTGTGTACATATGTGTAACAGTCATTTTGTAACAAGAATAAGGGGCCATCCATAAATAATTTCACACGAATTTCTTGATTATTGGACCTAATTTTGTGACCACCAGTGAAATGAACGTGGGCTATCTTGCAGAATGTCAGATAATAGTCGGAGGCATTCGCACGATTACGCCAATGATAAGATACTGGTTATGCAATAGAAAACCGTGAGCTGTCATGAATACAATCAAACAGTTCATTCTACTGGAGATAACCTAAGCGGCTCCAATGATAAGCGACTTCCTTTCTGTAGTACAAGTGATACCAGTAAATTCGCATTGAAACCAGTTTAAAGGTCTTCAAGATTAGCCATTTAATACGAATTACGAACAGACACGCGTCGGGATCTTCTTGTTTATCGGTTTTCTCGCACGAATGTCTTGACTTAGTTCGACCTAAGCATAGCAAGTCTAAAATATTTAAGAGAGGTAGGGCGAATTGGGTTCTCCCGTAGGTTTCCCATTAATATTGGAGCCGCCCGAATGGGGACTGTACCTCCACCTTACAGAAGACCGCAGTGAAATAACACTACTTTGATGTAGTGTTATGTTTCTGCGGTAAGTAAGGTTGCCAGTGCTCTACGAGGATACGCTGGGCTAGTAGTAATGCTGCTGGCACAGTGAGTCCTCACCAACAACAGGGTTGGAAACTCGTAATTGATATCCCTGATATTGCTAGCGGCTATAGCATACGGTGACTGCTTACCATCAGGTGGGCCGTATACTTGTGTGCAACCTTAGTGGTATAAAAAAGACTGTTGACTAGACTAGTTCGGATTAGGAAGCAGAATCGATATGGCGTTGTAACCTTATTCAATGCTAACCTTATATTAGGTAACCACTAGGTCGCGTGCCTCATACAGGAAAAACCTTTATACAATTATATTTATAAAATACCAGGATAACACTCATCACTCAATCATTTAAGAGAGGTAGGGCGATTTGGGATTTCCCGTGGGTTTTCCCATTTAAATTGGAGCCGCCCGACTGGGGACTGTACCTCCGCCTTACAGTAGACCGCAGTGAAATAACATTACTTGATGTAATGTAGTGTTGTGTTTCTGCGGTAAGTAAGGTTGCCAGAGCTGCACGAGGATATGCTGGGCTAGTAGTATTGCTGCTAGCACAGTGAGTCCTCATCAACAACATGGTTGGCACCCCGTTAGTGATACCCCTGGTATTGCTAGCGACTATAGGTTACGGTGACTGCTTACCATCAGGTGGGCCGTATGCATGTGTACCACAATAAAGGTATAAAAAAAAAAAAAACTCCACCGCTCAATTTAATACTCGACAAACCTACTATTTATGTTATTCTAAATTTAATTACAACATAGCACGAATCTTTCTCACTATGCTAATAGTACGCACGCACAACGATACGTTGAGTTAATCGCTATTTGTAATCACGATTTGAGCTCTCTGGGAATTCCCATATACATATGTGTTAATAAACTGAGGGCGACCATATTAAATTACGTATTATATTTAGTTATATTACTAGCTGTGTGAACATTGCTAGCCCTCATTTCTCCTGTTCAAATTCCTATTTCAAAGCCCTTTCATAGCGGCCGCCCTACATGTTTTAAAGCACCTAGGTACCTGCCGAATTGCTTCCACCTACTTTCCAAACAAGTTTATAGGTTAATTTTTCGTGATGAGTCAGTGCATGGTATTTTACTTTTAAATATACATATGTAGATAAACTTCATGCTTTCAATAATACAATGACTATCTGAGAAATCCGTTAATAGGCAGTAAATAAAACTAAATATTAGGTCCTTACATATGAAATTGGCGTTTTTCGTACTGGCCACTTTAATCACGAATTTCTCCTCTTTGGTAAGGAATTCCAAATTCAAATTTGTACAGCTATAGACTCATGTATTTGTGCTTCGATGATCGTCATTCATTTGTTTTTTTTCTTCTGTTTTTTTCTGTTTGCGTCACTCATTTTACAAAATGGAAAACCTTAAATATCGCATTATTTACGAGTACGAGTTCCGCCGTGGCACTAGTGCTGCGGAAACAACTCGAAGGGTGAATGATGTGTATGGCGGTCGTGTTGCAAAAGAAAACACAGTTCGTTTTTGGTTCCAACGTTTTCGTTCTGGAAATTTCGACCTGCAGAACAAGCCCCGTGGACGGCCTGAGACTCAAGTTGATAATGAAGAGTTGAAGGCTATTGTGGAAGCGGATCCATCGCAAACCACGTCCGAGTTAGCTGCAGGCTGCAATGTTAGTGATAAAACTGTTTTAATTCACTTGAAGCAAATTGGGAAGATTAAAAAGCTTGAAAGGTGGGTACCTCACGAATTGACTGAAACAAACCGGCAAACGCGCGTCGACTGCTGCGTTACATTACTAAACCGGCACAATAATGAAGGTATTTTAAACCGAATCATTACCTGTGATGAAAAATTGGTTCTTTACGATAATCGGAAGCGCTCAGCGCAATGGTTAGATCCTGGCCAGCCAGCCAAATCCTGCCCCAAGCGAAAATTAACCCCAAAAAAGTTACTTGTAAGCGTTTGGTGGACTAGTGCCGGTATTGTTCATTACAGTTTTTTCAAATCTGGCCAGACTATTACGGCTGATGTCTATTGTCAGGAATTGCAAACCATGATGGAAAAGCTAGCGGCTAAACAACCTAGGCTGGTCAATCGCTCCACGCCACTGCTGCTTCACGACAACGCTAGACCACACACTGCGCTACAGACGGCTACTAAATTAGAAGAGCTTCAATTGGAAAGTCTAAGACATCCTCCGTACTCCCCGGACCTTGCTCCAACAGATTACCATTTTTTTCGAAATTTGGTTAACTTCTTGCAAGGGAAAAAATTCAACTCCGATGGGGCAGTCCAAATCGCCTTCAAAGATTTTATTGATTCCCGTCCGACTGGTTTTTTTAGTAAAGGGATCAATGAACTACCTATGAGATGGCAAAAGTGCATAGAAAATAATGGTTCATACTTTGATTAATTAAATATATTATTTTAAAAAATATTCGACTTTTTGTTCCTCCCATACAAAACGCCAATTTCATATGTAAGGACCTAATATGTCCTGAGAGAATCTCTTATATTGTTGCTCGTTTTTACAATCAGCAAACAAAAACAACAGACGAATGACATATTAAAATTTCGCGCCATAATGCATCTATGGACGCGCCAGTTTTTATGACATATATAAATGATACTGGCAGCCTAGAATCGATTCACATCACTATCATATTCGCAAATTATTATATCTAATATATAAAATTCTCGTGTCACAGTTTTCGTTGCCATACTCCTCCGAAACGGCTTGACCGATTTTGATGAAATTTTTTGTGCTTATCCGGTATCTATGAGAATCGGCCAACATCTATTTTTCATCCCCCTAAATGTTAGGGGTAGTCCAGCCCTAAATTTTATTTTTTATTTTTTAGACCGATTTCAAAAATTCTTTCACCTTTAGAAAGCTACATCATCACTGAGTAACATAGGCTATATATTATACTAGATTCCCGCCCCGGCTTTGCACGGGTAGACAAAATATTTGATATAAAAGTCTACCCGTGCGAAGCCGGGGCGGGCCGCTAGTTATATATAGGATTCTCATTTCTCTCAGTAATATTGTTTTCTCACAATAATATATTCGTAGCCTGGTAGGTAGCATCCGATGTAATAATACCGTCGTAGAATTAACATAAATTCAATAGTAATTTTAAAGAGACAAACGGTTAGTATGATCTGCTTGTTTGGAGAAATATTCTAAGACAATACCTATTATGGTACAGGTTGAACAAAAACACCAGTTACCAATTAGTAATTAGAGCGGCACAGCTTGTGACCATTACACAGTTTAAAGAGCAATGACTGCACGACAACATAAACATTATAACACAAGCAAGAAGGTTAATATTATAGGGTAGCTGGATATAAGTCAAGAATAAACTACCCAAGTCCTTATAACTTGTCTTGTCAATGTGTTGTCAAGACTACGTCAACCACGCGGCTCATTTGACTGTCCCAGTTTTAAGTTTTTTTAAACTTAACATATTTTGTGAGTGTTTTTTAAACTGTAAGGCCGGTTTCCACGAATAAATCACAGAAGTCATATAATTAACTCTAGAAGGCCTGGAATGGAACGCCATTGTAGTTTCATCAGATTATTATTTGATTGGGGCAATCAGGGTCCGGGTGTCTAAATGTCACCAGATTTAATCGAGCGTCCCATTTTTCATATTCTGGACCTGGATTTACAAAGTTTGAATGTTATTTCAACTGTGTTAGGCCGACCGATGAATCTACCGAAAGATTTGGAATAATGCTGACCTGATGATAATCCATTCACAAGTATGAAGCGAATATCAGGCATCGCATCGCCCTCCTCAATCACTTAAGGAAGGAAGTGAGCGACCGACCCGTCGGTCGCTGCCACCGCTCCACCGCAAGTATTTAGTGAGAATGAAATTTCAAAATACATGGCATTCCTAATGCATGTGTAAGCAGGCCTCCAAATAGTACCGGTTACTGAACTAAGGCAACGTTTACGATAAGCTTTGTGCACCGTTACTGTAATGTTTGCGGAGTTACTAACAATAAGGTAGATAGGTGTAACAATAAGAGAGCTAATACAAGATTCCCTCGTTTGAAACGGGCGCAGCCGGACTGGGACAATATAATATTATATCTACACCATACAGAAGATCCCAGCCACATAACGCAATTTCTTTAGTATCTGAGAAGATGTAGGTTAATTAAATTAGCAGACAAAAGCAATAATCACGTGTGAAATTCGTCTATCAACGCCTACTCACTAAATAATATAACTAAACGTTATCAGCTAAAGTAAACACAAGTCGAGTGATTGCTGATATAATGCGAGCTAATAGGAATATTACTGTTCGTTTTCACACTATTTACCTCCAAATCCTATGAGATTTTATAAAAATACTTAGTCCTGTGTGTGGGGTGGGTGGGTTTTAGAAAAGGGTTTTATCAAGTAAAATATTTTTTTTGGATATTATTAATAATTATTACTACTGTATTCTGTTCATGAAAAATACTGCATTTTAATGAGCAATCAGACCTAGCTTTCAGTGTATAGTCTTTATCATATTCTTTACAAAAATTAATAAAGTTATATTTTTTATTAATTGGGGCGTTTATATCGACGACATGATGTTACTCGGAGACAATTAATATACAATACCAAATAGTAAAATTCAGCCCACCCCCCTACCTACGACTTCACGTAAGCAAGTCAAGGTATCAACAACCGCTTCAACCACGAAGGCGATGAAAACATTGAATAATTTCCTTATCTAAAACCCATCCTATTACGTAAATTAACTCATGCTGTGGCCTGCGGGTAATCCCTATGTGGCCACGAAATGATACTTCTTCCAAGTCACATCTACGTACAATAAACCTTCACTAAAGGCCATATTCACGACGATTGTCAAAACACACATAGTTGCATTTGCGTCACAGTGGTAAAGTCCATATGTACTGGACAAGTGCCTACTTTTATTGTTACTACTACACATTGCCTCTCTTCACTGGAATCTTGAAAATAATAATGTTCTAATTTAACCCATATTACAGGAATGTATAGAAAAGACGTTTTAGCATTGGCTGTTTGATGGAAATTTTGCTATTTGAATGACTGTCTATTTGGGGATTAAAGATAACATATACAATCGATACTGTTACTGCGTATGAAAGGATTGGTTCTTTGATATTAATAAGTTATCTGTAATGGAAACTACATATAATAACATCTAAGATGCTAATTTGAAAGTTGATATTTGAATACAAGTGCTGTAATTCTTCTTATCGTTCTTGGTATTCATAATTCAACATCAAGTGCTTCTCTATGATGAAATTATGGGCTATACATTGGTTTAGCGAAAGCGAGCTCGAGCTTCAAAAGTGGTTAAAGATAGACTGGAAAATGATAATAAATCTATCTAAGCTCCTGGACAAAAAGACATCATAAAAAAAAACTATTTATGATACGAGTGTTTCAATGATAGCTGATCGAAATAGAACTGCGTATGACATTGATTCAATAAGGTATGTCTGTCTACTAGAGATAGAATCGGCTGTTTTATAAATAGAGCTCAGGTTAACATCGCGTCTAGATGCATGGGTCTGACAATTTGCGTATTAGAATAATCAAATATATTTATAGTACGATTTGTCAAATTTCCTTCTGAAAATGATAATGTAGAATACTATAGTGGAATAATTTAGAGGTAGAACGCATGACACAAATCGACGATAAAATATTGAATGAATTTATGTATAGTGCTCATTTGTATGGTCTTTGTTCATACACGTTATAATCTCCAGGGACATGGAAACAATAAATCACTTATCAGAGCAATTCAATCGTATCGTGTACGTTTATTGCGTACAGCCATTGCACAACGCTCGAGTGCAGAACCCTACATATATTATTGCTACCAATTATTGAGCAATAAGTGGGAATACTTCATCCGGAGCGTATTCAGCCCGTAAGTTCCCTACGTGAAGGCATCAGTTGGTTATATTTTAGCAACACTTACAAGAATATGCTATAATTGCGGTCAATTTATTTAAACTATCGGAACGCCGTTCGGCTGGACTATTTCTGGTAAACCGAAGTGATAGCAAAGGCGGTCTATTATATTCTTCAGAGTATAATATATACGATAGTTTGTATGGTGATGTATTTGCAAAACTGGAAAAGCAAGCTTAGGAGAAAAAAATAGACGTTGTTTAGGTTTAGCCCCGTCTTGCTACATGTCCAAGAGCTTTACAGCTTCATGAGACTAGAACACATTAATCGGGAAATCCAAACATCGATTTTACGGCCTAATATTAAACCGACATTCAGAGTTTGAAGCCCACGTAACGTTTGAAGCGTCGCGTCGTCAAAATACAATTTCGCATGTAACATTTGAGGCCACTCAAAAATAATGTGGCATTAGATTTGACTGGCTGAATACTGAAATATTCAGCCATTAATGTAGTACACATAAAGAAATATAAGGTAAACTACAAATGTACAGTAATATACGCATTAATTAAATCAATAATCTCCAAAAAAATTGATTCAACTGATACGATAAGAAGCCAGTGGATTTTGTACAACGAATAATTCCGATTACAGTCACACAAAATTCAAATACTATTTGGTAAGCTCATGTCATAAATATTTGGAATCGATATGGTAGAAGATAACAGTTTGTCAATTCATTGTGTGTGAAACACGTAAGCAGGCTCGTAAACATGACTGTGAAATGTGCACATGACCTGAATACAACAGTGGGAAGCTGTCTGCCAAAATAAGGCGTACATATAGTAAGTTCGGATAGTATTTTCTACTATGATTTAGTGTTGTGTTTCTGCGGTAAGTAAGGTTGCCAGTGCTCCACGGGGATACGCTGCGCTAGTAATGCTGCTAGGACAGTAAGTGCTCATCGACAACAGGGATGGCAACTCTTTAGTGATATACCTGGTTTTGCTAGGGGCTATAGGCTACGGTGACTGCTTACCATCAGGTGAGCCGTATGCTTGTGTGCCACCTTAGTGGTATAAAAAGTGTAATTAACACACACCAAGGAAACAAAGCGGACGCAAATATGTTTTAGATCCTCTAACAAGCGAAGATTTAACTTCGAAGTGATTTCACAATAAAAAGTTGCTATCAAATAAGCAGTATTGTTAATATTATCACTTTCTATGGACATAACCCATTAGCCAATTCCAATTCGCGGATTATAGTCACTGTGGCAGTAAAAGTGGTAACAACCAGCTTAACTAGTATTGACTGCAGCATAGCTATACTTTCTCCTACAAGCTTTAGTGATCGAACGAGCTGAAGCAAATGTATCTATAAAGGAATATAAGTTGGTATGTAAATATACCTGGAAAGCGAACACGATGTAGCCAGTCAAGTGTGACTCGTGCAGAACGTCGTGCATCGACCTGAGCGTGGATCCCAGGTACACGTTGATGACCTGGGCTGGGAGGAGACCCAGGAGCGTTGCCAGGTGATAACCGCAGCCGCGGACATCGCTTACCTTGAAAAAGGACATACATGATGTTGAATGAGAATGCAATTTGAATCAACGATTTTTATTACTGATTGATATTGATATATACACTAGATTGATTAATTGGATGGTGACATTATTGGCTAGATGTACACTAGTTTACTGTGAAATGCCTGGACAATAGAAACAGGTCCAGCTCCGACGGCGCCGTATGGGCAGCCATTGTTAGCCTAGTAGATTTTCTTAAAAAGAGACTATCTTATCAAGAACAATAATTATATTTATAATAGACTTTAAGTTTTAAAGCATAGATAAAATAGTCTACATTAGACATTGACATATTATGTGACACATGATTGAGGGAGAGTACTATTAACCTAAAATCCTGGTCGAGTGGTTCTGGTTCAAGTCCAAATGAGGACCAATGATTATTTCACAAACCCACAACGGCAAACATATGCTAATACAATAAAGGTTTAGACTTCAAGGCAATGATACAAATCGAAGTATCCGTCGATAAACTCTAGCCATGAAAATAGCCTAAAAATACTTCATCGCCTGCACTCAGCTATCAATGCTAGCATCCAGATTTAGTTAGTTTAGTAAAAAGTGTGCAGTCGTTCTTGTTTTTTTCCAAAACCTTGACCATTTCTTAAGCAAATTTAATATCCCTATCAACAAAGTGGGGAAACAGTAGAATTACAGACATCATAAATTTTGGTCCAAATCTGAAAGTGCCGATATTCGAACTCAAATAAAATCAACTATAATGGTCCTACAGTTTTGGTGCCATAGTAATAAATGCTCAGATACAAGTGTTTAGCATTTGCGTGCAGTTTATTTATTCCCAGTGGCACGGAAATAAAAGTGGAGCACGAAAAGCTTATTTACATTTGTCGAGAATGTAACTAGTGGATAAATCGAGGCATTTGTTTTTATTGCGTACCCTTTTCAGTTGGCAGTATTGGCACGCACGAAAGCACGCCACGACTACTGACTGGTGTTTATAAATTAATGCTAGAAAGCTAAAGCTTTAGGAAGCCTTCAAATCTTGACTAGTTTCGTGCTGCTAACTGATTTACCGTGACCGTGGAAACATACTTATTAGGACATCACGATCGCGTTACAATAGGATATTCAATCCAATCTGAGATAATAATTTATCAAACTGAAGGAGTTTTTTCTAACAATTTCAAATTTAAATTAAAAAAACTACACACTATTAAAGACGATAACGAAAGAAAAAATGTGTTTATTAATTACTTTAGTTACAACAATAAAGATAATGAAAAACAATCTACATAGGAAGTGGAACGTTCACACAGCAGAAATAAATATGTGCGGTGTGAATGTGATTGACAGTCACACGATCAGGAAGCAGCATAGTTGAAATGAAAGATGTAATTGAAAAATTGATCCCTCAATGTCTGACACCAGCCGTGTTTTCCACTACATTAGCGTTCGCACTACGCAGGATGCTAATTACGTCTCCAAACATTTAGCGAAATACATAATCTAAGCGATTTGTGTCGTGATCGTGATATCTACACTAATATTATAAAGAGGGAAGATTTGTATTTTTGTGGGTTTGTATTGAATAGGCTTCGAAACCACTGGACCGATTTCAAAAATTCTTTCACCGTTGGAAAGCTACATTATCACTGAGTAATATAGGCTATATATTATACTAGCTGCCCGCCCCGGCTTCGCTCGGGTAGACAAAATATCTATATATATATAAATCAAATGCTGTTCGTTAGTCTCGCTAAAACTCGAGAACGGCTGAACCGATTTGGCTAATTTTAGTCTTGAAATATTCGTGGAAGTCCAGGGAAGGTTTAAACGGAATAAGAAAATATGGAAAAATTGCGAGTAAAACACTAAAAACGTCAAATTTATTTTCCCATACAAACTGTTCTTACCTGTCAAACATTTGATGAATGGTGATAAGAAGTTCGCCGGGTCATCTATATTTGATAAATGTCTACCCGTGCGAAGCCGGGGCGGCCCACTAGTATTTGATAAATGTCTACCCGTGCGAAGCCGGGGCGGGCCGCTAGTGATTAAATAAATTTTCCCTGGCTTACTTCTAACTAGTGGCATATATTTTTAGATTATTATTGTCTTGTACGTGTAGTGAAATTCTGACGGAATTCACATGATGTTCGGCGATGTTTGAGTAAACATTTTTATAAGTAAACTGAAACAGCGGGCGTTTTGGCAAGGCGAAGCGCATTCGGTACGTTCTTTACGATCTGTGCTGTTTGATATTTCCTTGTAAATAGTATAGAAATAAATATGACTACAATCTTGACCCAATGCCATTCCTTCGTCGGATTCGTCAGTTATTTTTTAGTTTACCTTAACTTTACGAGCAGTAGGACAGTTGATGGTCGTTAAAATGTCTTGTAAATTGGTGAACTGGTGACTAAGCGGAACCAGCGCATGTGTAGCAGAGGAAAACATTTTAGTACCCAGTCTATCTCCATCAACTTTGTCAAGATAAAATCACTCTCATCTAGACAGTACTAGGACATTAATCCTAATGGCGTGGGATCAACAAAAATGGCGACAGGTTTCCTGACAGTTTACTGCCCTGCAGCAGATTATAGCGAGCTTATTTAAGATAATGGCGTTGTAAATGTTGTAATATGTAGTGAAGGGAATTCACACTAAGATTACCTAAAAACTGATAAGGTAATTATGAACATTTGACTCAAAGTCTCGACAAAGCGGCTGAAAAGAGTTTAATCCCGTGGGAATTGTTATTGTTGATTTCGCAAATTTACAAGTTTGACATACCATTACAACTGTATCAGAAAAACATATTACGTATGTATGTACCTACGTACAATATACAAGGATAATATGGATAGGGCAATGTATCCATCGGTAATGAACATTATGATAAGCGCCTGCAACCTTGGATCATGTAACTTGTCGTGTAAATGTGAGATAGTAAGCATCATTCACAGCACAGCCTCAAGAGATTGTGAATTGAGACAAGACGGCTTGTACCTAGGTATCTAAATTTAAGCTTCATAATTATTTGGAAAATATTTATCTATCGTGTTGAAGTTACGTGCACCCCCACTTAGAATGTGGTAACACAAAACAAATTACTAGTAGATAGCCTTATCTATTATACAAACAAAGGAGACGAAATTTAAGGTGAAATAAAGTTGAGGCGTGAAAGTCTTGCAATTTTAGCTTAGCCGATTTCCATCAGCTATGCCCAGCATCTTATATTTCATAATGATTGTATAAAATCGCTTTTTTCCTCAATTCTTCTGAAAACAGTTTCATCCGCCGCGTCTCCAAGGCTATCCCAGGATTCCCAGGCGAACAGACCGTCAAGAAATTTTATTCATGGTGCGAAAGTCTCTACTTTTAAGAAAGCTGTGCGCCCTGAAATCGCAGACGTTGATAGACATACTTCAATTAATGATTTATACCTAGACCTTTAACGTTCTAGCTAGTGTTTGTTGTAAAGGTTAAACAGCTCGTTACTTCTTGCAAGGCCTTTGAGACCACTAATGGAATAACTTGTGTTGTTATATATATAAATATACATATGTATTTATAGCACAATGACCTTTACGACAGGTGTTATCACAACGACAAACGCGTACGCTTGTGAAGGCAGTGAAAGTGTAAAGTTAGGTATGTACTTGTCATCAACCCAGATAGCGTTCTGAGAACAATGGCTCGCTGTTGAGTTTCAAGTACATAACTAGTACGCTGTACGATTGTGCAAATAGACGTGTCTATGTTTACGAGAACCACGGTCTTCAAGTCTTCAACCCAGATGCCAACTGAGAAAATAGCGTGGGTTTTTGCAATATGTCTATGCTACATCATCACGCTTGAGTCCTCTTCGGGAGAGGTCAGACAAGAGAGTGTAGAGTACCATTTTTCGACGACGTATTCTAAAACGTAACTCGCGAAATGTCACAATTGTCATACTAATTTTTAGTTCCACTTTTCACCGCCGCAGCGCTGTTCATTTTTCAATACAGAAATAGTCGAAGGCGATATGAAAACGTTGTTTGGCGGAATAGCTGTCTTATATACGGAACAGATGTCTTACATACTCGTCGCCATTAACTTAAAGAAGAAGAAACGTTGTATTATTCATGCTCGCGCTACGGATGTATACTTTCAATAAAAGATGGCCTGCATCACTGTATGGAATAGTTTATGTATGCTTAGTTGTATGATTAGAAGAAAATGTATTTACCATAACATCGCTTTGAACTTTCATTACTATTCATAACAAGACTTACATACCTACGTACATCGCATCAAAGCGGTGTCAACATTGTTAATCCGAGAGGCAAATCTGTATGTGCCGTAGCCTTGATCTCTCGAAGGCATAGTAGGTATACAAGTACATACGTCATACATGCTTGAAGCATAAAAGTACTAACCTAGCTAACCTTCCATTAGATATTTTGCCATCAGAAATTACAGAATCAATATTAAAAGACATAAGTAAGTAATAAGTTATGAGTAGTTTTAAGTAAGTAGGTATAGACGTTAGTTATTCATTCTAAATTTATTCTGCATTTTTATTCCTTTTTACAAACTTCTATTTAGTTTCACCTGTCGTGTGTGTGTGTGTGTGTGTGTGTGTGTGTGTGTGTGTGTGTGTGTGTGTGTGTGTGTGTGTGTGTGTGTGTGTGTGTGTGTGTGTGTGTGTGTGTGTGTATGTGTGTGTGTGTGTGTGTGTGTGCATGTATTTGTTTATTTTAATCAAGAAGCAAGTTAAATATGACCCACTTCCCAGCTTTGAGATGAATTTTGCCATGATGTTTGGATCCGGCGGCAAGATGCAAGATTAACGAAATACTGCCATTTTTAATCCAATATGCATATTATAGGGCACATCAAATGAAAGGGCTTGGTGACCAAATAAAGGCTTGCATTAAAAAACAAACTGTTTACTATTATTACCTACTACAACTGCAAGTGAGTATCTATCTACCATACCCATTTAAAGGTAATTATTATAGTTGCATGAGTAATGTAATCATTGCAGGAATTAAACAATTTATAACAGAGTAAGATGCCTTAACAGGCAAGTGGGGTTAATTAAATTGACACATACTGTATCTACAATGTAATTATACATCTGTGTTAGACAATACCTATTCTGTAGGTGAGATGACAATGTTTATCAATATATATTGAAACAGCTAGTATATAATACATAGCCTATGTTCCTCAGTGATAATGTAGCTTTCTAACAGTGAAAGAATTTTTGAAATTGTTCCAGTAGTTTCTGAGCCTATTCAATACAAACACACACAAAAATACAAATCTTTCCTCTTATAATATTAGATGATGATGATTTAACATAAAAAAAACAACCAAAACCACACATTAGACAGAGTTAATATTAAGAAAACTGAGGGTAATAAATAATTAATCATTTTTCCAGATGTATATTTACAGATTATATTTCTCAGTTTATATATTTTATGAACGCTAAGCAATATCAAAATCTGTTAACCAAAGATATTTATAATAGATAAGATAAATATAATATATTTTCAAAGGAGTAAGAGTAATAATAAACAACTGAACACTTACTGCAAATATTGTGTTTTGTAGTCCAAAGGGAATTGGAGTCAGCCGAGCAAAGAATACAATCTTGAAGGCCTGAGGCCCAGAGATGACTTTAAGGAGCGCCCGCGCGGTCTCGTTCTTGAGAAGGCGGTCCAGCGGCAGGTAAGCGCGTAGAGCCTTCAACGTGAAATGCGCTATCGCCACACCAAAGTTCGCGCTAACTAACACCGTACCCAATCCTTTTACTATTCCAAACAAATATCCACTTGTTATTATCAACACCAAATATCCAATCGTCACCGGAAAGCTTACGATCAAAAATAAACCCATAAACAACAAAAATATTATCCAGGGATCCTGAGCGTCCACCCAGAACAATATCGTCTTTAGGTACTCCTTGAAGAAATACAACACTAGCACAAGACACGTCAGCAATAAAATAGATACAACAACGTTGAATAAATAGCTGTACGTCGTCCTATTGTTAATTTTAGCCCATAAACTTTTCTTTCTTGTGACCACCCCGGGGTCGGATTGGCATTCTTCGACGTCGATGTTTTCCATTGTATATTCGTACATCGAAATTATACGCAGATTATTTGCCGGACACTTATTTAATTTCACACGGGATATCGTTCGCCATGGTCTGTTCTTCTTTCAAGCACTGTTTATTTCACTTTCATACACGACAATGAAATAAAGAAATATTCAAGAAACGACAATCCAACAAGACGTATGACCACAGACTACTGCTGGCTGACTGCCCCTTTTAGATTACAGTTACGCATTGACGCACACGGCACAGAGCACAGCTGACAGCTGATAGATATTTTTGTTTGATTTTATGTCATTTTATGATGACAATTCTGTCAACACATCCATGCTGTCTGCAACTGTCATAGCGTTAATTCCGTAGAGCACAGAGTACATAACCACCGTTGAGGGAGTAACTTAGTTACTCAGTCTACGACTGTGCGGTTCATTCCTTTTATTTGAGATATATATTCCCTTCGAATGCCACTAATGAGTCGGTAGGTACGCAACGTAGTGGTACGCACGTGCATATCACCAGGATGGGACGATAACGCTAGACTGAATAAATAGACAACAAGGTAATTTTACTTGAAGAGGATTGATTGATATAGTTAGGAAGAAGAAGAAAAAGAACAAGGAAAAACACCCGACAATGTTAGTATACCACTATAAAATCAGGTTTCGGCTTCATCGGCCATGACACCTCAAGGAAGGAATGAAAAATGAATCACAAAATTATATTGTACTCGCTCGGGCTGTTCTTCTTCTTCTTCTTCCTAAGTATGGCAATCAATCCCTTCAGGGACTATTTTTGCTAGTGTCGAGTGTTAGAGAATTTTCATGTTGCAAAATTTCTCGTGTTTGCCGCATTCAAATGCCTAGTGTCATGCATTCTAACGCCCAATGGAGTTTCTGGAGACAACCCACGGCAGTAGCAGATCGTAACACGCCTTTAGATTAGAGGTAACCTATTGACCAAAATGATAAATCACTTAACCCAAAAGTCGTATTATGGCATTATTTCCAATGCTCCTATAAATCAGTCACTAAATGAAACTTTACTGCACATATCGACACCAAAAATACACATTAAAGATCACTATAACACAATTTACGACACACTGGAAAAAAATCTCAACCGCTCCGCCTGATTCCCGCCAAAAAACCGTCCTCGGGCTGTTCGCACCTAGTAGGTAACATTCACGTAACGGTATCACGGTATTATTCTTGAATAAGGACTTCGCTTCGCGGTATTATTTATACTAGTCAGAATCGACACCTACATTTCCTTCACAGAAAGTCAAACTAGTGACAAGTGACAACTACTAAAAGAGAGTGACATATTTTTTTGCATGAACATGAACGTGGATTGGATTGGATTGCAGTGGTAATCCACGGCAGAACACACAACGTTTTGCACAATTTAAGTTAGTAATAACCTGAAATACACAACAATAAAACAGTGCATTTCTATTTATGTGAAACTTTATTCCACCAGTGACATAGTCACTCATTATTTGCGTATTGAAAAGATTAAACAAACCTAACCATGCCACCGAAAAAAGCTGGCGCTGCTGGTGGAGGAAGTGGCGGCAGCAAGAAGACCGAACAGAAGAAGAAAGAGAAAGTAATCGAGGTAACGTGAACATTTTACATGTTTTAATTCACAGCTGAATTGTTAACGCGCGATTTATACCCCTGGTGTTGCAAGCGTCCATAGGCTACGGTAACCGCTTACTATCAGGCGGGCTAGGCTGGTTTGCCACCTTAATATACAAAAAATACAAATGTAGCTAGTCTTCTAGGCTTAACGATGTATCCACCATATTCAATTCAACACTAGTAAATACATTTCTATTTGTGGGGGTCAGAAGAACCTCATAAATAGACACTGTGGGATCTGTATTGTTTATTTGTGCTATTAGGAAAGGCTATTAGTCTATATTTACATCATTAAAGAAGGAACAATTGGCATCTGCGGGAACCCATTTCATCCCCATTCGCTTTTTTTTTAAACTGTAGCTTTTCCACATTCATAAGCCCTAATATTAGTATAACAAAACTCTTTAAAAGCAATAGTAATGCAGGCAAATTATTTGACACTACACTGGTAAACCTTTGTTAACTAAATAATTAAAAATTACAGGATAAGACGTTTGGTCTTAAGAACAAGAAGGGAGCAAAGCAACAGAAGTTCATCCAGCAGGTAGAGAAGCAGGTGAAGAGTGGGGGCATTCACCCAGCCAAGCCTATGGACGACAAGAAGAAGGACAAAGAAACAAAAATGAAGGAGCAAAAAGAACTAGCCATGTTGTTCAAACCTGTTCAGACACAGAAAGTTGAAAAGGGTGACTATAAATACATTATTTATAATTTTACTAGCTGTTATGACAAACATTGGCCTGTCTTAGCTATGAATTAATATGTCAAATACACCATAGAAAAAGGGATTTTTTATTTTAACCCAAAATTTAAAATGATCCTTTTAATTTTAGTTTCTTTTCATAAGAATCTTTGCCTGACAATCACAAACAAAAAAAAGAATTTGCAAAATCGGGTCTCTAGCCCCGCAATCCACATAAAAAGAAACCATTAATTTTGGTTACAGAAAAGTTATTGGACTTGCTACAAAGGCCATAGACCCGGAAAAAATATATGTGCATAGCTTGCATGTAATAACTGAAGTGTATATCTCTTTATAATTAAAAATAAGTGCAGTGATTACTCACATCACAAGCTTTAAGGTGAAGGAGAAAACATCAAACATTGTGAGGAAACCTGCATGTCTGAGAAGAAATTCAAGGATGTATGTAGTGTCTAAGAGACGGCAATGGACTCACCATCTGTCACATTGGCACCAAATTATCTTTGGTGACAAGTGGGTGTTGTAACACCTCTGCCAACCTTTTCGGGGACCCTTGTGGGAAGGCATGGAGTTACATTATTATTATTAAAAATAAATACTTGTTGGTTTCAGGAACTGACCCCAAGTCTGTTGTGTGTGCATTCTTCAAGCAAGGCCAGTGTACCAAAGGAGACAAGTGCAAGTTTTCCCACGACTTGACTATTGAAAGGAAGGTATGCTAAAAACTATATATTCCTTATCTAGTACTTAGTTGCAGCTCTAATTATCTCCACTGCAGGCACCAGCCTCCCCCTAGGGCTTATAGTACCCAGGGGGTCCAGTATGGTTCCAAGACTGAGCATGAACCGGTGCATCGGCTATAAACTATGTATTTCTATATTTTTTATCTAGTAATTAGTTGCAGCTTTAATTATCTCCACTGCAGGCACCAGCCTCCCGCTAGGGCTTATAGTACCCAGGGGGGTCCAGTATGGTTCCATGAGCATGAACCGGTGGATCAATGACCTGACATATGCAGGTTTCCTCACTGAAAACTTCTTTTTGTCATGAGATGTTGTACTTATGTTTGAACTTTTTTTAAACCACAAATTACTCCAAATGATTTTGTCACATGCTACATAGTGTGGATCCAAAGAAGTTGCCTTCTGGACAATTAGTTGTGGAATGAGCTCCCCACCATGGTATTCTCAAAGAAGAAAGCATGGTTGCTCCATACCACAGCTACATTTATTTAAGAAGGCTGTGTAGAGATATTTTCCAGCAGGACCCACTATCGATACAAGCATACTATGGTACATAGGATTAGCCTTTCCGTATGCTTGGTTTGCCAGTATAAAAAAAATGTTTACCAACCCACAATGCTCATAGTGTGTTCTCTTACATAGGCTGAGAAGCGTTCGCTGTACGTGGACATGCGCGACGATGAAGACACGATGGACAATTGGGACGAGGAGAAACTCAAGGAGGTGGTTGAGAAGAAGCAGAGTGCTGAGGATAAACAGCGACCCACCACTGATATTGTAAGGAACTATCACGAATCACGTGTTTCATATAAAATAGGATCAGCAACGCGCGAGTTATATCCCTGGTGTTGCAAGCGTCTATAGGCTACGGTGACCACTTACCATCTGGTGGGAAAAAAAAAAAAAAATTTATCATCACGCCAAGTCCATACCCGGGTAGGCAGAGAGTATTGAACTCTTGACTTGCACAACAAAGGGTCACTATGGAATTTTGTTTGTGGTATAAAAATATAAATACGGCAATTGCTTTCATCCGTGATTCAATATTTCTTTCCAACTTGCAAAGAAGCACTGAAAATTATAGCTGTTCAAAATTGTATTAAAGAAAAAATAATAATTCATTCAGTTTAGGCCCTAATAAGGCACTTATGACGGTCTAAATTACCCCCGTTTTATACCTGCACACCAGTTTTGCTTCTTCTACATTCATATTATTAGAAAAATACTAGTTATAACACTTATAACCCTATGGTAACCGCTTACCATCATTTCAACTGTACGTTTCTTTGACTCATTGGTGGTATGAAAAAAATTACCAAGATCAAATCCACTTACATTCTTCCTCAGTCTTTATAGCGAGTCAGAATGTATAGCGCCACTTTTCTTTCTTTCAATTCCAGATTTGCAAACACTTCTTGGAAGCCGTAGAGAAATCGAAGTATGGTTGGTTCTGGGAGTGTCCGTCCGGTTCCAAATGTATATACAGGCACGCGTTGCCCCCAGGCTTCGTCCTCAAACGGGACAAGAAGAAGATGGATGAGAAAAAGAACGAGATATCACTAGTGGACTTGATAGAGAGAGAGAGAGCAGCCTTGGGACCAAACCAGACCAAGATAACGCTGGAGACATTCTTGGCGTGGAAGAAGAAGAAGATTAAGGAGAGACAGGTCAGTTATCCTACTTATACTATAAATGTGTGAGTATGGATGTGTTTGGATGGATTTCTTACTCATTCACACGCAAAAGCTACTAAACGGATTTGAATAAAATTTGGAACACAGATAGTTTATAACCTGGATTAACACTTATTATACTTTTTATGCTACTAACACAAAGGATTCAAAGCTCAATGCAAGTTAAAAAAAAAATACCCGCCTTAAGGCTAGAGTATATATTGTTTTGTCCTTCACTCAAAATACCAAAATCAAAATTCATTTATTCAGTTTAGGCCTAATAAGGCGCTTATGAAGGTCTAAATTACCACTCAAAACCCTCTACAATCCAACCATGAATTGCTCGCAGGATGCGATGACGAAGGCCGAGGAGCAGAAGCGCAGCGACTTCAAGGCGGGCCGGGCGGTCGGCCTCTCCGGGCGCGAGATGTTCTCCTTCGACCCCGCGCTGGCGGCCGAGGACGACGACAGCGAGGACGGGGACGAGGCCTTCGACCTGCGCACCTACGGCGACGACGACGAGCCCGACCTCACGCACTACAGGGAGGTGCAACTGGACCTCATCGGCATGGAGGCCTCCGAGGTAACGTTCATACATACATACATATAATAATAATAACCAGACCGAAGAGAGGTATGGCGATTTGGGATTTCCCGTGGGTTATCCCATTTAAATTGGAGCCGCCCGACTGGGGACTGAACCTCCGCCTTACAGTAGACCGCAGTGAAATAACGCTACTTTTTGTAGTGTTGTGTTTCTGCGGTAAGTAAGGTTGCCAGTGCTCCACGAGGATACGCTGGGCTAGTAGTATTGCTGCTAGCACAGTGAGTCCTCATCAGCAACATGGTTGGCACCCCGTTAGTAATACCCCTGGTATTGCTAGCGGCTATAGGCTACGGTGACTGCTTACCATCAGGTGGGCCGTATGCTTGTGTGCCACCTTAGTGGTATAAAGAAAAAAAAAAGACCTGTTCCAACGCCGGGCAGTGTTCGAAAGCTGAGAAGGAAAAGCTCAGCAAGTACCTTGACTTGGCCCACGAGGTGACCGCCATGTGGGGGGTCGACTCGGCGGTCATTGTCCCGATAGTCGTTTCTGCGAACGGTCTCATAGCGAAGAGTCTCGACCAACACCTCAAGACGCTCTCGCTCGATGGTTGGGTCAAGGGTCGGATACAGAAGGCAGTACTCCTCGACACGGCACGCATTGTCGGGAGGTTCCTCACTCTGTGACCCTAACCACCGGTAGCTTGGGCTCGCGCCTCGTTATCGGTGGCTCCCTAGTTTTGGTGGATTTTTTTATAAAATCTGTTTTTTAAGAATATAGTAAAAAAATCACCTAGACTAAGATTTAAAATAAATAATGGGAATAATAATAATAGAAATCGCAGTCCCCAACAACCACAACCTACAACCTGCAACCACCCACCTACAACCCGCAACCACCCACCTACAACCTGCAACCACCCACCTACAACCTGCAACCACCCACCTACAACCTGCAACCACCCACCTACAACCTGCAACCACCCACCTACAACCTGCAACTTGACACGACAGCACCTCACGACAACCAGCTCAATGATACCCACTTGGCCTAGGCCCGTGGATATCGTTCAGAATCCGGCAACAAAGCCGAGAAAATAAAATGTGAAAAAATAATAATAATAAATTGTTTATTCAGTAACATTATAGGTTAACATTTTAGTGTTGGAAGCCTCCTTGTAAGCAAGGGTGTGCTTGTAGTAGGAGATTCCGCTCTAGCTCAAGCTCCGACATATATAATAAAAATAATAATAATGCTTGGACATTATCACACAGCGCCATCTGGCCCCAAACTAAGCAAAGCTTGTACTATGGGAACCAGTAGCTGATATAATACTTATACTTTTTTTTTTGTAAATACATACTTATAATACATACCAAACACCCAGACGCAAGGCAAACATATTTGTCACATAAATGTTTGCCCCGACGGGAATCGAACCCGCAACCTCTAGCGTAGCAGTCAGGTGTACTAACCACTAGACCAGCGGTCTCGTCGTATATATACTTAATGTATTGCTTATTTAACCCCGCACTTGAGAAAGGGGTAGCAGAACTTGTAGTCCTGTCAAATTTGTTTAGTTTAGCAATTTTTTACGATAGAATTGACACCATTATCGTACCAATTCAAAAGCCGTGGTGGCTTAGCGGTCGAAGCGACGGCCTCTCATCTGATGGACCTAGTTCAAATCCGGGCCTGTACCAATGAGTTCTTATAAGTTTAAGTATAGTGATTTTTTTTTTACTACTTAACTTCGGTTTCTGTAAGTACAGTATTGTACATACAGTCCCCACTCGAGCGGCTCCAATATTAATGGGAACACCCACCGGAGATCCCAATGCGCACTACCTCTCTTTTAAAAACGTAATTTTTCACACGATGTGCTTAAAAATAAAGAGAGAAAAATAGAAAACAAAAAAAGAACCTTACCGAAGACCGCAGTGAAATAACACTACTTGATGTAGTCTTTTGGTTTTGCAGTAAGTAAGGTTGCCAGTGCTCCACGAGCATACGCTGGGCTAGTAGTAATGCTGTTAGCACAGCGACTCTTGTTTTGAATATAAGTGGGAATTCTAATTATTAAAATGAATTTGTTTGTTATAGGTGGATGATACAGGCACAAAGGCGATGGAGGACCGACTTCAACACGCCGAGCCCCAGGGAATGGCTAACGGGGACTCCGCCCCAGATGTACCTATCAATGAAAACCTCTTCCTAGACGAAGACTTAGATGAAGAACTTCAGAACTTAGACCTAGAAGACTAAGCCGTTAGACAAATAACTTATTAAGAGCGCTAGTGATGTGCCGAATCGGATATTTTGCTGTTCGAATACTTTACTTACTGAATTGAATTTACGTACTGAAAAATAATCGAGTCAGAACTCGAATCTCGATTCGGACCTAGTACTCGGTTAGTACGTCAGGTAAACGAGTATTAAATTAGATTGGAGTACCCTAATAATATATAGCAATATTTTCTTATATATCTTTATAACAAATAATTATAAAACCATATTATATGAACTCTCTGCGAGTACAGTGCCGGTAGCAGGAACATTGTCGACAACGTTTTCGTATCGCCTTAGACAAATTTGTATTGAAAAATGAACAGCGCTGCGGCGGTGATTAGTGGAACTAAAAATTAGCATGACAATTTTGACATTTCGCGAGTTACGATTTCGAATACGTTGTCGACAATGTTCCTGCTACCGGCACTGGACTAAAGTCGATACTGAACCCATCGAGTGTTTCTAGTAATCGAATACTTTACTAAGGTTTTGTATAAATACATTTTTTTACTGTTTTTGAAATAAATAATTTAAAAATGATTTATTCCGCGTATTTTATGGACAATTATATATTTACTATGAGCTCGAGTATGTGAGTACTCAAGTACTTAAGTCTTGTCCGACTCGGCACATCACTAAACACTTACGCAGGGGGACGGGAGTGAAAATGAAAGAGATAGCGCTTATTACTTCAGCGTAAAAAGAGACGGAGGATGCGCGTGAGCCTAACGTAAAGCCAAATACATTGTAAGGTATTTTTTAAATAAAAAGAAACAGCTGCATAAAAAAAAACCTAAAGTATATTTTGTTACTTTACTCTGTATGAATTAAGAGTCTCTAAGATTAAACAAATCAGATTAAAACAAGGTGTTTTTAGAATATAGACTAGACTGACAGATACAATAAAAAAAGCGTGTTTGTGCTTGAGTCCAAACAAGCGATTTGCCACGAATAGTTAGTCCAAATTTTCGAGTATTTCGGTGGATTATCAAAAATCTTTCATACAAACTTTGTCCTGATAATTAAAAAATCACAGTCAAATAGGCCGAGTCTTTCTCAAGTGATGATCTTTTCGTACATACATGCAGTGATTGTTTTTTTATCGATGTAGTAAGCTTTATTAATAGCATATAATTCAAAATCTCAGTCACTTCTATTCTGTTTATGAATTCATTTCGATAGTTCTTCAAAATCATAATTGTTATCGTTCCGCCTTGACCATAAACAAAGGCAGAGACTATAGAGCGCCACTCATAAATCCCTTTTTAAACTAAAATAAGTTTTCATATCCAGTTTTAGAAGCTTGCTGTAATTGTTACGAGATAAAAATGTAATGCAGATTAAGTTCGTAATTCAATATATAATTTAATGATCTATAATATTGAGACCATCTATAAAACATGAACACCCTTAATCAAAAATAAGGTTGTATTTGTAAATAATAAAAATATAATTTTACCGTATTTTTTACTTATACCCCAAAGTAGATAATATACTGAGTACAACTTGTGCCTAATTTATGTACGCACATAATATCCACTCTTGTCTTTGAACAAATGTAGACGAAGTCGCGGGCAACAGCTATTATGTAGATATTCGATTATGGCTTCGGACTTACTTAGATATCATCACGCCAGGACACCACTTCGGACTTTTACACTAACATGAAAAGCCACTGCAAAAACGTAGCCGTCACAGACGCGTCTTGTAACTCTTTGTAACTCGTGTAAGGCTTCACTTGGAAATACGGTAGGTAATTCAACTGTCAGATTAGAATTTGGAAATGGTGTCCTTTTGTTTTTTTTTTTAATTATTATACTGTCTCATTTGAATTTAGAAATAGGTCTCTTCATCGAGTGAAAAACGAAGTTAAATATTTTCTAACTTTTTCTTAAATCTAATAATAGTATAATATTTTATTCCTTTACGAAAATTATCGTATTATGACATTAATGCTGGAATAAATATAACCGAATTAACTTTCGATCGTTAGCCACTTCGCTGGGTTCTCTATGGTAATCTTGTCTATGGTGGCTTGTGAGAATCCTTTCTGTTTCATTTGTGGTATGACGTTATTTATAATGTGCGCGTAGCCGTGACCTCCGAATTCGCTCTGAAATAATAAAATAAATATATTTAATTTACATTGATAGATACCTAAAAAAAACCGACTACAAATAATTGCTAAGAAATTTATTAAGTCAATTTTAAAACAATAACAACTTCATCAAAATCGATTCATCAGTTTAGGAGCTACAATGCTACAGATAGACACCTTAAACTTATAATATAACACAGCTTTTTTTCTAGCGTTAACAGTGTGCAGTAGTTGGGTACAGGGGTCAAGGTAGACCTAAGAAAAGATTGATGGACTGTGTGACAGATGACATGGCTGGAATGGAAGCGAATACAGAGATGACGACTGATAGAGAAATATGTAATCATAGTTAGTAAGTAAAACACTAGAATAGATAGTCTATGGTAGCACTGGCGGCTACAACTCTAATACACAAGGACTGAGACACTATAAGTAAAAGGGTACAATTGAGATGTAACAGAATGTATTTAATTGATGACCACTTATCATAAATATAAGAGAATGGAAGAGAAAAACATATTGAGCTGAACAAATAAAATGGGATATGGACAGGACAAGATAATGATGTGTATCGTATGTTGCTTACCGATCTATGCTTAGATAATGATGTGTAGCGTATGTTGCTTACCAATCTATGCTTAGATAATGATGTGTAGCGTATGTTGCTTACCGATCTATGCTTAGATAATGATGTGTAGCGTATGTTGCTTGCCAATCTATGCTTAGATAATGATGTGTAGCGTATGTTGCTTACCAATCTATGCTTAGATAATGATGTGTAGCGTATGTTGCTTGCCAATCTATGCTTAGATAATGATGTGTAGCGTATGTTGCTTGCCAATCTATGCTTAGATAATGATGTGTAGCGTATATTGCTTGCCAATCTATGCTTAGATAATGATGTGTAGCGTATGTTGCTTACCAATCTATGCTTAGATAATGATGTGTAGCGTATGTTGCTTACCAATCTATGCTTAGATAATTATGTGTAGCGTATGTTGCTTACCAATCTATGCTTAGATAATGATATGTAGCGTATGTTGCCTGCCAATCTTAGATAATGATGTGAAGCGTATGTTGCTTACCAATCTATGCTTAGTATGTATATCATGGGACATGAGAACGCGGTGTTCCCTCCCCTCATCGACGAGAAGCCGCACTTTACTGAGCCTCTGGCTATCTGAGGGCATGTCCACTGCTGGGCAGAGCTGGTAGTGGGACACCTCCACGCCGAACAAGTCGAACTGGCAATACAGACCTAGGTCCGCGAACTCTAACAACTGGCCGCCAGTTTTCAACGTACCTGCGGTTTGAATAAAAAAGAAAAACTGTAGATTTCCCGCGACCAGCAAATGATAATTTATGCTATAAGCTTACTCATATTTTTTTAAACAATATTTATTCCGTTTCATTTGATATCCATATCATAGGGTTGATTATGTGGAAATTAATTATAAATCTCCATTTTGTGATGTCCGCCATGTTGGATTGGCAAATGGCAATTGTTTCACCCAATGGTAAATTTTTGTTAAATTACCTAGGAACTTACCTAAAGAATTCTTCTACTTTTCGTCAATAGCAACCCTGACAGCACGCCCGGACGACAGAGGGGCGTAACGACGTGAAGGGGGAAGTACGTATATAAATGGCGGCGTTTTGGGCTCTGACAAAGCAGATTCCATTCTACCCAGTATTATTTATTCTTATGGTCATGGGAACCGAACGTACCTATACGCTAAATATCCGATTATTCGGACACTGGATGCAAATTTAATACAGGACGTTTAATATGGTACGCTTTTGCGACCTGGATTTGTAGATGATAGTGTATCTAGGGTATTCTAAATCAATGTTACTGACGGTCCAAGTGTGACATGACAGCCTTGCTGGCAGCCCCGCCGGCCTCCAGGTAGAGGCGGGCGATCTCCGCCGGAGCCCCGGGCTCCCGGTGCGGGTGGAACGACACCCCACACCGCACCTGCGCCTGCAACTGGCCCGCCGCGCGGATCGCTGCCTTCTCGAAATCTGAAAATTTTATTCATACACTAGCGGCCCCGGCTTCGCACGGGTAGACATTTATCAAATATGTTTCTACCCGTGCGAAGCCGGGGCGGGCAGCTAGTATATTATATAACCTTTGGTACTCAGTGATAATGTAGCTTTCTAACGGTGAAAGAATTTTTGAAATCGGTCCAGTAGTTTCCGAGCCTATTCAATACATACAAAAATACAAATCTTTCCTCTTTATAATATTAGTATAGACACGTTCCACCAACGATTTTACAAATGTTCTGAGAATTTGCAATATTAATGTAGTATTACAAGAAGTACGGCACACCGACCTCTCAATGGCCAAACACTGGCAATCTCTCCCATAAAGCCAGCTTTTATCGAGGGCTCGTCGGCACAGCCCTCTGTGAGCTCACGGAGCATGTGGTGGTACATCTCCTCTTGGGTCTTCAGCGCGGTACCTGGCTGCACGTCCTCGATGTAGTACCCGGTACCCGCCACTATGTGTACCCCGGTCGCTTGCGACACTTCCCTGCAAAATGCCAAGTCCCTACCCAAGCCTTCTGTCGAATTTTCGACTATTGTACCTAAAATTTAAATTTGAATTTTTATATTTCCACACTGGAGTCCTTGGATGTTTGGTACGTAATTACGTATCCACATAACGAAAAAAGAAAGTATTCTATCAGTTGCAGTTGTTTCCCATAGTTTGTTAGTTTGGGACCAGTGCCGGTAGCAAGAACATCTTTCGATACGATTGCGTACATATTCGAAAACGTAACTCACAAAAATAAATGTCAACATTTTCATACGAATTTTAGTTCCACTTTTCGCCGGCGCAGCGCTGTTCATTTTCCCATACAGAAATAGTCAAAAGCATTATTGCACAGAGTACTTAACCACTACGTGCATTGCATTCTTGCTCAGCGGGGTTTACAGTAGGTCTGCATGTTATGTTATCTCCAAGCATTATTACTATTATTTTTTATTTAATGATTTATGTACACACAACAAATTAAAAAGAACAAAATGACAAGAAAGAAATCGACAGTACAAGGGCACTGCTTATTTCAAAAGAAATCTCTTCCAGCAGACCCGCGAGAGGAGAAATTAAAATTACTTATATTATTATCATAATCAAACCCTACCTCCGCCAAATCGTGCATAGTTCTTGACATCAGTAAGTACGGCTTTTCGTGCGTCTCCGTCGTTTAAAAGCAGATTATAATGCGAGCTGTACGGGTACTGCTTTATGAAACCAACGTTTCCCAAAGTGATGTTCCCATTGTAATAACTCTCTAAGTGTTTGGGTGGGTTCTTGTAGAAGTGGGTGAATTGCATGTGGAGGTGTTCGTGGGTGAGCGTGCGCCCTAGATGACTTGGGTCCACGTCTCCTAGAACTGATAGATTTTTAACAAGTTTTATTCACAAATTAATGGTAACACTGAACTAATAATATATGGTAGGCTTCTACGCTAGATATCGCCGAGAAAACAATTTTATTATGAGGAACATTTGTTTTGTTAATATTGAGTCTGGTTTGTTGGTTTATATTAGCTTGCTACTATTCAGTAATCTGTGGTTTATATTTGATTTAGAGTACCTAGATACGTCTATTCTATCCAGTAGCTTTTCTAAGGGTCAAACAGTTCTACTGTCTGGATACAGATGGCGCTGTATCATAATTTACGTCTCAATTAAAAAGTCTCAAATTTAATTAGCATTACTGAATTTAAGCCTAAAATATACCTATAAAAAACAAATCATATTTTTTTCCAAGTCTAAATTTAACACGTTCTTTAAGAGCAAAATATACCCATAAAAAAGTTAAATAATTATTTTTACATCCAAGTCTAAATTTAACATGCTCTAACTAATGTTATCTATGTTATGTTATGTTGTCTATGTTAATACATTAACATTAACTTACCGGTTTGCACTCGGCCCATTTTGTTAGCTTGTCGCACTCAAAACAAGTAAATGTATCAATACAACCGTAACGCTGCCTTTACAAAATAAGGCACAAAATGAGACAACAAGGCAGTCTTTATCATCCAAACAAACGTAGTGATAATGTCTCTGTGATCCAAAGAGTATACGGCCTTATCAATTTACAATGTCAAGTAATTTATGCCAATAACAATACCCACAGCTGCGGTGTTTAAACATATCACACACACACGCGTAGATACCTTGCCGGAGGACAAAACAAGACTGACAAAGTAAATATTTATACTCTTAGGAGTTACTAATACGTCTAATAACTAGTTGTACTCAATCTACGCATAGCAAATAAGTTCCGTGCCTAAGAAAAGTGAGAAATATTTTTAGTTTTTGTTTACATACTACTACTAATTTGCTTACTAATTTACTCTAGTTAAAGTGTGTTCTCTATCGCGTATCCGGGAACTGCCCACTGGATGGCTCGCCCGGGATGGTGGCGCATGAATAAAACTTAATTTTTTTTTGAAAATTTTAAGCTACGGTACAGTGTTAAATGGAATGGAACGTCTTAAAGGCGGGTAATTTAAAAATAGTACTTGTATATTATCAAAATCAACGATTTTAGAATGTGTTCAGTATAAACTGTTGACGTTTCTGTCTATAATTATCCTAATATAAATAAAATAAACGGTTATCGCTGCGGTAAAGATATATTTATATACCTATATACGGCAAGCGAATAACATTTTGGCTAAGGAAGCTGAACGTAGTTGGCCTAGTTGCACTTATTGCAGAGTTCGACTTGATTCGTCTGGTAATAATTATGGCAGCTTTGGTACTGTGTTGTCGAAAAAAACCACCGTGGGTCTAGGTTAGACAAACATATAAAAACTTCAGTGCCAAAAGCAAGAACATCTTCGACTACGTATTTAAAGACGTAACTCATGTTTAGTTCCACTTTTCACCGCCGCAGCGCTGTTCATTTAAAATAGTCGAAGGCAATACGAATACATAGTGGCTAGTTATTCTCGCTCGAGCTGCTGTACCACAAGGCATACAAATGTATCTAATCGGAGTCAGGGTTTTGTTCCCAAGCCCTTTCCATGTCGTAGATATCTTTTTTAATAGTTTCGTCATCGGGCATCAGTTTAGCGGCGGCCTTCATCTCATCTATCGCCTTGTTGAGGTACCCGACCCGCGCGAGTGCAGCCGCGCGGCGAGCTATACACTTCGCGCGACTTCGCCTGTTGCTTTCACACGCCGGCCGCATCAGATCCAACGCTGTAGAGCAGTCGTTCATCTGGAAGAATGTTTACGGATGATGAAATTTGATTAGTCTCCGGTGCGCAAAGGATCAGCATTGCTACGAAGCGAAGCCCTGTGGTGAAGCAACGGCCTATCATCGGATGGACCCAGGTTCCAACCCCGCCCTTTAACAATGAGTTATTGTTAAAGGGCGTAAGTACAGTAATTAATCACACCATGAGATCTCTCGTGGGTTTTCCCACTAAAATTGTAGCCACCCGACTGGGGATTGTACCTCCCAATTTCAATGGGAATACCCACGGGAGGTCCCATTTCGCCCTACCCCTGTTTAAAATTGGTAACTTACGCATTTATTAAAGTTTCCGAGTGCGAAATGCGTAGCGGCCCTATTGGCAAACAAGCTGGGCAGCTTGTCTGACAGGGTGATGCCGTGGGAGTACGCGCTGATCGCGCCCAGGAAGTTCCCGTTGCGGAAGAACTCATCACCCTTCTCCTTGCACCACTGCGGGTCCTGTTCTTCAGGACGCAGGTCTTCCGACACGAAACCTTCATGGGAATAATACTTTGGATTGTAGAATAATCATCACTAAATAAAGAAATAAAACCAAAGTCGCTTCGTATGCGGATTGGCCAAGCGCAGCACAACACCGAAGCAACTGGAAAAAGGAGAGAGATGCCTTTGCCCAGCAGTGGGACAGCAACGGCTAGATAGAATTGAATAGAATAGAAAACCGCTGCAAAACTACGCAACGGATTTTGATGCTGTTTTTTATACATAGAGTGATTCAAGGGGAAGGTTTTTATGTATAATTCATTTGGGTTTTGTGGGTATTTAACTTATATGGCTAACGCCATCCCACAAGGGTCCCCGAAGTCGTAGGTAGAAGTGTCACAACATAAATGTTTCACGTGTAAGACAGTTTGGTGCTGACGTGACTAATGGTAAGTCTGCCGTCTTAGGCACTACACTACATACGTCCTTGAATTTCTCCTCAGACGTATGCAAGTTTCATCACATTCTTGTGTAAATTTGAGAAAGTTTAAATGTAGGAACTCCCTGAGAATTGAAAGACAAATGGAGTCCGCTGACCTAATATGACGCTATAAATAACAGACAACAGCTTTGAGTAATTAGATAGTTCTGGGGTCGTCAATTTCTGCTAGTGTTTAAGGTGCTGTGGTTGAAAAATATTCTACAATTCTTACCTGTAGCTCTTCTAGCAAGGGTGATATTCTTAAGCCATGCCTGCTCCTCTCCTGCGGCCGACTCCCGACTAGGCGTAGGGAAAGTCCGTGGAGTGTGCGTGATTTCCAGCTCACCACTCTCTCTCAACCTAGGCAGGACTCTCTTTGCCAATTCTTCTTTTTTCTTCTCAACGTATTCAGACTTTACTGGAGTCTTCACTGCGCGCTTTGGAACCGTAAACTTGGTGACCTGTTTCTGTCTCTTTTCATCGTCCTGTTTTTGTTGTTTGTCCTTTGTCTTCTTACTATCCTTTTCGTAGTGTTTCTCTTTCTTATCGCCGTCTTCATCTTTTAGAAGATCATAATTTTTTACCTTTTGACTCAGCTGGCTGGTGTCTGGTGGTTCATCTGTATGTAGATCTTTCTTTTCATCATCATCTTTCAGTTCAATAATTTTAACACCAGCTCTTTCGTTAGTTCCTGTTATCCTGTTCTTCCACTGTTCCAAGTCCTCCATAGCTTTATTCCTCTCGTAGTCGCGTCTGGAGTCCATCAGGTTGTGTTGTTTCGTATCGAGCTCCATCGCTTGTTGTACCGCGTACCTATCCATTTGACTCTTTTTTATTCTCCGGTCTTCAGACGCCTGCATCGCTTGATCCTGGCTCTTTCTATGGATATCAGCCCTTAATTCCATCTTCTCCTTCTTGGTCAGTTCTTTCTCTAAGCACTCCCAATCTCTTTCTTCTTTTTTCACCAAATCTAACACTATGAGGTCTTCTTTAATTATGCACTTACTCTTACTATTATCGACATCATGTAACAAAAACACTTCGAAGAGAAACGGACTGAAATGTGCCTTTATGTAGGAGTCTGCGGTGAAGAGATCCACTTTCTCGCGATGGACGGCTGATATTGGTACCCGTACGTGTAGGCATTTGCTCGTTTGGGTCCAGGTAAAGTCCTTCACGATAATAGGCATGGTTTCACTTCTACGCACGCCACTAAAAACTCTTACGATATTGTTTTTTCGTCGAGACACCCAAGATAATACAACTGCTACGCTAGACGAGACACGATGTGTCGTGTTTTAGACAGGTACTCTTGCAAAACCTAACAGATGTCGTTGTCATGGTGACGATAGAGGTAATTTGAGGAGGTAATGCTTAGACGTTCCGTTGTAGGGAGACACTTGTTTGAATTAGTCAATACTAACCTAATTAATTTTGATTAAATACTTATTTACAAGTATTTAGTCAAAGCAGTTTGCATAGATTTGGGTTTACATGCTGAAACAGCTAACAGGGTGTTTGTCGGGCTCTATACAGGTTACTATTGGTTGTTCCAAGTATAAAAAGTCATCCGTATGTTCTAAGTTATACATTTTAAAGTCCTAAGTACAGTTATCTTTATATTATACTAATATTATAAAGAGGAAACATTTGTATTTCTGTGTGTATGCTTGTATGGAATAGGCTCCGAAACTACTGGACCGATATCAAATATTCTTTCACCGTTAGAAAGCTACTAGCTGCCCGCCCCGGCTACGCACGGGTAGACAAAATATTTGATAAATATCTACCCGTGCGAAACCGGGGCGGGCTGCTAGTCAGTTTATATTTTGAATATTACGCTCTAAGCACAAATTTTTTTAGATGAGATAAGTCTCTTATTAGTGATTCTTATACTTACAAAACGATTACCACTGCCAATAAATATTATTCTAATCTATTAAGAAATATAATGTTTTTTAATAAATCTGCATATTGACGTAATCAATCAAAAACCAGTTTAAACATAAATATTATAATAATAGGAATACAATTATAATACACGGGTACATTACTTGACATTGTTGTTTATTCTTCTAGCGCGACCTTTTTGGGCAAGCCGAGGTTCTTGAGCAAGGCATGTGGGGACGGATCCCTGCCCCGGAATCTGCGGAACACCTCACTGGGGTGGCAGCTGCCACCGACGGCGAGGAACGTATCTCTGTACCTTTGGCCGACCTCCTTCTCGCCCTGATCACTCTGCCGCGCCTCCTCAAAAGCCCCGAAGATATCCGCAGCCAGCATACGAGACCACAGCCTACAATAGTACGCCGCGGCCCACTCCTCGCAAAATATCTTCGTAAACGACAGCGGGTGAGAGTCGTACTTATCGAACGGCAGCAAATGGTACTTCGGCCAGAGCTCTTTTACTATGTCTCTCCAGAAAGCCTTAGTCGAGTACAACTCCAAGTCGAGTTTGGACAGGTACAACTCCTTGCACAGGTTAAAGCCGGCCATATGACCTCGTATGTTCTGTAGGTTCTTTACTATGTCATGGGGCAGCGGTTCTTGAGTGCTGTAGTGTCCGCTGACGGCTTGTATCGTGGTTGGGTCGTAGAGCCAGTGCGTCATCACGTGACCGCACACCTCAGCCGCGTCCCACTCCACATTGGACAGTCCAGCCACTTCAGAGTAATGAGCCGTCGTCAGCAAGTGACGTAGTGAGTGGCCAAATCTTTGGAACAGAATTGACACCTCGTTGAAGGATAAGAGTGAAGGCTTCCCGTCGAATGGGGCTTGGAAGTTGAATATTAATGCGGAGAGGGGGTTCGTCGAGGTCACGCCACATTTGTTCCGGATCGCCACGTGCCACCCGGCGTCATCATATACGCGTATCTTCTGCTCTAGCCTGGCATAAGGGTCCAAGTAGAACCCTGCTATGGGCTTACTGCTTGACTCGTCGTAAATGTCGTAGTACCTAACGTCCTTATGCCACGTATGTACGCCGGACCTCTCCACAATGCGTATATTGAACAGCGCACTACACAAGTTAAACAGGCTGCTGATTACTTTCGGAAGAGGGAAGTACTCTCTAACGTTCTCTTCGTCAAAGTTGTACAGTGTCCATTTCTGTTTACGTTGCCAGTATGGGATGTCCCATTCTTCCAGTTTGTCATCAAAGCCCCTTTCTTTGGCGAATCTTTGCAGTAACTCGATTTCAACCTCCTGCATTGATCTTGCACTCTCCAGTAAGCTGTCAAGAACATTGTTAACGTTTTCCAAAGAGCCAGCCATTTTGGTTTCCATGCTCATATCTACAAATGTTTCGTATCCTAAAATGCTTGCCTGCTCCTGACGAAAGCCACGTATTTGGTCCAAATGGGAGGCGGTCTCCAATTCTTTGTTCACATAATTGGAGCATCTCTGTACGTGAGCCTGCCACGCGTTCCATCGCATCCTTCTGTCAGGGCAGTACTGCATGAAGGGTTCGAAGATGTGGGGCTGTAGTGTCACTTTCCACGGACCTTTGGTAGGGTTGTTGCTCATCGCCATAGATTTAACAAGAGTCTCAGGGAACTCCCTCACCAGTTCTCCATTATCAATTGTACTTGTGAACAGTTTGTTGGCCATATTCACCTTGTCTCGGAACATTTGCTTTTCAGATTGGAGACTTGATAAGATATTCCGCAATCTGTCCTTTTTTATGCCTTTGACGTCTAAGCCATTAAGTTTTCCTTCTAGAATATACTTGTCTAACAGTCTCTGTTCTTCATCTGTTAGTTTCTTGAGGCGGTTCTTCTCTTTGACGGCAGCTTTGAATATGGGTATGCTATTGAATTTGGACGAGCGAGCCTGGTGAGCTCTCTCGTGTATTTGTATGTAAGACTTTGTGGGCATGAGTGAGCTATTTCCTAGGTAGAGAGTCTTGGCCATGCCCCAGGTTAGTTCTAGCTGCCGGTCCATCGTTTCCAAAGGCTGGAAGATTTCTTCAAAAGCATTCTTGCATTCATGTGCCGACTGCTCAATTTGTCTCACACCAGTTTCGTACTCCAAGCTTTGTCTGCTGATGGAGGCTATGCATGTCTCAATGCTAATGTCATTGAACTCTGGCAGTCCTGTTTCCGATAGCAGTATATTTTTATCAGCGTCTTCTCCTATCTCTGGGATTCTGGAATGATGAACATGAATACTTAGCATCAGTAAAAAAAATATTTGTCTCAACGTTTCTGATCCAAAACTATCCACACGAAACTAAGACCAATATTATTTACTACATGTTGATTGTTTTTAGGGCATATTAAACACTGTTCTTGGCCTATTATATTAATGCCATAAATGAAATGAATGAATGAAAATAGCAGACTAACATGGGATAATTTACAAACTTATTAAAACATTTTAGATAACTCAAAAATACTTTACATAAATTATTGGGCTAATATAATGCATAAAAGATATCCCTGTTCAATCATGCCTGAAAAAGGGAAACAATCAACAACAATTTTATTATCCTGATATTGTCTTTTTTTATACCACTAATGTGGCATGGCAAACAGGTATACAGCCCATCTAATGGTAAGCAGTTGCAACCTATGGATGCTTGCAGCACTAGGATTTATCATCCCTAAAACCTTTACTTTAGTACTTTACAATAGAAAATGGAAAGGAAATGGCCATAGAGATTTTAAATGAAGACTAAGGGCTGATCATGTTCAAAGATATTATGAATTTGCTTTTTCCTCGTGACTTCGCCCTCGTAGCAACATAATGTACAATATTCAGTAAAAATATAGCATTCTGCTGGGGAAAGATTTTTTAAATCGGTCCAGTAGTTTTTAAGTTTATTCATTACATTAAAATATATGAATCCTTTCTATTTAAGATATTAGTGTAGATATCTTAGACATTTTTACTGTAGATTTATAAATGAAATTAAAATTAATGCTCTAGCTGGTCTAGTGGGGTTTGGTTCTAGTTTGTGGTAACATAGATGGAGGATAACAGATAACCTATGATATTAATTTTAATATAGCTTATGTTACTCAAGGATAGCAGAACGTTGAAATTATAATAGCGAAACACCTTTTAATTAGTTCAGCAGTTCTCAATATTTCTTCGTACATAAAGATAAACACATTTTACCTCATAAAGATTTAGAATGGTAGTTACTTACAACACAACGTATCCAGCGTTCCTTTTATTTTGATAAAATTGCCTTTTTATATGACGGCCTAAAAAATTACTGCGGAAAAACGATAAAGCCATATTTTTTGGAAATATAAATCTTTTGGATTAAATTAATATTATTTCGTTCTAAAAATTAAAGCCGCACATGACAGTTACATCTGACAGCCTGACTGCAGTTTAATACTTTAATTGACGTTTTGATGACACTCAATGACAGACGGCTAAATCCTGCCTGCTTCGTTCGGAAACGACCAAAGCTCTAGTAGTAGTAATATCTAGATCAAAGTTGTACGTAGTATATTTATCTACTCTTAGATCAAAGTCTTAATTTTGTTTAACATCGTGTCCGTTCTTTGCTGTTATCGGTGGCGGTGGTATGGTTAACACAATGAATAATTAAAATATTTGGATAAGGTTTTAATGACTTATTTCAATAAAACTCGTACATTTATTTAACTATAATATACTCAATTTTCTCACAACTTCTTTGAATAACGGCAGCTTCATTTTCCGATGATGATATATTACCTACTGGGCAGGAACATAAAGCGTTACATACATTGAGATTCTGTTCATGTGCTGCGTTTCTGTCGTCCTTTCTCCTTTTTGGTATAATTTCTTTAACAGGTGGGTTACAGCAGAAATCTGTATCAAGGCCCATTTTTTCCCCATCTTCCAAGGTTTGCGGTAGATGTTGATTTAATGTTTCCGGGAGCAGTAAACTGGCGATCCCTCCTGCTACTAAAAGCGCACCCATTATGATCAGAGGCAGAACCATAACGTCTGATCCCTATAAAAAAATACGACGCAACTTCAGACGTATGTTTGTGATTTGTAAGGCGAAGAGGTCAAGGTCAGTAAAACATGTTATTAGTCATATATAATCAAGGTATCAAACGTACCAAATAATTGACGAGGGGTATAAATATTGGGCCCAACATGCCCAGCACTGAGCTGAGGCTCATGCCCAGACCCCTGACTACTGTGGGGTACAGCTCGGATGCCATCAGCGGAAGCACTACGAAGGAGGATGATATACCCATCTTGCCCACGCAGTAAAGCGCCAGAGTAACATTTGTCTCTGTTGAGGAATAAACATATATTTTAGTAACACGCTCCATCATCAGACCACTTCCATGGTACCATATTATTATAAGCATTTTCTATAAAGTGACCTAGGTATCCCAATTTTCGGCCCAATCGGATTGTGAAAGTGCTACGCGCAAGTGCTTGGAAACTTGTTTTTTTCACTGAAAAGGCAAATAAAGTCGTAGATGAAAAGCTTGTAAAGTTTAAGCACTTTGTTAACAATTTGAACTTTATGAATCTTTTCATACATATTCTCCGGCTTCTTGGTAATACAGATTTTGATCTTAGTATTTTAGATCTATCATCTGAATACTGAAAAGCCTGTCAAAGTTTGAACGCCCACGTAACTGGTTGAAGGTTAATCAAAATGCAATGCCGCATGTTAAATCGGAGGGCACGCAAAATTTATGTGGCATAAGATTTTCGACCTTAAATCTACTCACCATGTTGCACTAAAAAGGTTGTCAAGCAAGCCACTCCCCCCACCACCATGCTCATGCAGAGAGTCCACCGTCTCCCCAGCCTTTCCATCGACGGCCAGAGGAACAGATAGGTCGGCAGCTCCACGATTCCAGCTAAGAAGAAGTTCAGGAACTCATCGCCACCGAGTACGGGAGCGTAATACGACAGGCCGACATAAACGCTGGTGTTGGTGAACCAAATGAAGGTGATAATAATCGTCTTCTTCCGTAAATTAGGTGTCCTAAACAAGTCCAGGACGCCATATTTGCGAGATCTCTCCTTTTCAATGTCCTGCTGCAGCTTGTCCGACTCGTACTTACGTCGGAGGTGGACCATGTAGTTTGCTGGTAAGGATTTGCCATTGATTCTGGGAAGGGATAGACTATGTTCAGTATATGAAGTTAGATCTTAGGTTTGACGTTGCCGTGCTGGACTGCAGCTTAGAGTTACGTATAGCAGCGTTATAGCCTTAAAGCAAAGTGATTTCAAAAGCAATGGAAGCTTATGGGGAAGCTAATTTTCTGAGGATAGGAGTCCTATCATAGGACATAATAATATATTACAAAAACAGAATATATATTTTTAGGTATACTTCTGGTAACGCACGCATAAAATAACAATCATGGGATCAAGATTATTATTATCCTTAAAGAAGAAGTGTCCCCTTTACTATTCGACAGAGGCCACAAACCTGGCCATATTCTTCAAGATAACTTCCGCTTTTTCAAACTGCCCTCGCGCCAGCAACCATCGAGGGCTCTCGGGCATTGGCCAGAGGAAGAGGAAGAAGCAGATGAAAGGCAGCGTGGTTGTCAGCGCCAGGTGTCGCCAGTCACGAACGAGGTACACCACGCCAGCCAAGAAGATCAGGCCCAACGAGTACGCGATGTTGGACAGGATCGTGCAAAGTGTACGGCATTTAGGACCGACCAGCTCTATTGCTGCGGGCAAAGGAAATACAATGAGTGATGGATGTTCGCAGTGGTTTAAAGATTTAACTTTGTTTTGTATGAAGAGACCGTTGAATACAGAATACAAAAGAGGTGTGTACCTAAATCAAGAGTGAAAAGCACTCTATATTTTCTGCTAACTCCGAAAGGGACAGCGTGATGATATGTTTGTATAATAATTAATTATTTAAGACACAAACTAGTAACTTAGTTTTACAATCTATGAACTCCAAAAGACTGTACATAAAACATTGCTATATGGGGGAAACCATTTTTTTAGATAAGTCAATAACTGAAGTCGAATTAAGATGACGCTTCATTCACTCTGGCAACCCTGAAAGGGCGTCGGCGTGATAATGTGCATTTATGTAAGTATTCTTACCCAAAACATAAGGAGTAGCCATGATAGCAGGCACCGTAAACCCCACCCCGATCCTATAAATGCTCCATATGAAGTAGTTTTGGGCAAAGGCTGTTGCTACGCCGAAGACGCACTCAATGAGTAGGTAGATGAAGAAGGAAGGCTTCCTGCCGATGCTGTCTTGCAGGTAGCCGAAGATGTAGTTCCCGATGATGCCTCCCACGGCGAGCAACACCAGAGCTAGCGTCGGGAAGAAGTCTTTATTGCAGACTAGGTTCCACTAGAAGGAAATAAAGTAAGTGGGTATTTAATAAAATCAAAATAAAAAACCATTATGCTGTTTAGGCCCTAATAAGGCACTTATGAAGGTCTAAATTACCACAGATTGTACGTAGTATAATTATCTACTCTGAGCCACAGATATAGAGGATTGAAGAAAATTTGTTATAGAAGCGTCATTTATGAAAATGGAAGGGGAGCAAATCGGAGCAAAACAAAAATTTCGAGATAGCTTGCATTTAATAAAAATATTTATTTAAAATATTGGTGCGAGATTTTTTTTCAGAGTAGGTACTGCGGCTGTAAGTATCGCGACAGTTATGAACTATTTGTTAAAAACTAAAAAAAAAAAAAACTATTTGTTTCGATACACGACTACTTATACGTTCACCAATCACAATTACATCAGTGCCAGTAGCAAGAACATATTTCGACTACTTAATCGAAAACGTAGCTCTGAAAATATCAAACTGTTAACACGAATTTTTGGTTCTACTTTTCACCTGTTCATTTTCCCATACAAAAATAGTCAAAGAATACGAATACTTACTCGCAATTTATTCTTCTCGGGGTACAGTTTATATCTGGTGGTTGGTTAAGGGGCGAAGAAATACATTTGCTTTACCTACCTCACTGACGACAGTGCTCGTATAGACGCTCTTATCGTAAGTCCACCCATGGGCGCAGGGAACTATATCTGACGGCGCCACGTCACGGACGGCGTCGTCCAAATTGCTGTAACTCTCCACAATGTTGGAGTAGTTCAACTGGTACATGGTACACTGCGAGTGCTGCAGTTGACCGCTCCTGACCTCCAACGGTATACTATGGACATACAAAACCATTTTTTAAAAACTCATTGAAAACAAATCGGCTCGGTATCCCAGCGGCAATTCACTTCGCTTCTGAAGTTACTAAGAAACTAAGGAAGTAAAACTTTAAAGAAGGTTATATATTCTAGAGCTCTTCTATCCTCTCTATATCTATTTTACTAGTTCTTTTCTGCGCCAATTTGCTGGTTTTAGCAAATCCGTTACTTTTATTCTGGAACTAAAATGAACACTAAAAGCTTTAGAAAACTTTATTACATACAAGTTTTTGAAGTTAGTGTTAATACAGGGTGGAGCAAACTAACACAGTCATATTTCAGGATAGATATCTGTCTGTACATATACTTTTAGGACTAAATCTATAGTTTACGGGTTGCTAGAGGAAAAAATTATCAACATAGACAACAGCAGTAAGCGTCCTCACCTCAAATTCTTAACTAACGCACTATTGCCAAGATGCTCCAGCTCTGGAACTCGGCACCAGTGCTCCACGCTCCCTGCCATGAATAGCTGCGCGTACGCATGGAATCCGCAGGGTATGACCGCTGGTAGGAGGACCAGGTAGATGACCAGTTTCTGGTACCGGCCGAAAGGACCCACGTCTTCGAGAATCGCGTCGAAATCCATGCTAGAAGTTCGAAATAATCGACAGAGCTTTTCCTCGCGATTCATTTTTATCTTCTACTAAGATTTTAAAGAGGTACCTAGAGTTTGTGTGTTTGTACTTTGTAGGAAGTAATCTCTTGAACTATTGAACCAACTTTGTAAAATTATTTTGCCATTGCCAATGCGTCTTTGGAGATCCGTAAAGTCAGTCGTAGGCATTCCGCGCGCTACATAGATCTGTGAAAGGCTGATGCGTCGGTAAACTAATAATGGTCACCGAACGCCGTAGCCTATGCGCGCACGCATCACAGTGTGGCTTTTATAATACCAACAAGAGTATCACTAGCGCGTCGGCAACTTTATGTTCAGAGAAGAATAATTTTCTAGGATTATGAGATTGTTCTTACTTACTGCCTAATCCCCGTTCCCCAACTCTCTTATTTTTTTTAACATGATTCATTTTATTTCCCCAAGCTGTAGCTACTCCTTGATTCGTTTAAGTACTTGTAAAGTTTTATGCATACATATCATCACGCCAAGTCCCTCACGGGGTAGGCAGAGAGTTTAGATCATTTCATTCTTGACTTACACTTTTGATTTTTTCTATTCATCAATCATTTCAAACATATATGTGTTGAGTCGCCTTACCTTATATTTTGTTAGCAGGTCCACTAACGGTGTGGTCCATCCAATGGGACAGGATCGACTGTGGGCTTGCACAAGTGTCGTTTAGTTATTGACTGCTCCCTAAGTACTACCGGCATGTATACAGGACGGCTCTTATATACCTACTAGCTATGCCCGCGACATCGTACGCGTGGAATTAATTTTTCATAGTAGCTTTATTCATGCAAAGTCTCAGCCCGATCGGTTTAAAATTTACAAAGTTTCATACAAAATTCATCCCCTATTTTATCCCCTTAGGGGTAGAATTAATCAAAATCCTTTCTTAGCGGATACCTACGTCATAACATCTTTCATGCCAAATTTCAGCCCGATCCGTCCAGTGGTTTGGGCTGTGCGTTGATAGATCACTATGTCAGTCAGTCAGTCAGTCAGTCACCTTTGAGTTATATATATTTAGATTAGCTTTTGCCCCCGGCTTCGCTTGTGTTAAATTCAGGGTAACGCGTTTTCCCACTACGCATAACGCTGTCTGGTAGAATATCGATTACTCTTTCAAAAGTCGTGGTTAATGCAACCGCCTGTCATCTGATGGGCCCAGGTTCAAACCCCAGCCTGTACCAATGCGTTTTTCTAAGCTTAAGTACAGTGATTAATCACACCATGAGCGTACAAATGAGAGGTAGGGCGAAATGGGATCTCCTGTGGGTTTTACCATTAATATTGGAGCCGCCCGGCTGGGTACGTTCCTCAACTTTACAGAACGCCGCAGTAAAATAACACTAGTTACTTTGATGTAATGTTGAGTTTCTGCGGTATGTACGTACAAATAAAAAAGATATTTCAATTAAATAAATAAATAAATTACATACCGCTGAAACTGAACTGGCAACCTTACATACCATGTAAGGTCGCCAGTGCTCGACTAGGATACGCTGCGACAGTTGTAATGCTGCTAGTACAGTTCTCATCAAGAACAGGGTTGGCAGCTCGCTAGTGATACCCTAGGTATTGCTAGCGGCTATAAGCTACTATCAATCAATTATATGACTGACGAGACCGCTGGTCTAGTGGTTGGTATACCTGACTGTTACGCTAGAGGTCGCGGGTTCGATTCCCGCCGGGACAAATATGTTTGTCTTGCGTCTGGGTGTTTGGCATGTATTATAAGTATGTATTTACAAACAAAAAGTATATAAGTATTATATCAGCTGCTGGTTCCCATAGTACAAGCTTTGCTTAGTTTGGGGCCAGATGGCGCTGTGTGATAATGTCCAAGCATTATTATTATTATTATATTATAATTATAGTACTTTCTTGGGTATAAAAATCTTGATCGCTATTCAAATGTGCCCCATGTAGTTACAAATAGGACGCGCGTGTGCAATTATTTCATTCAGCAAACAAACAGACAATTTGATTAGCTATATTGGCGGGCGAAAGGACAACGTGCGATCAAGGTTGAAAACCACGACAAAGTAGCAGTGCATTGATGCTTATCCATTAATACAAGTTGATTGAGGATTGATGGAGTGCGCAATGTATGGCAAAGCTTTTAATTTGTAGTTACGTCCAAGGCCCATTCACGGTCACTTGGTATTTATATTATTAAACAATTAAATTAGGGGGATATTGAAGTGGATAAAACAAATTTGTCTATAAATGTATGTCTGTAATTCTATTGCGACTAAACGGCTGAACGGATTTTAACCCCTTGAACATTATTGGCAATTAATTTAAATTTACGATAATATATTTTGTTATTAGGGACTAATTTAATGCCTACCAAAACCAATGATTCAGTCTAGCTATATTGTTTTTATTTATTAAATACCCGTGGTGGCATTGTGGTTGAAGCAACGGCCTGTCATGTAATGGGGATAGGTTCAAGTTTGCGAATAAATACTTTATCAAAATATTAAATGTATTGTTTAATCCCATTTACAGGTATACTTGAACTCCTAAAATCAATTCGGTAATTTAATTAACGTATAGTATAAAAAAAACAAGTAATTCAATTCTCTTCTCTTGTACGATGTTTGATTAACGTATTAAATACTAGCGGCCCGCCCCGGCTGCGCACGGGTAGACATTTATTTCAAATATTTTGTCTACCCGTGCAAAGCCGGGGCGGGCAGCTAGCCTATGTTAATCAGTGATAGTGTAGCTTTCTAACGGTGAAAGATTTTTTGAAATCGGTTCAGTAGTTTCGGAGCCTATAGACATTTATCAAATATTTTGTCTACCCGAGCGAAGCCGGGGCGGGCACCTAGTATAATATATACCCTATGTTACTTAGTGATGATGTAGCTTTCTAATGAAAAAAGAATTATTAAAATCGGTCCAGTACTTTTTGAGTTTATTCGTTACATACAAAAATACAAATCTTTCCTCTTTATAATATTATCGTGTAGATTGTTTTCTTTCTTTCTTTTAATGCATTTAGGTACTTATCGAATAGAAACACACATAAAAAGGATCATTACGTAAAACCTGAAATAACAAAAAACATTTCTTTTATTGGACACTACTGGTCTTTGTGGCTGATTTTTCTAAACCATTCAGGGTCGTTTTTGGCGAAGCTCTCCGGCCGCCCTCCCTTGTGGTTGTACTGGAACTCCGACACCCCCAAGCCGGGCACATTGTTCACTCTGTACTTGCAGAATCGCTCCACCATCCGACACTCCCACGCTGGGGTCAGGTAGTGGGTGGATTCTGTCTCCACTAGCACCTGTAACAAGTACGGCGGGTCCAGGGGGTCATGGGGGTCATGACCCCCTGGGCTGGGTCTACCCATTCAAGTGGGGGAAGTTATAACTCGTTTTGCGAAACAAAAGAGAAAAGAAAATTGATATTTGATTTCAATTTATTTGTTCTAATATTGACGAGACAGCTGGTCTAGTGGTTAGTATACCTGACAGCTATGCTAGAGGTCGCGGGTTCGGTGTCCGCCGGGGCAAACATTTATGTGACAAATATGTTTGGCTAGCGTCTGGGTGTTTGGTATGTATTATAAGTATGTATTAACAAAAAAAATGAAGTATATAAATTTAATTATTGTATCAGCTACTGGTTCTGATAGTACAAGCTTTGCTTAGTTTGGGGCCAGATGGCGCTGTGTGATAATGTCTAAAGATTATTATTATTATTTACTCCCTCCACTCTGACCGCCCATCAACTCCCAAATGCACTGTACATACTAATGACAGAATGCTGAAACGCCATGCACCAGTCAAATATGATGAGACATACATTTTAAGTGGCGTTCAATTTTAAATGCGACATTGTATTTTGCCGACGCTTCAAACAGTTAAACTGGCCTTCAAACTTGGTAAGTGTACTGACCTGCACAGTATAAACTTCGTCCCCAGCTTGGAACTGGAAGGCGTAGTCTTTGGGTGGAGTACCTCCTTCTCCGTGCTCGTATAGTTTTATATCTACCCACTTCGCTGGTAATATGTCACCATTTGGCAGCGCTACAACACCCATTTCCATTCTGTAAATGTTTACACTTATTTAAACAATATTATTACAACACCAAACAAAACAATGGTTCGGTATAAAACAATTTATATATCACCATGAAGTCGTTAAAGCTATAGATGGTGCCAAAGGTAGTAGTAATGCTGCTAGCAGTGCTAGCACTGTGAGTCCTCATCAACAACATGGTTGGCAACCTGTTAGTGATACCCCTGGTATTGCTAGCGGCTATAGGCTACGGTGACTGCTTACTATCAGGCCGTATGCTTGTGTGCCACCTAAACGGTATTAAAAAAATCCTCCTTTTGATATCAGATCAAGTTTATCCCAAAATAACAAAATATTTTCCATAAAAGTCCTCCTGATAATAGGAAACACAAAAAAATATAGTGATTAATTTTAAATATATTGGATATTTGGTTGTAGCGGGCGATTCGGTGAAAATTAGAGTTGACTGATGTCAGCGTCAGACCTCTAGCAATTTCTAACATGTCGACACTTACACAGAAGCAGTGGTAGGCTGGCATACAACACCAACGCTCATATAAAGGCCATTCTCCAGGAATATATGGTGAAAGCAATACCGATACATCAGGCACCAGTCACGCTTGTGGCCTGCAAACCATTTTACACATGAGTACAGCATTGCATTTTTGAGAGGTAGGGCGAATTGGGATCTCCCGTGGGTTTTCCCATTAATATTGGAGCCGCCCGACTGTGAACTGTCCCTCCACCTTACAGAAGACCGCAGTCAAATAACACTACATTGATGTAGTGTTGTGTTTCTGTAACAGTAATGCTGCTAGCACAGTGAGTCCTCATCAACAACATGGTTGGCAACTCGTTAGTGATATCTATGGTATTGCTAGCGGCTATATGCTACGGTGACTGATTACCAGGTGGGACGGATGCAGGTGTGCCACATTAGTGGTATAAAAAAAATTGGGCCCTTCAAGAAGTGTGTGAAGAGATTTGGAACGGAAGATACGAGATACCCACTCAAACCGTTGTTAATTTAAAGGTGATAGAATAATAACTAAATAGAATTAGGACCTAGAGTAAGTGCTAAGGATTATAAAGTATAAGAAGTTACCGAAACTGTGGTCTCTGAACGCTGGCATTGTGTATTCGTAGGTTTCATTCTCCACGGTAACCTTACACTGCATTTGTCCAAACTGTTCATAATGAGACTGATGTGCTCTGTAACGGAAAAAATGATGAGATATAAGTACCACACTAAGGTGGCACACAAGCATACGGCCCACCTGATGGTAAGCAGTCACTGTAGCCTATAGCCGCTAGCAATACCAGGGGTATAACTTACGGGTTGCCAACCATGTTATTGATGAGGACTCACTGTGCTAGCAGCATTACTACTAGCCCAGCGTATCCTCGTGGAGCACTGACAACCTTAATTACCGCAGAAACACAACACTACATCAAGTAGTGTTATTTGAATGCGGTCTTCTGTAACTTGGAGGTACAGTCGAGCGGCTCCAATTTTATTGGGAAAACCTACAGGAGATCCCATTTTGCGCTTTTTTAAGCTCATGGTGGGAATAATCACTATACTTAAGCTTAGAAAAACTCATTGGTACAGGCTGGGGTTTGAACCTGGGCCCATCAGATTACAGGACGTTGCTTCAACCACAAGACAAGGCCACCACGGCTATAAAATTGCACTGCGCTCACCTCAAGAGCGTAGTTGAAAAGACTTCTTTGCCCAATTATTTAGTTACCCCTCTCTCGTGAAATTATGTTTATTACTAGCGGTATATATGTTAATATCTTAGGGTCGGCTACACGCGAGTGATACCCCTGGTGTGGCAAGCGTCCATAAGCTACAGTAACCGCTTAACATCAGGCGGGCCGTATGCTTAATATGCTTATTTAAAAAAGTATTAATTTTACGTTTTAAGTGCCTCGAAGTAGTCTCGGCTCCAAGACTCCTTGGCTATTGACCTGATGATCACCGGCCCATAGAGGTCGGTGTCAAAGTCGAAGAACTTTGACGTAGCCTTCCATTCAGCCTGGAAATTTACATCCACCAGACTTGAAGGATCGCTTTGGTACCTTAAATACAAATAATAAAATCAGTGTCAGTCTAAAGCTAAACAGAAGCTAGGTAGAGTAGCTGCAGTCTAAATCCACGCGAACGATGTCGCGGACTAAAACTAGACTATATTTAACTCAGGTGGCTTTTTCAGAACCGGTGGCATGTAAAGTAGACTTTCATGAGTGTCTTTTTGATATAGATTTCATTAAAATATTGTAGAGGTGAACTGTTTGTTTGTATGTTCTATTAAATCCTTGAGTAACATACGCTATATAGCCATCATATTTAGCGGACGAAATCGTAGGATAAGGCCATTGATTAAGTATAATGCTTGTTCATTAAAAAGAAAAAGTCCTCACCACATCTGGCCTTTGTAGGATACAGTCCAAGTGTCCATGGGTTTGACCGGCGTGAACTTCAAGCCCTCAGCACCGAACTCAGCAACGTTGGCACCAAACATTACAGTGTCCGGGATCTTCTTTCCGCACAGGAGGCCTTTGCCCGGGACCTAGGCGGTAGATTATATTACTAGCGGCCCTGCGGCCCCAGCTTCGCACGGGTAGACATTTATCAAATATTTTGTCTACCCGTGCGAAGCCGGGGCGGGCAGCAAGTATAATATATAACCTATGGTACTCAGTGATAATGTAATTTTGAAACGGTGAATGAATTTTTGAAATCGGTCCTGTAGTTTCGGAGCCTATTTAATACAAACATACACACAAAAATACATATCTTTCCTCTTTATAATATTAGTATAGATATGGACATAATCGGCGTTAGGGTCACTGACGCACCGGGCAAGAATATTGTGGCGCCCAAAGTAATCATTAGCAAGTATATTTTTTTGCAGAACCAATATGAACTAAGATATTAAGAATTTAACCTTTATTTTACCGTTACTCGGCGCCAACGACACGGACATAGAAAGTTTTAGAACTCATCATTTTTTTATAAGATTTGACTTTTTTTAATGGCACCCTTCAAATTTGGCGCCCTGGGCCATCGCAACAGCGCGCCCCCGACGCAGGCGCCGTCCTCTTAATTAAATAGTTTCATGGATAGCCACTATTGTATCAAAACAGGGGGAAGCAAACTGCCCGTTAAATGTATCCTAAAGTCATTCCATCCCACGGTTGTCTGGAAAAGATCGCCGAGTGTGATAAGGCCGCCATTTGTACTTTACTATGTCACACTGAATCCGTATGTTGTATTCTTTGTTGCTTCATCATCATATATTTAAGAGCTAGGCTCTTGTCGGTGGAGCAATCGCCAAGCCGTTCTATCGTTAGCCATCTCTTTGACCTCTTGGTACGACATAACGTTAGCCTTCGTCTTTATCTGTTGCAGGTAACTTATCCTTGGCCTTCCTCTGCCACGCTTTCCTTCGATCTTTCCCTCTATGATATTTCGTATAAATGCGTCATGTCGTAACAAATGGCCCATCATTTTGCCCCTCCTATTTTCAATCGTACTTATAATCGTTCTTTTTTCTCCTACCTTCTTCAGAACGTCCTTTGTTGTTACCATTTCTGTCCAACTTATTCTCTCCATTCTCCTCCAGCACCACATTTCAAATGCTTCCAACCTTTCTCTGTCTCTTTGCGTCAGTGTCCACGTTTCACATCCATACAGTACGATACTCCATACGTATGTCTTGATAAGCCTTTTTTTAACTTTTCTATTGTTGTATCTGTTGCTTAATAAAGTTTAAATAATTAAATTAATAAAATAAGCTTACGGAAATATAAATGGGCGAGTGGCACATCCCTAAGGGCCGTCGTTCGCAGCCCGCCACCACATACAAGCTCTGCCCGTCGTCAGCCTTCCCGGCTCCGATGAAGAATATCGCGTCGAAGGCCTGCGGATAAAATCACTTTACACTACCTGTACCAGTGGCGGATTGCCAGCGCGGGGCCTATCAACTGTCAAGGGGCCCTCTTAGATTTGCATGATTGACAAATTGTGGTGAAACATAATTTGTGTTGTGAACAGCGCGTCAGCGCTCCGATTAGAATGTACTAAAATTTAAAAGAAAAAGCTAAACATTTTGATACCATTGTTGTGGTAATTACTGTACCTACATGAGTTGACAAACTATTTTACGCTTCGGTATAAATAGATACCTTTTTATTACGGTTAGAAAGCGGCGGTGCGCGGGCCCCCCAAATGCGCGGGGCCCTTGCATTTGCTTCTCTTGCTACGTGTCTTATCCGCCTTTGACCTGTACTTGTAGCGATGTTTACTATCTATATTCGTTAACGCTATAGAAAACGAAAGAAATGTAATTGGGATTGTGATGGGAAGCAAAAAATTTACCACGTGACATAACGTAAAAGGTTTTATTTCCCATACATTTCCTTCGTTTTCCATAGCGTTAACGATTGTAGATAGTAAACAAGGCTTAGCCGGCTGTGCTTTGGTACCCCATCGAGCGCCACTGGTGAGCGCACGCGCATATACCCAATCTGGGACATAAATTGCTTCTTATAATTTTTTTTTTACTATCGGTCTAATACTGAAACGTCAATCGAAGTTTGTAGGCCCACGCAAGAGTTTGCGTCGTAAAGATCAAATTTCACATAAAAAATAAAAAAATACCATAATTTAGTCAGTTAAAATCTTACATACCCCGATACGTTACGAAAATTCCTCGTCAAGAAAAAAGGGTGATGCTGATGTTCAATTGTTTTACCTTGGGATGATCACTGAGCTGCTGAGCCCGCTCCATGTCAGCAGGGTTGTCTATAGCCTTCACCCCCTGCCCCGCTCGCCCATCGGGGCCGGCCGCTGAGTTTCTCTTCGCATACTGTATCATATTTATTATTTATTTATTTATTTATTTATCATTTATTAATATAAGTTTACATACATAAAGATTACATGTTGAAGAATCGATGCTATCTGCAGAAGTTTAGAACTGTGTCTCAGATGACAACGCCCACCGCCGAGAAACATTTTATGATGAAACTTATCAAAAGTAATAATAATTAATTAAATGCTATATAAGAATAATAAAAGTGAGAAATGGTGTTTGCGTGTGTGTATGTGTGTGTGCGTTAACGTAAATTTGGCGTAATAAGTACTTTGAATGGGTGTTCTTTGAGGCATATTTGCTATTCTCAGAATAATGACTAGCTCGCTACGGTAGTGCTATTTCATTTCGTATCCAAACCAAAAAATACGAACTTATATGTGCGACAATACATATTTATAAGCAGCCAGTCTGCATACCGTACAAGTGGGCCGAAAGGACAAAATTACCACGAAGTTGCGTGTTAAAAGTAATAAAAGAAAATTCAGTACGTACGTTAAAAAATCGTTAATTAATATCACTACAAGTAATCACTATATAGCAAAAAACAAAGTCGCTTCCCCGTGTCTGCCTGTTCCTATGTATGCTTAGATCGTTAAAACTACGCAACGGAATGATGCGGTTTTTTTTAAAGATAGCACATTCAAGAGGAAGGTTTATATGTATAATTAATTTGTGTTTTGAAGGTGTTTAGCTTATATGGCTAACGCTGCCAACGCTGGTCGTGCGAAGCCGGGGCGGGTGTCGCTAGTAAATAATTAATAGTGTATCCGATATTCTTGTATTTGTCCGTAATATCATCTTCACCTTCAGTACAACTCATTATTACTTAGCTAGCTCGTATTCTGATATCGTGGATATAAAAGCTGGATAAAACTGAATAATATAGATGTCGCCATAGGTAGTATAATTTAATTTCTATTTTTGTCACAAAATGTCGCTCCAATTTAGCGCACGCTATGGTTTCATTGATTGAGTTTTGTAAATACTCCACGGCGTTTTTGAAATACATACAGTTCTAGGTCAGTAAGTGGCATTTTATTTAAAGTTGTGAGTGACAAGTGAAGTGTAAGGTAAGTACGCTACGCTCCGATTCCCTTCAAGTGTTATTCGATCATAATCTTGGGCTCATTTTGTACCTGTCACATAGAAACAAAGCTACAATTAAAAATAATAATGATAATAGCGAAGTCATTCGCTTATCAGTCATTAGAAGCAGGTGTAGGTGTATGAATCATATTTTAATCCATCGAAGTTATCTAGCACTAAACGTGATAACAGACAGTTACATTCTTGTGAAGTTAATGTGATTTGTATCGATTTTTACTAATAATAAGAATAATTGAAGCTAATATTTAAAATTTGCTAGTTTTTATCGCAGTATAAACGAAAATTATTATTTTTGCTGTGCCCGCTACTACCTACGCTTGTAAAATATTTTTTACTAAGCTTTTTATACCACTAAGGTGGCACACATGCATACGGTCCAGCTGATGGTAAGCGGTAGCCAATAGACGTTAACAATGCCAGGGATATCACTAACGCGTTGCCAACCATGTTGTTGATAGGAGTCACTGTGCTAGCAGCATTACTACTAGCCCAGCGTATCCTCGTGGAGCACTGGTACCCTACCGCAGAAACACAACACTACATCAAATTAGTGTTATATGACTGTGGTCTCCTGTAAGGTACAGTCCCCAGCCAGGCGGCTCCAAAAATGCCGACTATGGGGATACTAGCAGTGGTGGCCATGTGGTTGAAGCAACAGCCTGTCATCAGATGGGCCCAGGTTCAAATCCCGGTCTGTGCCAATGAGTTTTTCTAAGCTTAAGTACAGTGATGAATTACACCAGGAGCTTTTAAAAAGATAGGTAGGGCGATTTTTTATTTCCGATGGCTATTGGGAAATTTAGGCCGCCCGACTGGGGGCTGTACCTCCACCTTACAGAAGACCACAGTGAAATAACACTATTTGATGTAGTGTTGTTTCTGCGGTAAGGTTGCCAGTGCTCCACAAGGATACGGTGGGCTAGTAGTATTGCTGCTAGCACAGTGAGTCCTCATCAACAACGTTGGCAACCCGTAAGTGATACCCCTAGTATTGCTAGCGGCTATAGGCTACGGCGACTATTACCATCAGGTGAGTCGTGCTTGTGTGCTACCTTAGAGGTATAAAAAAAAACTAAGTTCAGGAAGATAATGATGTCTCTTTTTATTACATTATACATAGTAAGTAGAGTATATAGCTTACCTTTCTATAGTAGTATATGCAAGCGAACGCGGCATACTTCAAATAATACCACTTTCCGGGTACCGCATACACGCCGAACACTTTCTTAGGCTCAGGCCATTTCCACGCGTAAATGATCAAGCTGATTACAGCAATTACAGCTCCGCAAAACACTGACATGGCTGCAGTTTGAATGCTAATGACTAAAAATACAAATATGTCGTAGATATTATCACACGTTTCATTTCTGTGATAAGATTCCACTGTCGTGTATTGTCTGTTTACGTAGAGTGAGTATGATTAACCATTGGGCAGTTGTGTACCGTAGCGCAAGCATGAATAATTTCGACAACGTTTTACTATAGCCTTCGACTATTTTTGTTTTGAAAAATGAACAGCGCTGCGCCGGAGAAAAGTGGAACTAAAAATTTGTATGACAATTTTGACATTTCGCGAGTTACGTTTTCGAATACGTAGTTGAAAAATGTTGCTGCTACCGGCACTGGTGAAGCGATTTGAGTGCGGTAACAGTTAGCTGTCATTTGGACGGCACGCTTCACGGCGTAGTCCGCCCGCGTGCAGGAAAACGGCGATAACTAATCCCATGTGACATTGGTGCCAATTCTGTTGTTAAAAATTACTTATAAAACGTAGTGGCTATGTACTCTGTGATTACTAAACTTCAGTAATTTGACAGGTCTAAAAATATTGCCATTCTTATTTAACCCCGCACATGAGAAAGGGATGGCAAGACTTTTAGACCTGTCAAATAAGTTAAGTTTAGTAATTTTTAACAACAGAATCGACACCATTGGCGGAATAGCTGTATTAAAAGCTGTCGCTGTAAACTTGAAGAAGAAGAACGGATACCACTGCTTTTTGGAATTCCACGGGAGAATTGACAGGTATCTCAATGAAGCGACACTTTAGTTGTATTGTCCGCCATTTTAATGAATACATATTTATTATGTCATCGAAATCACCTTACATCTAAACACTTTATATTTTTATATTTGAAGCCCAAAAAGCATTGTGCAATGCAAATATTAACAGGCTGTTCTTATAGTAAGCTGTTACTTAATAATAATAATAAAGCTATTATTGCTAAAATTTGTATTTATATTAATGGTAGCACATAGCATGGTACACATAATTTATGGGCACATAAGAATCTGTATTAAAAATTATTCGTATATTCAGTGCCGGTAGCAGGAACATTGCCGACAACGTTTTCGTATCGCCTTCGACTATTTTTTCGAATACGTTGTCGACAATGTTCCTGCTACCGGCACTGGTATAGAAATTGAACATACCAGTTGATCTATCTTATGCCTATATGATAACATTTTTTTTTTTATTTTAATTTAAAATTTCCACAGATTCTATGTAAACATATTTGAGAGAGACAAAACAGCCTGTAATTTGAGGTAAGAAAGAGGTTGTGAAAAGATAGATTGTTTTACAAATTAAAGTTTAATAGTCATTAATTAACAAAACCTTATTCTAACTGTGTTTTATTATATATTTTTTTTTATTTTGCTATATGCGCGACTTATACAACGTGGAACGGAAATCAGTTCAATATTGCCATTCTGTCAATTTTTGTTTAAAGAGCTCTCCACAATATACCAACAAGCAAGCCTATAGTCTATAGCCGCTAGCAATACCAGGGGTATCACTAACGGGTTGCCAACCATGTTGTTGATGAGGACTCACTGTGCTAGCAGCATTACTACTAGCCCAGCGTATCCTCGTGGAGCACTGGCAACCTTACTTACCGCAGAAACACAACAGTACATCAAGTAGTGTTATTTCACTGCGGTCTTCTGTAAGGCGGAGGTACAGTCCCCAGTCCAATTTAAATGGGATAACCCACGGGAAATCCCAAATCGCCCTACCTTTCTTATTAAAAGCTCATGGTGTGATTAATCACTGTACTTAAGCTTAGAAAAACTCATTGGTACAGGCCGGGACTCGAACCTGGGCCCATCAGATGACAGGCCTGTTGCTTCAACCACAAGGCCACCACGGCTTTTTGTAATATTTGCTTGACATATACAATTATACATTATTCGTATTAGAAATATATAAAAAGTTAGATCCGTCGTTGAATATAACTATTAATAATTAAATATTATATGAAAGACAATCGAGCCATTTCCACAGATACCACGTTATTACATTTACTATTATTTAAAACTACGCCCTGATTCCGTCCACAATTTGTAAATCGCGTCTTATATACTCAGACCTAATATATAAAAGTTTAACTTTTGTACGGCAGGTAAGAAGGAGAGACAACGCTCTACAAAGCAGAAGCTAGCCGATTTTGGCCGTCAGTCTCTTTCTAAAGCACGATGTGTAATACTGTAGACCGGGTAACTTGCGGCTAAATTCTGATGGTAACTAATGGTGCTTGCTAAAATAAAAATATACTAGGTCTGACTATAAAATTATACATGGAATATATAACATATTTTAAAGTTAATATTACGTAATAATAAATTAGGGCGCTACGAGACACCTAACGCGACTGAATTGTAACATCCAAGTGTGAACACGTGATGTATGAAATAAACAATGACGTCATTCCTCGTTGCCTCTCGCTCATACAGTATACGATGTGAGCAGACGAGAAAGATTCTAATATACGTCTATAATACCGTAAATATTATAAATCAGTCGCCATTATGAAGAGTATACGAATAATTTGATGCATAGAAAGAAAACTACCATTGTGTCGTCTCACTCTAACATGACGTAGTTTTAATGAAAGAGAACGAGACAAACACGGGTTTCCCTAACATTCTAGCCTTTCTATGCATAACGAGGGACATTTATTTGGTAATAATACAACGTAAGCATTTGGGAATTTGCAGTAAATTAAATGCAAATTGACTCATACTCCATACATAATAAGGTTCGAATTTCAAAGAGCGAACATAATGTTTGTACATCTCTTAACAGAATGTGTTTGAAGTTATATAGTATAGTCAAATCTTTTTTTTTGTAAATCAAAAAGAATGCTAATATTACATATACATTTCCGCATTACCAGTCTTATCTCCTTTCAAACGTAATCGTTTTGACGTTCGATGTCAAGTTCAATGACATGTGTCAAAAGTTTGGCCCACGTCAAATTAATTACAGCGGGAAAATCCTAACCCAATGCTTTTCAATTGCAATGCTTTTCAGCGGATTATTTTTCTTATGAAAACAGTTATGTAATTTAGCGTTTTTATTTTAAAATAAAAAAATAAGTTTTTGTCGAACGCTACCTAAATTCACTCATCCCTATAGGAAAACCTAACCCGAAATCAAAGTGAATACAAAATAAATTACTACAGTTAGTCCTAGAAAGAAATGTAACACTTAGCATTATATTTAGACATACGAACAAACAAACACATAATACATAGTGACTTCATTTATTATTATTATTTCTAATAAACATTACAAGTAGGTTAATCATAAAAATCATGTAAAATTAAATAGGTTTGGGAGTATTTGGCGGGAATCAGGCGGAGCGGTTGAGATTTTTTCTAGTGTGTCGTAAATTGTGTTATAGTGATCTTTAATGTGTATTTTTGGTGTCGATATGTGCAGTAAAGTTTCATTTAGTGACTGATTTATAGGAGCATTGGAAATAATGCCATAATACGACTTTTGGGTTAAGTGATTTATCATTTTGGTCAATAGGTTACCTCTAATCTAAAGGCGTGTTACGATCTGCTACTGCCGTGGGTTGTCTCCAGAAACTCCATTGGGCGTTAGAATGCATGACACTAGGCATTTTAATGCGGCAAACACGAGTAATTTTGCAACATGAAAATTCTCTAACACTCGACACTGGCAAAAATAGTCCCTGAAGGGATTGATTGCCATACTTAGGAAGAAGAAGAAGAAGAAATAGGTTTATTTTGACATTTCATAGTGACAGCCAACGATGACACAAACCTTATATATAAAAAAAAAAGTTAAACAACCGTGATGTAACTAATACAATACCACCGTCAATGTACTACGGTACCGTCACCGCTTACCGCCTGCCGATACCAGCATGGTGGTATAAAAAAAAAACAAATTGATTTCGGTTTAGTTTCCCATATTCCTCAGGCGAAATGAAAAGGGCTAACTGTCGCGTATACCTTAATCCCTGGCGACCCCAATGATGGTGAGGATGTAGAGGAAGATGTTGATGATGTCCAGGTAAAGGTTGAGGGCCGCGAAGATGTACTCCTCGGGGGAGATGGAGTACTTGTGCTTGCCGCCCATCATCAGCTGAGTGTCGTACACCAAGTACACGGAGAACAGCAGCGCGCCAAGGGAAGCGTACACTAGCGTCACGATGTCGTTGCGCGGGATGAAGATTGCAATGATACCTGGTTGAAACACATTATCATTGTACATTTTTTTAACATACCTTAATATTATAAGCTTCATAAGTATGTGTTGATGGTAAGCGGTTACCGTAGCCTACGGACGCTTGCAACACAAGGGGTATCATTCATGTATGTATTGTAACACCTTAGTGGGCTCATAGGTGAGTGATAATTTTAAGAGAGGTAGGGCGATTTGGGATTTCCTGTGGGTTATCCCATTTAAATTGGAGCCGCCGGACTGGGGACTGTACCTCCGCCTTACAGAAGACCGCAGTGAAATAACACTACTTGATGTAGTGTTGTGTTTCTGCGGTAAGTAAGGTTGCCAGTGCTCCACGAGAATACGCTGGGCTAGTAGTATTGCTGCTAGCACAGTGAGTCCTCATCAACAACATGGTTTGCACCCCGTTAGTGATACCCGTAGTTTTGCTAGCGGCTAAACGCTACGGTGACTGCTTACCATCAGGTGGACCGTATGCTTGTGTGCCACCTTAGTGGTATAAAAAAAAAGTCAATACCATTCTCGTTTTTAAAGCAGTAGCATGTACAGTTTGACATTTGACTCCCGCCGTCATTGGGAAATATTGTTTGAAATGCAATAATTTAATTAATCTAACTAAATATACTAACAGAGTTACTTTCGCATTTTTTTTATTTTGCTACCTTTTTACGACTAAACGGCTGAACAGATCGAAATAAAAATTGGCAATGGGATAGATTATGGATCTGGAGACGGACATAGGCTATCTTTATCTAGAACGACGCAAGCGAAGCTGCGGGTAAAAGCTAGTTCGTGAATATACGTAGAAAAGCGATCCGCTAGTGCTTTTTGTGCCTCCTATCACGACGTTCCCTACACTATCTATGTAACGGAATATTTCAACGAAATAATTAAATACTTATTTTTAAAGTATGTGTATATTTAATAGTAGGTATATAGGATTAAAAGTATATGTTTATATGATGGTATTCATTTGTAAAGTCTAGTCAAAAAACGGCCCCAACGGAAGATCAGCGCTGGTTGTCCGTCATACGCCGACCAGCACATGCTGAGTTGGGACCGTTTCATAACGACACTATATTCTTCTACACTTGTTCCCTTCGTAATTGTTTGTGTTGTTATGAAAAAAAATCTTTCTTTCAAATCAATTTTAATTTTAATCTTTAGTAAGATATCGCGAGATATGGTTCGACTTTCTACTCCCTCTTTATAAACTTAATGAGATTTTTCTAAATGCATATTTTTTGTGTAAATACATTAAATAAGTCGCGTTGATGGCCGTTGGCAGCTAAAAATATTGCGGAGCTTCTGTGCTACTTTGTGGCGTTTGTATATTCGCGGTAAATATTATAGTTTAGCCATGTTTACAGTAGAGTTTTGACGCAATTGTCTCTTGGGGGCAAAAACTCCGTAATATTTGCCGAAACCCACTCTCCCCCACACGAATTTTGGCACAACCAAAAAACGCCCAACTTACTAATGGACGGACTTTTGAGACCAGTGAAATTTGGTTGTAGGACAGAGTACTGACCGAAGAGAAGCAGCACGACGGCGGCACAGAGTAGGACGCCGCCCATCGTGGTGAAGTCCCACTTGGTCTGGAAGGCGAACAGCGTCAGGGCGAGACACACCGCCGCCGTGATGCCCACAGCCATCATCACCTGAAACACATCACATAAAGGTGGTAATTTAGACCTTCATCAGTGCCTTATTAGGGCCTAAACTGAATAAATGATTTTTGATTTGATTTTGATAATCACCACATGTTATTAAACAAATCCCCTGATGAAGATTTAGGTGAAGGATTCATAAATTTTGTGTTAATTGGCTGAAATATGTCGATGAATAAGCTGCGCTAGTAGTAAGGATATGTTGCTAGCTCAGTGTGTCCTCGACAACAAATGTACCGGTAGCATCGTATCGCCTTCGACTGTTGTATTGAAAAATGAACAGCGCTGCGGCGGTGAAAAGTGGAACTAAAAATTAGTATGACAATTTTGACATTTCTCGAGTTACGTTTTCGAATACGTTGTCGACAATGTTCCTGCTACCGGCATAGGGCTGACGTTAGTGATACCCCTGGTATTGCTAGCGGCTATAGGCTACGGTGTCTGCTTACCATCAGGTGGGCCGTATGCTTGTGTGCGGTGCCAACTTAAAAGGTGAAAGAAAAAAATATTATGAAGAGTAGAAAGCACTCTCTCCGCCGAGATGAAGTTCATGACGAGTGCGGTAGCTTTAGTAAGAACAACTTTCGACTTGCATTCGTATCACTTTCGACTGTTTTTGTATTGAAAAATTAACAGCGCTGCGCCGGCGAAAATTGGAACTAAAATGTTGTATTAATATTTCGAGAGTTACGTTTACGAATAAGTAGCTCTCAAAATGACATTGTCATTGGTACAGGCCGGGGTTTGAACCTGGGCCCATCAGATGACAGGCCGTCGCTTCAACCACCACGGCTTATAATGCTAGGGGCTTCCATTACTTTAGTGGTGTACTCACCGCGCTAACATCGTACACGCTGGTGGTGATGCCGAGGAGGAAGCTCTCGGCCACAGTGAACAAGCCGAGGAAGATGAAGTTCGTCGGGGCCGTCCGCCGCACGGTCGAGCAACACGCCATCGAGATCAGACACACTATCACCACCGCGAACGCCACCCAGCTACAAAACAATCAATACAAATCATTTTATTGCGAACTAGCGGCCCGCCCCGGCTTCGCACGGGTAGACATTTAACAAAAAAAAATTTCGTCTACCCGTGCGAAGCCGGGGCGGGCAGGTAGTATGATATATAGCCTATGTTACTCAGTGATAATGTAGCTTTATAACTGAGGAAGAATTTTTGAAATCGGTCCAGTAGTTTCGGAGCCTATTCAGTACAAACCCACAAAAATACAAATCTTTCCTCTTTATAATATTAGTGTAGATGTAGATAGTGTAGATATAGGTAGACAGGTGGTACAATTTTGCAAAAATAACAATGGTTCAGCTACATTCGGCCACCCGGCGTGCAACATATAATATACATTCAATAAAATTGTTATGTTAAAATAACAGCTTTTTACTCGATGCATATGAAAGTAGACACGATGATAGTAATAACAAAAAAAAACAATTTTAATCTATTTTTTGTCTGTAAACGACTGGACCGATTTGAACGGGACTTTCACGGGCAGATAGGTGATTTTTGAAAGCTACCTAATAGGGTTGCCTGGTCAAACTTACAAGAGCCAAGGGTTTCTGCGGGCCCACATCTTGGTCGGCTCGTGGAAGAGGAACAGCGCGATGAACGCCATGGTGATTAGCAGCTGACCCATCAAGATGGCGTACACCTAGAAACAAACAGTTAACCATCAGCAGCTAGTAGTATAAGTAGTATATTAAAAAATGAAATCGCTTCCGCTGTGTGTTCGCTTAGATCATTTAAGCTACTCAACGGATTTTAATGCAGTTTTCAGCAATACATAGAGTGATTCAAGAGGAAGGTTTTCAGCAAAGCAGGGGCGGGTCACTAGTATAGAATAAATTAATCGTGGGTACATACCTTCCTGATGAATGACCTCCGGATGCTCTGCTCGGTGAAGTCAAAGCCTTTAACCTCCCCATCCTCGCCCACGGTGTCCGCACTGGGAGGGGCGTAGCCTGCAGGCTGGAACAGACAATTCAAAACATGGTATAGGATGTTGATGCTACTATTTTACTACTCACAATTTTAAGGGTATTCAGATTTATGATCTAAAATCACACAACATTCAGAGCTTAATGTATGTTTGAACATCTAAAACCTAAGCTTAATACTGCTGCCAATTGTTGTACGAAATTATTAAACTTAACTAATTTGACAGGACTTAAAGTATTGCCATCCTTATTTAATCCCGCACGAGAAAGGGCAGCAAGACTTTGTGCTGTCAAATTAGTTTAATTTGGTGATTTTGTACAACAGAGAAACAATTGTTGTAGTAGATTATTGAAATACCTGAGACATGTTGTTTATAGGATGTGAATACACTGCGACTGCGAGTAACACTACACCGGGCCCAATATCGATAAGATAAGAGTATCTGGAGTTAATGGAAGGTGGCGATAACACGATATTATTGTGGTGTGTTCCTTGGAAAATAAATATGGAACTTCTGATGATTCATTTCTAACCATTTATTATTACTAGACTGCTTCAGAATTAACGTTATCTTTACTAATATTTTAAAGAGGAAAGATTGGTTTATTTTTATTGTTGTGTGTGTTTGTATTGAATACGCTCCGGAACTACTGGACCGATTGCAAAAATTCTTTCACAGTTATAAAGCTACATAATCACTGAGTAACATAGGCTTTATATTATATTGATACGCAGGCGTAATCGCGGGGAAACAGCAGGTTATTTATATAATAAAGTTTTTTTTTACATCGTTTTTAATTACACGCTTCGCACATCATAATATAAGCCGATTACCTTTTCAACAGCAACGTCGGCAATATGGAAAAAATAGTAATATAGCCTGTGTTACCAAGTGATATCCCTTACTGCCAAAGATTACTTAATACGTTAGGTACAAACCAAAAACCCTCTTTATAGTATTGGCCGATAGATGTCGCTGTGTATTTATATTAAAACTTAGAATATTTCCAAAGCAGCAAGGTAATCAAGGTACCATTCACATGTGATCCATTATATTTTAGGCAAACTATTTGAGTATTACAACAGCTGATAAATCTGTGTTAGGAAGCTATCTTGTTACTTTGAGATAATAATGTTCGCGAAAGCATCTGCACTACAACCACTGATAAGAAAGGCATTTTAAAAGCATGTGATTCTAGTTTATATCCTTCTAATATTATAAATGCCGAAGTTTGCGAGTATGGATGTTTTGTTTGTTACTAGTTTCAATTATGTAGGTAGACGAAGTTTGTTCTTGCTAGCAGACCAGCAATCACTCGGTCTTTTAGTGTAAGAGCGCAATTTCACTTTTCACTTGCACACCTGTTTCTTTTCTTTCACATTCATCAATCTAACTATTAACGTACCCCCGCTTTCTCAAAACCGAACTATATATTACTAGCTTCTGCCCGCGACTACGTCCGCGTTGAGCTTAGAATCTCAGAGGAGCCTAAAATTTTCCCGGGAAAAAAGTACCCTGTTTTAATCCAAGTTATAAACTGTGTTACAAATTACATCCAAATCCGTTGCGTAGTTTATGCGTGTAATAGTAACAAACATCCATCCATACTCACAAATTTTTCGCATTTATAATATCAGTAGGATTCACAATTCATTTAGGTTTTGTGCACACCGTCCCCTTGCGAAGCCGGGCCGGGTCGCTAGTTGTAAATAAACGTTGACGTAAGTAACTGTATTAATATCTACATAATTATATAGCCACGTAAATATCGATAGGTATTCAGAAATGACTATTATCTTAACTAACAACGGTCAGCATGAGTCATCCATTGTAAGGACAGTCCATTTACTAACTATGTATTTCGACAACAATTCCATTATTCAATCGTTTATAACTTCCATCGTTAGCAGTTACGTCAATACACTGGGGTACACTAGATTTTTATTAATGTGACGTCTGACGTCATACGATAGACTGCATAAAAAAGAATTAAAGATTTGTTATCTGTGATTGAGTCAAAAACGCCGAGAAAACTAACGACGACTGAAATATATACATTACATTGCAGCGACATACTATACAATGGTAATAATAAAAATGAGCAGTAATTATTGGTTTTCCTATCAAACCGCGAAAATTCCACAAATTTAGAGTCGCCCGACTGGGGTCTGTACCTCCACCTTACAGAAGACCGCGGTGAAATAACACTACTTTGATTTGATGTAGTGTTTTGTTTCTGCGGTAAATAAGGTTGACAGTGCTCCACGGGGATACGAGGTAGAGTAATGCTGCTAGCACAGTGAGTCCTCATCAACATCAGGGTTGGCAACTCGTTAGTGATATCCCTGGTATTGCTAGCGGCTATAGGCTACGGTGACTGCTTACCATCAGGTGGGCCGTATGCTTGTGTGCCGCCTTAGTGGTATTAAAAAAACAATGTTAATAATAAAAGTGTACAGTAATAAAGGTATTTTTCGATATAACCGCGAACATGCCACAACAAGGAAAATAATAACCGAATTGACCTCTATAGGTATAATCAACACACATTGTTGGAAGACGCGATATATTGCGATATTTATTATGAAAGTAATAATGAAAACTTTACGACACTTACGATCTCCTCCGTGTCGCTGCGGCATTGTGATTATCATTATGGATCGAACGATAACAACAACAAAAACGGTTGCCAAAATAGGTCATCATAAAAGAATAAGTATCACTACATACGCTCATTGGCTTCTTTATACCACTAAGGTGGCAAACAAGCAAACGGCCCGCTTGAAGGTAAGCGGTTACCGTTGCCTATGGACGCTTGCAACACCAGGGGTATCACTCGCGCGTTGCCGAAAATCTACGAAGACAAAATAACTAGTGGTGTTCTTCAGTGTTATTCTATTCTCTTTGCTATGTTTTAGTGATGATGGTAAGCGGTCACCGTAGCTTATATATACACACGAAGCGTAAGCGACACGCCCGTCCATGTAACAGATGCAGTTTCACCCAGAAGTCCCGCGTGGCTGCACTGCGCTCGTCACCTTAGTTCAAAAGTCTTCTTTGAGCAGTAATGTCGCTTCAATTAAATAGTGTCCATCAAGCAATTTTATTGTGTGGGAAGCTCACCTCTCCATATCCCGAAGCGCCATAGAACCCTGGTTGTGGTTGCACCGGGTAGCCAGCTTGGGGGTAACCTCCTTGCGGTGGGTAGCCTCCCTGGGGCGGGTAACCTCCCTGGGGCGGGTAGCCTCCCTGCGGGTAACCAGCTTGCGGGTAACCGCCCTGTGGGTAACCCCCTTGGGGATAACCACCTTGATTCTGATCTACAATCACAATTTAAAAAGTTTGCATTGCATTACTACAAAATTGACTTTAGTTAAGGATATCTTGCTAGCGAATACCTTGTAAGGAATTACATTTATTTAAAACCACTTTAATACTACAACTAGTCAACGATGCGCTGGCAAAACATCTTTAACGGTATTTTTACACAAAGGTGACTGTTGTTAAATCTCTTTTATGTCGACTTACTTTTTTAATTTTATCATGAAAAATATTAGTATAGACTTAAAGAGGTTAGCAACAGAGACAGACATATAACGTTTGCTTTACAAATAAGCATGAATAATCTCCCGAAAGCGTTATTGCTGTCCCTATCAGTGCAATACTGTTTTTTAAACTTTCGCGATTTAAACACAGTAATGACATGAAAACGGGTCTTATACGCGGTATTAAATTGTTTATTTACCTCCCGAAGTTTCGACCGAGTTGCATCGGCCGTCATTCCTATCAGTGCATTTATAAGTCCTAGTATAGTACCCTAAATAACTATAATCAATTAATCCCAGAATTGTGTTATACCATTCAGATAGAACCCCTATTATTTAATTTCTACATAATATCATACAACTGTAGTGAGGTGAAATCTGTATTCATGGAAAAAAGTGACTCTGTGGGATATATGTATGTATGATGGCCTTCATAATTTTACGACATATCATTAGGTAAGTTAGTTTAATATTTATTGACTCATTAGGGTGTGTTTAATAATTAGGGTAACTTTAATAAATTGGGTAGACAATAAACAAATGAATTTGTTTGTTTATTGACTCATTAGACTACGTTTAATAAATTAGGTAGATATTAAAATTAAATAATGGTTGGACATTATCACATAGCGCCATCTGATCCCAAGCTAAGTTTAGCATGTTTTTGAACAATAACTTAAATATGTTTTTTGTAAATACGTAACACAACATTTTTATTTTTTTGACGTACACAAGGTAACTTATATAAACAACGGATACACATACAGTTTAGACCACAAACTACGAAGAAAACTGGCTGTATATTCGCAGTCCTTTAAACATGACAGAACCACAGAATAAATACACCGGCAGCTATGAATCTGGATCACCAATTTATCCAATCGTTCTTTCTTTCAATTATAGTAACAACACATCTTACGTATCTCGGAAATTAAAAAATTACACGACAATTACAATTGAGCCCCTTTGGGGGTAGACAGAGAGTATAGAGCGTCATTTCACTCTAGACTTGCAAAACTCTTTTGCTTCTTCCAGAATCAATCTCTTCGTAGAGTACACACCTGCCAGTTTCGAGAACCTTTCTATAAAATACTTTTGATTTGAATATAAGCTACCTGCTATTGCTTTCTAGTTTCTAAAACATTATGGTGATATTAGTGACCCGGATTCATTGCTTCACACGTATTGAGTAACAGAACTCTCACAACAACAGAAAATACAATGCACTTAGCACAACAATTATAACACACCTCTCGCCTCAGCCATTGCACCCAGCAACAGAACACAACTTTATGTCACAAGCACTGTTTCCCTACTATATAACCACGGAGGAATAGCTTGCTGGTCTGTCTGTGTAAATAACTAAACAGCTAGTAGGTTCCACCGTAGATTCTACATCGAGTTATCTGTAGTTTACGTGCCTACGCTATTATCGACGTTATCACATTAGGACTATGACTCAGAATGGCATGTCGTGAAACGTCACCTGATAGTCTACCTACCGCAAACTCCTATTGTATTTCAAGTGAATATTGTGTATGTGTGTTAAAGCCATGTTAATAAGAAGTTTATGTTACAGCAATAAGGTTCAATATATAATGTCTAGTGTTATAGATAGATGGACGATAATTAGCGATAAAAATATGTGAAGGTCTGCAATGCGTTTATGCGTGCGTATAAAAATAAATGTTGTTTGTATTGGATTACGTAATTTTGGTCAACATAACCTTTGGTCCGGTCATAGCAACAAATAAGGTATCTTATTAAAAAAAAGGCTGAGTTTGTGCTAAATAAAATTACTGTAGGTAGGTAAAACAAAAAAACTAAGTGATGAGTTGACAGAAAAGGATTACTCATAGTCATAGCATATTCCCCGTAGTCGATTACAGTGCTTCCAAATTACCTTGCCCTTCGAGACTCATGTAAGCTAATAACTTAACTATGACGGCGACGTTAGTTCCGGCCGACTCTCATAATTTAGTGGAATTACAATCGCCTAATGTGCATGAATCGACTAACTCCCAGAGCGTAAATGCATCGCATCGCATCGAAACTCGAAGAGATTACCTAGGTGTGGTTACTAACTAAATTCTGTAGTATTCGACACTAGGGATGTGACAAAGATGCAATTATTAATGATGAATAAATAATTAATGATCGCTTTATATTAAGTTTTAGATGCAATGATTTCCGTTAACCTCACTTAAAAAGAAATGAAAATTAATTTTCTTATTTGAGGGTTTCACTTCATTATACGGGTAACAGTCAAGTTTCTCCGAAACAATTCTCAACCAATCGGAAGATAATACCCAATACCAATTTCTTATAGCTTAAACCAGTTTTGATCATTAATTTATGTCGTAATTTTTATAATTCCGTCCCACGAAATGTAGACACGAATGTGAATCTACTGCTTATAAAGTAGATACAAGGTCATCGTAATAATCGTGGACTGACTTGACGGCTTCTAAGAAAACAGGTGGTTTGAAATTGGAATGTGTTGCATTACAGGGTAAGACAACAGAACAGACAAGACAACAGAAAAATGTTCTCTTCCTTCCTCTTTCTCAAACGCTCACAAGTAAGAGAGAGACGAATATCAATAATGCAATCCAGTCTCAACAGCAATTAACTTGAGTGTAAGAAAGAATAGAATATAGAGCAATTTGAGTTTAATATTTAATTTCTTCACGGCTTTCCTCATATATTAAATTGTTCTCGTTTCCTTTTGCTTTTTTCTGGGAAGTATACGTAGTTGATGCCAATTTATTTACTTCTTTTGAGCATCTGCCAATGCCAATAAGCAGTTCCATTTTCGGTAGGATTTTCTGAATTATCATTGTCTTGCTCAGCCTTAGTTCAACTGGCATACATTTTAGCTCTAGGATCTATCCTATGTCTGCCTCCATCATCCTATTTCATCATTTTTTAGTTGTGAAAAGGAAACAAACAAAACTAGAGCCAATTTTTTTTACATTTAAAATAATAAGCGAGGAAGTCTGAATTCGTAATTACGTGGGCTCTTCCTGAAATATTACCGGCATCCTTACTTTAGCATGAACATTTACAGCACCAATACTGTGAGCATTCAATAGTATTATCGACCCAATATACTTTAGAGTAAAGCTTAATATCGCGTGACGACACTCGGTATAAGTCGGCGCATCCGAGACGCTTCGGCGCCATTTTACATAACCACCCAGTCTGAACTGCAATTCTGGAAAAATCGCGATGGAAATCTCTCCTGCTCTTATGTGAGTGTCTGTTGTTTGACTTTCTATAAGCGACAATTTAGCGGCAACACTAGGCACCTACTTATGGGACCTTTAACACACTCTTGTTTGTTTGTATTTTGCTACATTTTCAGAACTAAACGGCTGAACGGATCTTGATACAATTTCACAAGTAGATAGATTATATCCTAGGGAAGGACATATTTTACTCTTATCTTTAAACAAATGCAGACAAAGTCGCGGGTAACAGTTAGTGATCTTATATACCTGAGTATCCTTTGCTTGCTTTTAGATATCTTATAGGAGATACGTAGACTGCAAGTGCGCGATAGACACAAAGGGCTTTAAAGAAAAGAAAACTCACTTCATCTATGACGTAGGTACATGCATTGACGTTTTGTTAACAAGGGGGCAATGTGACTCATCGTTGTGACGTCATAAAATTACTGTCTACGAGTGGTCTTGGTGCAGTGACGTGCGTATATAGGTACGTTAGAAAGTGCTAGAAATTACGAACGGAACCGTTTTGGTGAGAATATCGTAAAAGTTAATCAAACAAACTATTATTATCTTTTCGTGTTTCCAGCGAGACATTTTACTCGTCATTAATGGCGATTTTTTTTAACGCAACACATTATTTCTGGCAGCATATTATTTACATAATAACAAAAATATTTTCATTATTTCGTAGTCACAGAAAACATTTTTATCTCAAGCGGTAACGGGAAATACGCTTCACTAACACATGCGTAAAGTTGGGGTTTCCCCTCCTTACAATACGTATTGATACATCGCTGTCGCGGGGAACGTGTATAAATAAGTTTATAGGCTTCAGTTACGAGTCAATGTGCTGTGTTGTTTGGTAAAGGGTTTTTTGTTTGTCCAATGTCATTATAACTATTTTACTAACTTTCCACAGCAGTAGGTACCTACTCCCTACTAGTCTCTATATATAAAAATGAATCCCTATTTCCCTTGGTCACGGCATCACGCGTGAACACGGCTGGACCGATTTCGCTAATTCTTTTATATTTGTATTTCTTATTGTCAAGAGAAGGATCTTATGAAAAGTAAAGTTTGAAAAAAACCGGCACGTTTTAATTTCGCGATAAACTAAAGGTATTTTTTGCTATGGTGTATTTGTCATATGAATTCATATCTAATACAGGACATCGCCTGTCGGGTCAGCTAGTAAGATATATAATGTTGTATAAATACATAGTACTTTGGTGTAGTGTCGTGTTTCTGCAGCAAGTAAGGTTGAAATGGCTCCACGAGGATTCGCTGGGCTAGTAGTAATGCTAGCACAGTTACTCCTCAATAATTTCAACAATAGGGGTGGCAACTAGTTGGTGATATCCTTGGTATTGCTAGCGGCTATAGGCTACGATGACAGCTTACCATCAGGTGGGCCGTATGGTTGTTTGTTTTTTTATAACTCAGTGGTATAAAAAAATAGGGTTGGCAACGCGTTAGTGATACCCCTGGTATTGCTAGCGGTTATAGGCTTTGGTGACTGCTTACCATCAGGTGGGCCAAACGCATGTGTGCCAACAGTGTTATAAAAAAGGGATACGAACATCAATATGAATGAGACTCGCCGACCTTTAATTAAATTAACAGATAAAGTAAACCCGTCATTGTTGCCATCAATATAATTATTGCAACACATTACACAACACTACATTCCGAAGATTCACTTGCTATCATTCATAAGTGTAATTTAAAAACACTCAAATCACTTCTTGTGGTAGAATATAATCTATACTGAGAATCTACGTAGGTTGGTAGTTTTGTGTTGTGGTGGGTAATCATTATATAGAGGAGGAAATGGAAGATGTTCTAGATCTATTTAATTTTATGTTAATAAATTAATGAAATACTTTATTATCTACGAGACCGCTGGTCTAGTGGTTAGTACACCTGGCTGCTACGCTAGAGGTCGTGGGTTCGATTCCCGCCGGGGCAAACATTTATGTGACAAATATGTTTGTATTGCGTCTGGGTGTTTGGTATGTATTATAAGTATGTATTTACAAAAAAAAAGTATATAAGTATTGTATCAGCTACTGGTTCCCATAGTACAAGCTTTGCTTAGTTTGGGGCCAGATGGCGCTGTGTAATAATGTCCAAACATTATTATTTATTTAAATTTTAGGGAGCTGTAAATTAATATGCTTTGATTATAAAATGTGTATGACATAATTTTGAGAGAAATGTCCTTTCATATGTTATAACAAGTTATTTTTAAAATGGTTGTAACATTGTAAAAAAAATATTTAAAAAATGTAGGTAGATGTAACAATTAGGAAATTGACAGTGCAATGTGCACGTAGTACCTACTTGATACATGCCAACATTACATGTGTTTACTGTTAGCTGTTAGTGTGTGTTAGAACAGCTCCACTCTAAATTGATTTAGTAATGACGCAAACACGATATTAGTCTGTTCATTATCATCAATACCATTTAAAAAAAAAACTACTTTTGTATTGTGGTTGCTACATTAACATATAAACATATAAAAGTTCTTTTTCATTAAACAAGACTTCCCTATTTTCATATCACATAAAAACAAAGTTAATCTATTTAAATTTTAATCAATTACTGACAACGCCAGGTTTGAAACAGACATACCACAATACATTTTAGTTTTAGATATAACAGGTTATGGTCATTTCAATTGGTATATTATATCTATCAGATTGTATGTAGATTCCTTCTAGTTTTATAGCCAAATATGGTACCAGTTCTGCTGTATGAAATCATTAAACTAGTTATTGGACAGGACTAAAAGTCTTGCTATCCCTTTCGCCTGTGCAGTGTTAAATATGCGTGGCAATACTAGTCCTCTCAAATTATTTTAGTTTAGTAATTTTGTACAACAGAATCCAATATCTATTTTATTTTCAGATGTGTGCCTAATAAGTGATGTGGCTAAGCTTGCAAGTTCCAATAGGAGGTGTGTCAAATTTGCAAAGGTAAAGTATACATGTAGCCTCTATACTTGCTGGATACCCCTGTAGCGACCTCACGGCTACATAAACCAACGTTAGAAATCGACTAACTAGCAGGACAACATTCAACGAATGACGTCACAATCCTGCCACGCGCTAGCGAAGTTTTCTACGCAATTCAACATATATACAAGTTTCTGACTAGAACAGTCGGAGCCGCGGTTCCCCAGGCAAAACACCCGCCTGGCTGGAAGATCTTCCCTTTGCGGTGGCTGAGCATGATCACCTCGCTCGCCCCACACCCCCAAAAAGGGTCTTGGCGTGTTAATATGTAAGTTTGTAATTGTGTTTATAAGCTGACTTATAGTGTGGCAATGGAAACAGATTGTGTTAACAACCAAGCTGGGTGCAACATGTCAAAATCAAATCCATGACAAAACACTCCTTTACAACCGTGTTAACAAAATGCCAATGTCAGTTAGTATAAGGCATAAAACACTATTCTTAAGCATATCAATAGCTGTAATTCATTGAGATATTTAATATTGTGGAGATAAAATAAAATATATAATAAAAACTGCTGTTTTATTGACAACTGCAAGTAGGGAGGGTATAGCCACTAAAGGTACAATATTAACAAGGTAAAATATTTTAAATATGTGAAATTGATTCTTCTATTGATTGTGAGTAACACAGGAATATACTATTATTATTATTATTGTTTGGTAAGACACACTAGCAGCTAATAAACTGATACCTGTGTATCAAATACTGATAGCACCTTATTTACAAAAAAAATGGCAGTAAAAAGGACTAAGGATTGACTTAATCATGGGCATCTAAATCCCCTTTATGCATGTAAAAGATTGAATGTAAAAAGTGTTGCACAAAAGGAGTTTTTGTTTCATCATGCATTTGAACCAGCATCAATAAAAAATATTAGAATTTGAATCTAGAAACCTCCGGGATAAACTCCTGGGTTCTGCCACATCTCCCAATGTTTAGGCTGTACAGAAAAAAACCGTGGCTTTAGAATTATAATAAAAAGTATACATACACATCGTTTCGTAATTCGGCTGTCTTTTGATGTTAACTTTTCTGTAGCCGTTTTGAAAGAGGCACTTACAATCACGGGTTATCTGAAAAGGGCGATATTATGTTTAATACTTGTATGCAAATAAGCTAAGATTAGATACTTTTTATGATAAGTATTGATATGTGACAAAAGAAAAAAGTAATCGGTTTCCGTATATAAAAATACCACGCGTAGCATACCTAATACCATGAGCAAGAGATCAATACGCCGCAAGAACCAAAAATGAGCTTTGTTTTGGAATATGTTTGTGTTTTTATTGACCATGGTGCGTCATAGGTACCTACCGACCGTACAGACTACAGACAGGTAAATAGGTAGGTACCACGTAAATAAAAAACTTGGAATTGATATTATTAATTTCTACAGTTCACAGTTCACACTAAAATAACAACATTACCGAAAACCCCACGCAATTAACTACAAACCGTGTTTTAAATTCGAACATGAATAAATCGCACTGGAAAGTGCTAGACGTATGGCGCAACAATCCATCGATCTCCTTTCAAAATTATAATTTTCTACGAAGTAATAAAACTTACCAGTTAAATTATAACCAGCTAGAATGGTACAGACGTTGCAAAGAAATTAATAACTCACAATTCTTTTAAATTAAACACAAATATTTTCTTTCGCAATGCTCAATGTTGAGCGAGTGGCGTCTTCCTTCTTTCTGTGATTAGCAAAGACTAAAGCAAAACGTAGTGGTTATGTACTCTGTGGACTAAAGACTAATCATTAAAGTAAAGACAAACTAGAGTTGAGTTGAGTGTTGAGTCCAAGAGAATACAACCGCTGTCGAGTTTTGAGTTCTCATAAATGAGGGCTGCCAGCTCGATATCTATATCGTATCCGGTGCTAATTAAAAAGTTTGAAAAATTATAACCCGTTGACGGAAAAAAATTAAACGGTGGACGGGTGGAAACGTTGGAACCTGAACCGAAAAAGGAAACCTATTTCTTCTAAAGAACGATTTATTTTTGGTTTAGCTATTATATTATTCGTATGTAAAAATGTTGACAAACAATAAAAGGCACCTATGTGCCTCAATGATGTTTAAAATCGTATGTACAGTCATAGTGTATCAGTGGCTAAATGTTTTAGGGAAAGAGTAAATTTATCCTTTGCTAGCACATATGAATGAATCAAATAAGGAAAATATATCCAATACTGACTCAAAAGAACATGTATCAAAACCATAAAATCCTAAAAAAATATCACAAATGACATCGAGTTGGCATTGGCATTTGGCAGTATTTGTCAGCGCTGTCTGGATCAAATCCGTACTGGATATGTACTCTGTAGATCAAATGTCAATAAAATGAAACTAACCTGAAAATTTTTGTAAAAAATAATACCGTGTAATAGTTAAGATTAGACAAAGAGTTATAATAGCTTGCAATGTATAACATGAGTGCTGTTTTGAGAAGTAAATTAGGGCTTTCTGCAACAGGTAAGATTGCTATACATAGTGTTGTCCATATATCTAGCTCGGGTCAAAACTAAAATATTTGATTTGTTTTAGTGGTTTCCCGTACATTTAGTTGCACCTCAGCGTTGGATAGTAAACAATGGCGAGTGTCTAGAGGTTTACCGGCCAATAAAAATGCTGAGGGAATACTTACCGATGGTCCAGATTATACCTATTTAGATGGTAGACCAACACCTTTATTGGTAACTATTATAATCTATTTCATATAAAACTATTTACAAAAACATATCTTAACCTACCTACTTATAGAAAAAGATCGATTTCATAGAGGTATACTTGCATTTGCCAGCCCTATGGTAAAAAGTTGCCATGGGTAGTAAAGTAAAATCCAAATTTAAAAGTGCTATATTACAGTGTTCCACAAAGTGTGTGCTGCAGCATAATGGTGTACCGTGGTCATTATTTGGTGTGCCACGAATAAGTAAGATTATCATTAAACTGAAATAGATGAACTGAATAAAATACCTCATCGCTGCAACTCAAATTTTTACACAACGCAATTTTTACACAAAGCAACTGCCATATGATTTTTGCAACCAATTTTCATCGGAATATTGGTTCTGGGTTAAATAAATTGTCTTTCTGCTTCTAACAGACCTAAGAAAATGAGTATCAAATGAAAAGTCTATTTTCTTTTTCCAGCACAAACAGAAATTAAGAATGATGAAGCAGAGAGATTTTGCATCACAGATAGTGGAACTGAACTCTGAATTGGAATTTGCTAAGGAGAGGTATCAGAAATTGAGACAGGCTGAGGAGGAAGAGAGACAGAGCATCATAGACAACAGACTTAAGCCTAAAGGAGCTGCTTTGCCTAAGAAGTAGATTGTATTGTAGTGTAGCGTAGGTAATAGAAAGATGTAAATAAATGTATGTTTAATTTGGTGAAGGCTTATTTTGTGGTGTACTGTATTATCTGACCGAATTATTTATTCAAGATCCATCAAAGAATACACACACAAGAACAAAAATAATTTCTGAGTATTTTTAAAAAGAGCTACTTTAATTATAGGAGACCACAACATGCACAAAATAGCTATCTAGATGAATATACAAATGCCTAATACATTTATTAAAAGGATACAAGTTTGCAAGGCCAGCGTTAGCCATATAGCTTGTACGTAGTATATCTACTCTGAGACATAGCAGAATGTTCGGGAAATAGCACACAGCGCCATCTAGTCCTTAAAATTAAAACATATACAACAGAAACTGATTGAATAATTTTCTTGCTGCGACAATAGATGGCAGCACATGTATATTAATTTGTGTGAAATTCACAAGTACTTGCTCCTGTCTGTCTGAGCAATATTTAAGAGTATAGTATCTACTCTGAGATTTAAGTATCCTGTGTAATTCCACGAAATTGTCATGTATTGTACTTAATTATTGCTTTTAGACTACGAAAACGGCAAGCAATTCGGCCTGCCTAATGATAAGCAGTTACCAAAGCGTATATTATCTACTCTGAGCCAAAGCTTATAAACGCTTGCAAAAGCAATAAGCTTACCAGGAAATATAGCAAGCATTGAATTTCCTGAATTTAATAACAAAATTAAGTTCCGCCTTTTCCCTCCCCTAGACCAAAAACTAAGTACAAGCCCATGTATGGAAACCTTACTATTAATTGTACGTAGTATTTATATCTACTCTGAGCTGTTAAATACCTAATATTACAGTAAACCGCACCTAAATCCTACCCTGTGTATTGCAATTTAGCTGGATACTAGCTTGGACATGGATATTAGATATTAGCTAACCATAAAGGCTCGACCACACTAGAGTGGATACATAATTAACTAGAGCCAGGTAATCCGGGTATGCACCAAGTATTCTCAACGTACGCAATACATTTTAGTCTAACAACATGAAATTATCTTCGTGTAACCTGCAGCCGCCCGAACCTTTGTTAAAACAGTGTTGTGGATTTGGTTTATAAATTGTGTCGCCTCTTATCGCTCACTAGCGACCAGCCCAGCTTTGCGTTTACTAATATGCTTGTGTGCCTTAGTGGTATAAAAAAACCGCCGGATTTTGTAAAAAAAAATCTTTCGTACATACCTTGTTCTCACAATTTCGACCGCAAAACTGAAACTGCCAGGTTGAGCCATTCTCAATTGATGATCTATCATATGTGCAATTATTATTTATTTATGTATATTACTAGCGTCTCGCTCCGGTTTCGCACGGGGAGCAGAGCATATACCTACAATTTTTTTCTGCCGTAGCCTCATCAGCCTGGGCGTCAGTGCGGGACCGCTTGCTTGTCGAGTTTTATCAGTATGGCAAATGGCACGGTGATGATTGTTTTCAACATCTTCAACAATCATCGTCTTATTCCACCTAGATTACTCTTTTTTTTTTAATTAATACATATATTATATCGCAACCTATCACTCGTAATTTGGTAAATACCATAATATGAAAATCAAAGACGTCAGTCTTCCTGCGGTAGTTAGGTTGGCTCATAGTCGCAAGAGCGGATGCAGGGGTACCCAGCCTTTGGGCGGGTCATGGGGGTCATGACTGTTCCTGGGCTGGATGTACTACTACCCATTCAAATTTATATCTTACGAGCTGTCTCGACAGACGTTGTCATGTCTTAGCTATGAATTCATATGTCAAATACACCATAGTAAAAAGGTCCTTTAGTTTATCCCGAAATTAAAAATATTCCGATTCTTTTTTCAAATTTTATTTTCATAAGAACCTTCTACTGAAAATAACAAACACAAAACAAAAGAATTAACGAAATCGGCCCAGCCATTTAGCAAGAGAAATAGAGATTCATTTTTATATATGGAGATTTAAATTATTACGAGTATATATTTTTTTTTTAATTTGTATTTTTTTGTAATCTAAATTGAAGCGTGTCCTGGCGAGACGTCGACTATAAATGACCCAGGCTTAAGCTAGATCCGCCCTGGCATAGTCGTTAGAATCAAAACGTGACGAGCTGTCGTTGTAATTAAATCCCGTCCGTACGTGGAATAACGGGATCTCGAAGCAATCTCACTGGCACTATATATATTTAAAAATGCCTGGTCTCGTTGTTTAAAAAAAATAATCTTGTTCCTTGGACTATTATATTTGACGAGACCGCTGGTCTAGTGGTTAGTATACCTGACTGCTACACTAGAGGTTGCGGGTTCGACTCCCGCCGGGGTAAACATTTGTGTTTGCCTTGCCTATGGGTGTTTGCTATGTATTATAAGTATGTATTTACAAAAACAATGTACATCAGTATCTCTCTTTATTAGCTCATGGTGTGATTAATCACTGTACTTAAGCTTAGAAAAACTCATTGGTACAGGCCGGGGTTTGAATCTGGGCCCATCAGATGACAGGCCGTTGTTTCACCACGAAAAAAAATAAAAATTTAAAACCGATTAATGTGAAGGCAAAGTCGGGCCTGACAGTTGGCTACCTTTTAATACGTCATTGACTTCAAAGCGGCGGTACGCCAGAGTAAGTAATTAAAATCACGGCGAGACGGCAGTATCTACACAGCTCGTGCTTAGTAGCTTGGTCAAAGGTAAGTAGTTCTATAGGGCTTATACTTCACTCGCCTAATCAAGCGACTTCCTCTGCCGTTACATGAAAAGGTCCTTGCGAGATGGGTAGTAATTTTACTACCCATCTAGCTAACTCGCCTTGTTTTTTCTTTTTTTATGCCACTAAGGTGGCACACAAGCTTACGGCCCACCTGATTGTAAGCAGTGACGTAGCTTATAGCCGCTAGCAACTGTTTTTTGCCAACCATGTTGTTGATGAGGACTCACTGTGCTAGCAGCATTACTACTAGCCCAGCGTATCCTCGTGGAGCACTGGCAACCTTACTTACCGCAGAAACACAACATTACATCAAGTAGTGTTATTTCACTGCGGTCTTCTGTAAGGCGGAGGTATAGTCCCTAGTCGGGCGGCTCCAATTTAAATGGGATAACCCAAATCGCCATACCTCTCTTTTTAAAATGGGATAACCCACGGCCCTACCTCTCTTTTTAAAAACTCATTGGTACTGGCCGGGATTCGAACTTGGGCCCATCAGTTGACAGGCAGTTGCTTCAAACATAAGGCTACCACGGCTATAGCTTAGCTTTGCTAATTTTAGCAAAGATTGGGTTCCGTTGGTTACCCTTCCCTTCGGGTACGGAACCCTACAAAGTAACAATAATTTATGCTCATTTATTATTGATCTTCCCTATCACAAACCGCTACAGATTATGACATGCGAATCATTCGACCCAATAAATAAAACGAACCTACAAATAATTCAATTCGACAAAGGAATGAATGATTGAATGTATTCTGAATTTAAATTTTGGAATTATTAAATGTGGAAGCTACGCGACATAATCCAATCAACGTCGTTGTATGACATCAATAATTCGGACTGAGTGAACGAATGAGTGAATGGAATTGAAATGTAGATTTGAATTTCGATCTTGTCTATGATGTATTGAATTTGCGGTAAGCAATTCAGATTGGGCTCTTGTCTCGTTGAATTTATTAAGCTGTGACCTTGTAGGGCTGATTTGGTATTGTAATGGATTGTTTACGCCAAATAAAGAATTGAATAATGGGTCAGAATTGAATTTAAAAGGTACTAGCAATTAAAGAAAAGAGGCTTCGCAACCTTACCGTACAGAAGATCTCAGGCAAATATCGTATTAATTTTTTTTAAATAAAAAAAACAAGAGTTTCAAAGTATTTACCGTGCTTTAAGTCTGTGAAGCAAACTGTAAATTCTGACCGTATAAGAAAAAATTAAAATCTGAGATATCACGCTGCAATCTATTTACTTAGGTAATGGTGTCGATTCTGTTGTTCAAAATTATTAAACTTAACTAATTTGACAGGTCTAAAAGTCTTGCGATCCCTTTCTCATGTGCGGGGTTAAATAAGGATGGCAATATTTTTAGACCTGTCAAATTAGTTAAGTTTAGTCATTTTGAACAACAGAATTGGCACCACTGTTGTACTATAAGTAACGGAACAACAAATGAGTTGAAAGACCATGTTATTAAATATTGTACATTAATATCTTAACTAAAACGTTATAATTAATCAGAATTCTCAAACGAAATTATTCGATCATTAACCTAATTCGTTAACATACATACCTAACACTCTAAATATTACGTTAATTATATATTTACCACTATAATTAATACATAAATACACTCTTTAGGTACTGAATAATTCTAACACAACATTCGTTTTCTAAGTACATACAATTTATAGTAATGACATGAAAACGGGTGACGAATCAGCCCGTGACCACGGCCGATGCAACTCGGTCGAAACGTCGGGAGGTAAATAAACAATTTAATATCGCGTATAAGACCCGTTTTCATGTCATTACTATGTGTTTAAATCGCGAAAGTTTAAAAAACAGTACATACAATTTATTTTTATTAATTAATTAACAGATTAAACTATTTACAAAAAACGGAAATTAACCTACCTAGTTATAGATAAAAGATCTGACCCAAACCAGAATCATGCGGGAGCGTGCCAAGAATGCTGGCAGTATTGCCACGCTGGATAACAATGCTGATTCTCTGAGCGAGATATGTTCCAGCACGCCTGTCACTAGAGGCCTCAACCAGCCAACGTGAGACATATTTAAAAAGCTGAAGAGCATCCGGACCCCAGGGACCCAGAGTTTAACCGCAAATACAGAAAAAAAGGAGAGTGTAATTGGGGCCATGACTACCCCCTCTTCATCCGCCCTTGCAAAAAGGAACGCGTGGAATTCATAACAACTTATTTTTAAGGAACGTCGTTGATTGCAGGGGTCCCATAAAATAATCTAATTAATTGTGCCAGCCAACTTTCGATGCTCAATAATATAATTTAAACCACTCTTACAATTGTTCTCCATTGTCATAATCTTCATTGGTATGTCCCTTTCTTTGGCTTCGCTTCTCTTCCTGTAGGATTTCAGGTAGAAGTCTCCGAACAAGTACATGAACAGAACTGTGTTGAAGCACACAGCCGACAGGAGGACGTACGATGGTGGGCACTCAGAGTAGACGTGGCTGTATATAATGTGCAGGAACATTAGTGTGAATTGTACCTGGAAACAATAATTACAATAACAAATTAAGTACCTAAACAAGTTTTTTTATAAAACACTATTTTTATATTTTAAGATGGGTATCTTAACAATCATAGGGATTAATGAAAATTGCCATCTTGCGGCAGCCGCCATATTGGATTTAAAATGGCAGCATTTAGATAATCGTGCATTGTCACTGGAATTGAACGAGTATGATAAATTTCAGCTCAATCGGACACTGGAAAGTGGGTCTAACTTGTAAGATTTAATTACAAGAAAACACACACACACACCGGACAGATGGAACGCAATAAAAGCCTGTAAGAAATTCAAGTGTATATACTATATGCGTACACGCACCAGAAACCGCCATGCCGTTTGGCGTCACGGTATACGAGTCGGTTTAACTGTCAAGTCGCGCCAGTGGATGATTCACATCAAAAGTATCTTAAATATCATACCCATAACGCTATTCTACTAGTGAAATTCGAGAAAAACAATGACTGAATCTCTCGTTTTCGATAGTAAGGTTGCCAGTGCTCCTCGAGGATACGCTGGGCTAGTAGTAGGTAATGCTGCTAGTACAGTGAGTCCTCATCAACAACATGGTTGGCAACCCGTTAGTGATACCCCTGGTATTGCTAGCGGCTATAGGCTACGGTGACTGCTTACCATCAGGTGGGCCGTATGCTTGTGTGCCGCCTTAGTGGTATAAAAAACTTCTAATAATGTCAAAATTACAACGAGCAAACAAGAAAATGATTGTGTCAGGAATAAGATTGATGTAAATTTAATAAATCGTCGCAATTTGCTCGTAAATGACATACAGTTACAGCTAACAGCACTAGCTAATGTGTCATTAGAGGTGCTTTGAAGTTATATCGAGTGATGAGGGGCGTTAGGATCGCAATATTAATTGTAATTTGACGTTAATTGGATCGATAAGCGATATGTATGTATTGATTATTGATCAATGTCGTCTGAGCGAAGTTTGTGAAAGTATATGAAATTTTTTTAACATTCAAGTCGTTAAACTGAACAAGCTTTAGAGCATAATAAAAAGCTGATTGACTGTGGGGTCGATTCTATTACACTAAATCACTAAACTGAACTAATTTGACAGGACTAAAAGTCTTGATATCCCTTTCTCATTGGAGGGGTTAAATAAGGATAGCAATACTGTCAAATTAGTTTAATGATTTAACATAACAGAATCAGCATTAGTGTAACTCCAAACGCTATTAAGTACTATGCTTATAAAAAGAGATGCCAGTTTATCTTCCTAATTATGAAAGAACAAAGAAATAGCCATGGTGACCTTGTGGTTGAAGCAATGGCCTGTTATCTGATGGGCCCAGGTTCAAATCCCAACCTGTATCAATGAGTTTTTCTTATCCTTAGTACAGTGATTCATCTAACTATGAGCTTAAAAAGATAGGAGGAATTGGAGCCGCCTGCCTGGGGACTGTACCTCCACCTTACAGAAGACCACACTCAAATAACAGTACTTTGATGTAGTGTTGTGTTTCTGCGGTAAGTAAGGTTGCCAGTGCTCCATGAGGATACGCTGCGCTAGTAATGCCGCTAACACAGACCACAGTGAGTCCTCATCAACATATAGGGTCGGCGCGATAGATACCACTGGTATTGCAAGCGTCCACAGGCTCGGTAACTGCTTACGGTCATCATCATCATCATCATCATCATCATCATCAGCCTATCGACGTCCACTGCTGAACAAAGGCCTCCCCCATAGATTTCCACAATGACCGATTCAATGCGGCCCGCATCCAACGCTTGCCAGCGACCTTTATCAGGTCATCGGTCCATCTAGTGGGGGGCCATCCGACGCTGCGTTTTCCAGTGCGTGGTCTCCACTCTAGAACTTTTTGGCCCCATCGGCCATCCGTTCTACGAGCTATGTGCCCTGCCCATTGTCACTTCAACTGGCTAATCAGCTGAGCTATGTCGGTAACTTTAGTTCTTCTGCGAATCTCCTCATTTCTGATTTGATCTCGCAGAGAAACACCCAGCATAGCCCTCTCCATAGTTCGTTGAGTGACTCTGAGCTTTCTTATGAGGCCCATAGTGAGTGACTACGTTTCTGTTCCGTATGTCATCACTGGTAACACACACTGGTTAAAGACTTTCGTCTTAAGGCATTGCGGTAAATTCGACGAAAAGACGTTGCGAAGCTTTCCGAACGCTGCCCAGCCGAGTCGGATTCGACGGTTGACCTCTTTCTCAAAATTGGACTTGCCTAATTGGACTGTTTGTCCCAGGTAGACATATTCGTCAACAACCTCAAGAACAGAGTTCCCAACGGATATCGTGGTGGGCGTGACATGGGCGTTTAGCATGATTTTAGTTTTGTCCATGTTCATTTTCAGGCCTACCTGTTGGGAAACTCTGTTTAGGTCATTGAGCATTGTGCCGAGCTCTTCCAGCGATTCTGCCATGACTACGATGTCGTCGGCAAATCGAAGGTGAGTGATATACTCGCCGTTGATATTGATGCCGAATCCTTTCCACTCTAAAAGCTTAAACGCATCCTCCATTGCAGCGGTAAACAGTTTCGGGGAGATAACGTCCCCCTGCCTCACTCCTCTTTGCAATGGAATCGCCTTTGTGCTCTGTTCCTGTAATCGGACCGACATCGTGGCGTTTTTATATAAGCACTTCAATACTTCAATGTACCGATAGTCAATATGGCACCGCTGAAGTGACTGCAGCACAGCCCATGTCTCGATCGAATCGAAGGCTTTCTCATAGTCCACAAACGCCAAGCATAGTGGCAGGTTATACTCCTCGGTCTTCTGTATTACTTGCCGCAGCGTATGGATGTGGTCTATGGTACTAAAGCCTTTACGGAAACCGACTTGTTCGGGTGGCTGGAAGTCATCAAACCTGCGCTCGAGACGATTCGCGATGACTCTGGAAAATAGCTTATAAACATGGCTCAGAAGCGAGATGGGTCTATAGTTCTTCAGCAGTGTTTTATCGCCCTTTTTAAAGAATAGCACCACCACGCTTCTGGTCCACGTTTCTGGCGTTTTGCCCTCGAGTAAGACGGAGTTGAATAGCTTCTGGAGGACCTTAAGTACTGGTGTTGAACCCGCTTTCAGAAGCTCCGAAGTAATTGCATCATCACCCGGTGCCTTGTTGTTTTTAAGCTGTTTCAGAGCCATCCTAATCTCGTACAGGCTGATGTCCGGGATATCTTCGGTATAGTGTCGGGTTAATTTTGCTCGCGGGTCTTGGCGGAAGCGGATGGTAGGATTGGTTACTGACGTGTACAGATGTTCGTAGAACTTTTCGACCTCTTCCAGAAGCTCAGGCCCGGTCGACAACACTCTGCCATTCTCTGTTTTCAGCTTCATTATCCGACTTTGCCCAATAGACGCGTGTCTTGCGAAAACTTTGGAGCCTTTATTTCGCTATATCGTTTCTTTAACACTGTTGGTATTAAAGGTACGAATATCTTGCCGCAGTGACTTTCATATCTGTCTATTGAGCAGTCGGTATGCTTCAGCATCATCAGAGAACTGCAGCCTCATTGAACGTCGCTAAGTCATAAGGCTTAGGGTGTAGTCAGAGAGCTTTTTTGGTCTACCTTTACGGTGTGTCTTAAAGTACTTAGACCCAACCGTGTGGACAGTTTCTACCAACCGACCATTTATTTCGTCCACTGAAACACAATCATCCAGGCACGCGAAGTGGTTGTGAAGTTCAAGTTGAAAGCCTTCGAGGTTTTGGATATGCACTTTAGAGGGCCGGAGCGTAGACTTCATCAGACGAGATCTCTCAATTTTGAGGTTAATATTCAATGTGCCCCTTACCATTCGGTGGTCGCTTCCAGTTTTCACCCAATGTATCACGGAGACATCATTGAATATTTGTCTTTTATTGGTGAAAATGAAGTCTATCTCATTTCTCGTGGAACCATCGGGACTCATCCATGTCCATTTCCTATGAGGCGGCTTTTGGAAAAAGGAGTTCATCATGAAGAGTCCCTCTTTCTCCAAGAAGTCGGCCAGCCTCTGGCCTCTGGTGTTCCGTTGCCCATATCCAAATTGCCCCACTTTCAGCTCATCGTCGCGTCTCGTACCCAGTTTTGCGTTAGTCTCCCATCAAAACTGTGAAGTGTGTTTTGGAGTTATGTATGGCTTTACTAATATCCTCATACATTTACTCTACTTCATCATCTGGGTGTGTCGATGTCGGCGCGTAGACCTGTATGACCTTCAGCGAGTTTCGCTGCGATAATCTGAGTATAAGGTACGCTACCCTGGGCGACACACTTTCGATGGTTGTAATATTGTTAATGAGAGACCTGTGGACAAGAAACCCGACACCACCTTGGGACAGATAGTCGCCCTCTCGGTAATAAAACAGATTGCCGGACTTCAGGGTTATCGTGTCCTCGCCGTCTCTTCGGACTTCCGATAAACCCATGATGTCCCAGTGCAACCCTTCTATTTCTTCTTCCAGCTCAACTATCTTTTCGTCTGCCCTCAGTGTGCGGCTGTTATATGTTACCAGTGCCAGTTTTCGTTTGGGATGGTAGCTGGATCTCTGCCGGGGATTCTTCGCACCCCCTGCCCCACCGTTACCATGGCCGCTACCAGAACCAGGAATAGCGGGGCCGCCGGGGACTAGGGGCCATTTCTTAAGTTGTGCTGTCATTGGGGGGGTTTTGCCAATACTCACCACGCTTGGCAGGCGGGTTGGTGAGCGCAGTATGTATACTGTTCGGCAGAGAGGACGCTGCTGCCCATCCTTCTGGTTTATGTCCCTTAGTCGGCTTTTACGACATCCACGGGCAGAAATGGAGTGGTGCTATTCTTTAAGCCAGGACACCACACGGCGCCCGGACACCACACGGCGCCCACGGCTTACGGTCAGGTAGACCATATATTAGCTTGCCATCTTAGTAGTATAAACAAAAACGTTACTCACCAACTGCATGATAGTGATGTACCTCTTCCACCAGAGGTACGGCGCTATTTTCGGGAACACGGAAAGAGCATAGTATGAATACATGATGACATGGACAAACGCATTGATCACTCCTATGAATATGATACTATCCGTCTTGCTGTACTTCACCACAGCCCAGGTCCCGATGACCATCAATGTGTGGTGGTACACGTGGAGAAACGTGACCTGGCTATGCTTCTTCCTCAGAACGAAGAACACTGTGTCTAGGAGTTCTACCACTTTGGACATGAAGTATATGTGAGCCATGTCTGATATCTGAAAAGAAAAAGGATTTGTGTAATGTAAACCTATGTAATTCTATAGTCTTTGCCTTTCCGTAGACCTGGCGTGATGTTATGTATGTATGATAAATGTGTCACTCTTGCGCACTAACTTTGAACCTTTTTTTTAATCCATTCTTAGTGCGCTCTTAATTCTTAGTGCAAATCCATGTTGCAATTTTTCTCCAAAAATACTACTCCGATTTTGATGCAGTTTTCATAATATGATAAAAGAATACAAAATATATTATATATATATATATATATATATATATATATATATATATATATAACAATAACAATTTACAAGTACGACACAATTCCAAAAACTATTTCAATCAAAAGAGCTACATTCGTTGAAAAATTCGACAAACTATTTCATCTGCACTTTATATATATATTTTTGCTTTCTATAAGTATTCTATAATATATTTTGTATTCTATAAATATGAATTTCCGCAAAGTAAAACCTGAATCAATTCAATATATGATAAAAGAGTTCTGTTAATGGCTAATTAAAGTACAATATTTACAGCTGAGGCAGCTGTGAATATTGTACTTATTAGGGCCATAACTGAACGAAGCTACGCGGCGTAGCGTTTCGAGTAGCAAAAAATAGCAGTTGCAAATCTCTCAATAACTCAATACCGTATTTGCAGTGTTATTAAAAGTGCAGATGAAATAGTTTGTCGAATTTTTCAACGAATGTAGCTCTTTTGATTGAAATAGTTTTTGGAATTGTGTCGTACTTGTAAAGCTTTTGCGATTGATCATAGGTTAGATTTTTAACACGAAACAGATTAAACTATTTACAAAAACAGAACTTACAGAACCTACTTATAGACAATAGATCTGACAAACCAGAAGAATCATGCGAGAGCGTGCCAAGAATGCTGGCAGCATTGCCACGCTGGATAGCAATGCTGATTCTCTGCGAGCGAGTAAAATAGTGTATCTTTCCATGCATCCTTCTTTCATCATTTATCATCCCACTGCTGGGGATATACTTATCTTTTGTATAAGTTAGATTGGTACTCACATATTTTCTAATATCGTTTCTGCAACTGAGACATTCTGTGTGCAATACTCCGTGCTGCCATAGAAACTGGAAGCCCTAAAAGTATACATTTGCATTAAGCGGGCTACACACCTTCAGTTTTAACTGCACAGTTTTAACTGTACAGTCGAACTGTGCAGTTTTAACTGACGCCCTTGGTGTTTACACACGTTCGATCACGATCGTCAGTTCAACTGCTCAGTTGTCAGCTTTGCCTACACAAGAACCACCTGACAATAACAAACTCAAAAATTAATTATTAGCAAAAGCGGTCCAACCATTCACGCGTTCATTTGTATACGAATTATATTTTATTTATAATCAATTTAATTATAATTAAAATTATAATTTTAATCAAAAGCTTTTATATTTTTAGTTTAGTTGTAGGTACTCCTTTGGGAAAACCTCGGCGGTGAGTTCATTGCACAATTTGATCGTGAAAAATTTTTTTTAACGTCTAGTCAAATAAGCATGATTTTGAGTAGATACTTGAGCTACAACAAAAGGTCAAGCATATTGTAATTTGTTATATTGATTCAGTAGTCTAATATATAAAATTCTCGTGTCACAGTTTTGATGCCATACTCCTCCGAAACGGCTTGACCGATTTTGATGAAATTTTTTGTGCTTATCCGGTATCTATGAGAATCGGCCAACATCTATTTTTCATCCCCATAAATGCAAAAAATAATTGTCCACACGAGCGAAGCCGGGGCGGGCAGCTAGTATAATATAAACATTGCTTGATAAAATCTTGACCATTAAGTTCACGAACAATGCCGCCGTATAATATTCTGTAAGTTAAGCGGCCAACAATAGAAGCTGACCTCGAATCGGCCACTTCACAATGAACTTAACTGTAACTACTCTTGATCTTTATTGGATTGCAGTTCAGTTGCCAGTAGTTCAGTAGCAAGAATCTCTTTCGACTACGTATTCGTATCGCAGTACCAATGAGTTTTTCTGACTTGAGTGCAGTGATTGTGGTAATTTAGACCTTCATAAGTGCCTTATTAGGGCCTAAACTGAATAAATGATTTTTGATTTGATTTGATTTGATTAGTGACACGAGCATTACGGTAAGGGAAATTATCGTGAGGAGACCAGTGCCGGTAGCAGGAACATTGTCGACAACGTTTTCAAATCGCCTTCGACTATTTTTGTATTGGAAAATGAACAGCGCTGCGGCGGTGAAAAGTAGAACTAAAAATTAGTATGACAATTTTGACATTTCGCGAGTTACGTTTTCGAATACGTTGTCGACAATGTTCCTGCTACCGGCACTATATACGTCTGAGAAGAAATTGAAGGACGTATGTAGTGTCTTATATGACACGTTGGCACCAAATTATCTTAGGTGAAAAGTGGGAGTTGTAACACCTCTGCCTATCTCTTCTGGGAGCCTTGGGGGACGCTTTCCCGCGTTAAGATATTGTTGTTCAAAATTACTAAACTAAAATAATTTGACAGGTCTAAACGTCTTGCTATCCCTCTCTCATGTGCGGGGTTAAACAAGGATAGCAATACTTATAAACCTGTCAAATTTGTTTAATTTAATGAATTCGTACAACAGAATTGGCACCATTATAATAATGCTTATCTAGGTTTTAACTCACCGCTGTACACAGATACAAGGCGATGGCTACTTGTGATGCATTGTATGCGACCAGGATCCGATCCAATCTCAAGGGTGGTCTGTTCTTCATGAGCTGCGGTCCAAATTTGAGAACGAACCACAAGTACACACCGAGAATTAGGGTGACGTTGACTGGTGAACTCAGAAGTAGTTTGGCGTCGATGTAAGTCTCTGTAATAAACAATTAGTTTAATTTAAGAAAGCTTTTATTCCTCATCAATAATTTAATTTAATATCGATATTGCTGCCAATTATGTCGTAAGAAATCATTAATCATTATTTGACAGGTCCAAAAGTCTTGCTATCCCTTTCTGATGCGCAGGGTGGAGTAAGGATGGCAATACTTTAATTCGTGTCAAATTAGTTAAGCTTAGTGATAATGTGCAACAGCATCGACATATAGGGATTCATATGGAAATTATAAATCGCCATCCTGTCCCCCTCCTGTCATCCATTGGATTTAGTATGATGTGTTGTCAACTCGTCACTTTATCCCACATATATACATATACATATATAGGTACACACGATCATAAAAACAGTGATAGTCGAGAAAAATAAATTATTACCTTGCCCTTTGAAGTCCCAAAACGAGTAGTCATCGCCGTATAATCGCTCCATTTTAAACTTTAAATAATACAAATGTCTAAAATTAAATTATATTTATTCAAAACAACACGAAGTGCAGGCTTTTGAGTTAATGCTGAATATTTAAATGTTTCAGACTTTTAATACTAATCACGAATCAATAAAGGACAATTGATGCAATCTCCGTTGAATAGTTGAATGAGACTGGGTGCTGTGCCAGTGACAGCGTGAAGCGATTAGAATTAGATTATACCGTGTATTAACTACCCTCACCCACTTTCCACCGAAGATAATTGGGTGCCAACGTGACAGATGGTGAGTCCGTCGTCGTCTCTTAGGCACTACATACGTCCTTGAATTTCTTCTCAGACGTATGCAGGTTTCCTCACGATGTTTTCCTTCATAGTAAAGCTCGCGGTGTGACTAATGAAAATCTCATTGGTACACATCGGTGGGAATCGAACTTGCGTCGCCAGAATAGCAGGCAATCCTTCTACAAGCCACCACGAGCGAAAGCAACGTAACAGTAAAAACGGCTTGGTAAGACAAAGTGGTTGTTGTTGCTACGCCACGTTCACAATGAAGACACGGTGTGTTATAGACACACGAATACATATTAGTAATAGCTATTATGTTAAGAGTTAACTAACGTAGCATCAGATTAGATTTGATTAAAAGTTATTATATTTATCAACTAGCTATTTCCCTGCTACATTGCCCGCGTATCAATATAATATATGCTTATATTGATAGGTTATGGTAATCAGTGGTAATTTAGCTTTCTAAAGGTGAATGATTTTTTTAAATCGGTCCAGTAGTTCTAAGTCTATTCAATACATACACACGCACACTCATAAAAATACAAACCTTTCCTCTTTATAATATCAGTATATATAAGTTAGACACTCTTATGTTCAATGTGCAAAATTTTGAATATTTTTTCATTTTAATTCGACTGCATTTCAGTATTCGGCCAAAAAATTAAGTAATAGATACTCGCCTGCAGTGAGACCCCACGGCATTGTTAAAATTTAAATGACATTATATTGTAATCCAGTGTCGTTGACCCCTGTCAAACAATTACTGATCTTGGCATTGTTTTGACTAAAATTCCGACGTTCATCAAAAAATACAACTGAAGTGTCAATGGGTCAATGGCAAATGATATATTTAGCAACAATAATACCTATTGGAAAATATAAAGAACAATGACGAATCTATACTAATATTATAAAGAGGAAAGATTTGTATTTTTGTATATATTGAATAGGCTCCGAAACTACTGGACCGATTTCAAAAATTCTTTCACCGTTGGAAACCTACATCATCACTGAGTAACATAGGCTATATATTATACTAGCTTCCCGCCCCGGCTTCGCTCGGGTAGACAAAATATTTGATAAATGTCAATAGGCTCCGAAACTACTGGACCAATTCAAAAATTATTTCACCGTTAGAAAGCTACACTATCACTGATTAACATAGGCTAACTGCCCGCCCCGGCTTTGCACGGGTAGACAAAATATTTGATATAAATGTCTACCCGTGCGAAGCCGGGGCGGGCCGCTAGTAATTTATAAATAAATTTTTTTTCTTTGGCAACGTAATATGCTGGTTGCGTCTGCAGGTGAAAAATATGTCTTTTGACAATGTCCTCGCAAAAAGAGAGGAAAGGCGAATTGGAATGCCCGTGGATGTTCCCATTGAAATTGGATCTATGGACTGTACCCCTTTAACAGAAGACCGTAGTCAAATAACACTACTTTGACGTAGTGTTGTGTTTCTGCGGTAAGTAAGGCTGCCAGTGCTCCACGAGGATACGCTGGGCTAGTAGTAATGCTGCTAACAGTGAGTCCTCATAAACATCAGGGTTGGCATTGCGTTATCTTACCCTTATAGGGTACATTATAGGGTACGGTGACTGCTTACTACGGTGGACCACCCTTATCACTTGGGGGTATGAAAAATAGTTTAAGTCCAATTCTCAGACCTACCGAATGTACACATAAAAAAACATAAGAATCGGTCAAGCCGTTTTGGAGGTTTGTTATAATCACTGTGACAGAGAATCCTTAACAATATTATAACTGCGAAAGTAAATCTGTTTAAACGTATTGGTTATGTACTCTGTGATTTGCTTGCTACCTTTTCACGACGAAATGGCTGAATGGATCGGATCATATGGAATTATGGCAATGAGATAGATTTCAACCTCGGGAAGGACAGAGGCTATCTTTTGTCTCAAAAATAATCCTTAACGGGTGAACTAGGGTATAAAGTTTGTATTTCTTAATCAGCTCAGTCAGAGTTCTCTTTTTAAATAATTAAGTTTTTTTTTCTCTAAAACCACGTGGAAGCCACGGGTAACAGCTAGTTTTATATTAGAAGAACTATTAAAGTGTTGATGGTATAGATTACCATGAAACATTTTATTGAATGGCAACACTCCTTCCTCATCGATAATATTTTTCAATTTATTATTAGCACGGGTTTGATGCGCCATTAACTTCATATTAGCCTGTAACCACACTACTTGCGGAGTGCATTGTAAATACTACCTTATTACATGGCGCCAAAATTCTCTTTCCGTTCCAAGGTAAATCTTATGGTGTCTTATTAAAGTTAGCTGTATGGGAATATCACTTCTATTACAAGGCATTGGGGCTTAGATTACAATAAGTATACAGTAATTTTACAAGCAAACCGAATGGGAGCTGTAAGGGTAAATGAAATCTGAAATACTTTACGATTTAGCCGTGTTTATAATGCTCGTACTTCGTTACGTTTCACTGAAAGTAATTTGAATATGGAATTATTAATAAGATGGCGTTAAGTAACTTCTAGAATTTTGAATTACGAATTTACATAAATTAAATTAGGTACTTGACTTTTTTATTTGTAGAATTTAATTGCTCCCACTTTTTTCTTGCTACATATTTTATTGAAATGAATTTAAATATGGAATGATTAAATAAGTCTCATGGAAAAACTATGGAGCGCGTATAGAACGTTAGACGTTAATGATTCGAATTTTGAATAATACTCATTATACGGTATTAAAAAAAACATTTATTTTGGCTAGCTGTACCGGCCAGTTTTTTAAAGACTAACTTTCTCGTGGGCGATAAAGTGTATTAAAAATATAACAACACAACACCCGCGATTTCTCCGTATTTCCAGCGCCTTGACATTATAATATATGTAAGTTAATCTTAAAAGGGTTATCTTAGACGTCAAAAGCGAAGTTTGAACAATAAATTGTGTTTGAACAAGGGGTGGGTACGTGAGCGGCTGAGCCACCGAACTATAGAGACACCACTGGTGCTTAACGAACCAGCCTGTACGTGACAGACCTTGTGACAAGATATGTTGTGCTAAAACTCGGATGAGATTAAAAAAAAGTAGAATGAACTTCGAAGTGAAGTCGGTTTTTTAAGCATGTACCTAGTGCGTAAGGCGTAGTTTCGTTGTACATTCCAAGGTGTAGTTTTAACCGACGTCACTATACGCTATATGGGATTTGAGATCTAGAATGGATTTTGGGGCTCTTGGTTGCATGGAATTGTACAATGTACAGTCACGATCATAAAATAATGTCATCGAAATTCGACGAATCGTTAATTTTTTTGCGAATACAAACCCTTTGAGCATTTAAAGCATCTACTTGTTAGTCATCGAGGAATAAACCACGTTTCGAGAGAAAATAAAGGGGACTACCTTTATTTTTAGGGTTCCGTACCTTCAAAGGAAAAAAGGAACCCTTATAGGATCACTTTGTTGTCCGTCTGTCTGTCTGTTTTTTGTTATAGCGGCAATAAACATTCTGTGAAAAGTGAGTTTCTTTCAAGTGTCTACCTATTAGGGACCATGAGATACAGCTATAGGCATATTATATCAATAGATCAGTGGATACAGCCCGCTGACGGACGGACGGACGGACGGACTGACGACGTGAGAACAGCGGAGTCTTTAGTAACTTAGTCGTAGAACTTAGTAGGCTAAAGATTATAAATTTTGAATTGGACTCAGCTCCTCTTATATTTGAGAAAGCAAAATTATTTTAACGTGGAAATGAATATTCATAGTCCTTCATAATAAAAAGGTTAATGAGTGGAGTGAAATGTTAAATCAAATTATAAAGCTTTTAGGGTTCACGTAAAATTATCATTTTAGTAGCCCGTTCGAGTTTTATTTGAGATTTTGAAATTATATATAATGATATTCATTTTTAATTTACACGTACGATTTACTGTTGGCTGATACATAAACCTATGTAAACTGAGTTTTATAAGAACGTATTTATTTTGTATCTACTAACATTTCCCGCGACTTTGTGCGTAGAAATTTATACTAATATTATAAAGAGGAAAGATTTGTATTTTTGTGTGTATGTTTGTATTAAATATAATCAAAAAAGCTGATATAATACATATCTCCTACTGGCTTGCCAACCATGTGGTCAATGAGGACTCACTGTGCTAGCAGCATTACTACTAGCCCAGCGTATCCTCGTGGAGCACTGGCAACCTTAATTACCGTAGAAACACAACACTACATCAAATTAGTGTTATCGGCTGCGGTCTTCTGTAAGGTGGAGGTACAGTCCCCAGTCCTCCAATTTAAATGGGAAAACCTACGGGAAATCCCAAATCGCCCTACCTCTCTTTTTTAGCTCATGGTGTGATTACTATACTTAAGCTTAGAGAAACTCATTGGTACACGCTGGGGTTTGAACCTGGGCCCATCAGATGACAGGCCGTTGCTTCATGCACAAGGTCAGCACGGCCTCTTATATTAGTAAAGATTATAATAATAATAATAAAAAGCCTTTATTTCCTTATCCTTAATTTCCATTTCAAATGTGGTTATTATATTGTTAGTGTTTGGTTAGTTATTTGCTTATTGTCTAATTGTTAGTAGAGTTAGTTAGTTTTGCTATTGGATATGGACCCCTCCTCGGGTGAAGGCCTCCTCCAGTTTTTTCCACTCATCTCTGTTCTTTCCGATATTTTGCCAGCCCTCCCCTATATATTTGGTTATATCGTCAGCCCATCGTCTTTTTGGTCTTCCTACCCTTCTTTTGCCAATTGGCCCTTTCGTTAGTAAAGATTAGTATATGATAACTTTAATGTATCCTTATAAGATGGTAGCAAGAATACGATGATTACTGGGTTTCGAAGCCACAGCAATTCTCCACTGTACCTAAGCTAAGGCAATATTAATTTGCTGACTGTTAGGATGACCGTGTGTTTAGAAAGAAACGAAAGAAGGAAAATTCGAAATAGCTTATCATTTGTTTATTTTTAAAGTTCAAACTCGATATAACAAATCGGATGGGAACAAGTAAATGTTCCTTATATCAAGTAATTCGTTAAACTGAGGATTGTTATGTTGAGGTTAGGTTGGTCTTAAATAAAGGGCTAAAAAACGCGTCATGAATCTATGGGATTAAGGATCATACATTGGTGGGAACGTGATATAAAAAGGTTTTGGATTGAAAAAAACGTTAATTATAAAAAAAAAAATACTTCTAGAAAAACATCATATATCTAAATGTTTGCAGTGTATGTCAAGTTCTACAACCAATTTTGCATAATACCTAATTATTTTCATGATTTTACCTGTATATCGTATTATTCGTAAAGAGAAAATCCTCCTTAGTCTGAAGAAGTCATGGTAACCCTACTGAAGTGGAGAGGTTTGTCATTAAATTCGGAGCCAATAGTCTCGACAAGGCTTCCCGCTGTTTGGTCGAGAGCCGATCAATTAACATCGGTTGCCTACGTGAGCTTCCTGACTTCATATGAGTACATACTACAAATCCCTTGTGATACAACCTGCGTGAATCTCTAAATTACAAGCGTGTGAATTCGTAACCGAATTTTCAGTGTACTGGATATACAGCTACTGAAATCAACCGTCTTTTGAATATGGAATTATTGCGTCACTGTTAATGCGAGCGTGACAACTGACAGATATTGTTTACGCCAGTGGCACTTTTTATTACCCTACCTTCTTTATTACACACATTTTTTAACTATCTCTGTCATTTCTGCGGCGATGCATGAGACAAAAACTACAATTACAAATTAGAAATAGTCTGCGATGGACCCTCGTTGGTAGCAAAACCGTTGAGGGCCCTAACCCGGCCAAGTCCCTAAAGACCGCAACTCGGGTCTCCGCGACCCACGCCTCTCAGGCATCAGCCCCTGCTCAGGCGGAACGGCCCATCAGCCCCCGGGTCAATGAAACCCCAGCCCCGCGGAAGGAGCGTTCACCACCGCCCATTTATCTGCACGATAAAGATAAATGGACGGTAGTTTCAAAGTGGTGTAATGACCACAATGTTCAGTATACCCAGGCTCGAACAACGAGTCATGGGATAAAAATCACGATCCCCACAGCTAAGGACCACAGGTCCTTATCCAAAATGCTCCAGGACAGATCAATGTCCTTCCACTCTTACGACCTCCCGGAGGACCGCCTACTCCGCGTAGTCATCCGAGGGATCCCCAAAGAAATAGACGAACAGTCTATTCTAGCGGACCTACAGTCACAAGACATCCCGGCTCTCGAGGTACACCGCATGCACGGTGCACGTGGCGGCCCTATCTACGACATGGTCTTTGTCGTATCAAAACATACCCCGGCCGCAAAGGCCATTTACAACGTAAAAAAGGTATGCCAACTCTCTGGCATTACCATTGAAGCCCCGAATAAAAGGGGCCAAATCGGCCAGTGCCACAAGTGCCAACTATACGGCCACTCATCTCGCAATTGTTTTGCGAAGCCTAGGTGCGTCAAGTGCCTGGGCGACCACGGCACAAAAGACTGCCCCCGCCCTAAAGACGTCTCACAATGCACAGAGCCGCCTAGCTGCGTTCTGTGCGGTACAACTGGCCATCCAGCCAACTACCGCGGATGTCCAAAGGCCCCCCGCGCCAACCCAAAAGTAGCCAAGCGCAACCAAGCTCGGCAACTGCGGGAAAATCTCCCCTCCGCGACCATTCCCGAACGCCTCAGCCCGCAAAGACCGTCCCCCTGGAACGCGCTCAACCACCAACGCGCATTCCCGAAACTTGCCCCCCAACAACCGACCACCACCACGTCCATACCGCCGCTGATGGCTAAACCCGCTCCTAAACCGAGCGCAAACCTACCGGCTACCGTATCTGCCAATATGACCACCCCCGTGCCGGTCAACAAACCAGTCCCTTTGACTAAGGGAACACCCCAACAAGCCACAGAGGTACCTGACGATGATACCGCAGAGAACATGGCATTCTTATGCCAGTTATTTTCTGCAGTAGACATTCGCAGCCTCAATGAAATGGCTACAAAACTTAGGGCAGCACGCGGAAACGTACCTGCCCTTCTGGCAACATTGGGTGAATACGCCCATGTTACCAAGTCCCTCGCCTCCCTACTCCCAGGCCAATAAATGGATACTATAAAGAGTAGACTCAAACCCCGATCCCTCAAAGTAGGATTCTTCAATGCCAACGGCATAATTAACCAACGCGACGAGATCGCTTCGTTCCTCCGCGACCACCAACTAGATATTTTTCTAGTACAAGAGACCTTCCTAAAACCATCTAACCGAGACCCTCGAATCGCAAACTATGCAATAGTTCGCAACGACAGAGTCCGTTCGGCCAAAGGCGGCACGCTAATATACTATAAAAGGTCCTTGTACTGCATTCCCATGGACCCACCTAACCTTTCCCACATTGAGGCATCAGTGTGCCGGCTAGGCATGACAGGACACCAGCCAATCATTATTGCATCAGCCTACCTCTCTCCCGTAGACCATAACATCAACATCCGACCCGATATCGAAGTACTCCTCAACTTGGGCAACTCAGTCCTAGTGGCGGGAGACCTCAATGCCAAGCACGCGTCATGGCACAGCCAAAATGGCAACACAAGAGGCAAGCAACTCGACTATCTTAGTGGCATTTTAAACTTTGATATCGTGGCCCCAATGCATCCAACCCACTTCCCAGCTAATATTAACCACCGTCCTGACGTTCTGGACCTGGCAATATTAAAAAACATAAACCTCCGTTTAAGTTCCCTAGAATCACACGACGAACTTGACTCAGACCATCGACCTGTGATCATAAACTTAACCCCCCGCACTGGCCCCCCCGATCCTGGTCAACCAGCCCCGTCAAAAGTGGCAACGAACTGGAGGAAACTTGAGGAACACCTCAAACACACTCCGTCCGCCCACCTCGAATCCATCCCCGATAATATAGTATCAATAGACGACACGATAAAAGCAATCGACTCGCTTACCGATCACGTGCAGTCGGCCATTGACGACTGCTCACAGCAGATCCCAGACATGAGCGATCATCGCTGGAAACTGCCTGATGACGTACGAGATCTGGTAACAGAGAAGAACGCGGCTATCCGAGCTTACAGGACTTACCCAAATGCAACCAACAGATCCTTCATGAACCACTTACAAAGTAAAGTAAGGAGGCGCATGAAAGAAATGAGGGAAGCCAACTGGGACAAGCTCCTAAGCGACCTTACCCCAAACCACCAGTCCTTCTGGCAACTACAACGCAAGCTCAAATCCAAAGAGGTTTGCACCATCCCCCCTCTCAACCGCCCCGGGCAAAGCCCCGCTTTTGACGACGACGAAAAGACAGAATGCCTAGCCGACAACCTTGAAGCTCAATGCTCTCCTAGCTCTCTACCAGTAGACATGGTTCACCTCGAGAAGGTGGATGCCGAAGTCGAACGTAGAACAGCTCTGCCACCCACTGAGAACCCCGAATATCCCATCCCTGAAATATCAGAAGATGAAGTCAAAACTATAATCAAGGACCTCCGCCCTAGGAAAGCTCCAGGGTCGGACGGCATTACCAATAAGGTGATTAAGCTCTTTCCCCCCCAACTTATAATCCTCATCACTGCAATATTCAACGCAGCTCTCAGCAACAACATATTTCCACAATCTTGGAAAGAAGCTGTCGTCATAGGTATCCCAAAACCGGGCAAACCAAAAACCGAATCCTCAAGCTATCGTCCTATTAGTCTTCTCAAAGTCCTTGGGAAGATTTACGAAAGGCTTATCTATAAGAGACTCAAAAATTACGCCGAGTCTAATAAACTCATTCCCGACGAACAGTTTGGCTTTCGAACCAAGCACTCGTGTGTCCAGCAACTGCATCGCATTGTTGAACACATCAGTATTGGCTTTCAGCGAAAGCGAACAACTGGCATGCTCTTTTTCGACGTAGCTAAGGCTTTCGACAAAGTCTGGCATAACGGCTTAATTTATAAGCTGTACCAACTGGGAGTGCCAGACCGCCTCGTACTCATCATACGAGACTTTTTGTCGAAACGAAGCTTCCGTTATCGCATAGAGGGCGCTCTGTCGTCCCCGCGATCGATTCGTGCAGGAGTCCCTCAGGGCTCTGTACTCTCCCCACTCCTATTTACGCTATACACCAGCGATATCCCAAAAAGACTAAAAGTAAACTTGGCACTATTCGCCGACGACACGGCCATTTACTACACCGGTAGTAGTCGCGACGCAATCGCTCGACACCTCCAGGCCGCAGCCTCTGCCTTAGGCAAATGGTTCCGGAAATGGAGGATCGAAGTGAATCCAGACAAGAGCGCAGCCGTCCTCTTTTCGAGATCCGGCGACCAACACCACGCTCCAATCCGACCACTATCGATGTTCGACCAACCGATTCCATGGGAATCAAAGGCCAAATATCTAGGCATCATCCTCGACCAAAAACTCACCTTCCGTGAGCATATAAAGACAGTGCGCAATCGCGCCGTCTTTGCCCTTGGACGACTACATCACCTACTAAATGCACGCAGTAAATTGTCTCAAGTATAAGGTGCGAATCTACCTTGCGTGCATTCGCCCAATAATGACTTACGCCGGCGTGGTCTTCGCACACACGGCCAAGTCCCACATACATAGATTGCAGGTGGTTCAAAACCGATTCTTGCGCAAGGCTACCGGTGCACCGTGGTACATCCGCAATAGCCAACTCCATGTGGATCTGAAACTGCCTACCATCAAGCAGTTTCTAAAACAGATGGCCAAACGTTTTTTCGACTCTGCCGAAAAACATTCCAACCCGCTGATAGCAGCGGCCGCCCGATATACACCATCTCGAATATCGAAACGTCGTCGACCGAGGCATGTCCTCCTCGATCCCGACGATGACACCACCCTACTCCAGGAAGCCACTAAACGCGCACAAACCGCAAACCAACCCCTATACCGCCCTCGTCGGCGAGGACCGTCGCACTCATCCCGTCTTCTTTGTCCCCAAAGCCAGTCACGGCTCCGTAGCCCATCTCTCAGCAACGCCCCTAGTTCAGTTGCTTAGATTAAGTCCCCCTTCTGGCTGGAGGCCTTAAATGGCCTCGCCACTTTAGTCCGGTTAAGCAGTAAAAGTTCCCTCGAACTAACTGCGAGAGACCATATTCTTAAAAAAAAAAAAAAAAACCTCGTTGGTAGCGGTTACCGCTACTCGCTCTGACCTCAAAGTATTCCTGGTTGTCCATCCTTTGGGCTAACCAGCTATAAGAAGCTGCGTACTAGCAGTTTCTACCGCGCCGCGTAAATACAGTCCACTTTTACCGCAAATGTCAAAGACCGCGTTGTGATACCTACGCCTGAAGGAGCCGTGAAGAAGCGCTGCAAGGCCTAGGCCTAGACCTCCCTACTTGGACCCAAGCTACAGGATCGGAGCCCGAGCTGAGGTGATCGTAGTTTGTCGAGTGTTGTACCGGTAGGGGTGGTAGGTTCTGACGATTTGAAAGTACTTACTTGTAAAGCCTAGTCAAGTAAAGATAATTTTGAGTTTGAACAAGAGCAATATATATATTTTTTTTATGTCATAGCGTTATGTATTCTCTTTGCTTACCGTATACGTGTAAGGGATGTAGTAGGTAGGAGAGTAAAATCCCGCTTTCGGTCGGGAATCCCGGCCGGAAATTAAGTGCTCCTTCCTTACACACGGTAAATCTACTACCCATGTTCGAACAAAAGCTTATTATGTTTCACGACATTGAGGATTTCTCTGTTCCTATAGCATGGTTGTGAATTGAACTAAGTCTGATTAAACAGTTTACAACTTTTTTTTGGTGTATTGTACCGCGTTCTTTGTATATGTCCTTAACTTTGAAATAGACAAGATAATTATATGAACTGGGAATTAGTTAATGAAATTCCTTAGTATATTTAAGTATAATCCCCAGGTGTCATATCGGCGTGCAGTAAATGGCCGATATTTGTGTAAATCAAAATCAAAAATCATTTATTCGGTTTAGACCCTAATAAGGCTCTTATGAAGGTCTAAATTACCACATAAATTATCATTTATTGAAATAATAAATATTATTATCTTCAGCTTGTTCGTTAGAAAACTCATGTTAAAGATTGTTGACCAGTTGTTTTTAAAACGGATGCAGTAGTGCATTGTTAGATTTTTTTCGATAAAAAAATTACGTATACGTAACTAAAATTTCTTCCGGGATTTCGAATCCCGGGCTTAACCACATTACTTATTGCCTTCTTTGACAATCACGGAAATGGAATGCGAAGTAATTCACGTCAAATACATTACTTTATGAACTCTACGTACCTTTAGGTTACTTTGTGCCTTTTGTGATGATGGATATAAAAGGAATATATATATATTTATCTGATTTATCTATACTTATACTTATAATACTTATACTTATATACTTATAATATTATAAAGAGAAAAGATTTGTATTATTGTGGGTTTGTAATGAATAGGCTCCGAAACTACTGAACCGATTTCAAATTCTTTCACCGCTAGAAAGCTACATTATCACTGAGTAACATAGGCTATATATTATACTAGCTGCCCACCCCGGCTCCGCACGGGTAGACAAAATAATTGATAAATGTCTACCCATGCGAAGCTGGGGCGGGCAGCTAGTTTATATATATTCAAACTTGTTATAATACATTGCGTTGATATGTCAGTCAGTTTCTTCATTTATATATATACAGATTACTAAAGTAATTTCTAGTTCATATATATATATATATATATATATATATATACCTAAGAACAGATTGTCTGTGTGAAAGATGACATAGAAAGGAAGTGAATACAGAGATGACGGCTGATAGAGAAGGATGGAAGAGAAATATATATTGCGCCGACCCCAAATAATATGGGATAAGGCAGGAGAATGATGACAGTCAAATATATACAATCAATCACGATGAATGTCGGTCGGGTGTAAATATAACGAAATATATAATGCCTTATTACTTATATATTTATATGCACTATTGTTAAATAATTATAAAGATACTAGCGGCCCGCCCCGGCTTCGCACGGGTAGACATTTATCAAATATTGTGTCTACCCGTGCGAAGCCGGGCCGGTTAGCTAGTTTAATATATAGCCTATGTTACTCAGTGATAATTTAGCTTTCTAGCGGTGAAAGAATTTTTGAAATCGGTTCAGAAGTTTCGGAGCCTATTCAGTACAAACCCACAAAAATACAAATCATTCCTCTTTATAATATTAGTGTAGATGTAGATTTCAAACAGATTAAGAAAAAAAAAATGCCTTAAATTTATATTCACACTTTTTAACATTACTGATACGATATTTTATTATCAAGAACATCTCTTTCTACTACGTATCAAGAATACTAAGGCTACTATAGCCTACTATTTAGCCTACTATAGGGTCTATCATTAATACGTCGTCGAGGTTTACAATATTCTAAAACCAACGTTTTAAAAGCTCTTCATTTGGAATGTAAGGAAGTGGTCCTTCCTTTTGGCAGACGTCGGCAATAAAATGCGATATTTGAATAAAGAATGTAAAAAATGCTTGGGGTATTTCGGCGCAATTTTCGACCCGTCTTGTACGGAATATGGATTGGAATGTTTTGACGCAAAACATTTTGATGTTGCAGTGAAAGATGAGACGGGGTTAAATTAATTTGGGGCTTATTGATCTTATTCATAAAAATATGGGGTGTGTCAACTCGTATTTTACAAAAATCACACAATATTAGTATAATCATTGTATTAGTTTTATTCATGAAAGCTGTGACAAAACCAACTTGGTACAATTGTTTACATTTATTGACACAAAACAGATTAAACTATTTACAAAAACATATCTTAACCTACCTACTTATAGATAGAAGATCTGGCTTGGTACTATTTTGGTAGGTACTATATACTACGTATACGATATTTGTAAATACCTGTACTTATGTCTAAAAGATTTTTTATGGGAACACCCATGTCTTCTGCGATTGTATTAGATAGGGTCGATAGTCCAATTTGGTAAATTGTGAAGGGGATTCGGGCGCGTTTCGTAGCATTTTTAAATAATTGTAGGTACCTATACTATTATAAATGGGTGTTGTTTGCGAATAGTAATAATAATAATAATGCTTGGACATTATCACACAGCGCCATCTAGCCCCAAACTAAGCAAAGCTTGTACTATGGGAACCAGTAGCCGATATAATACTTATATACTTTTTGTTTGTAAATACATACTTACAATACATACCAAACACCCAGACGCAAGGCAAACATATTTGTCACATGAATGTTTGCTCCGGCGGGAATCGAACCCGCGACCCCTAGCGCAGCGGTCAGGTTTACTAACCACTAGACCAGCAGTCTCGTCGTAATAGTTCTATTATTTATTTAGTTACTTATTTTTAGGCGCTGTTACGGACAATAATTTTATTGTGGATGTCAAATGGCAATTATTGATTTGAGATCAAGCACATTACAAGCATACGGCCCACCTGATCGCAAGCAGTCACCGTAGCCGCTAGCAATACCAGGGGTATCACTAACGGGTTGCCAACTATGTTGTTGATGAGGACTCACTGTGCTAGCAATATTTTTCAATGGGGTTTTCTGGACCACGCTCGTGGTCCCGAAAGCCCCATGAAAAATATTGATTAAATTCAAGGTGGCTTTTGGGACCGTGGTCCCGGTCCCAAAAGCCCCACGACTCATTAATACTAGCCCACGTATCCTCGTATCCTCGTGGGGCACTGGCAACCTTACTTACCGCAGAAATACAACACTACATCAAGTAGTATTTTTCCCTTATGTAGTTTCTTTTAAATAAATTCTATTAGTTGTATTCAGCTTCGCCAAGTCGTTAACCCTTTAAACGCTACACATTCATCTGCACAGAAAAGACACATCAAATTAATGGGTATCATCTCTCACAAAAAGTAAACAGGGGCTTAAGATGGATGGCTTGCAATTTGCACCTTCATCCCGAACGTGGTCCCTTAAGGTAACTCTACACTGAACTCAGTTTGAAAACATCTACACTAATATTATAAAGACCAGCTCTGGGCTAAAACCACCACATTCTGGTCCCTACATATCGGACGCCGCCGTCGTGGCAGACAGAAGCGCAGGTGGCGTGGCGATTTGGAAACTTCAATGCGGATTGGCCAAGCACAACACCAAGGCAACTGGAAAAAGGGAGAGAGGCCTTTGCCCAGCAGTGGGACAGCAACGGCTAGATAGAATAGAATAGAATATTATAAAGAGGAAAGATTTGATTGCTTGTTTGAATTTATTGAATAGGCTCCAAAATTACTGGACTGATTTGAAAAATCTTTTACCATTAGAAGCCGACATTCTCCCTGATGAACATAGGGAAAAAGCTTCATTCCTACGGGAAAACGGGTAATAGTATACTATATTGCTACGCGGGCGAAGTCACGGGAAAAAAGATAGTATTTAATAAAAAGTCTAGATTTTAAATAAACTGGACAGTAAGAAAAAGGGAAACTGTTATTTGGAGTTTACTCTTTAATCAACCTTGAGTTTTTCAACAAAGCCAATGGATCGTTTGCTCTTTTTTTTTTTTTTTTTCATACCACTAAGGTGGCACACAAGCATACGGCCCACCTGATGGTAAGCAGTCACCGTAGCCTATAGCCGCTAGCAATACCAGGGATATCACTAACGGGTTGCCAATCATGTTGTTGATGAGGACTCACTGCTAGCAGCATTACTACTAGCCCAGCGTATCCTCGTGGAGCACTGGCAACCTTACTTACCGCAGAAACACAACACTACATCAAAGTAGTGTTATTTATTTCACTGCGGTCTTCTGTAAGGTGGAGGTACAGTCCCCAGTCGCGCGGCTCCAATTTAAATGGGAAAACCCACGGGAAATCCCAAATCGCCCTACCTCTCTTTTTAAAAGCTCATGGTGTGATTAATCACTGTACTTAAGCTTAGAAAAACTCATTGGTACAGGCCGGGATTCGAATCTGGGCCCATCAGATCGTTGACAGGTCGTTGCTTCAACCACAAGGCCACCACGGCTTTTCAAAATCCATCCTTCAGAGATATATTTACGGCGCTTGAGGCATCTTTTTTCACTTACCTACATTCGCATCGTAAACCTTTTTAAAAAAAAGGAATATAAAAAATATGAACAAGTCTCCCGGCTTGTACTCTGCCTTTAAAAGGGTTGTACGCCTTCCCAGCTGTACGTAGTTTTTGGAGAGCTCCTCATTACATGGTTGCTTAATTAAAAACCTGCGCACATTACTCTCAGCAATTTATAACATTAGGTCTTTTGAATACTGGCGAATAAGCGACTGCGATTACACGCTAAATATACCGTACCGAGTGTTGCCAACCGTACTAAGTAAAAACAGAGGTAGGGCGATTTGGGATTTCCCGTGGATTTTCCCATTTAAATTGGAGCCGCCCGACTGGGGACTGTACCTCCACCGTACAGAAGACCGCAGTCAAATAACACTATGTAGCGGCCTCACGGCTACATAAACCAACGTTAGAAATCGACTAACTAGCAGGACAACATTCAACGAATGACGTCACAATCCTGCCACGCGCTAGCGAAGTTTTCTACGCAATTCAACATATATACAAGTTTCCGACTAGAACAGTCGGAGCCGCGGTTCCCCAGGCAAAACACCCGCCTGGCTGGAAGATCTTCCCTTTGCGGTGGCTGAGCATGATCACCTCGCTCGCCCCACAACTACATACTTGATATAATTTTGTGTTTCTGCGGTAAGGTTGCCAGTGCTCCACGAGGATACGCTACGCTAGTAGTAATGCTGCTAGCACAGTGAATCCTCATCAACAACACGATTGGGAACCCGTTAGTGAAACCCCTGTTATTGCTAGCGGCTATAGGCTACAGTGACTGCTTACCATCAGGTGGGCCGTATGCTTGTATGACACCTTGTGAAAAGAATAAATTTCGGGATAAGAAGTATCCTATGTTATACCTCGTAGTATCAACTCATATCGTGCCAAGTTTCATTTGAATCCGTTCCGTAGTTTCGGCGTGAGGTGCGGCCTAGAAACAGACAGACAAAAATGAAAAAAAAATACAGATTTGTGTTCAGTATCGAATATAGAGGCCCGCCCAATTTTTTTTTTCAAAATATCTTCATTTAACAGAATGGGCCTGTTACAGTTGTATTATAAGTATAGATAAGATATACGAGATTGAATCTCAAACAGATGAGAAAATGATAGTTACATGTCTTCTTTGCCTATTTATTAAAGGAGATTATTTGCTATGGAACGTAGGCACGCGGAAGGCCTAAGCCTTGTCTGATGTAATATTTAGTGAAGTTCGTCCGCGAGTGCGACTCTTCATTACCCTTACACACAAATATAACTATTCATGAGAGGAAATATAGGAAACAAGAGTTGCTACTCTGTTTAATTTATAATCTGTACGATTCAGTTTACAAGGCTTTGGTTAGTAAATTATACCACGGAGATGTAAATTCGGACGACAGAGTTCGTCGAACACCGTTGACGGACAATAAATATTCACTTAATTCAAGCGAGGTAAGGCGAATTGGGATCACCTGTGGGTTTTCCCATTCATATCGGAGCCGCCTGACTGTTACTCCACCTTACAGAAGACCGCATAACACTACTTTGATGTAGTGTTGTGTTTCTGTGGTTATAACGGTTGCCAGTGCTCCACGAGGATCGCTGGGCTAGTGAATGCTGCTAGCACAGTGAGTCCTCATCAACAACATGGTGGCAACATATTAGTGATATTTCTGGTCTTGCTAGCGGCTATAGGCTACGGTGACTGCTTACGATCAGGTGGGCCGTGGGTTTTGTATGCGAATTGTTCTTTTATTTATTTACTAGCGGCCCGCCCCGGCTTCGCACGGTTAGACATTTATCAAATATTATGTCCACCCGTGCGAAGCCGGGGCGGGCAGCTAGTATAATATATAGCCTATGATACTCAGTGATAATGTAGCTATCTTACGGTGAAATAATTTTTGAAATCGGTCCAGTAGTTTCGGAGCCTATTCAATACAAACCCACAAAAATACAAAAATACAAACATACAAATCTTTCCTCTTTATAATATTAGTGTAGATGTAGATTTATAATATATAATAGAATAATATTATAGTATAGTATAGAATGGTAGGTACTTACCTAAGCACCTGAACATTGGCATTCTGGGACACAAAACGCTAGATTTGATAAATATAATGTTATTTAACTGGTTAAACACTTTAACAAGATTTTTTTATTTATATAGAAATATAATAATGAGTTTTGCTCATCAATCCCTTTCATTTGATACTCATATCTTAGGTTTAGTGTCGAGATTATAAATCGCCATTTTAGATTAAAAATGGTGCAATTGCAAGATTTGATTACACACACTGGGACAAGTGAAAGTGAAAAAAGCGTTTAATATAAAATATGATCAGTGTTATATTTCCAAAGACACGAGAGAACTTAGTTCCTGTCTACGCTATGTTCGATAACATAAATTTATGAAATACTCGTAACTGATTTCAATGTACATTTATCAAATGACGTCACGGTGCAATAGGTCACCGAATCGAAACCGCGTTCCGAGTTTCCGAACCGACTATCAGTTTTCTGAACCGACTATCAGTTTTACAGCGTAAGAAAAATGATTGCACGTTTATACTTGTGGGTTTCTTGAGTGATTTTGTTTTCAGGGTTCCGTACGCAAAGTTTAACCAACGGAACCGTATTACTAAGACTTCGCTGTCCGTCTGTTTGTCTGCGGGCGTCTCATGATCCATATTAGGAAGACAGTTCATATTTTCACAGAATGTGTATTTCTGTTGCCGCAATAACAACAATGGTGTCGATTCTGTTGTTCAAATTACTAAGCTAAACTAATTTGACAGGGCTAAAAGTCTTGCTATCCCTTTCTCATGTGCGGGGTTAAACAAGGATGGCAATACTTTTAGACCTGTCAAATTAGTTTAATGATTTCGTACAACAGAATTGGCACTATCTATCTTATTAATTGTAACAAGTGGATGCTTGAAATGGTCATGGAGTGTGAATTGCAATATTTACCAAAATGTTTTTTTTAAACTATTGCATAGCTTTTATCGCGGGCCTTGAGCGTGGGGACCGAATCCAGAAATTCCGTAACGAAAAAAACCTAACACCCCCCACTCAGCCATCTATCGATAAATACCAGAACTTTTAATGACTTTTTGAAATATCACGCTTGTCTCTTTAGTACAGCAACCCGCCTTTAGGTGGCATTGGTTGTATTGGAAAACTACCGTAATCAGCTGTTTGTGAGAAAGTATATAGGTATATAAAAAAATACATGCATAAGTTGATAAAAAATGCTATGCAATAGCTTTACCGCGGCAGTCTCCGAGTGCCACACCTAATTTTTCTTTTACAAAACGAACTGAACCTTCGTTGTGCGAACCCAATTCGCACTTGGCCAATTTTATTACCTACTCGATACTCTGACGCCATTATGGCACGTTTTACGCAGATTGATTTTGTGCATGAGAATTTATGACGATAGGATAAAATTATTCAGTGTTACTCGTACGACTACAAGTCTCGTAACGTATTCAATATTTGTTATATCAGCCATATCAAATAATACTGCTAGGGGGGGCAAGATAATACGTTTTGTTTTATACCACAGCTGGCACACTAGCATACGGCCCACCTGATGGCAAGCTGTCACCGTAGCCTATAGCCGCTTGCCAGGGGTATCACTAACGGGTTGCCAACCATGTTGTTGATTAGGATTCACTGTGCTAGCATTACTACTAGCCCAGCGTATCGTCTAGGTGGGCCGTATATTGTGTGCCACCTTAGTAGTATAAAAAGGAACTGTAGGGGGAGGGGGGGGGGGGGGTAAGGGGGGGAGGGGGGGGGGCACTAGGTATTTCAGCGTGCGGTGCGAGCGAAATAGAACACAAACTTGTTGTACAAAACATTGTAATTATGTATTGTGAATTCATAGCTTTGCATGCGATGGCAGTCGCTATTTTATTAGCTATTCCGCAGACTTATTGCTGAAACTGAAACGCCAATCAATTCTGATGCCACATACATTTTTAGTGGCCTCCGTTATTACACGAAATTGAATTTTGACGAGACTTCAAACAGTCACATTATAAAGTTTTATATTCTTCGGCCGTTAGGGCCATAACAATCAAATATCACCACTCTATAAAGTCTCAATGATTATAGTTTTAAACTATTACTATTCCCACTTGGACCATAGGATTACCTAAATATAGTGGTATGAAAAAATAATATTACCATGTTATGTAAGGCTATACAGAATGTGGTTCTGCATTCGTGTCATATTTACAGAGGTTGATATATACCTTCAATAGAACATAAATCAATAATTAAATGACAGACATAGGTACAGACAGAAATAGGTAAAACAAGCGTAGGTATAGGTACCTAAAGCGCGGTTATCGGCCTATTCTGAGCGCTCCAGAATTCTTATTCTGGTTGAACGTTAATGATGAATCAATTTTATGTTTTACTTATTAACCACAGAATTATTAATATATTTTTAAACAACAAAAATAATATTTTAATATTATAATTTAAGAATGCAAAACTTCAACCTGTATTTCTTGTTCATGTTATATTAAAATTTTATCATTATTCATAGTAGGTATTGAGTATCTGCGTTTATAAGGCTTCCAAAGTTTTTCAAGGAGGAAAATTGATCGAACAGAAACGGAATATTGGTGAGGAAAACAGATTGAATCGGATAAAGTAATAAAATTTATTGTCAATCCATTTATTTACAATAAAATCTAGCTACAATATAATACTCTAAGGTTGATAATAATTATTAAAAGTCTACGTTACTGTGATGGCTCATTAATTAAGAGCGGTAGATGGATCTTCGCGAACAGCGAAGTGACGTTAGTTAAAACTACGCCTTGAGGTGTCTTAGTAACAATTACACGCACACACCTACTACGAATACGACGAAACTACGCCTTGCCCAGGCACTACACGTTCATAAAACCAGCGTCACTTGTTCGCAAAGTTCAACCTTTTTTATGATGAAGCTTAGATAATTATTTGGAACAGAAAAGTAAAAGGTTTTTGCCTGACTGAAGTATCATGATGGGGTATCATATTTTAATTTTATTTTATCTATTGTAACCAGACATGAAAAAAAAACAATAAAACAAAGATACAACGATATTTTGAAGTTAAAGAAAACAAAATAGGTACTGAATGTTTCTGGATACTTCGTTCCTCACGAAAGTCCCATTCTAAAAAGGGATAGTACTGAATTTTATTTCTGTAACGCGAGCATGAATAAATTGCGACAACGTTTTCGCTTCGCCTTGGACTATTTTTGTATCGAAAAATGAACAGCGCTGCGGTGGTGAAAGTGGAACTAAAAATTTGCATGACAATTTCGTTACGTTTTCGAATAGGTACTCGAAAAAAATTCCTGCTACCGGCACTGAAGTAATTACCGCCTTATAGACATCTCTCAGCTGGCAAAATCCACCTGAATTGGTTCAATTGTTTCAACCATTAATATAGAAACTAATATTTAAATTTTCGCTGTACAAAAAGTACGATTAATATCTTTTTTATTTTTTAAAGCTAGACTAAGCCGAATTTAGTTGTTGTCACGCTGCACCACAGTAACTCATAGATGATATTGGGCCGTAAACATTACACATCGGCCTTTAGAAAGAGATAATCAGCTAACGTCAATGCGTAAGAGCGCTGTAGCATATCATGACGTCATTCGGGTGTGAGTGACAGAGACAACGCTCTACAAAGTTTAAATGAGCGGAGTATGACAGCTAGTCTCTTTCTAAAGGTCGATGTGTAATATATACGACGGATACCTGTACTAATTAATACAAATACAAGCTCATACATTCTGCAAAATGCATTTACTTAACGTTATATATAATAATCATGTATATTTACTAAATAAATTGTACTACTACACTTAATATCGGCAACGATGTTCATGCGATCCATTTATATCATTCGATAAGAATATTATGTGGATTTTTATTCGGGTTTCGTAACTCCGTTGTTGTTCGTAACTTCTGTATTTTAATGTTAATATAATACTACAACGGTGCCAATTCTTTTGCACGAAATCATTAAGCTTAACTAATTTGACAGGTCTAAAAAGTATAGCCATCCTTATTTAACCCCGCACATGAGAAAGGGATACAAAGACTTATTAACCTGTCAAATTAGTAATTTTGAACAACAGAATCGCCACCAACGCCTTGTTTATTATGCTGTGTATTGTATTTTCTATTGAATAAAAAATAGTTCCCATTGAAATGCAGTTCATTTAGTTTAATTTCCATTCCGTAGTTACGAATAAGTAGTTCTTAACCTAAATACAAAGGGAAATTACTACAAATAAATGTATATATTACAAATACATCGATCTTAAATTCTTAAGGGCGGGTAAACATACGATGACTTAAAGTTTATAAACATTTCACAAACGAACTAATAGCAGTAGCAAGGTTATAATACAATTTTATCAATTAAAAGGCACTGTTCGAATCGTAATCCAAAATGGGTTATAAAGTTAAGGGTTTAAACCACAAAATAATTAGTATTTAAATTTAATTATGATAATGATTTTTAGTTCTTTTAAATATGTAAAGGGTCCAAATTTTTATAGAATATTAAAAATGTATCATGTCAAATTGATACTATATAAAACACTACATTAATAATCGAGACTAGTCATTTTATCTTATTTTAAATAAATAATTTTAAGCTAATTAGCTTTTAGATACATTGCAGCAATTAATCCACCGATATAAACAGAAAGGGTTATGAGGGAGATTTTTGCCCAGCAGTGGGACAGCGTAGGTAATTATTACTCAATAAAAGTTCTATGTTTAAAATACAACGTCAAATCCTTAAAGTGCGTTTGCAGTGATTATTTACACGTCTATTTCTTAAATTAATATTAATATTGGTAAGTCTACTTAGCTGTGTTTTTAATACTGTAGGTTGGTTTGTCAGGCTTTATGTAAGGAAGGGACTTGACGTACTGGCTATCAAACCCGGCGCTGCCCGAGATACAACAGATTTTTTCGCCACCCACAACAACTCACTGAGACCGAACCCCTTTACTCTCAAATGCAGACCAAGTGCTATCTACACTATACCCATGAGTGTGTGGCAGTATGTGTTATAGAGGAAAAGCTGGAAAAGCCTAGACACTATAATATTTTTATATCTTGATTGTGTGGGTGCAGTTATAGGTCAAAATGTCGAATAAAATACCATAATATTAAAAACGTATGAAGTGTTTCTCATTCTCCCGTATTCTATTCTAGGGTTGAAATTCCCATGTGCTGTTCACACCACATTTTCTATGCCAAATTTAATTTGACGTAAATCGGCTTAGTAACAATTTATAAAACTTTTAGATTTAAATTTCACATATTAAGTGAAATTAAGATTATTTCTAAAGGACGTTCAAATATAATGGTATGTAAAAACTATGTTCTCGCTTTACCGTATATTAGTTCCGTAGAATGAATAGCAATTATTGTAATTCCTCCATCGGAACTGTTTTCGTAACTTCATTTTCAATGGCGGTTGGTTAAATACTTTTGTTGTAACTATACTAAAGTGGTAACTACTTCTCTTATATATATATATATTTACTACGACAATGTATTAAAAAGTATGAGTGTAGATTTTTTTATTTTTAAATATTTGGTGTATAATGTGGCATTAAGTAATACTTTGGTAACTTTTATTTTTAGTTATATAATAGGTAGGTGTGGTCCAATCACTCTATTTTATATAGTAGGTACATATATCTAAACACTACCTCATAACTAGTATATTGCTGATACGTCATATTATGTAATGATAGTACAAGGGACTTACTACTTCTCACTTATTTTGATTATTTACGTAAGCTAAAGTTAATATATTAAATTCTCTCGTAAATTGGCACATAATGATTAAACATAGGTATCCAATTAACGCTCAGGTATTGAAAAACAGACATCCATTTTGTGAAAGAAACCTAAAAGATTCTTTACTAAAAAACCTTGTTTCTAAACAAAAAGGTAGAAATAGTCTTAACTAGAAAAAAATACTGGCCACATACACATATTTTACGCCAGTTCTACCAACATTGAGGCTTACACTCGAGCACTCACACACGCACAAAAGTCTGTTCTCGATTAGACGAACACCGGTCCGTCCTTCTCTACTCACAGAACGTGTAAATTCTCACAGTTTTTGAATTTGGAATCCTCCTTGCCGAAGATCCATGTGAACATTTGTCTCGCTTTCATGCTAGCTCTGACGACGCCCCGCGACTTGTACCAGTGTGCTGGGGACGACTCCCTGCCGCCCTCCGCGGAGTACTGCTGCCTCTTCAGCCTGATCTGGTTCAGGATTCCCACTAGGAGTTCGTCCACGTTGTGGTTGATGCCCACTGACACTTCTATGAATTTTGCCTTGTATGTGCACGCGAGACATTTGCCGTCTGAAAGGGAAAAAAATATTATATTTTTATTTCACAGAGCATAAAAACGATAATGGAATGAAAGACGGACACATTCGAATGGAACGCTCGGTCAATTCAAAAATAGATTCAAAATTCAAAATAAGAACTAATTTTGATTAAACAATCTGGACGTTTCACGTATCGTTAAATACTTTATGTAACTTAACTCACACTTAACCTATCTCGGTTCAGCCAAGCGGGATAAGTCACTTGTGTGTCATTACTTTACGCACACGGACGCACACATTGATAACTATCTCCATCACTTTCTAGGGCACGCGGTACCTTCGTGTATCAGTTACTCAACCTACGCTAAAAACCTTCTAAGCTGAAGACCTAACAATTTAAATGCAAAATGTTGTTTTTTGACCGAATATAAAACAAAGAACTTAATTAAAATACCAAACCTGATATTAAGATCCATGCTATTGTGGCTACAAGAGTTTTCTCAAGAGTGGCAGGAAAAGACGCGCATTATTAGATGGCTAGGGTGATTGGCCGACATCCACTTGGGAAATATATTCGTTTTGATAGCAATAATGAAGGAATAACCGTCTCTGTTATTGTAATCATATTTGATCCCTCCGAGTAATATTTCGGCTTAGTAATACGGTTCCTATATGGCTGTTTATAAGCATTTGTTTCGTGTTTATTATATATAATAACGGGCTGTTTCCCCTAGACTTTGGCCGCGTAGTAAAATAATATGTAGCCCATGTTAGTCAGCGAATAATAAGACTTGGTCATATTTAGGTATCACACAGCGCCATCTACACCCAAACTAAACAAATCTTTTACTATTACGGGAACCAGCAGCGTTTCATCTTTACGTTGTGGACATACCACTAATACGCACTAAGCATTGCGAATCTTTCATCATGCGTACAGCAAAGGGAAGGAATTCTCGCCCTTCAGTGCTCCCTGAATCCTACAACCTGGGACTCTTCAAGACTAGTGTGAACAGGCTACTAACGGACTAGCGAGCTCCACCTTCGACCACATCTTCACTTACCATAACTTTATACATACAAAATATCCAGACCCTAGTTAAACAGTTTTGAAACATATTTTTTTCCCGCGATCCCAAGCGTAGCAGTCAGATATACTAACCCAGTATCGGCGTTAGGGTCACTGACGCCCCGGGCAAGAAAATTGTGGCGCCCATAAAAGAAAACATTATCGACTATAAATGTTTTGCTGAACCACTGTCGACTTATATTAAGAATTTAATCTTTCCTTTAGAGTACCCGGAGCCAACAACACGGGGGCAAAAAGTTTTGAAGCTCATCTAAATATTTTTGGTTATCTATACTAATATTATAAAGAGGAAAGATTTGTATTTTTGTATGTATTGAATAGGCTCCGAAACTCCTGGACCGATTTCAAAAATTCTTTCACCTTTAGAAAGCTATATCATCACTGAGTAACATAGGCTATATATTATACTAGCTTCCCGCCCCGGCTTCGCTCGGGTAGACAAAATATTTGATAAATGTCTATAGGCTCCGAAACTACTGGACCGATTTCAAAAATTATTTCACCGTTAGAAATCTACACTATTACTGATTAACATAAGCTAGACAAAATATTTGATATAAATGTCTACCCGTGCGAAGCCGGGGCGGGCCGCTAGTTCTTTTATATTTTCCGTATGGCGCCCCACCAATTTTGCCCTGGGCCGTCACCCATCACGCTCCCCCCAATTATCTCTGTACTAACCACTAGACCAGCGGTCTTGTCATTACTTTTCTCTTCAATGTTTACCTTGGGTGGAAACAGCCCGACTCCTCGCCAGGTCGATTTTGTTGGCCACCAACAGAGCTGGTCGGCACCGCAGCATGTCGCAATCTAGAAGCCTCGCCAGCTCTTGCTCTGCCTTTTGGAACGAAGCTTTGTCTACCACCGAGTAGATCACCACGAATGCGTCCGGAGGCTCCAAGCGTTCTATCTCTTCCTACAGGGAGAGAAGTGACAGAGTGAGAACATATTGACGAAAGACCTGCCTGCAATAGTCACTTAGCTTAAAGAGAGGTAGGGCGGTTTGGGGTCTCCCGTTAAAATCGGAGCCACCCGACTGGGGACTGTACCTCCGTCATACACAAGACCGCAGTTAACTGGCACTACTTTGAGTGTTCCACTGCTGCGATAATAGTAATGCTGCTAGCACAGTGAGTCCTCATTAACAACAAGGATGGCAGCTCGTTAGTAGATATCCCTAGTATTGCTAGGCTATAGGCTACGGTGACTGCTTACCATCTGGTGGGCCGTAAGATTTTAAAATATAAGAATTATAAAAGTATATATAACGAAATGCTTAACAACTCAAACTAAGCTCCTATGATTTATTTCCGTACATATTTCTATAAAATAAATTATGAACAATTTCGGGGGCGTTGAGTATATTTCTTGGTTACTTGGTTGTGTATTTGGTTGTGGTAATTTAGACCTTCATAAGTGCTCTATTAGGGCCTAAACTGAATGAATGATTTTGATACCACTAATGTGGCACACAAGCATACGGCCTACCTGATGGTAAGCAGTCACCGTAGCCTATAGCCGCTAGCAATACCAGGGATAGCACTAACGAGTTGTCAAGCCTGTTGTTGATGAAGAGTCGCTGTGCTAGCAGCATTACTACTAGCCCAGCTCATGGAGCACTGGCAACCTTACTTACCGCAAAAACACTACATCACGTCGTGTTATTTCACGGCGGTCTTCTGTAAGGTGGAGGTACAAGCCTGTTTTAAGCCGTGGTGGCCTTGTGGCTTAAGCAACGGCCTGTCATCTGATGGGCCCAGGTTCGAATCCCGGCCTGTACCAATTAGTTTTTCTAAGCTTAAGTACAGTGAATAATCACACCATGAGCTTTTAAAAAGATAGGTAGGGCGATTTAGGACTTCCCGTGGGTTATCCCATTTAAATTGGAGCCGCCTGACTGGGGGACTGTACCTCCGCCTTACAGAAGACCCCAGTGAAATAACATTGCTTGATGTAGTGTTGTGTTTCTGCGGTAAGTAAGGTTGCCAGTGCTCCACGAGGATATGCTGGGCTAGTAGTATTGCTGCTAGCACAGTGAGTCCTCATCAAAACATGGTTGGCACCCCGTTAGTGATATCCCTGGTATTGCTAGCGGCTATAGGCTACGGTGACTGCTTACCATCAGGTGGGCCGTATGCTTGTGTGCAACGTTAGTGGTATAAAAAAAAAGTACAGCCCCCAGGCGGGCGGCTCCAATTTAAATGAGAAAACCCACGGGGATTCCCAAAATCACCCTACCTCTCTCAAAATAAGAAAGACAGCGGGAAGAGACTTCGTTTTATACTATGTAGTATTTTAGTGATACTATACCTTGGTACTGGTGCAGTTTACAAAATATAGCTCCGATTCTTCCCCATTCAACATGATGGACACCTTTTGTTCCGAACTGTCCACATCTGAAAAGAAAGAAAATGGGTTACAAAAGTACTTTTTTTATACACGGGGAGCAAGCGTTTGTCATGGTATGGGCATGTTATGCGGAGGAATGAAGATAACGTGGTAAGAAAGGTTTTATGTATGAATGTGGATGGGTACAGGGTTCGAGGTAGACCTAAGAAAAGATGTATGGACTGTGTGAAAGATGACATGGCCAGAAAGGATGTGAATACAGAGATGACGGCTGATAGAGAAGGATGCAAACGAATTACATATTGAGCCGATCACAAATAATATCAGATAAGGGCAGGAGAATGATGATGTTTTTATTCGGTCATCAAGGTCTTTCATTTTCATCGCCAACTTGCGGCGGTCGCCATATTGGATTTACAATGACGTCACTTTACTGTGTTTCGCTCATCGAACCCTTCATTTGATACCCACATCATTGGGGTTACTGTGGAAATTAATAAATATCCATATGTGATACCGCCATATTGAATTGGAAATGGTGGCATTTACGTACTACCGCTACTGGGACGTCAAATTTAACTTGCAGTATTCGATTACCCATAAACCGGACAGGTGAAACAAAATAAAAGATTCTAAAAAAAATTGTAAGCCGCTATTACGCTGTTCATCTCGGAATATTTTGAGTAAAGCCCCTTAAACAATCCTCTATTTACTTTCGGATTTCAACGCAGGTAAACTGAATTTCTTATTCATGAATTGGATAAAGTGGACGAAAGATGAATCTACGTGAACGATAATATAAAAATGCAAATAAATTGATTTATCTCGAGTGCGTCCAATCTAAAGCATCTTCGACCCGAAGACAGTGCCGGTAGCATGAACTTTGTCGACAACGTTTTCGTATCGCCTTCGACTATTTTAGTATTGAAAAATGAACAGCGCTGCGGCGGTGAAAAGTGGAACTAAAAATTAGTATGACAATTTTGACATATCGCGAGTTACGTTTTCGAATACGTTGTCGACAATGTTCCTGCTACCGACACTGTACACTTTTATATTATTATTTATTACTAGCTGTGCTCGCGACTTCGTACGCATGGAATGATTTTTTATTGATATTATTTTGTAGCTCGGAACCCTAATTATTATTCCAATATTAAAGTAGCCTATGTTACGCCCAGTAAAATCAGCTATAAACTACTTAACGGATTTGGATGAAATTAGTAACACACATTATATATATTTATAGGGATAACACATAGTGTACTTTTTGGGACGACGAGACCTCTGGTCTAGTGGTTAGTATACCTGACTGCTGCGCTAGGGGTCGCGGGTTCGATTCCCGCCGGGGCTAACATTTATGAGACAAATATGTTTGCCTTGCGTCTGGGTGTTTGGTATGTATTATAAGTATGTATTTACAAACAAAAAGTATATAAGTATTATATCAGCTGCTGGTCCCCATAGTACAAGCTTTGTTTAGTTTGGGGCCAGATGGCGCTGTGTGATAATGTCCAAACATTATTAAACATTATTATTATATTTTATCCCGGGATAATGTTTTGATCCCAGGAAAAATATAGGTTCTTATGCGATTCTAAGCTCTGTTCTAAGTCGCAGTTCTAAGTTGCAAGATACTGACAGATTTGCCAGACTGTATGTACGCAGTTTGGACGCACTTATTGGTATAACATTGGTGCCAATTATGTTGTTCTAAATTACTAAACTTCCTCCCATCCTTATTTAACCCCGCACATGAGACAGGGATAGCAAGGCTTTTAGACCTGTCAAATGAGTTAAGTTTAGTATATTAAATTACATATAATTAAAAACACAATTTAGGTAAATTTTGAACGACAGAATTGGCAAGCTTTGATAGTCATTCGTCAATATGTTAGTCAATAGAAATGTAGCTTTCTAACGGTGACAGAATTTTTGAAATCGGTCCATTAGACGAGACCGCTGGTCTAGTGGTTAGTATACCTGACTGCTACGCTAGAGGTCGCGGGTTCGTATCCCGCCAGGGCAAACATTTATGTGACAAATATGTTTGCCTTGCGTTTGGGTGTTTGGTATGTATTATAAGTATGTATTTACAAAAAAAAGTATATAAGTATTATATCAGCTACTGGTTCCCATAGTACAAGCTTTGCTTAGTTTGGGGCCAGATGGCGCTGTGTGATAATGTCCAAGCATTATTATTATTATTATTATTAGTTTCGGAGCCTAATCAATACAAACCCACAAAAATACAAAAATACAAATCTTTCCTCTTTATAATATTAGTATAGATATAGATTAGTATGGACTAGCGACCCGCCCCGACTTTGCAAGGGTTACACAACACTTAAATGAGCTTCCTCTTGAATCACTCTATCTATTGCTAAAAATGCATTAAAATCCGTTCACTAGCTTAAAAGATCTAAGCGAACAGACAGCGGAAGCAACTTAATTTTATACCATGTAAAGATAAGGAAGATTATAAATCAAGAATACGTTAAGGTCACGTGTTCTTAAAATAGAAACAATGGTACTGTATTGCTCAAGCCGGTAGTTGGTATATAAATAACAATTAACATATAATAAAAAAGTAACTGGTCGCCGTCTGTACATGAAAGATATATAAGAAAAACTAATATTGGGAACCTTTATCAACGCAATAGAATCGGAAACGATGATTTTTAGATTTTTGTCTGTGTGTCTGTGCGCACTAATCTCAGAAACGGCTGAACCGATTTCGATGTGGTATTCACAGTACATAAAAAAAAGTTATATTCGTTGAGAAACCAAAACATAGCGCGTCGTTAGCTTTAAAAATAAATTCTACGCGTACGAAGTCACGGGCACAGCTAGTTTTGTTATAACCGACGGCAAAGTTTAAGTACATAGTTACCCCATTGTGCTCAGAAATAAAAATTCTATAAAAGTAGAAAATAAATAATCAAACCAACTCACTGTTGAAACAGTCGAAAAAAATATCAGTGCCAGTAGCAGGAACATTGTCGACAACGTTTTCGTATCGCCTTCGACTATTTTTGTATTTGAAAAAGAGCAGCGCTGCGGTGGTGAAAAGTGGAACTAAAAATTAGTATGAAAATTTTGACATTTCGCGAGTTACCTTTTCGAATACGTTGTCGACAATGTTCCTGCTACCGGCACAGAAGATAGATTATATCCTGTGGAAGGACTTAGGCTATCTTTTGTCTTTAAACAAATGCAGACGAAGTTGCGGGTAACAGCTAGTGATAAATAACAACGCATGAAATACAATCCGTTGCTTCGTGGCCCAACCCTATGTGAAATAGCTGTCAATTTATAGTATTGGTGAAGCCAGCTCGTGTCACATTAGTGGCAGAATATCGTTACATATATGTATGTATTTATGACACCGGAAGATAACAAGAACCGCAAATATATACATTTCCAAGGAAATTTATCAACCTTCGTAGGATTCTAAACGAGAGATTAATTATATTAATTTACGCCCACATTATCGCAAATTAATAAACTTACCGAACTAAAAAACTACCAACGTCGGTTAAGGCTAGCCTTCTAACCTATCACGGCCATGTCGGACTACAATGTTACAAACGGTGAACGTAAATTAATACAATTAATCTCTCGTTTAGAATCCTGCGAAGGTTGATAAATTTTCTAGAATTTCCTAGGAAATTTACACATTTGCGGTTCTTGTTATCTTCCGGTGACATGTACATTTATTTATTATTCTACAACTATCATTACAGGTATTCCTAATACGATAGCATAGAGAACTTATAAACTAAACTAAATCTATACACAATACACCATATGTAACCTTTGTTAACTCGTTCAGTGAGCACGAGACCAACTGCTGTGCCACAGCATTGAGAGCACGCAGCGAACGCGTCAATGGCACATATAGTACACTAGCGGCCCGTCCCGGCTTCGCACGGGTAGACATTTATATCAAATATTTTGTCTACCCGTGCAAAGCCGGGGCGGGCAGCTAGCCTATGTTAATCAGTGATAGTGTAGCTTTCTAACGGTAAAATATTTTTTGAAATCGGTCCAGTAGTTTCGGAGCCTATAGACATTTATCAAATATTTTGTCTACCCGAGCGAAGCCGGGGCGAGAAGCTAGTATAATATATAGCCTATGTTACTCAGTGATGATGTAGCTTTCTAACGGTGAAAGAATTTTTAAAATCGGTCCAGTAGTTTCGGAGCCTATTCAATACATACAAAAATACAAATCTTTCCTCTTTATAATATTATATTATATAGTATAGATAGATACATATAATATATTTTAATATCTATAGATAACATTACCATGTGATGATATAATATACGTGTATGTGTGAAAGTGTCAAATAAAATTAAACAGGTGTGACTATGCGAGCAACGAAGTGATGCCGGTTTTCTTCTTCTTCTTCTTCCTAAGTATGGCAATCAATCCCTTCAGGGACTATTTTTGCCAGTGTCGAGTGTTAGAGAATTTTCATGTTGCAAAATTTCTCGTGTTTGCCGCATTAAAATGCCTAGTGTCATGCATTCTAACGCCCAATGGAGTTTCTGGAGACAACCCACGGCAGTAGCAGATCGTAACACGCCTTTAGATTAGAGGTAACCTATTGACCAAAATGATAAATCACTTAACCCAAAAGTCGTATTATGGCATTATTTCCAATGCTCCTATAAATCAGTCACTAAATGAAACTTTACTGCACATATCGACACCAAAAATACACATTAAAGATCACGATAAAACAATTTACGACACACTGGAAAAAATCTCAACCGCTCCGCCTGATTCCCGCCAAAAACTCGATGCCGGTTTTTTAAACATGTAGTGCGTGTTCAAGGCGTATTTATATTGTATTTGTTGTAGGTGTGTGCATGTAACTGGGTATATGTACAATACAAGGCGTAGTTTTAATCCGCATCACTTTATTGATCGCAAAGATCCATCTACTTTTTTTTTATCTAAGGTGAAGGTGAGTTTTCGTTAAATCCCGGTGCAGTACGGAGCTCGTCACAAGCCGGCGTCGCACTCCCACGCATGTAGTATTGCGTCATAGATAATTTCGGCCGTAGCCAACCAATAACAATCCGCGAATGATTTAAAACATAATCTCGAATTTCGAACAGCATCGTTCGAATAGCTTATACCACTCAGGTGGCAAGCAAGCGTACCTACGGCCAGCCTGATGGTAAACGGTCACCGTAGTCTATGGCGCTAGCAACACCAGGGGTATCACTCGCGCGTGGCCAAGCCTTTATATTATATTTTATGTTTGATCCTAAGTTTTCTATGCTCTCCTATTAGTTTTTATCATATGATTTAAATCCAAAACCCATAACCAAGATTCATCATAAAGTATGGAATTCCGTGTAATATTTTTTGTGATTTTAGTTATCACTTCGTGTAGTCTCTTTGGTATAATTGGATGTCATACAATAATAACCTAACCCCTTCGAAATTATATATTTGCATGTCTCCTTATCACAGACAGATAGACAGACAGACACCCTTCGAAATTACATATTTGCATGTCCTATTATAAAATTGTCAGACAGACAGATAGACGGACAACTTTTTTTCCTTTTGAGTTACGGAACCCTAAAAATACATTTTAATATATTTAAAGCGATTTGTGGATAACGTCGTTGGCTGTGGATAACGTCGTTGGCTATATAATTAATAACATGTTTCTAGTCTATACGAGCTTGTACTCTATATTATGTAGCTGTTTGTTTTCCCTTAATAAATAAAATAATAATAAAAAAGCGTTGGGCAAAAGACAGCACCAAAAATGCCAATAAATGCCTCTCTCGATTTTAATTTATTACTTAATGAAAAAGTTGATTGGCCCAGAAAGACTTCGCTGGCCTCCACGAAAAAGATTACTGCTACTGCGTCCATTTATAAATAGGTTTTATAATGGGATGATTGAGGCTTGACTTCTAATGAAATGACTTTGAAATATTAATTAAGTCAACTGACTTATTCATGATGAATATTGTAATTATCTTAATTGTATAAAGCTTATATAATTTTATAGATGGATACACTTTATTGCACAACAAAAGGATACATACATTGGAAAGATTAATAAATTATATTGTACAATTGGCGGTTTTATTGCATAGTAGCGATCTCTTCCAGGCAACCGATGAAAACACTAATAAGATTAATGGGAAAGATTTTTTTAAATTCATTAATTTATAAATATTTATTTACACACAACAAATTAAAAATAACACAATAACAAGAAGGAAATATACTGTACAAGGGAAATGCTTATTTCAAAAGAAATCTCTTCGAGTAGACCCGCGAGAGGAGGGATTAAAAGGAAAAAAGGCATAGTGTGTATATACAGACTTATGATAATATTATATTCTCACGCCTTCCCACAAGGGTCCCCGAAGAGGTAGGCAGAGGTGTTTCAACACCTAAATTCCATCAAATTGCATTTGTTTATTAAAACCTTACAAATATTAAAAACGAAATATGTATTTTTTTTTCTTTTACTCACTGATTTAACGTCAGTGCCTAATACCTGTAGCAATAGTTATTATTCTGAGGTGTGTACTAAAAGGTGCAGATGTGTCTACTCCAAAATATGTACAAGCTAATATAAAAACTTAACAAAAGAAAACAGCTTATTTGTATTTTTAATAACGCGAATACACTCATGAATTTTACTATGTTCTTATGTCAGTACTAAAGTATATAACGCTATATGTACATATATTTGCAAGTCACGTGTCACTGCTCAAACATTGTAGAACACAGCTTAGTGCACGTACATTAACACAGGTGCCAAATATTTATTTTTACGTTTTTGGCAATATTAACGTTTCGTATACGTACATATCCTACGAAATCAAAAAAAAATTTGGTGTGGCACTCGGAGACTGCCGCGGTAAAGCTATTGCATAGCATTTTTTATCAACTTATGCAATTATAATTATTTATTTATTTTATTAATGCAGTATTTTTTATATACCTATATACTTTCTCACAAACAGCTGATTACGGTAGTTTTCCAATACAACCAATGCCACCTAAAGGCGGGTTGCTGAACTAAAGAGACAAGCGTGATATTTCAAAAAGTCATTAAAAGTTCTGGTATTTATCGATAGATGTAACTAAAAAGTATCACCGCTGTGCCGGTCGGAGTGGGCGGTGTTAGGTTTTTTTCGTTACGGAATTTCTGGATTCGGTCCCCACGCTCAAGGCCCGCGATAAAAGCTATGCAATAGTTTAATAACATTTGAAACTTTTCAGCTTTTACTTCGATAACTAGTTTGTTAACTCAGTAGCGATTTGAATTATAGTTGCTTAACACGCGACCCATCTACGACGTGCGTCACGTATTCATAACACGCGTGACGTATCCGGAACGACATGGGAAGGGACGTTATCTGCTGTCCACTATGCAACTCAAGTCTGGTTTGAAATGGGTTCGTAAAACGCTTAAGTACCGCAGAATTGGTAGTTTTACTTTGTGTCGATAGAACTTTATTTGCAGGATTTTGTTAAACAAATCACCATGCTTTATGTAGATATATTTTTATACTCACAAGACAAACTAGTTTAGCTGACGTGACAGTGATATAAAAGATCTGCTTTCGACAACACTCTCGCCTCGTATGCGACGACTTGTTTTGATAGGATATACATAAAATATGTATTGAGAATCCCTACAATTTACATACTACGTAGACAATACAATAGAGTGTGACTCTAGATATCATTACTGAAAAAAAACTGTAGGAAATATTGCGTTTTTATGCATTCTTCAAAATCAAATCTTCTTTTGTTATTATAAGATACTGAATCTCAAGATTTTCTTGGAAAAATGTTATTGACTTGGTTATTTTTTTCACGCCTTCCCACTAGGGTCCTTGAAAGGGTAGACAGAAGTATGACACACCTACTTTGCACCAAAGATTTGGTGTCAGATGGTGAGTCCTTCGCCATCTCTTAGGCACTACATACGTCCTTGAATTTATTTTCAGACGTATGCAGGTTTCCTCACGATGTTTACCTTCACCGTAAAGCTGACGTTCAGTTATTTCCGTGAGCTTATTTCAAGTTAGACATTATTTTAAATCATCGATTATTTAGCGATTCTTATCGCAGTCGATAAGGCGGTATCGATAACAATATCGATTATTCGACATCACTTATCCGTAGATGAAAATAAAATTGCACCGAACAAGTATAGGCATTAATCTTCAGGGTAAAAAGTAAATGAAGATATGTGGGTCACGTCTGTATGTTGATTGAATTTTCCGCTGTTGACGACAGAGACATGTCCCTTGGGGCTTCTAAACAAGCGGAAGCGGATAAAATGAATGACCTGAGAAAAAAACCTTAAGTAATGCATCACTACATAGTATAAAACAAAGTCGCTTCCCGCTGTCTGTCTGTCCCTATGTATGCTTAGTTAGATCTTTAAAACTACGCAACGGATTTTGATGCGTTTTTTTAAAGATAGAGTGATTCAATTGAATTGATTCGATTCATTTGTGTTTTGTACGTATTTAACTTAAGTATTTAACTTAAGTTTTGTAAGTATTTTGTACGTGGTTAACGCTGGCCGAGCGAAGCCGGGGCGAGTCGCTAGTTAAGATTAATAAATTAAAACTATAAATGTGAGTGGATGAAGTAGCCGCGAAACGCTCGGGCTCGCTAGATCACATTCCCAAAGTACTCAGTGATGAATGGTAAAGAGTACTCTGAACCGGCAGGCATGTATGAAGAGATTGATGAATGTAAAAGAAGAGATGTGTAAGTGAACAGTGAAATCGTGCTTATATACTATGCCTTAGGAAAAGGACAGCGTGCTATTATTGTACGTATGTATATATGTCACCGGAAGATAACAAGAACCGCAAATTTATAAATTTCCTGGGAAATTCTAGGAAATGTATCAACCTTCGTAGAATTCTAAATGAGAGATTAATCGTATTAATTTATGTTCACCGTTTGTAACATTGTAGTCCGACATGGCCGTGATAGGTTAGAAGGCTAGCCTTAACCGACGTTGGTAGTTTTTTTAGTTCGGTAAGTTTATTAATTTGCGAAAATGTGGGCGTAAATTAATATAATTAATCTCTCGTTTAGAATCCAACGAAGGTTGATACATTTTCTAGGAAATTTATAAATTTGCGGTTCTTGTTATCTTCCGGTGACATATATATTTTATTGTGTTTTATTTGCAGAACATTGGACGTATAGCTTGGCAAAAAAGTCTAAAAACTGAAAAGAAATTTTGGCTACTGGCAATTGGGAAAATGGAATCCATGTTATGACGTGTACTGTAAACAAACCAATCAAGACGGTCGATGCTCTCTATACGAGCTGCGGCGGGTTGACATACGAACAGTGGCGCCTCTATTAGTATCTACTCTTTTTTGCCTGACTGTAAATGGATGTCTACGATCCTCTGTGGATTTGTGAGGCAAAATCCGTGTACTATTCCATTACGATCCCCTGCGGAATCAAGCAATGTGTAGGTATGTTCCATATGAAGTCTAACAGTAGGTTTACTATAAAAACTCACGTGAGACCTTTATTGGTACGGATATTGTAACATACTAGTGACCTACAAATGTTTTAACAGTAAAATTTTATATGGACAAGTTGTGTGGAAAGCTAATGTATACTTACTATTATAAAGAGGAAAGATTTGTATTTCTGTGTGTATTTTTGTACTGAATAGACTGCAAAACTATAGGACCGATTTCAAAAAATATTTCACCGTTACAAAGCTACATTAACACTGACTAACATAGGCTATATATTATATTGATACGCGGGCGAAGCCGCGAGAAAACAGCTAGTATTTTATATAGTTGATAATGCATTAGAAATACAGTATATTAACATGCCATGCCATTAATATAACCATGCGTTAGACCCACAGACCTAGGATTTTTTGTCATTCTAAATCTATGGTTTGACCTCAAGAGTAGATAAAATATACTACGTACAAGTTTGACACACGTCTTACTAAATGTCGTTTGTACATAGTTTGTTGGACTTCAATTTTGACAATCAAAGGAAAATGTTGTCTTGATATTGTTTAATTTAGTGAGATACAGTGGTATTTATTTTATTAAATAGGCAACGTATAATGTGATAAATATTCCACGACGTGTTCAACAAAAGTAAAACAAATAATATTGCGAATTATCAAAATGAAGATTTTTTTCTGGTGATTGGAGAAATGAAGTCCATAGACTGTCAGGAAGGACGTTGCCAACCTTCTTGGTGGTTATCCCACCGTACGACGTTGCCAAGAGGATCCTCTCTATTATCTACATGACATTGGCAAAATACGAAATGTCCTTTTTTGTGTTGCCATTAAATAAATAAATAATGTTAATGTTACATAGTTTGTTTATACTTCAAATTGTGGTCAAATTTCGGTCACTAAGCGACGGTACTAACTAGCACAGAGTTCATAACGACTACGTTTTACTAGCGCGCTTATAAATAAATCAACATAGCTCCAAAGTAATAAATTGATATAGGTCGCGGCACGAAACTCTAGCGCTGACCGTTATTGCGCAGAAGTAAAAAATAAGGTGTCTTGGCGGGGTACAGGGGTGAAGGGCGAGCGTGCGTTGCGCCGATTGGCTCTCCAGTCGTACTCCGTCCCCCGTGCCGATACGACGCTCCGCGCACTTCCAGTGTACAGTCGCGTTCTGAATTGTTTTGTTGTCATCGTTAATTTTTGTTGTTGTTTTTTGTTAAGTTTGTTTTGTTGATTTGTTTGTTGTGTTTGTTAGTTTATTCACTGTTTGATTAAGTTTGAACAGTTTTTAAACAGTGAAAATGCCGAGGCCGAGAAGGAATACTGTTTTGAAAAGACAGGCACGGAAAATGGTGTTTGACGTGCATTGTTTTCTGAAAAGGGAATCGAATGATTTCATTAATTCCCTGAAACAAATTCAAAGTGAAATTGGCGAAGCTGCGAGTATTTTACTCGATTCTGACCGCAGCACTGTAGATATAAGTGAAATAAAACAAACTGCAGAAGTTATTCAGGCGGGAAATATAAAATTAAATAGTATAATTAGTGACTTACAGAAAATTCAGAAAAGGACAGCTGAATCTACAAAGACGTCCATAGCAACGGTAAGGAAAATCTCCACTGAAGCCAATAATTCCGACTTATTATCAGTATTTAGAACACCAGGCAAAAAACGCTCCAGATCAAAACCGGTCACAGATATTGATAACTTTGATCAAGGATTAATAAAGAGGTGCATACATAACTTTCATAGGACAAATAATGAACTTCCCACCGTCGGAAAGTTGAGAAAGAAGCTAGAGGAAGATATAAATTTCAAAGGCTCAGAACGAAGTCTTCGACGAATAATTAAGAGTTTAGGGTTTCGGTGGAAAAATACTGAAAACAATCGAAAAGTACTGATTGAAAGTTCAAATATACGTTTACTACGTATCGAATACTTACGCAAAATAAAACAATATCGCCAAGAGGGAAGGCCCATCGTATATACAGATGAATCTTACGTAGATTCATCGCACTCTGCTCCAAAAGCCTGGACCGATGGTACTACAAAAGGTCTCAAAAAACCTATCTCCAAAGGACAGCGGGTGGTCATTGTCCACGCAGGATCAGAGGCTGGGTTCATACCGAACGCACTGTTAACTTTTAAAGCTGGTGCGAAATCAGGCGACTACCACGACAATATGAACTACGACAACTACGAAAAATGGCTGAGGACACAGTTATTGCCGAACTTACCGCCTAATTCTGTCGTGGTAGTCGACAACGCATCATACCATAATAAACAATGGGACCTTGCACCCACTTCTAATTCCAAAAAAGCTGACATGCAGGGTTGGCTTACTGAAAAGGGCATACAATATGAGGAAACTCTACTAAAACCTCAACTATACAATTTAATACGGGCTAACAAAGATAGATTTAAAACATTTTCAATTGACAGGATACTAGCAGAGCAAGGACATCAAGTGCTAAGACTGCCACCATACCACCCAGATCTAAATCCAATCGAAATGGCATGGTCTGACATAAAGCAATATGTAGGCAGTAAAAATGTGAAGTGGAGTGTTGCTAAATGTATAGAACTAATTCAAGAAAAAGTTTTGCTGATGGGTGCTTGGGATTGGGGAAAGTTATGCCAAAAGGTAAAGGACATAGAAGAGCAATATGTCAAGAGTGACCATGTCGTGGATTTGGTTACAGAAGAATTCATCATTCGCGTTGATGGTGACAGTTCAGAGGATAGCCTTGGTGAGTCTGATGACGATGACGCTGTTAGTGCCGACGACCGAAGCAGCCCTGAGCCGGGGCCCTCAGTAAGCAAAAGGCCCTGTTGGGATACTATTGAAGGTGTAAGACCATTGTCTGATTCGGACTAGATATCGGAAAGGAGAATGCGGTGTCTGATGTCCACACCCTGCCGAACTCGCAGGTTTCTTCTATCCTGAGAAGAAACTTCAGTAGGTTCTTATGTAATTCGGACTTAATATAATTTTTTTTATTATTTGGTATTTAATATAAAAATTTACAAATCCGATAGTGTATTTATTTTTCTACTCCCCATAAACTTGTTAAAAATTATATTGTAGGTAACATGAAGTAATATTTGCGTGCGTGACAGTACCCATACGCAGTTAAGTTCCACATTTTGTTCACCGCTAGACTTACTATTTGACTTTACATTAAAACATTATTTTGCTGTTTTTAACTAAGCAATTAAATTACTAATTTGTATTGCGTGCGCGATGGTACCCATGCGCAGCTATCCCCTCCACGTTTCGCTCAGCGCTAGAGTTTCGTGCCGCGACCTGTATAGGTAGTAGATTTAATGGCTACTGACAACTTGGTTGTGCACAGTAATAGTGACTAATCGCTAAATCGCTTGGGAATCCCGTGAGCGTGCGCGTAACAACCGCTAAATTGGTGGCCACATTTTAAAGAGGGTTTCAGTTATTGCCTGTCGGTATTCCTGGCAGACTCTTTTCTTTTTATTGCGTTCGTTTAGTTGACGTAGCTAGCGTTTTTATCGTATACCATTGTATTCTATATTATAAATGCGAACGTAACTCTGACTCTGATTAGTCACACTACGAGCTTTACGGTGAAGGAAAACATCTTGAGGAAACCTGCATACGTCTGAGAAGAAATTCAAGGACGTATGGAGTGCCTAAGAGACAGCGACGGACTCATCATCTGTCACGTTGGCACCAAATTATCTTCGGTGGAAATGGGTGTTGTAACACCTCTGCCTTCCTCTTCGGGGACCCTTGTGGGAAGGAGTGAAGATATATAGCTCAGTTTGTTTGTTACATTCACGACTAAGCGGCTGAACGGATTGTAATCAAATTTGGCAATAAGATAGATTATAACCTGGGGAAGGATATAGGCTTTTTCATCTAGAACCTCGCGAGCGAAGCCGCGAGCAAATCCTATTTTAATTATGTAGCTTCTACTATAATAAACGCTTTTAATAAAGTTCAAAGTGACTCCGAATCAGCTTGTATGAAGAGTTTGCTGAAAGAAGCAAAACAGGTGTGCAAGTCAAGAAAGTAATGGCGGTCTATACTCTCTGCCTACGAAAAATTCTTGGCGTGATGTGTCTATGTTCAAGAGTTCCAGAGATTTATAAAGCTAAAGCTAGTCAACTACTACTAATCAAAACGAAAATCGATTAACTTGCGTTTGCCTATTTATATAATGATAGCGGCTCGGCTTCGCACGGGTAGACATTTATCAAATTTTGTCTACCCGTGCGAAGCTGGGGCGGGCAGCTAGTATAATATATAGCCTATGTTACTCAGTGATAATGAAGCTTTCTAACGGTGAAAGAATTTTAGGAATCGGTCCAGTAGTTTCGGAGCCTATTCAATACAAACATACACACATAAAAAATACAAATCTTTCCTCTTTATAATATTAGTATCTATAGTCAAAACATCGGGTGCAGGGAAACGATCGATAGGGCTGACACGAGGGTTACCGTACAGGGGTCAACAACCCTGGAATAAATCAGTTAACATTTTCACTTCTAGGAACATATGCGTATCATCGCGAATTGGGATCTCCCGTGTGGTTTCCCATTAAAACTGGGCTGGGGATTGTACCTCCACATTACAGAAGACCGCATTCAAATAACACTACTTTGTGCTGTGAGTAAGGCTGCCAGTGCTCCACGAGGATGCGCTGGGCTAGTAGTAATGCTGCTAACACAGTGAGTCCTAATCAACAACACGGTGTGCAACGCGTTAGTGATACCCCTGGTATTGCTAGTGGCTATAGGCTACGGTGACTGCTTACCATCAGGTGGGCCATACGCTTGTGTGCCTTAGTGTATTAAATAAAACACGCCAATTCCCTCACGGGGTGGAGAAAATGTAGAGCGTGGTTTCACTCTTGACTTAACACACCAATTTTTTTTTACCACTAAGGTGTCAAACAAGCATACGGTCCACCTGATGGTAAGCGGTCACCGTAGCCTATGGACGCTTGCAACACCAGGGGAAACACCCGCGCGTTGCCGACCTTTCAAAAATCTCTTGAGGGGCGGGGCGTTAACAATACCCTTCTTGAAGAACCCCATGCTGTACTCTTTTGGGAAAACCTCGGCGGGGAGTTCATTCCACATTTGAACGTGCGCGTTTTGCTTCTACATTCATCAATCTCTTCATACATGCCCGCCGGTTCCTGGTACTCTTTACCTTTCCATCACTGAGACAACTTCGAGATACAGGCTATGGTAACCGCGTATCATCAGGCGGGCCGAGTGCTTGTTGACCACCTTCTTTACTTAGTATAAAATGAAGTGGTTTCTGCTGTCTGTTCGCTGAGATCTTTTAAACTGCTAGTCGAGATGTTGAGTATAACCATCAACCAATAAATTTAACTAATATTTAAAATCAACCTTCATAAAAATACAAAATTATCCCCTATCGAATAAAAATATTAATATTGTATTAAACTAAGCGATATTTTTTCCGTTTACGTGATTTTAAACCAATAACTATTAAACCAAATATTAACTAATACTTTCAATTATAAAAAACTAGCAGCCCGCCCCGGCTTCGCACGGGTAGACATTTATATCAAATATTTTATCTACCCGTGCAAAGCCGGGGCGGGCTGCTAGCGTATGTTAATCAGTGATAGTGTAGCTTTCTAACGGTGAAAGAATTTTTGAAATCGGTCCAGTAGTTTCGGAGCCTATTCAATACATACAAAATACAAATCTTTCCTCTTTATAATATTAGTGTAGATATACGTTTTACTAATGAAAAAACATCAACCATTATTGACGTCCCTAGTCGCTAGCAGAAATATAAAAAATCATTTACGTTGTATTAATTAAAAAGATTTCGTAAACATAAACATTTGCCTAACTAAGAACGGGTCCTGTTAAAAAGTTATACCGTGTTTTAGATCCTTTGTCTCGTCCAGCTAATTAATAAAACGAACAATAACTTTTATAATCAGCTTTTGATAAGACTTTTCAATTAAATATAACTTCGATTAAAAATGTTTTGAGGTTACAATTTTAATATTTTTCTTAATTACTACAAAGTTGGCAGATAACAATATGGCATGTCTGATGATAAGCGGTCACCTTCAAGACTAGGAGTATCACTACCGCGTTGCCAACCATATGTTGAGATTGTCAAAATAATAAAACAGTTTATTTTGGTTAATTCTCATTAATAGCTGTGATTTTCATTATATAAATTTTTCACTTTGACTGTACTTTGCTGACATAAGTTCGTAAGTTCATAACTTAAGAACTGTGTCTTAATTTGTGGTCTTGTGTGTGGACTGTGTAAAAGATGACATGGCCAGAAGGGAATTGAATATAGGCTGATAGAGAAGAATGGAGGAGAAAAACATACCGCGCCGACTCTAAATAAAATGGGCTAAGGGCAGAAGAATGATGATGACTCTCTGCCTACCCCGTGAGGGACTTAGTGTGATGATATGTAGAAGAGATAAACTACTGAACATAATCCCCTCGAACGATTTAATTAAATCGACTTCGAGTCGATGGATGAGAGCTTAGGTTTGAGCGATAATATTTAAGGAAAATAGTTTTTCATGTTTTATAAATAAATTTTTATTAGAACATGGTTACTAAAAAACTAAAATGTCATTGGTTAATTAGGAAATTATTAATCGGATTAATAATGACGTCACTAAACATACTGTATTTCGCTCATCAATCCCTTTCATTTGATACCAGATACTCATATAGGTATATATATATAAATGATTATTCTCCATTGTGACGTCCGCCATATTTGAATAAAAATGGCGGCATTTTGGTAATTATGTATTGTGACAAGAACCTAACGTATATGCGTATATTTAAGGTTAATCGGACATGGAGATCTGGTTGAAATTTAATTTATCTTGTAAGATTTGGTGACAAACACTGGGACAGTTGATAATAAATTAAAACTTGTAAAAACCTGTTTTCCCAGTACTCCAGCTACATAAAAACAGCTTCATTTGAGCTTGTTTTGTTTTCATTACAGCGGGACACAATGCAATTATCGGCTTTCCCCTCGCGTTGGAAAATATTGCGTTGCCATCACAATAATAAGTTTGTAACGAGCGGAAATGATATGCTTGTCCTAGATAGACGCCTTTGTTCCCTATATTATTGAGGTTGGCACGTATGTTTATTGAGATACGTTTTAGATACGTGAAAGAATTTTCACTATCAACAATTATGATGGTCGGGAATTAGTGACAAAACCACATTTATAGCTTTCGTTTCGATGTTTGAAACCATGTGTTGACGAATTTGTGGGTTTCTTTTGTTTTAAAATTTACTTCCATTTTTTTTTACTTTTACTTCCAATTTTCAGCATGTCATATGTATTTTACCCTTGATATTACTTACCATGACGATACGCTTGCTAGTCAACTCTGAAAAACATATCAGTCCATTTCACAATGACTGGCTTATTAATGATAATATTGTATTGATATTGGAACTCACCTCTTTGCCTGTCATAAGCGTTAATACATTCGGAGGTCTGGAACTGGCTAATGAGGGCAGTCTTGCCAACTCCTGGCGCGCCGACCATGGCCACGCGGTGGAGTGCCACCGGCCTTCGTTCTTGAGGCTCGGGCTTCTGCGCAGGCGACGGGGCGAGGGACCCGGAGCGCGAGCGCCGGCGCCGGAATGAGTCGCCGCGGTTCACTATACCTAGACAGAGGAGATAAAATATTAGTTTTACATTCAAAGTCAAAATCTAAATCAACAATCATAAATCATTTATTCAGTTTAGGGCCTAATAAGGCACTTATGAAGGTCTAAATTACCGACAAGAATCTCAGTGCTCTGTCTTTTTTCATGTAACAATCATGATATAACAATTTGTAACAAATTTCTTCTAGACGTTAATATGAAATTACAAATATCAAAATGAAAGCTACCAAGTTGGTTTTGTCACTGCTTTCATGAAATACATATTTTAAACTATTACAATTACCAGGAGCGGGGAGCCACTTTTGCAGAGTGAGCCCGTTTTCCAACATAGGGGTCTTCAAGTGAATGAAGCCATTTTGCAGGATTGACATCGTGGTGATAGTCCTCACTACCAGTTAAGATCCTTTTATTAAATAACCGCCCCGGCTTTGCACGGGCGATTTCTACATATAAACCTTCCTCTTGAATAACTTTATCTATTTAAAAAACCGCATCAAAATCCGTTGCGTAGTTTTAAAGATCTACTGCTTGAAGCGGCTTTGTTATTACATTATGTAGTGATGTCATAAATAAAATATTCTGTTGCGGATCAACAATTTTTAATCTCAACTTAATCCATTAAAAATTGCCGAAGTACGCTACGAAAATCATAACATCTCTAATTTATCTATCACCTTTCAATCATCTCCTGTAAAATCACAACTCGATTTGTTGGATCGTGTAGGGCACTAATTCAACTTTTTCACTGTAGGGTCTTCTTATTGTAGCAAGATTGTTTTCAATGTCATAATAGTAAAAGACAAATTGATATCGTCTTTAGACGGCACTCGGCTTAAAGTCGGTTGCAAGTTCACTGCTTGCCGGCGGAGTTGCCCTTTAAAATATCTAAGATTATCGCGGCATATTTATACGTTAATAATCAATACTTCATGCGTTTCTAGTTTATAACTAGCTTGGTCTCTGTAGACTATCGTGAAGATTTGTTAGGCTATAGATATATCTATTAACAATTGATAATGATTCCAATTCTTGACGATGTGGTCTCCTATACTTGAAGGTACACTGTAAACTCGGACCTATTGCTTGTTAAACTTGTATGTTTGTGTACCTTTTTTTTGTTCTTTTTTATACCACTAAGGTGGCAAACAAGCATACGGCCCGCCTGATGGTAAGCGGTTATCGCAGCTAATGGACGCTTGCAACACCAAGGGAAGGGTATCACTCGCGCGTTGCCGACCCTAAAATATATAGAACCTGTAACTTCTGTTGGAGATCCTTAAAATAAAAAAAACGCTATCGTTTAAGTATCGATAGCCGCCCATAGTAGCAACCCTATATATAGTTTTAGCAATTGCGTATTATGTTGTAGCATGTTTTGTTTCGGATGCAGTACGAGTGCACGCCTGTTTTACGAATTGACGTCACAAAGCAGGTTTAACAATAAACATGATATCACTATTTATAGTCGACTGCTTTGAACTATAGCGACGGTTTAATCCAAAATAATATTTATAACCGGGGAGTAAGCTACGTTTTACTTAATTTCCAGTCCATATTATGTGACGGAGGCAATCTTCGCCATTTCTCATAATAAGTATAGAATGCATGACACTAGGCTTTTTAATCAAATACAATATTGAGATACTTGATAATTCTCTTCCGCTAGACGGACATTGGGAATAAAAGTCCTGAAGAGCATTGATTGCCATAGATAGGAAGAAGAAGAACCAAAGGAATACGGTTCACAAACCGTAGAGAAAACGGTGCTTAACTTTTTTGTCTTTGCTTATTTTTAAATAGATGTTATTATTTCGTAAGATAATTCAATTAATTAACGGAATAGCATTGGAAGCAGGGATTAGTTAGCGATGTCTTGAAAAGACATTTTAGCTTCAGGGTACAAGGGGTAAAACTTAATTAGCATCTTCAAGGACCCTGTAACTAACAGGTATTCAAAATTGGGATATCTGTTCTGTTATCGACTTGCGCTTAGAAATCTTACTCGCTTTGTTAGATGTCTAAGAATTAAATTGCGAAATATAGTTAGTAATCCTGAATATATTTAATTTACCGTCTTTATAAGAAGCTGAAATCGAAGCCGAGATTGTATCTCGTATCATCGTGTCGTCTAGCCCGCATGATCTTAAAGGCAGAAGACTAAGGCATAGAGTTACGACGTTGGAAATAAATTGCGTATCGAGTCTAAGCAACTACACTAATCTAATGTAAAATCGGCGCGTACCATAGACGGATTATGGCGCGGTATTTGAATTGCAGAAGACAGCAGTAAAATAACACTACTTTGGTGTAGTGTGTTTCTGCGGTAAGTAAGGTTGCCAGTGCTACACGAGAATACGCTGGGCTGGTTATAATGTTCCATATTTATAATACCGACAGATGGGCCGTTTGCTTGTGTGCCACCGTAGTGGTATAAAAAAAACTGTGAGTTGTCTTTTGTGTTTTTTAATTGAGCGGATTTGAGTTTGTGAGTTTCTCCACAGCACTTATTGAGTTTTATTTGCTGACTATTAACGGACTTTTCTCTCAATCATACATTTTTTTTAATGAGTTCTCAAAAAATCTATGCGGGGCCTAGCTGTATTAGCCATACTAATATTTTGTTTGTTAGCTACCTTTTCACGACTAAACGGCTGAACTGATCGTAACAAATTTTGGCAATGCGATAGATTATTACCTGAGGAAGGACATAGTCTATCTTTATCTAGAACCACACGGGCGACACCGAACCACTAGTTATTTATATTAAAGCGTAAAAACCACCATTTAACATGACCTGGAGCAAATCGAAGCGGGCACGTAACGTAATTAGTCCGCATTTAGCCTCAGGAACAACCGAGGGCTATCGAGTGTTGGTAAACATCTGACCATTGCGCTTTGACGTCAGAACTCAAGTGCACCGTGACTCACAGCCTTGGGTTGTTATAATTACTCTCGCGTAGAGAGTAACTAATACAAGTAACTAAAGGAGACGGACGAAAGAAGACAGCATACAACTAAGATGCGAATGTTGCGATGGATGTGTGGCGTAACGAGAATGGACAATGTAAGAAATGAGTATATGAGAGGAAGTTTGAAAGTAGCTCCAGTGACAGAAAAGTTTAGGAGCAAGCGTTTATCATGGTATGGGCATGTTATGCGGAGGGATGAAGACAACGTGGTAAGAAAGGTTTTATGTATGAATGTGGATGGGTACAAGGATCGAGGTAGACCTAAGAAAAAGACGATACAGACAGAACGAGGCAGACAATAAAATCGTCTGCTCTCCTCACACACAAATATAAGGCTATATGAGTTACTAATGTACCAGATATGGACACCTATAAAATTGTTTGTCTCTTACCTTAATATTATATTGTTTCCGTGTTTTATAAATCGGGCTACAAAAAAAAATATTTGGTTCGAAATACAAATAAATTTTATTTGAAACGTGGTCGGAATAGGGCTGCCCGCAATGACAGTAAATAAGGAAGTTCTGTGTGATTTGTTTCCTATTTTGCCTTCCAGAATGTACCAATCTTGTACCAATGCCGCTACAAATAACAGAAAAGAACACAATAATAAATGGAGCCTACATAAATTCCACACGAAATCCTGAAATACGGTGCTCTGTTAGATATATATTCATTAGGTTCTTTGAAAATTGTTTTTTAAGGTTCAGTATTACATTTCTTTTTGCATATCTTCGCTGTTGCAAAGATAAATAAACTGTTTACAATTGTTCTATTTGTTGTTATTAATTTAATTACTAATACGTTGTCTGAATGTCGTCTGTCGGATAGCTAGCAGCTAGGAATTTTAAAATTTCCACGTAATGAAAACAATATTAACGAAATAAGGTCTGTTTATACCGCGCCGAACCAAAAAAGATCGAGAGAGAAATACGTGAAATATCGTATCTAAAAATCTATGACGTGTAGAAGCAAAACGTAAGTTTCCAGATTTTCAGAGGTGTGTTCACTATTTTCTATGATTAATTTTTTAAATCCTTCGTGTTTTTATATCAGGATTTTGGTTTATGATAAACTTAAGTAGGTATAGAGTTTTTTTTTCAGACATGTAGTAACGGAATTTATTTGTAATTTGGTTTGCTATTATCAAACCAGCGACCTTCTCTGCCCCTAACAGTAGTCGCATATGATGTGTAACATCTGATATCTAACGTAATTAATATTGCCATCCTATAGAATACAAAATATATTATAATTTGCTTTGTCCGCTTAATGAATTATTTGTCATTAAGCGGACAAAGCCAATATTGCCATCCTACCCTATTTAACCCCGTACATGAGAAGGATAGCAAAATGTTTAGTCCTGTCAAATTAGTTTAGTTTAGTGATTTTGAACAACAGTTTATATAATGTTAAATTTTAATTATAAATAAACTTAAACGCTCTCAGTGCAATTTATTTATTTAGTATATATGTGTTTAGTATATGTATATTATTTATATTAAGTTTGTAGTTAACAAAAGTATTATAAAGCTTTTCCGTGAACCTTACGTTGCCAGCGCCGCTTCGTATAAACGAACCTTTCAACTATAAAGTTTTCGCACGTGCAAGGTATGAAAATACTCAGACGTTATTGGCTATTTAACTGGCGCACACCAGATGCTTAATGGTTGGTTTATAGGAATTATTTTATGAAGGGAAACCTAAAACGGTTCTCGCATAAAGGGTTCATTGTATTAACCTAAGCGAACGTCGTGTAGTTAGGTTAGGTAGATCTTTGTGGATATTGGATTCTTGTTTTACACTTGCGAATCATTGTGTTGTAACACTAAAGAACAGATTTGTACTTTTGTTTGTCTATATCTAAGCTAATATTATAAAGAGGAAAGATTTGTATTGTTGTGTGTATGTTTGTGTTGAATATTTATTACTTTGCTTAGTTTGGGGCCAGATGGCGCTGTGTGATAATGTCCAAGCTTTGTAATAGACACCGAATCTTCGGTGGTAAATGGGTGTTGTAGCACCACTGTCTACCTCTTCGGTGGTAAATGGGTGTTGTAGAACCACTGTCTACCTCTTCGGTGGTAAATGGGTGTTGTAGCACCACTGTCTACCTCTTCGGTGGTAAATGGGTGTTGTAGCACCACTGTCTATCTCTTCGGGGACTCATGTTGGACGGCGTGTGGATATTTACGAGACCACTGGTCTAGTGGTTTGTATACCTGACTGCTACGCTAGAGGTCGCGGGTTCAATTCCCCCCGGGCAAACATTTATGAGACAAATATGTTTGGCTAGCGTCTGGGTGTTTGGTATGTATTATAAATATTTATTTATATGTATATAAGTATTCTATCAGCTACTGGTTCCCATTATACAAGCTTTGATTAGTTTGGGGCCAGATGGCGCTGTGTGATAAAGTCCGAAGACTATTATTATTATTATACAAACAAACATACATATAACGAAAGCTAAGTAGCGCGGTAATAAAGTTTAGGTGTTAAAACTAATCTTAATCGGGTTGCGTGAGAACGGAATCGTATTCCCTGTTATTGTGGCCATAAAAGCCTTCCACGAAGATTGTCCACTCGCACCCTTTATGGCCACTCAAGTTGTGTTTTATTTACTGACATAAAACAATGTGTTTCTTTCTTTATGTGTCAACGAGTTACGTTCTTGACTTAGCTGAAATGTCTTACGCAGGTGATATCGCCCGTATCGCCAAAATAGGCCGAAAACTATACCTCGAACAATTTATACTAATAATAATGATTGGATATTATCACATAGCGTCATCTGTCCCCAAACTAAGCAAACCTTGTACTATGGGAACTAGTTGCTGATACTAATATACTTTTTTTTCGTAAATAAATACTTATAATACATACCAAACACCCAGAGGCAAGGCAAACAAATTTGTCCCATAAATGTTTGCCCCGGCGGGAATCGAACCCGCGTTAGTATACCTGACTGTATGTATACTAACCACTAGACCAGCGGCCTCGTCATTCTTTTAAATTAAGCGTAAATATTTGACAACATAACGAAAGCAGGTAATTAGAACATAATTTAAAATACGTTTCAATTTATTTAGTTTAAAAACAGTGATCAAGTCATGTTTCTTAGATATTAATAACTTTATTATGATAATATAATAACTAGCCAGTCTTTGAAGTCGCAAATAATTTGTTATTTATTAGGTTTCAGTGAAAACATAATGGCAAGCGAGCTAGTATGACGTCAACATATCGTGCATTTTGATAACTATTTTTGAAAGATAGTAGGTGGAATTGAATATGCATTAGAATCTTAGAATTTCCCTACTTTTCCTCTTGCGTGGTCCGGTAGCTATGGATAATATAATAGTTGAAATTGCTGAATATAAATTTCAAGTATCAGAGGTTGCGACCTATTTATACGATTCTATGAGCCTTTATTAAACCATGACAATGATTCTTTATCAACTACAATAGTACTTTTTGGAGTTCATACATCATCGAACTAGATACATTTTCATAGACCACCACTTACTTACTTACTTTTCTTGCCGGATTCTGCTCAGCAAAACCGACCTTCCGAATCCGGTGGTAGATTCTGACGATTTGAAAGTGCTTGCCTGTAAAGTCTAGTCAAATAAAGATCTTTTTGAGTTTGAGTTTACGACCCCCATTAATTTTACACGCCAACGTAGAGACCCCCATCTAGTCTCCCGTGGACCCCTGGGGGGGCTCGTGGACCACTTTGGGAATCACTAATGTAAAAAATAAGATTTTAATAATGCAACAGTCGTTAAAGTTAAGTTGAAGTAACCTATCTCAGATTGTATCACAATAACAATCCAATATATCTATCTAATCTCGTACGCATCGAACACTACTCAAATTTCAAATCCACTAAGACACGCCCTCTTATCCTAAGAGAGGTTAGTGGAATTGACTGGTACTTTATGGTCCACTGGGAGAGGTTGTGTAGTGTTTACTGTAGGGCCCCTTGAGGGATTGTGTTTAGGGCTCCTAGTATTTTATAGTGTGTATGTATGTATGTATGTATCTATGCATGTACGTATGTATGTATTGGTGCATGTATCTATACATCAGACTGCGACTATTTGACTGCGATCTTTTTTAAGATGGAGATACATTCCTGAGTCGGACAGCTCAAAAATCTCATTACGCCCTAGCTCTCTTTCATTTATCTATGAAAAGGTAAAAAAGCTACAAACACAGCTTTGCTGTGTACTAAAAGCTTAATAACTAGCTCGAAATAAAACAAAATGGTACCTAATTAGGTCACAGTAATTGTTGTAACCATTTTCGTTTACCTTTAATTAAAATTTGCTACAACGAAAAGAAAACATTTTGTGGAACGAAATCACTACTAGAACAAAGTCACTCCTCAGTCTGTCTGTCCCTGTGTATGCTTAGATCTTTAAAACTACGCAATGGATGTTGATGCGGTTTTTTAATATATAGAGTGATTCAAGAGGAAGGTTTTATGTGTTCATTTAGATTTTGTGTCACCATTGCGAAGCTGGGGCGGGTCGCTAGTAGAAAAATAAAACAGCCTTTAGAAATAACTAATGCTACCGCGGAAAATTACCAAGTGTAATAATTTCAATTAATAATTTAACCGATCTCATTTGTTTGAAGGAGTTTTCAATATAATTTTGTAGTGTTGTTGCTCAGGCGACTATCGTACGTAGGTATAGGTATAGTATCGATAGCGTAGCGACTATCGATACTATCAATAGTATTGCAAGTCATTTATAGTAGCTATATTATACTACATTGTATGCTCTCGAAACTATCTATATGTATTATTGATAGTTCTATTAAATTATCTCCAAATAACTTATTACGCTGCCGTTCTATAAATAAAAAAAAATGCCGATGATTTTTCTTCATGTTGTTTCTAAAGTCACTAACTCTAAAGTCACTAACATTCTATAAAAAAATCGGAATTTTATAGACTTTTAAAAAGGTTACGTCAATATTGACAGCTGTCAAGGAATGTTCAGTGGAGGTCGTATCAAGGTCCACTACGCGAAGTCCTTAGTTAGTCTGTGGTTTACGTTTTGCAGCACGCTGCCGTATTTATTTCTTATTAAAATGCTTTTTAAATATAATCGATATTTAAGAAAGAAAAAAGACATACTGGTGTCGGTTCTGTTGTTCAAAATTACTAAACTTAACTAATTTGACAGGTCTAAAAGTCTTGCTACCCCTTTCTCATGTGCGGGGTTAAATAAGGATGGCAATATTTTTAGACCTGTCGACGTTTGACGTTAAGTCATTTTGAACTACAGAATTGGCACCATTCTCAGTAAAAATTATATAGGTATATGTAGCTGCAATTACATTCTCTTTGTAAGACTTCGAGGAATGTATAAATGTATCTCTTTAGGTAAGTTATTAATGAGGTATTCAGCTTAATTAAATTCATCTATTACAGTGGTGTTCCGGTTGGAAGGGCACTGTAGCTAGCGACATTGCTGCGCAGACTTATGAACTAAGGCCTCGAGGCGACGACCGCAGTGCTGTGCCACGCGGTTCAGCTCTTTTTCATGAGCGGGATTCGCTCGTTTCAGCTAGGCTAAGCAACATGTTACAAAATACCCCGTAAGAAATATAATTAATTATCAAAGCCAAAAATTGTGTCAACCCTAAAAAAATTAATTATCAAAGCCAAAAATTGTGTCAACCCTAGTAAGCTGTCATGTCAGGGAACCAGATTATTTAACAGAAAAGCCTACGTACCTATTTTACCAAATAAAATGTCTACTTTAATAGTTTTTCTATTTTTCATTCATAAATGTTTGCTACCTCAATACAAGGATGTAATTATACTCAAGTACTGGCTTCTATAATGTCCTTTCGGCTTTACGGGTAGTTTTGTTACTTTAAAAATATTTTTTTGTGTTGTGCCAGTATATTGTTCGTTTACATGTTTATACATTCACTAACGTTATATATATTTTATACGGCTTGTAGTGGCCATTGGGTTGTGAAATATTTCTCGTAGGATAGATTATTTCATTGCGAAGGTTAAAAGGCGAGCGGTGTCCCGGAAAATGTGTTATACCCACGGGATGGGTTTAGCTTAATGGTCTTCGGACCTTAGGGTCACGTTATCGTGAAGAGTATTTGAGATATTAGTTTACAATTTTTTTTTTTTATGTCCTCAATAGTTTCACAATCCAGTTTTATTTTGAATATAGGTCCAGTTGGTAGACTTTCCACTTCGGACAGACCTCTAACGGTTTGCCAAAATTGGCAACCTGTCACTTATCCAACTGTTGGCCATAATTTTAAACTTTATATTTCTAAACTACCTATACTAATAATATATATCGTTTATTTTGTATTTTTGTTTGTACTGAACAAACTCAAAACCTACCGAAGATATATTCTTTCACCAGTAGAATGGTGAAAAAAATATTATTTCTATCACTGAGTAACATAATAATATTGCTACGTGACCGAACCCGGGAGATAAAAGCTAGTATGCAATATAAATTAAGTTGCTCAAGCAATGAACCGGAAGAGCCGGACATGTTCCTGCCAGCGCGTGATGGATCAAAGGTGCCGCCGCTTTGAGCCACCCGCCGCCGGTTCCGATGTAGGGTAGATTGATAGATATACGGTTGTGATTTGTTCGTGCAGGCTATTGTACTATTTGTGCCAACTGTGTTGCTATAGTGGTTTACTTATCCACGAGTGACTTCGCGTCTGCGTTTTAATATTAATAAAAATAATAATGTTTGGACGTCAGGACAGCGCCATCAGTAGGGCTAGCATGAATAATTGCGACAACGTTTTCGTATCGCCTTCGACTATTTTTGTATTGAAAAATGAACAGCGCTGCAGCGGTGAAAAGCGGAACTAAAAATAAGTATGGCAATTTTGACATTTCGCGAGTTACGTTTTCGTTTACGTAGTCGACAATGTTCCTGCTACCGGCACTGGTCTCCAACTAAGCAAAGCTTGTATAAATCAATTCATTCGTGATTAGTCACACCACGAGCTTTACGGTGAAGGAAAGCATCGTGAGGAAACCTGCATACGTCTGATAAGAAATGCATGGACGTATACAGTGCCTAAGAACTGGCGACGGACTCACCATCTGTCACGTTGGCACCAACTTATCTTCGGTGGAAAGTGGATGTTGTAACACCGTTCCCTTTAAAAATACAACTATAAACGTTCCTCGAAATGCAATGTTAGAGAGATACAAGGATACAGTAGCCTATAAAAATAATAGCTGTTCTATTTATTGGCCTTGTTCAGTTGTGTTTGCATAGGATTTGAGGAAGTAAAACGTTCAATATGTTCTTATAATCATTTATCTTTCCCGTCCCGAAAGGGTATTCGGAACGGAGAAGCATTTGTATGAATAGATTGATGAATGCTGAAAAAACAGAAGTGTGCTAGTCAAGAGTATAATTGCCTAGCCCGAAAGGGATTCGGCGTGATGATATGTTTTTGCTCAAGTTCTACACTTGCAGACTAGAGACCACAAGATACGTTTACATTTAACAGAATTAACACCACAACCTTCTTCTTAATTTCTTCTTCGTAACTATGGCAATCAATCCTATTCAAGGACAATTTTTTCCAGTGTCGAGTGTTAGACAATTATCAATTTATTTTTATTTTTGTTTGTTGCTTTAAAATGCCTAGTGTCATGCATTCTAATGCTTATGGGAGTTTCTGGAGACAATCTACGGCAGTAGCAGTTCGTTCCATGCCTTTAGGTCAGAGGTAAACTATTGACCAAAATGATAGATCACTTGACACAAGGTCATATTACAGTATTATTCTCAATGTTCCTATAAATTTGAACTTTAATGCAGAAAATTACCGTGAAAATTAACACCAAAGATCACTAAACTCCACTACAACCTCCATTGAATAAATAATTATAAAAAATCCAAATAACGCATACTGAAGAGAAACATAATACAGCAATATTCTGATGCCGAAAAATCTATTGAATGAAAAGACAATCATGACAAGACTGCAATGTAACCATATGAAAATATCGTTCTGTCTAGTCTGTACCAGCGTTTAGCATTGAGCACCTATTAATAGTGGTCAGCTGAAACGAGAAAGCACTTACAATTTACCGTAAAGCTGTTAGTTTTGGAAATGATCCAATGTTATAAAACGTACTTACTATGTCTAATATTCCAGCAAGAACGTGGAAAACATACCTAAATAATATGTACCATGTACATTTGAACATGCATTTGAATAAATCATTGTTTGCTAACCAAGGCTATTTTTCGTGGTTGGCCGTAGACAGTGAATGAATAAGTAATATATAGATGACCAGCGGTAATATTTTGTCTACCCGGGCGAACCCTGGGCGGGCAGCTAGTGTAATATATAGCTTAAATTACTCAGTGATAAGGTAGCTTTATAACGGTGAAAGAATTTTTGAAAGCGGTCCAGTAGTTTCGGAGCCTATTCAACACAAACATACAAATATACAATTTTTTCCTCTTTATAATATTAGTATAGATATCGTTATTGCAATACTTAAGTTTCCTGCTATAAAAAACGTAAAAACAGTACTTAGGAATGACTATTAGGCAGTATATTATCTACTCTGAGCTATTAGTGATATACATTCTAGAATATACGCCAGAAAATTAGCTTATTATTCTGCCATGAGCATAGGGCATCTTCAAAAACTTTACACACCATAGCAACTAAATTGGTCAGGTTGTTTCAAATAAACGTAAGAGCGATATTACTAATTTATTTGCGGTCCAATTACGTTCAGTGCCTTTAGTTCGCTGTGAACGTGGCGCGGCTGCAAAAGCACTTTTATTTTTGCAGTTGCCTTCATATTGCTTTCGGAATCTGGGATTAAAAAATCACATTAATTCCTTAGATACCGTAAGTGAGGACTAAATGATAATTTCTTTGAATTCAACACCTTAGGACGTAAAGAGAGGCTAGAAGTTTGAAACTTGTAATTGGAATACGGAATATAATTCTCTACCGAATTCAGCTTGTTCAATAGTTTAAGACCACATTGCCTTTCATCTATTCCTCATATATATATAAAAATGAATTCCTATTTCCCTTGGTCACGGCACGGCAACACGCGGACACGGCTGGACCGATTTCACTCATTCTTTTTATTCGTGTTTCTTATTGTCAGGAGAATGTGTTTGTTCTTATGAAAAGAAAAAACTGAAAAAAAATAACTGAACCTTTTTAATTTCGCAATAAACTGAAGGCCTTTTTGGTATGGTGTATTTGACATATGAATTCATAGCTAAGACAGGACTAGTCTATTCATAATAATATTTATGAGGACAGTTTGAGCATGTTACCGTCGCTCCTAGACTACCATTAATAACGCAGAGCTGTCTCAATCCAACGACACTATGACGCGGATATAAGCTGGACTTTCCAACAGCTCCATCGTTAGGATTAAAATGTAATTTAGATCGCTCTGTGGAACAAATTTATTGCAGCTACGAATTATCGCTTAATTAGTCTAAGATGACTGGAAATTAACGAATTTGAATTGAAGGATGTATGGAGGCCTGATTGTCCTGCATAGAACGAAATATTATCATTATACAGTGTTATCATAGGCTCAATTGTGGCCTCAAAAGATAGCAATGAAGCGTCGGTTGACTGATGGTAAGCGGTCAACTATTCTTACCTACCTAGGGGTATCGTCCATACTAATATTATAAATGTAAAATTAGCTCTGTATGTTGTTTTTATGCTACCTTTTCAGGACTAAGCGGCTGAAGAAATCGTAATAAAATTTGACAAGGAGATAAATTATATCTTGGGGAAGGACATAGACAACTTTTATTTTTAAACAAATGCAAACGAAGTGCGGATAACAGCTATAATTAAGTATATGTAGATACGATACAGGGAATCATAGTGATAGATAAGCTTATAAAAAAAGGAAGGCATCTGGATTCGGTCAACCAGATTAATAAAACTGGGTCAATTTGATTGTAGACTTTATTCAATGGTGTAAAAGGAATGATAATGGTTTTATAAGGTCGAAGCATTAGCGGCACTCTCCCAGCAAATATCAAAAGGTAACGTTCCATTTATCTGGTAGCTTTCGGTAGCTTTTAGGAGATAGTCCAGCTTTTCCCGAGATATTGTTCTTTTGTTAACACAACCTTTATTCATGCCACGAGAAAGGCGAAGATATTCACATTTGTAAAGAGAGGTAGGGCGATTCGGGATTTCCCGTGGGTTTTCCCATTTAAATTGGAGCCGCCCGAGTGGGGACTGTACCTCCACCTTACAGAAGACCGCAGTGAAATAACACTACTTGATGTAGAGTTGTATTTCTGCGGTAAGTAAGGTTGCCAGTGCTCCACGAGGATACGCTGGGCTAGTATTAACGCTGCTAGCACAGTGAGTCCTCATCAACAACATGGTTGGCAACCCGTTAGTGATGCCCCTGGTATTGCTAGCGGCTATAGGCTACGGTGACTGCTTACCATCAGGTGGGCCGTAAGCTTGTGTGCCACCTTAGTGGTATAAAAGTGGCACAATATTATTGTAAGGACATTATCACTCAGCGTATAATTTCTCTCATCTGTGCCGGAAGCAGGATCATTTTCGACTGCGTAAGTGAAAACGTAACTCGCGAAATGTCAAAATTGACATAAAAATTAGTTACATTATTTACCGCCGCAGTGCTGTTCATTTGTCAATACAAAAATAATCGAAGGTGATACTAAAACGTTGTCGCAAATTATTCATGCTCGCGCTACTGTACCCAAACTGAAAAAATATACTTTAGTACTAATAGGTACCAGACAGCTGATAAAATGCTTAATACGTTTTGAAAATTCATACTTATAATGCATAGTGATACTGACTATGCGCGGTCCCACGTGGACAATTACTGTTTTTCTCTAGACTTCCTAATTCAATGAGAACCATTTTATTTGAATAAAACGTCCTTTGTGTTTTAATCCAGGCCATGTTCTGTGTGCCAATTAATTACACCCGCTCAGTCGTATTTAGCTACATCTAAAAATCTAATTTGTACTTCCATATATATCTTATCCTACTTCTTTAATTTAATTCCATTAATAAATATAATTTGTACTTTTTATAGAATATCAAAGCCGAATTATGTTTTAGAAATAAAGTAGCAAAACCCTTTGATGGTTTTGATCTTTTGAAAGATCATATACATATGTATGTATTAAGTGTTTTTAAAAAAGGTTAATGTTTTATTAGATCTAAATGATTTTTACGCATAACCTTCTTATCTTAATCAATATGAAAAGCCGTAAGAGGTACATTAAACTTTACCTTGAGAAAAATCTTTGGCAGGAGATACGGCATGAGTAGAGTTTTAATTTATAAGCGATAAGCGAGTGAACAAGTCTTAACATGAGTGTATGTATTTATAAATGGAACGTATTTTTAAAACGTGATTGTTACTGCTATAACGACAGATTATTTTGATAATTTTGCACACGTATTAGGGACTGATAACAATACAACAATTTCATAAGTTTGTCAGGATCATCAGTTTAAATATATTTGGAAGAGTGTTCTGGTTAGTTTCTTGAATTGAAATTTATGATAATAATATAATAATAATAATAAAACTTTATTTAAACACACATTCACAAAATATTAGTTTACAGGTAATTAAAGACTTAAACTGGAAACAGAAGGGTTATGCATAATTATAAAAAATAAGTAACTGAAATGGTGAATGGTGAGAAGGGAGGATGATAGAAATACCAGAGGTTCTCCAATTAGGCGAGGCCGGTATCTTGAGAAACCAGTTAAATATAAAATAAAGAATTAATTATGTCGGTGTGAGTGTGCTTGAAAATTGAAATGGGAAATATTTGTGTTAGTGTATTTAGGTTTGGCCATTGCGGTGTAAGTGATGAGTGTATGTGCTGCTGTGGGGATGAAGGAGATCTATGTATTAATTAATAATCCATTGTAAAAACTTGAGATAAGTACAGTCTTCTTGTACCAAGTTACAAAAATATACTTTCTGCCTTTTGGTGTGATTGACCAATCAAACTTTCGCATTTGTTATATTGTGTTGGATTTTAACATTTACAACACCTAAATTAGAAGTAAAAGCACCTACAAATTTATACTTTTTATGATTTTCTGGTCGAAATGAGTTCAGTTATAATCCTAACTATTATTATAGATGCGAATGTGAGTTTGTTTGTTTATTACGCTTTCACGCCTAAACTATTCAACTGATTATCATGAAATTTGGCACACACGCCAGGGATACAGAAAAGGACATATACAATACACTAAATACATTTCATACAGAGTTTTTTTTTTGTTAGTAACACGCGAGCAAAGCCTTACTAAATTTTAAACGCTTTCACTTGTACCATATACCACACCTCAATGGCGCCACGAAAATGATTATAAATATTCTCTGAAAATAGATTTTGATGTAAAAATTCACTAGTAGCTGTTCTTAAGGGCCGTCTATACACCATAGGTATATACAATAAACAAACACTTTGCCTTCAAACCACTTTTCATTAAAGGCTTAAGACAAGTCTATATAGGACAGCTTGAAATAGAACGGAGTATCCATGGAGGCTATTTTTGTAAATTTTAACTATGCATGGTCAAAAAAATAATCCGTGTGGTATTCCATTTATAAAACTGTGGAATAGTATCAGACCCAAATGCGAACCCTGTGGCACACCAGAAGCTCTTTCGCGAGACCCGGATTGAAATCCATTAGCATTACATCACATGGAAATAAAGTTTTAGCGCATGTCCGGAGTCTCCAATTGTTCTATAGGCATGTGATTTAAAATTTATGATGGACCTTATCAAATGCTTTGTTAAAATCGATACACATATATAGGCTATAGGGTCGGCAACGCGCGAGTGATACCCCTGGTGTTGCAAGCGTCCATAGGCTGCGGTAACCACTTACCATCAGGCGGGCCGTATGGTTGTTTGCCACCTTAGTGGTATAAAAAAAAAACATAATTTAAGTAAGAAAATACCTTTTAAACTCAATTATTAGAAATGTCACAAGCTGAATGCAAGTCACAAGGCAAAGAATCGATCCGTCGGGAGTCTGAAGGCGGCAAACTTTATAAAGTTGGATCTTCACTCCGCTACAATAAAATGAATGACAAAGTTTTAACTATTGAGCGTGGAGGAATAATATTTTGTCAGAAGCATCCATGGCTGCGTCAAAGTTATTTCTTTATTCAATCATAGCTACTATTTTCATAGTTACGGTTATATCTCTATTAAAATTGGAGCCGCCCGACTGGGGATTGCACGGCCACCATACAGAAGACCACATTCAAATGGCACTGCATTGATGTAGTGTTGTGTTTCTGCAGTAAGTAAGGTTGCCAGTGCTCCACGAGGATACGCTGCCCTACTAGTAATGTTCCTAGCTCAGTTAGTTCTAATCAACAGGATTGGCAACGCGTTAGTGGTACACCTGTTTACAATTTCTACCAGCAATAGGCTTGGGTCACCGCTTACGATCTGGTACGCAGTATGCTTGTGTGTCACCTTAGTGGTATAAAAAATAAAAATAAAATATTCTAATTCACCCTTCCTCTCTTTTTGATCTCATGGTGTGATAAATCAGTGTACTCAAGCTTAGAAAAACTCATTGATACAGGCCGAGGTCTGAACCTTGGCCCATTAGATGACAGCCCGTTACTTTAACCACAAGGCCACCGCCTATTGAGTATAGAATAGAGATGCCAATAATGGTTGATTTTTTATTAGTTTGATAAATAAACACGATATTTTTAATGGTTTAATATATTTTAGTTATGATTTTTTTTATTTTTAAATCACTTTTAGTTGAAAACAATATTCATATTTTATTCGATAACGGTAATTCTGTTTATTGAATATGATGGTTATATTCAACACCTCTACTATTGAGCGACCTATGATATGAAGCGACCATAACGTTGTATACATAAACGGATACTTCAGTGCAAACCACACATTCAGCAACATCCAATTAAACCCAGCTTGTAGCCTGTCGGCTACATTCGGCTCGTGCAGCCGCCTAGCTAGTGGAAAGTTTTAATTGTGTAGGTGACGCCGCAACAGGCAAGTTAGGGCATATCCTGGAATTGAACGTGCCATAGAATAAGGTTGTTTTATTAAAAGGTACGTACATAGTCTACCTTTATTTGAAATATATTTTATATATAAGGTGACACACAAGCTTACGGCCCATCTGATGGTAAGCAGTAACCCTAGCCTATAGCCGCTAGCAATACCAGGTATTCTCGTGGAGCACTGGCAACCTTACCGCAGAAACACAACACTACATCAAGTAGTGTTATTTCACTGCGGTCTTCTGTAAGGTGGAGGTACAGTCCCCAGCCGGGCGGCTCCAATTTAATGGGAACACCCACGGGAGATCCCAATTCGCCACACCTCTCTAAAGATATTGAGTTAACAATATTTCAGGTTTTTGTGTAATTTCGCTCATGTTATGCATACTTGATAAAATTCGTCTCATTTTAAATTTATCTCTTTCTATTTTCTTGTTTACGTAAACATGCGGGAATCACATTTCTCCAAGATATCATTATACATATTTGTTTTTTTAGGGTAGGTCATTTATTTATTACCACGAAACAGTGCCGGTAGCAGGAACATTGTCGACAACGTATTCGAAAACGTAACTCGCGAAATGTCAAAATTGTAATACTCATTTTTAGTTCCACTTTTCACCGCCGCAGCGCTGTTCATTTTTCAGTACGAAAATAGTCGAAGGCGATACGAAAACGTTGTCGCAATTATTCATGCTAGCCCTACTGAACTTTGCTATAAATTTGAACCCACTTAGCTAATAACGGTTAACTCACTTTTGGAACATTTTCCAGAAAATTCAAAATTAAATAAATTGTGAAGTAGTTTGTTAATCTGAGCTGCTATTGGTTTATCTACCCACCGATCAAATACGACGATATCCTAAGCAAACAATAGTTGAAAGTTACCGCGGAATGCCATCCAATTAGGATTAAAAGGCTTAGCAGGGTCCTATTAACGAGACTTCGTCTAACAATCCAGTAGTGCAAGCATGAATAATTTGCGACAACGTTTTCGTATCGCCGTCGACTATTTTTGTATTGAAAAATGAACAGCACTGCGGCGGTGAAAAGTGGAACTAAAAATTAGTATAACAATTTTGACATTTCGCCAGTTACGTTTTCGAATACGTTGTCGAAAATGTCCCTGCGACCAGCACAGATAGGTATTCCCGCGTGACAACAATTTGGGACAAGTGATTTATTTTAATTTATATTAATATTAGGTTCGTTTTTTTTTCTTTGATTTTTATACCAATAAGGTGGCAAACAAACATACGGCCCACCCTATGGACGCTTGCATTTCTTTTTTCTTTTTTTTAGGTTTTATTATTATTGACCTGTTAATTATAATAATAATTTTACGTACTTTGTATTGTATTGTAATAATTTTACGTGCATTACCAACAATATATTAGGTCCTTACATATGAAATTGGCGTTTTGTATGGGAGGAACAAAAAGTCGAATATTTTTTAATATAATATATTTAATTAATCAAAGTATGAACCATTATTTTCTATGCACTTTTGCCATCTCATAGGTAGTTCATTGATCCCTTTACTAAAAAAACCAGTCGGACGGGAATCAATAAAATCTTTGAAGGCGATTTGGACTGCCCCATCGGAGTTGAATTTTTTCCCTTGCAAGAAGTTATCCAAATTTCGAAAAAAATGGTAATCTGTTGGAGCAAGGTCCGGGGAGTACGGAGGATGTCTTAGACTTTCCAATTGAAGCTCTTCTAATTTAGTAGCCGTCTGTAGCGCAGTGTGTGGTCTAGCGTTGTCGTGAAGCAGCAGTGGCGTGGAGCGATTGACCAGCCTAGGTTGTTTAGCCGCTAGCTTTTCCATCATGGTTTGCAATTCCTGACAATAGACATCAGCCGTAATAGTCTGGCCAGATTTGAAAAAACTGTAATGAACAATACCGGCACTAGTCCACCAAACGCTTACAAGTAACTTTTTTGGGGTTAATTTTCGCTTGGGGCAGGATTTGGCTGGCTGGCCAGGATCTAACCATTGCGCTGAGCGCTTCCGATTATCGTAAAGAACCCATTTTTCATCACAGGTAATGATTCGGTTTAAAATACCTTCATTATTGTGCCGGTTTAGTAATGTAACGCAGCAGTCGACGCGCGTTTGCCGGTTTGTTTCAGTCAATTCGTGAGGTACCCACCTTTCAAGCTTTTTAATCTTCCCAATTTGCTTCAAGTGAATTAAAACAGTTTTATCACTAACATTGCAGCCTGCAGCTAACTCGGACGTGGTTTGCGATGGATCCGCTTCCACAATAGCCTTCAACTCTTCATTATCAACTTGAGTCTCAGGCCGTCCACGGGGCTTGTTCTGCAGGTCGAAATTTCCAGAACGAAAACATTGGAACCAAAAACGAACTGTGTTTTCTTTTGCAACACGACCGCCATACACATCATTCACCCTTCGAGTTGTTTCCGCAGCACTAGTGCCACGGCGGAACTCGTACTCGTAAATAATGCGATATTTAAGGTTTTCCATTTTGTAAAATGAGTGACGCAAACAGAAAAAAACAGAAGAAAAAAAACAAATGAATGACGATCATCGAAGCACAAATACATGAGTCTATAGCTGTACAAATTTGAATTTGGAATTCCTTACCAAAGAGGAGAAATTCGTGATTAAAGTGGCCAGTACGAAAAACGCCAATTTCATATGTAAGGACCTAATATTTTTAGGTACTTTTATTAAATTTTATGATGCTTAATGTGTCTTAGATAATAATTTTGTACAAAAAATGTTTGTTTATATGTACGGGACAATCTTTAGAAAAAAAGAACAATTTTAAAAATGATTTCATTTCCACATTCCACGAAAACGTAACCCGCGAAATGTTCAAATTGTCATAGTAATTTAAGTTCCACTTTTCACCGTCGCAGCGCTGTTCATTTTCCAATACAAAAATAGTCGAAGGCGATAGGAAAACGTTGTCGCAAATTATTAATGGTCGCGATACAGGAGTACCAAGTTTTTCTTGACGTGGGTATTCGTATTATGATATAGCGATACTATGAATGACATGAAAACTGGTATTTTATGCGATATTCAATTGTTTATTCTTCTTGATTCGCGAATCAAGAAGGCAAAGGACAAAACTACAATCGGTCAGCTCGTGACCACGGCCGATGCGACTTGGTCGACGCGTCGAGGAAAATAAACGATTTTATATCGCGAATAAGACCTTTTTCCATCTCATTAATGTGTGCTTAGATTGCGAAAGTGTGAAGAAGAAGATATAGAATTCTTGATTATAGACAATAGAAAAACATTATTTGAAATACCTCAAAATTACCTGTCAGGAAAACGTATATCTAATGATAGTGAAATAACAAGGGTTTAGTAGGGGCCCAATAAAATAACGTCTTGGATTTATTCTCGTCCAAAAATGTATAGAAAACTTCTTTCATGTTTGTCTGTAAAAATATTTGCATAATATATGCAAGTTCAAATAAAAACGTTAACACTATAATAAGCCGACGACGGTAATCTTCTATATAAATGTTATTACAAGTGTTTTTTTTAATACATGCTTTAGTTTTCAAGCCCTTTCATTTGATACCCATATCATAGGGGATAATATGGAATTTTCATTCAGTGCCGGTAGCATGAACTTTTTCGACAACGTTTTCGTATCGCCTTCGACTATTTTTGTATAGAAAAATGAACAGCGCTGCGGCGGTGAAAAGTGGAACTAAAAATTAGTATGAAGATTTTGACATTTCGCGAGTTACGTTTACGAATACGTTGTCCACAATGTTCCTGCTACCGGCACTAGTAAACGTGCTGGTAATTATTTAGAGTAGTTTCTTAGTACCTGATTCATTTTTATCCTGAGTATTTTCTATAATATTAAATTGCTGTATTTCATACCTCCACCATTATCGGAGTAAACTGTTCCACGCTAATGAATGCAGTTCATCGCTTCGCCTGGAAATTTAACATAATACCCGTCTAATTTGCATTGTCCGCGTTCTGTGAAAGCTTAATATTTGCTGTATTTTCTCTGTGGAGTAATTTATACAAACAATGGAGAACATTGTCTGCATAAAAATGTTTTAAAACTGCTGTTTTATGTGGCGAAGTTGCTGGATTAGTTTGTGGCTTGAAAAATATTACTTTTCAAATCTTCTATACTAATACTATTAAGAGGAAAGATTTGTATTTTTATGTGTATGTTTGTATTGAATAGGCTCCGAAAGTAATAGACCGATTTAAAAAAAAACACCGTTAGGAAGCTACATTATCACTGAGTAATATAGACTATATATTATTCTAGCGGCCCGCCCCGGCTTCACACGGGTAGACAAAAGGGTGCGAGGCCGGGGCGGTCAGCTATTTTGTATAATTTAATTAGTTCCGTTTTTATATCAATTTATTGTAACTTGTTAAAGCTAAGATTGTTTAAGCTATTTATTAACATGATTTAAATATTAACATAAAACAGTACTTACGTTACCTATTTATAATGGCAATGCTGCCAGCATTCTTGACACGCCACCGCGTGATTCTGGTTTGAGTCAGATCTTTTATCGAATGAAGGTAGGTACTTTAAAAAAAAAATCTTTTTCTTAAGTAATACTTCCGAAAAGAAAATTTCTTGTTAACATCATTATTTTCTAAAGGTCTACGGCGCATTGTTAAAGCTAAAATACTTTATTACAATGGGAATCCAAGCGTTAATTTAATTTCATCTTTTATGACTCGAGGAGACGACGAAATGATTTAGCTTTTGAAATTCTAACGCCTCGTGGAATCAAACTTCTGCTTGGCATTACACATAAAAAAATAGTAAAAGATGACATTATTTTCGATCGTAAGAAGGTTTAATGAAAACGATCGTAAAATATATAAAATGAATCCCTATTTCTCTTGATCACGGCATCACAGGTGAACGGCTAGACCGATTGCGCTCATATGTTTTATTTTGTGTTTTTTAATGTCAGGAGAAGGTTCTTACGTAAAGAAAAATATGATAAAAAACCGAATCTTTTTAATTTCGGTATATACTCAAGGTCCTTTTTCTATGATGACTTGTCATATGAAATTGTAGCGACCTCACGGCTACATAAACCAACGTTAGAAATCGACTAACTAGCAGGACAACATTCAACGAATGACGTCACAATCCTGCCACGCGCTAGCGAAGTTTTCTACGCAATTCAACATATATACAAGTTTCCAACTAGAACAGTCGGAGCCGCGGTTCCCCAGGCACAACACCCGCCTGGCTGGAAGATCTTCCCTTTGCGGTGGCTGAGCATGATCACCTCGCTCGCCCCACAAAATCATAGCTAAGACAGGACAGATTCTGGCGGGACAGATAGTAAAATTATAAATATAATATTTTTAATCAGGCGTGCTGGAACATATCTCGCTCAGAGAATCAGCATTGCTATCCAGCGTGGCAATGCTGCCAGCATTCTTGGCACGCTACCGCTTGATTCCGGTTTGGGTCAGATCTTTTATCTATAAGTAGGTAGGTTAAGATATGTTTTTGTAAATAGTTTAATCTGTTTTGTGTTAATAAAAATATCATCTTGGTGATAATTCGTGTTTGATAAAAAAAACATCAGGGCAAGTCCCTCACGGGGTAGGCAGAGAGTAAAGCGCCATTTCACTCTTGACTTACACACCTCTATTGCTTCTTTTACGCTTATTAAACTCTACATACATTGGTCTCTACACGATTGCTGGTTCCGATTAGGTACACTTTATTATATACTCGCTGTTTTCCGCGCGAATTTGCCCGCGTATCAATATAATATATATTATACTAGCTGATCGCCTCGGCTACGCACGGGTAGGCAAAATATTTGATAAAGGTCTACCCGTGTGAAGCCGGGGCGGGCCTTGTATTCTATGTCCGTCTCCTGGCTCTAAGCTACCTCCTCACAAATTTTCAGCCATATCGGTAACCGTTCTTGAGTTATAAATAGTGTAACTAGCACGACTTTCTTTTATATATATAAGATAACGAGTCTTATGATAATTACTATAACTAATGAAGTATGACCTACCAAACAAAAAAAAAACAATCATCATAATCGATTAACAATTGGCGTAGTAATCGGGTAATAAATATACAAAAAACATACAGTCGAATTGAGACCCTTTTTTGAAGTCGGTTAAAAAGGCAAGGTATTTATATGTCCACAAAAGATTGTTGGATATGTTCAGAGGAGTTGTAGAGGATGTTTATCAAATCCGAGTGGAATGAGGCCGGAACGAAACGCTTAGACAGTACTTCTTAAAGTATGAATTAGATCATGTGAGTCAGACCAACCTGGGGTGGTGTAATAGTATTTTGGCTTTTCCATCTTCTCGGGAAGCTAAGATACTTTACAAATTTGTCAACTTTGAGCTTCAAGCTCATCCTTAATGTGTTTTTTTTGTACTTAGCTTAGTTACTATGATCCTTACGGGAGTGACATGTACATTATTGAACAAACTCCTTTACAATCAATAAAGAAAAAAAAAAGACAAGTTTCTTCTAATACAAAAATCCCATTTATTTTTATCGCATAATGACATGGATTAGTTTAGTGAAAAATTATGATCCCTCGTATCCTATTAATCTCTTTTGATACATCACGAACAAATCTGTGCCCGTCATGTACTTTGGCTCAATTTCCTATTTCCTTTCTGATCCTGTAGCTGTAAATTTTCCCGTCAAAAACATAAAAGGCAACCGCAGGAAAGTTATATTATACTAGCTTCTGCCCGCGACTACGTCCGCGTTGAGCTTAGAATCTCAGAGGCACCTAAAATTTTCCCGGAATAAAACCATTTTACCATAATAAATAAACACATGAAATTGTGAACCATTACCGAACAGCGGGAACCGATTTGTTCACTGGCAGGTAGCTGATGCTATATGGCGGTAGTTAAAGCTTAATTTATTCTGGGAGAATAGTTAGGGTTCCTCGCAACAAATAAAAAACTTATGTAATTGTGAACATAACATAAGTGAGGACCGATTTGAACGCAACTTTCACTGGTAGATAGCTGATGCTATAAGGCGACACTTGGTTAGTTTTAATTTGGAAAACATTTAGGGTGCCGCCCAAAAAAAAATTAAACCCATGAAAAATATTCATTCCACGCGTACGAAGTCGCGGGGCACAGCTAGTAATAAATAATTTTATTATTTTACCAAAATGATAAATGAACTAATATAATTTTACAATACTGACTTAAGACAGTTCAAGTATAACGAAATCTCTTGCTTAAATTTGGTGACCCCGAATAATTTTCCAGTCTTTTGCGAAATTAATTCCCTCCGTTTCCCGAAAAATCGCAGCAATATGACACAAAATAAGTGTTCGATTTTAATTTAGCAGTGGGCAATGTTTTCAAAGCAACCGTTGCAAACCTAACCATAATAACAATAATCTCTTTCCCTTCACATGATACTTAATCCTTTTTGTAGTAAATGTCATCGGCTGTCGGGGCTCATTACGGCCAGTAAGGCTTGAGCGCCACTGCGGCTGCACTTGCCATACATATTTTAATAAGGCGTAGGCGCCACTGCGGCTTCACTTGCCATACCTTCATATTTTAATAAGGCGTAGATAATAGGTGGCTTTTTTTTCCACTAAGGTGGCAAACAAGCATACGGCCCGCCTGATGGTAAGCGGTTACCGCAGCCTATGGACGCTTGCAACACCAGGGGTATCACTTGCGCGTTGCGGACCCTAACAGTGGTGTGGTGTAGCATGGCGCGGAAAACTATTTTATGAACTCTATAGACGGATGGCACACGTCAATTAATCAATTATTGATTTAATGATGATACCGCTGGTCTAGTGGTCAATAAAATGTTACGTATCAAAGGCATTGTTATGGACGATTTATGGATTTTAAATGTTGCTATAAAGGAAAAGATTTACACATTACAACAAGAGATCTTAAATCTTTTACCGCACAGCATCAAAGGCTGAAGTGTTTAAGCAATCAATCAATCAGAGCTTTCTTTTAAAAATATACATTCCGCATGGCTACAACGAATATCGATTCGATAAGTAATCTAAAGCCGAGCCGACCTCTGGTGCGACAAACTATTTTTTGCTGCACGTTGCGTGTATTTGCGTCAGATATGACGTCACTATTTTATTCGAATAACAATTCGTGATGCATTATTTGATATATTCAAGTTATCTTCTTCTCATTTAAGAGTTTTACTCTTGTCGGTGCAGCCGATGAATCTCCCTCCACTTCTGCCCGTCCAGTGCTACTTCTTTGACCTCCTTATACGACGTGACTGCTATCTTATCCTTAACTTGCTTGATGTAACTTATCCTTGGTCGTCACCTGCCACGCCTTCCGTCCATGTTACCTTCCATAATTGTTAATAATATCAAGTTATATCGCCCAGCAAATCGAATGAGTTGCGATTTCATATTGTAATGTTTCTGCACTCTGATTTGATAAACTTTGAAGCGTATTAAATTAAAAAAGAAACTTTACCGAAACCCGTTAGATTAAATAACTTTTAATGGAACTTGATTAAACAATATTAATACTTTCCTCATGATGTACTTCCTTCCCAGTAGACAAAATTTTAGCGATACAAGTTTTTATAAAAATCAAATTTTTATTAAAATCCATCTTTTTCATGTGATAATTAATATTTGAGATTGACGTCAGAAGTAAAGACACGTATTCAATATTATATGTCATCACGAACTCCCAAAAGGGTCCCCGAAGTGGTAGGCTGAGGTGTTACAACACACACTTTTCACTTTTCACTTGCTAACGTGACAGATGGTGAGTCCGTCGCCGTCTCTTCGGCACTACATACGTCCTTGAATTACTTCTCAGACGTATGCAGTTTTCCTCACGACGACCGATGGCATTGGAACCAGCGTTAGAATAGCAGGCAACGCTTTATACAACTCGACCACCACGGCACATATGTATTTCAGGATCTTTTTTTAAAGCCGTGGTGGCCTTGTGGTTGAAATAACAGCCTGTTATCTGATGGGCTCAAACCCCGGCCTGTATCAATGAGTTTTTCTAAGCTTAAGTACAGTGATTAATCACACCATGAGCTTTTAAAAAGAGAGGTAGGCGATTTGGGATTTCTTATAAATAAATCTTTAAAGTATGCAAACCGCGGTTCTATCGCTACATAATCACTCTATAATCACGGTCTCTTATCACCTAGTAAGAGCATGTCGCAATACACAAGTAGGTGCAAAACCACGACTGACCGCTCTGTAAATAGTTTACGATTTGTACGTCAGAGAAGCACACGCGACTCACAGCAAACAATTCCTGCATTCTTGCGCAATACGCTTCCCGTTCGACGTTTCACAATTTCAGTAGTAGGTGTACCATAAATTCCATAATATTGATATTATATGCTTAAGTCATTATCATTATCATAATCATTAAGTATGATAGAAAGGCAAAGTGTTCTTGGAACCGGCGAGCATGTATGAAGGGATCCATGAATGTATTTAAAAAAAGCCGTGGTGGCCTTGTGGTTGAAGCACCGGCCCGTCATCTGATGGGCCCAGGTTCGAATCCCGGCCTGTACAAAACCAACTGCAAGTCAAGACAGAAATGGAGTTCTATACTCTTTGCCTACCCCGTGAGTGATACCTACATAATATGCAATGTGATAATATAACCGTTACTTATAACAAAAAAATCAATACGTGTCAGTCTATCTGCCGATCTGTCTGTCTGTCTGTCCGTCCGACTGTTTGTTCCGGCTAGCCCGACTTTAACGGGACTCTACTCACAGATAGCTGACGTTAGAACAAGTAACTTTAATTACTATACTTAAAAATTTTAATATTAATTTTTACATTTAACTTCGCATTAGTAACATATTACTGTAAAGATGATAATATGGTTGTAAATAATTAAAATTAGGCAACTTGTATTCATTTCAGAAAAAAGGGTCCCGCGCTAAACAATGAGAACCCATGAAATTGTGGACAAAATTAACTCCACGCGTACCAAGTAGCAGGCTCAGCTGGTTTATAATAAGGGTTCTTTTTTTCAATAAAAAATTAACCTATTTAATAGCAATAAGGTATTTCAATTAATTTAATTTTGTTTAACTTTGCTTGCTTGTAACAGTCATAAATTGCGAAACCTGATAAAAAATCCTTCAAAAAATCCAATTTTATTATAGCTTTACACCTGCGAAGGAATATTCTGTGCAAATAATAAATATGTACATTTTGAATACGCGACGCGTAGGTATGCCTGTGGCAACGTTTAACCTTATCAGCTGTCATAGCTGTCAAAATGTAGACATAAACGCTGCCAATAAGAAAATATTGGATATCTTTCAATCTACATCTACATCTACATCTAAATCTACACTATCTACATCTACATCTACACTAATAATATTATAAAGAGGAAAGATTTGTATTTTTGTGGGTTTGTACTGAATAGGCTCCGAAATTACTGGACCGATTTCAAAAATTCTTTCACCGTTAGAAAGCTACATTATCACTGAGTAACATAGGCTATATATTATACTAGCTGTCCACCCCGGCTCCGCACGGGTGGATAAAATATTTGATAAATGTCTATGCTCCGAAACTAATGTCTACCCGTCCGAAGCCGGGGCGGGCCGCTGGTTATTTATACTCTTATATCGTTAACAAGAAATTTCAAACAAGCTACAGTTACATATTTCTTAGCGCTGCATTTTTTTTGAGTTATTGAAGCGTTGCTGGTTTCGGCAAATGTACGGCTTTTGCTTGTATTTCTTATGGTTTTCCATTCTTTGGATAAAAAAAATGACAAATCGGAAAACCGTGTCTTAGAGAAAAATCTACCATCAATCACATTTAATTTTTCAGCAGAAAATTTTAACTAGACATTTAAAAAAAACAACACGTCCGCTCTACTAAGGCCGGATACACATTTCAATTTCATGCAATAATGTGAATGAGATTAGAAACTACATATATCATATCCTTGCAATACACTCACGCGTGGCGATCGTAAAATCTAACTATAGAAATTAGACATTTCTGAAATAGGGTCAAGAATTACGTCGGTAGTGCGTTCGGCTATTCTCGGCGCGCTTCGGCAGAGTTCGGCTATTTTCGGAGCGGTCGCTGATGCTGGTTGGTCAGCTTAAATTTGGAAAACGCTTTCGTTTGATGTGAAACAAATGTTGTTTATGCGTCGATATGCACGTTGTAAACTTATGATTTGCTAAATATTGATATTGTTGCTAAATTGTTCATCGACTTAACTATAATATTAGCCCTATTCTATTGTTCATTAAAATAAATATATTCAGCTTTTTGACAGGATTTGACAGCACTAACCTAAATTGTAAGTGTAAATTTAGGTTAGTATGTCACCATTGTAAGTATTTGATTTTCGAAGTTTGATTTAGTTCTTGTTGATTATTGTTTTATCTTTTAAATATTTACAAAATAACGTACGAAGTAAGTAGGCCAAAATATTATATTATTCAGTACCTTTCTGCCTGAAGTTTATTGTTTCAGGAGTCTTGAGGCCTAAGTTAGGAACACTTCAGTTGATTACTTCGTAGGTACTTTGTGGGTAACTTTTACGTAAAATATTAGAAAAACATGAGCTAAGAGCTAAGAAAGTATCTTGTGCTAACTAATCCTTGTTTAGTGGCATAGTAGAATGTAGAAGTTAAAAAAAGCAATAAAATTTTAATTACATTTACAGTATTTTCTATACATCGCGGGGATTCAATAAAATGTTTTTAAAAAAACGGAATTAGCGCTCATAAATGGAACATTTTCAAATTTCAATTTGGAAGACCGTCAAGTCCTATTTTAAATCGCGTTCGACATCAATATAAACGGTCTACACTTCAAAGCAAACGCTAATGAATTCGCTATTTCACAGAACACTTTCAAATTCATAATTCGAATAATTCCAAACGGTAATAATATTCCGCAGTGTTCGCGCGACGCGCATGCTCCCGCCTGCTTTGGCTAGAGTAACCATATTTCTAGCTCAGTGGCTCGGAGTTTGTACACAGCTGGTAAATGGAGTGTGAATACACCCTACCTACTTCCCTATACCATATACAATTTCACGAATATTAAAGTTACCTACCTAATTCTCTTTGGTTTCGTGACTTCCGAGTTTTTTTTTCTTATCATGAGCTGTTTTGAACACGCATGGCCAGTCTTTAGACTCGTAGGTTGGGTAAGTAGCGAGTGTTGGTGCTATTTCTGTGGCAGGAAATAATTAAACATAACTAATTTGACAGGACTAAAAGTATTCTCATCCTTATTTAACTCCGCATATGAGAAAGGGATAGCAAGGCTAAGTCCTGTCAAATTAACTGGTACAATAAAAGCAACACCCTTATCTTTACATTTTAATTATTTTTGCAATGCAATTCATGGAACTCAGAAGGGCATTACACCGAAACCACAGAGTAAATAACAGTACCTTGCCAGACCGTATACTCTCAAAGCACACAACAACTAAACTCCTATTTAAACTGTGGCCGGCGTTATTATTAGTTTTAATAAGGATTGCGTGTTGTAAGCTAAAGTGAGATTTGGGGAGTTGAAATCAGTGAATATAATTTACGAGACGGTTGAATAGCTCACCGCTTAGATTTCACTTCGCTGAATAAATACTTACTAAATAAATTCACCTTTACAATATGACATACCTGTAACAAAATAAAATATGATTAGTGGTACCCTCTTTTTGGCGCAAGTAATTATTATAGTGGAGCCGGTTTAAGGTGAATTTTGATAGGTCTATATGGCAACAGAATCTAACTTTGTACGGTTTATTAAAATCCATACTAACATAAATAAATGCGAAAGTAACTCTTTTTGCTTGATACCATTTCAGGCCTAACGGCTGAACAGATCATAATAAAATTTGAAAAGGAGATAGATTATATCCAGGGGAAGGACATAGGGTACTTTTATCTTTAAAATGCAGACGAAGTCGCGGGAACTCATTAGGAATCCTATTGTTTTATTTTGGCTTATTTACTAGATATATTCCAAGTCCAAAAAAAATTACTTTATGTGTTCGAAACAGTTACATTCTACACGTATTTATTCTTAAAAACAGTGATATTACTATTAAAATTGTTTACATTATAACTAATTGTAACTTTTATATGTTTTATTTTTATTCGAACTGTTTGTAAACTATGGGTTTTTGGCCATAATAAAACAAATAATTATTATTATTTTGTGGACGAAACAAAACAACGAATGACTTGGTCTTTCTAACCAACCACGGCCAAGGTCGATCTTACTAGATTTGACTTCAGATTTGCCATAGTTCTGGACTTTTTTTTTTTAATTTTTTTTATACCACTAAGGTGGCAATCAAGCATACGGCCCGCCTGATGGTAAGCGGTTACCGCAGCCTATGGACGCTTGCAACACCGGGGGTATCACTCGCGCGTTGCCGACCCTCAAGTTACTTTACAGTAGCATATACTCCATGTTTGTGTATGTGAGTATACAGTACAGAAGTACTATATGGCAGTAGCTATGGAGGTATATATATGTAGCTAGCGGTCGGGTCGGAATGGTCTGCCGTCGCCGCGTCGATAGATCACATGGAAATGCGGTGCGGTCAGGTGATATTAATATGGATTGTGATCAGCAGCCCTAGCAATAATAACTAGCGACTACGTATTCGTATCGCCTTCGACTATTATTGTATTGGAAAACGAACATGCGGCGGTGAAATGTGTTACAAAAAATTTATATGAAAAAATAGCTCTCGATCTTTCTCTGATTTTTTATCGGCTGCATGTTTTTTTAACCCTTAGAACTACCCGTTATTATATTCCCGGCCCTTCAATAACATGCGAAATGTAATCCACAAGACGCCTGAGGGCCAAGATCATCCGTGACATGTCAGCTTTATTGGTTGTACACGCAAAACACTGATTTATTTATTGTTTTTGCCAATAGTTTTTTTACTTTACGCACGCGTGATATAAGAAAAAAATGCCTTATTTTTTTTTACTTTCTCTGGAACAGTAAATAAATAAATTAAAAATATGTTTATTCAGTAACATAACATGTTAACATTTCAGGGTTGGAAGCCTTCTTTTAAGCCAGGGTGTGCTTGTAATAGGAGGTTCCGCTCTTCCTTATATCTATTACATATTACATTTTAAACAAATTAGCTAAAAGTATATTAATTCAGTATGTACATATTACAGTGCATATTTTTATTCTGTAGCCTTAGCAACAGCAACTTTCACCTACGTATTCATCTCGCTTTCGACTGTTTTTGTATAGGTAAACTAACATTTATTGATAAGCCTAAAGTCCTATATATTTTTATCGACGTTTACTGTTGTCTTACGTCAATTTTTTAGGTCAAAATCAAAATCAAAAATCATTTATTCAGTTTAGGCCCTAATAAGGCTCTTATGAAGGTCTAAATTACCACCGGTTCGGAAAAAAAGCCACCTGAGAAGAACCGGCAAGATACTCAGTGCTCTGTCTTTTTTTTTTCATTTAACAAAAGTCACCTTTCATCCCCTACTATAGCGACAAAATTTTGACATCTTTATTTAGAAAACAGAAGTGATTCCTTTACCTTTTTCTGAATTACGCTGCAGAGCTCCTAAGTGAGTAAACTTATCTTTTAATTCCTTTGCGTCGACGTCTTAAAAATCTCCCCCTATATTGTAATCTTCCTTCCCACTTTTCACGGAGAAATTGTGTAATCACTTCGTAGTAATCCCATTAGGAACTCGTAGCTGTAGGTAAATGCATTCACTTGTAAAAAAGTTGAACCTTGGCATTTAAAATAATTTCCAATGAGGCTTGAATCTAGATATCAAATCAAATCAATAATCATTTATTCAGTTCAGGCCCTGATAAGGAACTTATGAAGGTCTAAATTACCACCGGTTCGGATAAAAAGCCACCTAAAAAGAACTGGCAAGAAACTCAGTGCTCTGTCTTTTTTTCCATGTAACAATCATGATATAACAATTTGTAACACAATTCTTCTAGACATTGGTATGAAATTACAAATATCATTAAACACCGAAGATTGTTTAATCGGAGATAGATTAATTAATTATTCTCCACGCGGATGACGTGACTTAGCATCTGTATTTTGAGTACTTTATTATAGGTATATAGTATATTATTTGATTCTGTTTATAAAATAAAAAACTTAACTCTCGTACAACAACGTACATTACATTCTGTGGTAAGTAAGGTTGCCAGTGCTCCACGAGGATACGCTGGGCTAGTAATGCTGCTAGCACGGTGAGTTCTTATCAACAAAGGGGTTGGCAACCCGTTAGTGATATTGCTAGCGGCTATAGGCTACGGTGTACCTCCGCCTTACAGAAGACCGCAGTGAAATAACACTACTTGATGTAGTGTTGTGTTTCTGCGGTAAGTAAGGTTGCCAGTGCTCCACGAGGATACGCTGGGCTAGTAGTAATGCTGCTAGCACAGTGAGTCCTCATCAACAACATGGTTGGCACCCCGTAAGTGATACCCCTGGTATTGCTAGCGGCTATAGGCTACGGTGACTGCTTACCACCAGGTGGGCCGTATGCTTGTGTCACCTTAGTGGATTAAAAAAAGTTTTCAGAAATTCCGAACCGTGCGTTGCTACATTCCGGCGTACCTAAATGCCTTGTTAACGCCATAAGGGAATAAATTATTTTCATTTCGTGTCAATATTTGTGCAAATAATCTCTCAATTCATTCCTTATTCCAAATATTATTTTACATAAAATGTAGTTGTTTAAATCCATTTTATTAGTTTAATTAGCTTAGTTAACTGTTATTGCATGTTGTGGTGTCCTATCGTTGGAGGAATACACCTACATGTTACTTGCTTTTTAATACCTTAAGCATAAAAAAAAATAAACCTTTGTTGGATGCCCTTAAACAAATAAATAAAAAAAAACATTGGGGTCGGCACTAGATCAAACTCGACGTAGGTATGTTACCAGATTGTTACAAAGCGACTGCCATGTGACCTCTGCAATCCACTTAACAGGGAGAATCTGTACCAGAGTGAAATCGATTCAGACTTGTTTTTTTTATAAACGACTAACGTGGCAAACAAACAAGCGGTTACCAAGAGCCAAACTTCAATCGGCAACCAGGACGTGCTCTTCAAAGCACGGGACTCTGGCTGTATAGGACTGGTGGTTACCCATTCAGTTACCAACCACAGCTGTTGACTCAGAAATCGATATAAATGAGCAAAAGAAAATGTGCTATTTTTATACTACTAAGGTTGCACCACAAGCATACGGCCGATTAGTAAGCGGTTACCATAGCTGGTATTTAATGTATCACAATTCCGAGCCATTACGACGCCATTATGATACTATTATTGCGGCAATTGGCCACACTACTTTAGCTTACCTTTACTTACAATTCCCGCAATAATGGTGTCATACCGGCACGAAATTGTGATAAATTAAATAGCCGACTCGAGGCCTTGCTACACCAGGGGTATCACTGCCGACCCTTTCTACAATACGAGTGAAGAGGGAAAATATCTACTTTACAAGCAGCCTTCACGTTTCAGATTTGACCTCTGGAACCTTAAAGCTTAAGGCTTTTAGTCATAAACCTTGGTTTATGGATACTGTTACGGTCTGCGCCAGCCCTTTGCAGTTAGGGGGTAATGCTCCGAAGATTTATATTTTACAGCTATTAGACAGGAAATTGGGCCGGGATGGTTATGCAGTAAAATTACCAAATATTTTCTGATTTATACGTCTTTAGATCGTAAAGTGACCTCCAAATTTTTGTAAATATCTTCAATGTACAGAAATCGACCTGTAACAGTTTATTATAAGTATAGTTAGATAAACTTGTGGTGCGAGCGAGGTGATTATGCTCAGCCACCGCAAAGGGAAGATCTCCCAGCCAGGCGGGTGTTGTGCCTGGGGAACCGCGGCTCCGACTGTTCTAGTTGGAAACTTGTATATATGTTGAATTGCGTAGAAAACTTCGCTAGCGCGTGGCAGGATTGTGACGTATGTAGTTGTCATTCGTTGAATGTTGTCCTGCTAGTTAGTAGATTTCTAACGTTGGTTTATGTAGCCGTGAGGTCGCTACAATCTATACTAGTAATCCATGTGGAGAATAATTAGTGAACATTGAAAGAATCTTCTATAATTTATCATCTGTGTAAAATGTATATAATTAAGCAAGTATTAGGATTATATTATGTTAATTAGTTTGGTCTGTTACACCCTCCATAGCTCGACGGCATAAAGTGCTACCCTAGGACCAATTTAAGTATACGCTCCATTTTGTAACATTCTCAATTTATTTACACTAATATATATATTTTTTAAAATCTCTATATCTCGCTAAGAGAATCAGCGTTGCTATCCCGCGTGGCAATGATGCCAGCATTCTTGGCACGCTCCCGCATGATTCTGGTTTGGGTCAGATCTTTTATCTATAAGTAGGTTACATACTGTTTCTTCTATAAAGTAAAAATATCGAATTGTAAAAAAAACATTTCTAATGAGACCACACAGAAGGCCAGTCACATGTCTTCTTAAGACTATAGACTTCATATCACCAACCCGCAGAAATACGTCTTGAATTTCGGGAAGTATGCAATATTATTTCACTTTTGCTGAACACGCCGAGGAAAATTCTCGTACAGTAAATAAACTCCGAACAACTTTTGACATTTAATGAACTCGAAGTGTCGTTCGTACGGCCTACGATGCGGATGACGTCACTCGTAGTCCTCGTAGCGTTGACGGGGGTTGGGCCGTGACGTCAGACACAGGAGCTACGTCATTGTTAGCGCTCACGTGCGGTTTTTGTGGTAGCTCGATTGCGAACATGATATCAACTTATCGTTAAAAATACACCAAAAATGCCAAAAAAAAAAGTTCATTTAAACCCCTTTTTATTCTGTTTAAATATTATAATAATAAATATATCTTCACACCTTCGCAAGGATTTAGAAGGGTAGGCAGAGGTGTTACAATTTTATATCACACCTCTGCCTACCACATAGGGTTGCCCATGCCTACCACACACCTTTTTTGGGATATTGGTTTTATTTTATGGTATAGATCTAGTAAGAAAAAAAATGTTTATTCAACGTAAAGTGCACTTGGAACAATTATTCAACGACAAACTATCCGTTTTTTTTAGTGTAAGCTACCACAATATTGCACCAATTAGAGAAAAAAGCGTAAATTACAGCAATTTTTTTAATTTAACCTAAGCTGCAGTTACATAGACTTTTCAATTATATTTCCAAAGTCATTCAGCCTACGGGGTGACATCATACGACTTGCCACAGATAAATAATATTTACGTCCATCTAGTAGACTCAAAACTTATGCTTAGTACCATCAGACCTCGATGTGGCATCACGCTGCTCGACCAACGCAGCGGCACCCTGATGATGGGACGTGGAAGTCTTGAAACACGTGTCGGAAGAAACCACGCCTGAGCTCACACCTGGGCGCAGGCCGTTCGACCGTATCACACTCATTTAAGCGGACAAAGCAAATTATAATATATTTTGTATTCTTAGTACCATCAGCCTGGAATATAGAACTTAATTCAATAACTTTTTATGATTTCACGAGTAGAGCATACGGCTGCAACTTTTGGTGGATTACACTTTGACTTGGGAAAATGATATGTTGCAATTAAATTTTGTGACTTGTTAGTGTACTAAGTTTCTTTGAGTCTATTTATATTATCATTTATTTTCATATCATACTTTAATATTACTATATTACATGTTATTTAGTGTGATTCAGTTATGGTACCAACGGGTACCTTTTCCGTTTTTGTATTGTGTACACCCATATATCTACCCTCTCCCAAACTCCATTCTCCAGTCCCTACGTAGGTTGTCTGGAAGAGATCACATCTAGTGATAAGGCCGCCATTTGTACCGATATGTATAATAAATTCTGTTTCTGTATTATAGTTTTAAGGTGTATAAGAGTTATCTATCTATCTATCTATCTAAGTTATGTCAAGCTCGACACTAAGCTTTGGCCAAGCTGAGTTTCAATTAATCGCGGCTTAACGTTATGAAAGCCATAGATGATCAAGATTTAACAGAACAACATAGAATGGGGTTCTTCAAGAAGGGTGTGAAGAGATTTCTGAGAACTAAGTAGGTTTCTAGTTCCAATAAAGTAAAAGCTAAAATCTACGTGCTAGCTTTTGCCCGCGGCTTCGCACACGTGGTAAAGTGAATAAGTCAACATGTACCTATATCAAAAATTCTAAATGATAGCTTTTGCCCACTGCTACCTTAATTTTTTGGATTTTTTTATATTTTGATTTAACTTCATTAATGACGGATTTTCATACAAACTTTCATCCCCTATTTTATGCTTTAGGGGTGGAATTTGCAATAATCCTCAAATACGTATTTATTTATTGTTAACTGAAACGCCAAATACCAATTTTCATGCGCTTGACTTCAAAAATGACGGATTTTCATACAAACTTTTATCCCCTATTTTACCTCCTTAAGGGTGGAATTTCCAAAAATCCTGAAATAGGTGTTTATTTATTTTTAACTGAAAGGCCAAATACCAATTTTCATGCGTTTAACTTCAAAAACGACGGACCTTCATACAAACTTTCAACCCCTATTTTACCCCCTTAGGGGTGGAATTTCCAAAAATGCTTTCTTATGGATGCCTACGTCATAAAAGGTACGTACTGTCAAAGTTTCAAGGCTGTAACCCCAGCCGTTTAGGCTGTGTGTTGATATGTCAGTTAGTCAGTCAGTCAGCTTCTTCTTTTATATATACAGATAAACTATTTCCACACGTACAATTTTAACATCGTACGAATACTGGCCACTTTAAAAATAAATCTGTTCGTTTTTTGATGTTGAGCATGACGGCTCTCAATTTGAAATAATTGTCAAAAAATATTTTGAAACTCGAATAAATAATTTTGTTGGATCAAATATTAACAAACACAAAACAAATAGCGTTGTCGGCTTCACAACTGGGAGTGAGTAGAGAGTACCTATTTTAAATTATTGGAGCATACGGTTTGATAGGTTATAGTGCTGTTATAACATAGAGTGCAGCAGTTCAAAAATAATGTATTTATTCGTGTTCTTTGTCTCCTATTTTCACTTTATTTATTGCTAGTTATTACAGTGCCGGTAGCATGAACATTTTGCGACGTAACTCGCGAAATGTCAAAATTGTCATACTATTTTTTTATTATATGATATATATATATATATTCTATATATCAAAAAATAGAAGAATGTTTGAGCGACGATCAGTATGGATTCCGAAAAGACAAAGGCACAAGAGAGGCAATTCTGGCACTGCGTATGATAACTGACAGACGTCTGGAACTAGGACTTAACACTCACATTGCTTTTATAGACCTAGAAAAAGCATTTGACAAAGTCAACTGGAAAATAATGATGAAAGCTCTAAAGACAGCTGGTGTGGATTACAGAGAAAGGAGAATAATATATGAGCTTTATAGAGAACAAGAAACTGTGATAGAGTTAGGAGAAGAAAAAAGAAAAGCAAAGATAAGACAAGGCGTAAGACAGGGGTGTCCACTTTCACCATTAATATTCAATTTATTCATAGAGTTAGCAATAAGGAAGATAACAGAATCAGAACAGGGAGGTATAAAAATTAACGGTAAAAGAATACACTTTATAAGATTTGCAGACGACATTGCGGCATTCGCAGAAAACAGGGAAAAACTAGAAAAATTTATGGGCATCATGGATACGATATTTAAAGAATTTCACTTAAAAATAAATATAAATAAAACCAAAACACTAACGACATCCAAAATACCTTACAGACATACACCTATCAAACTTAACAATAATGCAATAGAACAAGTAAATAACTTAAAATATTTAGGTAGTATTATTAACAGTGATTCCAGATGTAGTCACGATATTAAAGCCAGAATTGCAATAGCAAAACAAGCTTTTAATAATAAAAAAAGGCTTTTTGGATCTGGTATGAATAGAAAAGTTAAAAAAAGGCTTATCAAGACATACGTATGGAGTATCGTACTGTATGGATGTGAAACGTGGACACTGACGCAAAGAGACAGAGAAAGGTTGGAAGCATTTGAAATGTGGTGCTGGAGGAGAATGGAGAGAATAAGTTGGACAGAAATGGTAACAACAAAGGACGTTCTGAAGAAGGTAGGAGAAAAAAGAACGATTATAAGTACGATTGAAAATAGGAGGGGCAACATGATGGGCCATTTGTTACGACATGACGCATTTATACGAAATATCATAGAGGGAAAGATCGAAGGAAAGCGTGGCAGAGGAAGGCCAAGGATAAGTTACCTGCAACAGATAAAGACGAAGGCTAACGTTATGTCGTACCAAGAGGTCAAAGAGATGGCTAACGATAGAACGGCTTGGCGATTGCTCCACCGACAAGAGCCTAGCTCTTAAATATATGATGATGATGATATATATATTATATAATTATAGATACGAAAACTTTGTCGAAAAAGTTCATGCTACGGGCACAGATTGAAAAGTTTATGCTCAAAGCAGAATTTTATGAACTCCTAAATATTACCGCTTAAAAGTGTCGAGACATCGAGATAAAGGGTCGGAACCGAAGATAATAAAACCTGCACGACTCCATTACGCAGTTCCGAACGTCTTTCTATGAAAACATCTCATAAATTTGTGGTGAATTACTTTGAGGGTGAAAATGGAGCACTTTTAATGTACAGTTTAATTGCTCTTAATATATTAAGGCGTTACTTTGGCTATTTGCGTGACGTTTATTCACAAAAGCCTTGCAATGTAGTTATTTATTAAAGAACATTTTGTGTGGGACTTTTACGGCAGTTATATCGTTAAATGTTTGTTGTTTTGTTGTGTTTTTTTTGTATACCACTAAGGTGGCCAACACAAGCATACGGCCCACCTGATGGTAAGCAGTCAACGTGGCCTATAGCCGCTAGCAATACCAGGGGTATCACTACGGGGTGCCAACCATGTTGCTGATGAGGACTCACTGTGCTAGCAGCAATACTCATAGCCCAGCGTATCCTCGTGGAGCACTGGCAACCTTACTTACCGCAGAAACACAATACTACATCAAGTAGTGTTATTTCACTGCGGTCTTCTGTAAGGCGGAGGTACAGTCCCCAGTCGGGCGGCTCCAATTTTAATGGGATAACCCACGGGAAATCCCAAATCGCCCTACCTCTCTTTAAGGTTTCACTCGACAGCGGACCTATTTAGATTGCAATAAATATTTTTTATTTAAAGCGCGCAAAGTATAATAGTAGGTGAGTTAGTGATATGCCTGGTATTGCTAGCGGTTATAGGCTACGGTGATTGCTTACCATCAGGTAGGCCGTATGATTGTGACCCACATTAGTGGTATAAAAAAAGTAGATATAATTCAATCTCTCAATATCTCAATTAGCTGTCCCGATAAACGTGATCCTGTTTTAGCTATGAATTAATATGTCAAATACACCGTAGAAAAAAGGAGCATTCGTTTATACCGAAATTAAAAATGTTCTCGTTTTTGTTTAAAATTTTTCGTCTCGTACAATAACAAACACGAAATAATTTACGAAATCGGTCTACCCACTCACGCGTGATGGCGTGACCAAGAGAAATAGAGATTCATTTTTATATACATAGATTATATTTATTGCTTACCGACCTACTTGAGTTAAAACAATTTGACCTTAGTGAAATTCAACACGCTCTGCTACACCACAAAGTGCTACGAGAGCTCTACGCAGCTACGACGTGCTACGGTTATTTAATATGACATCTAGCATTAACAGCAAAAGGGATTTCCATCTTTCTTTGTTTTTCCCGACCTTTACATTATCTTTTATCTTTGAAAGTGCTTTTGTCACATCTACTAAAGTGATGTTACGGGCCGCTAAACAGAAGTAGCTCTTTTCTATCTTGCCGTTGAAAATATAACTGGATATTTAAATAATATCATATTTTACCTTTACATTGTTCATTTACAAAAGTAAATAATCTTAAAACTTTTTTGCGTTACAACACTAATAGGTACGCACTATCTGCTGATACAGACAACTAAAGAAACAAAAGAACAAAGAAAGAAAGAAAGAAGTATCAAACTTTATTGACACTCATTCTTTTAATATTAATAATGATTATGGCACGGCGTACACTAATAATTTTATTTCAACAAAATATAAATATTTTACAACGATTTGCAAAATAAATAAATAAAATTTTGCTGTAGTAAATTCGCTCTCTTTTAATAATAATAATCCGCAAATTTCTGTCGCTTTATTCTTTTCCTCTCTTACTCTATTAATTTAGACCTTCATAAGTGTCTTATTAGGGCCTAAACTGAATAAATGATTTTTTAATTTAGATTTTTATCTTTATCCCTGTCAAGTTGAATTTGTACCCGGTAATGAGATGCGGGTAGCGCGACATATTTAATTATGAACGAGCCTATATACACGAATACATAATGTATAATGAAATCAGTGAACTGGGTCGGAAGGGACTCTTGGCAGGTTGTTGAAGGCTCTCGAGTCGAGTGTCACTTGGGATATCGGCTCTTAGGTACCAAGCGAAAGGCTTAACATAGCCCCGTATATAACAATAGCGGCCCGCCCCGGCTTCGCACAGGTAGATATATATCTTTAATATTTTGTCTACCCGTGCGAAGCCGGGGCGGGCAGCTAGTATGATAATATCCTTTATTAGTCAGTGATAATGTAGCTTGGTAACGGTGAAAGAATTTTTGAAATCGGTCTAGTAGTTTCGAAGCCTATTCAATACAAAAATACAAATCTTTCCTCTTTATAATATTAAGTACCTATAGATATACATGTATATAGCATATATATATATGCCTATATAGGCGCCTGCTGCCCAAACAACAGCTCACCTGATCAAAGCCGTGAATGCTTAAAATGGAGTATATAGAAATTGTAGTATTTCTCAAAATATCTAGATATATATCAGTTACCTAATGTATTAGGTCCTTACATATGAAATTGGCGTTTTTCGTACTGGCCACTTTAATCACGAATTTCTCCTCTTTGGTAAGGAATTCCAAATTCAAATTTGTACAGCTATAGACTCATGTATTTGTGCTTCGATGATCGTCATTCATTTGTTTTTTTTCTTCTGTTTTTTTCTGTTTGCGTCACTCATTTTACAAAATGGAAAACCTTAAATATCGCATTATTTACGAGTACGAGTTCCGCCGTGGCACTAGTGCTGCGGAAACAACTCGAAGGGTGAATGATGTGTATGGCGGTCGTGTTGCAAAAGAAAACACAGTTCGTTTTTGGTTCCAACGTTTTCGTTCTGGAAATTTCGACCTGCAGAACAAGCCCCGTGGACGGCCTGAGACTCAAGTTGATAATGAAGAGTTGAAGGCTATTGTGGAAGCGGATCCATCGCAAACCACGTCCGAGTTAGCTGCAGGCTGCAATGTTAGTGATAAAACTGTTTTAATTCACTTGAAGCAAATTGGGAAGATTAAAAAGCTTGAAAGGTGGGTACCTCACGAATTGACTGAAACAAACCGGCAAACGCGCGTCGACTGCTGCGTTACATTACTAAACCGGCACAATAATGAAGGTATTTTAAACCGAATCATTACCTGTGATGAAAAATGGGTTCTTTACGATAATCGGAAGCGCTCAGCGCAATGGTTAGATCCTGGCCAGCCAGCCAAATCCTGCCCCAAGCGAAAATTAACCCCAAAAAAGTTACTTGTAAGCGTTTGGTGGACTAGTGCCGGTATTGTTCATTACAGTTTTTTCAAATCTGGCCAGACTATTACGGCTGATGTCTATTGTCAGGAATTGCAAACCATGATGGAAAAGCTAGCGGCTAAACAACCTAGGCTGGTCAATCGCTCCACGCCACTGCTGCTTCACGACAACGCTAGACCACACACTGCGCTACAGACGGCTACTAAATTAGAAGAGCTTCAATTGGAAAGTCTAAGACATCCTCCGTACTCCCCGGACCTTGCTCCAACAGATTACCATTTTTTTCGAAATTTGGATAACTTCTTGCAAGGGAAAAAATTCAACTCCGATGGGGCAGTCCAAATCGCCTTCAAAGATTTTATTGATTCCCGTCCGACTGGTTTTTTTAGTAAAGGGATCAATGAACTACCTATGAGATGGCAAAAGTGCATAGAAAATAATGGTTCATACTTTGATTAATTAAATATATTATATTAAAAAATATTCGACTTTTTGTTCCTCCCATACAAAACGCCAATTTCATATGTAAGGACCTAATATAAATTGCTTTGAATATCTTGTTTTCATGCAAGCTTTGACAAAATGCAAGTGCAATGAGCCATCCAAATATTTAAGAAAATATCTGTCGCGATCCGTGCACCCACTCGCTTCACCCCCTGGTGGGTGCATAGGTAATTCCTGATAATAATAATGACGATTTATTTCGTTATCTCAATCACACAAAATTATACTTTTGATTAACCGTCACTTCGTTGTTTGCAAAGTTCCATCAACCTCTGTGATAAATATGTTTTTCTGACTTAAACACAAAATACGCAAAGAAATACAACAGAAAAAGGAACCACCAACGATAATATGTTCGTCCTTATCTCACCTCTCACTCACACACTCGATGACAAAAAGTTTCATTACGTGTAAACGCCGCTCCGTCATATCTCAAGTAGGTATGTTTACTTCCTTTGTTTACGATGATCAGGTGCTGGCGTCTTATTGTGTCACTTATTACGTTATTTTCTTGCTAGTGGAAATGGCGGCCATTTTGATTTAGCTTGAAGGATGCAGGGTAACCTAATTTGGTTTTATGAATACGTGATACTGACTTTTTATAAAGTATTCACTTGTAAAGCTATACTGTGTGGGATTGTATGAGTCACAATGCGGTGCCAGTACTTGGCATATACGATTAAAGGTATATATATTACAAAGCTTTAATATAAATAACAAGCGGCCCTCCCTGGCTTCGCACGGGTAGACATTTATCAAATATTTTGCCTACCCGTGCAAAGCCGGGGCGGGCAGCTAGTATAATATATAGCCTATGTTACTTAGTGATAATGTAGCTTTCTAACGGTAAAAGATTTTTTGAAATCGGTCCTGCAGTTTCGGAGCCTATTCATTACAAACATACACACAAAAATACAAATCATTCCTCTTTATAATATTAGTATAGATAGTATAGATATAGAAGTATAGTTTAAAAAACGTACAGTATTCGCATTTGATTCACATCTGACATCTGACCAACTCTTCCACTGCGCATTGTCATTGGTCAAATCAAAGCGCGCTTCCCCAGCTTCCTGTACTAACTTCCGTCCCTTCACGAAATCACTCCCACAGATTACTGGTATAAAAAACCTGTGTGTTTATCTTTTACCCAAAATCTCAGTCTCTGCTACGCCCTACGCCAGTACCTTATGGTGCTACGAAATTGCTACGAGGCTACACGCGATATATCGAGTCCAAAGAAATTTTATAGGAATATTTTAACTAAACACTTGTCCACAGTCGTATACCAAACTCTCTTTATCCCTTCCGTATGTTGGTGATGAAAGACATTATTAAAATTATTTGTATCAACAGGTAATTTACGAAAGCTTTTGTAAAAAGTAACGTGCAATTTTATTTCTTAGTAATAAAAAACATACGTTACCATCATCATCATCATCATCAGCCTATAGACGTCCACTGCTGAACAAAGGCCTCCCCATAGATTTCCACAACGACCGATTCAATGCGGCCCGCATCCAACGCTTGCCACCGACCTTTATCAGGTCATCGGTCCATCTAGAGGGAGGCCGTCTGACGCTGCGTTTTCCAGTGCGTGGTCTCCACTCTAGAACTTTACCGCCCCATACGTTACCATATAACTATTAAATTGTTTTTTTTTATATTTCTATTCTTAAATTATAAAGAGGTATTTGCTATATCTTTGAGTGTATTTCTCAAAATCGTGAAACAATTCTAATGCATATCTATTACACTACCAAATCTAACCTACAGTATTCTGAGGAATACAGGCTATACTTTCTCTCAAGGCTATTGATTCTGTTGTTCAAAAACACTACTAATTGTCATGACTAAAAGCCTTGCTATCCTTTTCTTATTTGCAGTGAATAAGGATGGAAATACTTTAAGTCCTGTCAAATTAGTTTAGTTGAATGATTTCGTTCAACAGAATTAGCCAAATTACCATAAATTTCAAACATGTAACCTCAAAATATGGATGCTTACCCGTATGAGTTGAAACCAAGGCTTTCATCCGACCCTACCCAATGCGTCCCACCTGCTATTGCGTACAATAGGTGTTTGAGCAACTTGCAGCATTGTAAAGATCGTACAGGGAAGCTTATGAAGTTACTACAAAGCCTTTGCAAGTACACAAATCACAAGCTTCTGAATCAATATAGAACAGTTTGCTTACTTTGTTGATATAAGTCCACACTTACAATAAGTTTTAATACTTGTAAAGCTATGCACACATACCTTGGAGCGAATTTCAGATCCGAGTTTTTCATTTTACTTTGTACTTGTTTTTTTTATTATATTGTGTTCTGTTTTTTGTGCTTAATAAATCTATACTTCTATACTATATACTATTATTACTATTGATATTATAAAGAGGAAAGATTTGTATTTTTGTGGGTTTCTATTGAATAGGCTCCGAAACTACTGGACCGATTTCAAAAATTCTTTCACCGTTGGAAAGCTAAATCATCACTGAGTAACAGCAGCAGCGGGTAGACAAAATATTTCATAAATGTCTACCCGTGCGAAGCCGGGGCGGGCCGCTAGTAAATAAATAAACTTACATTTATCTATAGATAGATAGATAACTCTTTATTGTACACCAAAATCAATAACTGAGGAACATAAAATACATTATAAATCGGTACAATTGGCGGCCTTATCACAACATGTGACCTCTATCAGACAACCTATATACAAAAATTGCTGAGTCGGCTGCGTGCAAGTGATACCCATGATGTTCCAAGCCTCCATATGCTACGGTAACCGCTTGCCATCAGGTGATCCCCGTTTGTCACCATTGGTATAAAATTTGATCAACTTGAAACACGGATCAAATCTTTTATAACTGGGTAGTCTACTAAGTTTTATGGCAACTAAATTGATTTCATATTAAACAAATAAAAGAAAAGTATTCATCTCTAATAAAGCACATTTGAACAACTGCTTTACCACTGGTTCGGAAATAATGTCATCTGAGAAGAACCGGCAAGAAACTCTGTACTATGTGTTTTCTCATGCAATAATTGTCTTAAATAATATAACTACATAATTTACTTTTAAATTAAACAGGCATATACAATGTAATACAAAAAATAAAACAAATTGGCCCTATCAAACATAGATAAGTAAGGTTGCCAGTGCTCCGCGAGGATACGCTGGGCTAGTAGTAATGCTGCAAGCACAGTGAGTCCTCATCAACAACATGGTTGGCAACCCGTTAGTATTGCTAGCGGCTATAGGCTACGGTGACTGCTTACCATCAGATGGGCCGTATGCTTGTGTGCCGCCTTAGTGGTATAAAAATAATAATAATAAAAGATTAATCCCAGGTAGAGCATTACCCATTTGTAGGTAGTTTTAAAACAATGCCTCCGCTTTGTTGGGGGACAGTTTGCTAGCTATTGTCTAGCTGACATTTCGTTAGCTGGAAGTTGGAACCCTTTTGGATACAAATTAACCTAAATCACTACTAACAAAAGGGACACTTGAGAAAATGTCAGATCAAAACCGGTACAATTAAATCCATGATAAGAAAATACTGGTTAGTTTCTCGCGCATTGCCGACTGTAAAAATCACCATTCGCAATCATCCTCACAAATCCTTTAGAAAAACCACATTATAATATTTAACTATATACAATACTAGCTTTTTTTCCCGCGACTTCGCCCACGTGGCAACATTTTTATTATACCACTAAGGTGACACACAAGCATACGGGCCCACCTGATGGTAAGCAGTCACCGTAGCCTATAGCCGCTAGCAATACCAGAGGTATCACTAACGGGTTGCCAACCATGCTGATGAGGCTCACTGTGCTAGCAGCATTACTACTAGCCCAGCGTATCTTCGTGGAGCACTGGCAACCTTACTTACCGCAGAAACACAACACTATATCACTATATAACCAAAAAATAATAATTAAAAGCGGTCCAGTAGTTTTTAAGCTACATTCAGAAATACAAATCTTCCCTCTTTATAATATTAGTGTAATTTGGTAGAATATTATTATATATAGACCCTATTTCCGAAAGAAAATAAAACTATTTATATCAATCTTTGAAGTAGCATTTAATGTAACACATGGCAACATTACACGTATTTCATTCTCAACTGTATCATTTACTTCCTCGTTATATCTTAATGAGATTGAACAGGAAAATTCCCTGTTAATTTCATTTGCCTTGAAGGAAAATGCGTTACGTAGTATAATTTTGGATATTTTTTCAATTTCGACTTTAGAAGAAAAACTTTATATACCACTAGCGGCCCGCCCCGGCTTCGCACGGGTAGACATTTATATCAAATATTTTGTCTACCCGTGCAAAGCCGGGGCGGGCAGCTAGCCTATGTTAATCAGTGATAGTGTAGCTTTCTAACTGAATGAAATAATTTTTGAAATCCATCCAGTAGTTTCGGAGCCTATAGACATTTATCAAATATTTTGTCTACCCGAGCGAAGCCGGGGCGGGAAGCTAGTATAATATATAGCGTATGTTACTCAGTGATGATGTAGCTTTCTAACGGTGAAAGAATTTTTGAAATCGGTCTAGTAGTTTCGGAGCCTATTCAATACATACAAAAATACAAATCTTTCCTCTTTATAATATTAGTATAGATATTAGATTTTTATATAATAAAAGACGACGAGAACGCTGCTCTAGTGGTTAGTATACCTGACTGCTACGTTAGGGATCGCAGGTTTGATTCCCACGGGGAAAACATTAATGTGACCAATATGTTTGCCTTGCGTCCTCGTTATTTCTGCGTGCTTCCCAAAAAAAATGTATATAAGTATTATATCAGCTACTGGTTCCCATAGTACAAGCTTTGCTCAGTTTGGGGCTCTAGCCCTCGGACATTATCACACAGCGCCATCTATGGCGCTGTGTGATAATGTCCGAGAATTATAATTATTATATTTAATATGCTTGGGACAACATAGAACCAATTAACCTACAATAGATTTATTATCACCAGGCGGATATCACTCGATCACCCTACGATAATTCGCTATAACAACCCACGTCATGTTACGTTTTTAAATTAAAAGATAACACACGCTCAAATCCTTATTTACGACGTGTTAGGGTAACGCGAGGTTAGAGAGAAAACAAAATGTGCGTTACCGAGCGTTATCTCTGTTATGCCAAAGGTTATACCTTGTGCAAAAACACGTGAAATATACAAGAGAAGATGAGATAGTAGTCCCATACATGCATACATACACCAAGACCCTTCCGCAGTAGGCTAAGTATGGAGCGCCATTTCACTCTTGACTTGTACACCTCTTTTGCTTCATTTACATTCATCAGTCTTCATACATGCCCGCCAGTTCCGAGTACTCTTTAACTTTCTCATTTTCCATCATTGAGTACTTTGGTAAATCAATCTAGAAATTTGGTGTCCAAATAAAAATAGTACAAACTTAGGCTACTTTTATTTTAGAATAATAATTAAGTTTCCGCACAAACAAAATAATGTCATTAAATTGTGAACGAAATTAAGCTAGTAACAATCAGCTTAAATTCTTCTTACAATAGACGTGGTATGCTCTCCAAATCTAGTGTTTATACCATCCTATGATAAACATTTAACTATTTCTTACACTTTTGGCACACGTTACATGCTTGACGCAGTATTGCTCGGAAAACTACTATGTTAAACTAAATAAGAAAACATTTGAATGGATTTCAAAAGAATAATATCAGCCATTCTCAATGCACTTAAAACTTTAGTTTTCCCAGACTTTTAACTCTCTTTTACTTTGATTTAATGAGATTTTAACGTCACAGTCAGGTACGAATCATGGCCCTAGCGTTATCCCAAATACTGTTGGCGAATAAGATCTATTTTAAGAGAGGTAGGGTGATTTGGGATTTCCCGTGGGTTTTCCCATTTTATATTGGAGCCGCCCGACTGGGAACTGTACCTCCACCTTACAGAAGACCGCAGTGAAATAACACTACTTGATGTAGTTTGTGTTTCAGCGGTAAGTAAAGTTGCAAGTGCTCCACGAGGATACGCTGGGCTAGTAGTATTGCTGCTAACACGGTGAGTCCTCATCAACAACATGGTTTATGATTTTAATTTTGATTTTGACCGCCTCGATGCTGGAATTAATTAAAAAAATAATGACGTTTTTAGCTTAAGTATTTATCCTGAGGTTCTTTATCGTAGATACGATACGATACGAAAGCGCAAATTCTTTACGATTGACTTCCTAGTTATATTTTGTTCTACGGAGTTGGTTAGCAGGCGTAATGCAGTGATGGTAAACGGTCACCGGAGCTTATGGAAGCTTGTTATACCAAGGGTATATGTGTATTGTTAACTTTAGTGTTGCTAGCAGCATATGTTACCCTTATTGCTAATGAATGTTATTCAGTTCATTTCTAAACACGCGGACGGTAAAATGTTTGCTGGCAAAATGTATTTGTTAAGTTTATAGAGTTGAGCCGTGGTTGTCTTGTAGTATGAAGCGTTTCCTGCTTTTCTAGCGACGCAAGTTCGAACCCCACCGGTCAGTAGCAATGAGTTTTTCTAACTTAAGTACAGTGATTAGTCACACCACGAGCTTTACGGTGAAGGAAAACATCGTGAGGAAACCTGCATACGTCTGAGAAGAAATTCAAGGACGTAGCGCCTAAGAGACGGCGACGGACTCACCATCTGTCACGTTGGCACCAAATTATCTTCAGTGGAAAGTGGGTATTTCATTTCATCCTTATTTTAAATACGTGCGCTAGTTTTTATCTGCTGGATGCTCCTTCTACTTTATCTTGAACTAAATTTTCCCCGCGATTTCTTCCGCGTGTATATTCTATGTTACTTAGTGATAATAATGAAGAATAATAACTAAATTCCAAAATTTTCATACGAATCTTAGTTCCACTTTTCGCCGCCGCAGCGCTGTTCATTTTTCCATAAAATAGTAGTCGAAATACGAATACGTAGTTGTAAGATGTTCTTGCTAAGGATCCAGCTGATAAAATCATGTTAAAACAAGTCAATGGATCAGTTTTTAAGACTGTCAAAATGACGTAATCCCTGCGCACTCGCATCAAACGCCCGTCTGCTCTGTACTCTAAGGTTGAATCCACAAATATTATTTATGTGCGCCAGGAAATCAAATAAGTTGTAATTTCATTTGGTTGCGAGCGCTAATTTAATCACATCAGGGTTGGGATCAAAGCCACATCTTCAGGGCCTTGATTTGTATTACAAATTACGTTTACAAAGTCGTGATTTGAAAGCGCTCTTTAAAATTGTGGTTTTAATTCGGATGGAAATTTTAAAACATGGTAATAACATTAATGATTTTTTTTTATACCACTAAGGTGGCACACAACATAAGCATACGGCCCACCTGATGGTAAGCAGTCACCGTAGCCTATAGCCGCTAGCAATACTACCCCTAGTATTAGGAGAAGACCGCAGGGAAATAACACTACCTAATGTAATGTTGTGTTTCTGCGGTAAGTAAGGTTGCCAGTGCTCCACGAGTATACGCTGGGCTAGTAGTATTGCTGCTAGCACAGAGAGTCCTCATCAACAACATGGATGGCAACCCGTTTGTGATACCCCTGATATTGCTAGCGGCTATAGGCTACGGTGACTGCTTACCATCAGGTGGGCCGTATGCTTGTGTGCCAGCTTAGTGGTATATAAAAAAAAATCCAAGCACCCAATGAATAATAGCCCATAACACGAAGCTGTTATCGGCTTGCCCCCGAAGGAAAATAAATGTTAAGCTGCAAGAGCAGTATTCCCGACACGCGCGTCGCGTCGCCAATGACTCGCGAGCTCTACGTTATTTATGACCGCCTGGTACTTCTGTCGCTTGTTATGGCTTCATGTCCTCAAAGGGAACCGGATTCGAATCCCAGTTATGCAATTTATAAATTGGCCAAGTGCATGGCTCTTGTACACCGAGGGTTCCGTACGTAAAAAAAAAGAATAAACGACGAACTTAATTTTGCCGTTCTCTAGACACGGCTATTGCACCAACCGCAAATTTAAATTCGTTATTTTTAGGGTTCCGTACCGCAAAAGGAAACCCTTATAGGATCAGTCCGTCTGTCCGTTTGTCTGTCTGTCTGTCTGTCTGTCTGTCAAGACCTTCTTTCTTAAGAACGCGTAGAGTTATCAAGTTGAGATTAATACAAAATACCCGGGACTATGGTCTGCATGCTTACATGCATATCCCGCCAAAACCCATGTGTTGAAGGCAGAGAGTATACCACCTCTTTGCTTCTTCTACATTCATCAATGTCTTCACACATGCTGTCCGGTTTCGAGTAATCTTTAGAAGTCTTCAATCTATCTTTTCAACACCACAATGTTGGCTTGTATAATCTTTTTTTGTTGGTTAAAAAGAGGGATATGGCTTTAATGAACTTTGTCAAGCTCACTTTAAAATTAGTTTTACAAGAACCGCTATAAATCGCTAAGTAAAAGTTTTAATCGGGGTCAGTGTACTCGTTATAGCAAAAGTGCTGAAAACTACTGAATATTTTATTTGAACTCTTTTCAGGAGTAATACCAGTATTCCTTATAGTTTGACTTCCCAATATATTTTTATTTAAGTTATATCCAAGGGATGAATTGAAATTATTCACTTTTTATGTATGGAATGAAAGAACCTTCTTCGTAGAATTGCTTTTGCAAAATCACATTTACTGTTTCTTGACCCTCCTATTCAGAGAACAGTAGCGCGAGCATGAACAATTTGCGACAACGGTTTCGACTATGCGCTGCGGCGGTGAAAAGTGGAACTAAAAATTTGTATGACAATTTTAATTTTCGCGAGTTATGTTTTCACATAGTACAAGCTTTGCTTATTTGGGGCCAGATGGCGCTGTGTGATTATCCAAATATTATTATTATGTTTCTCTTAAATTCACGGAGCCTCATAAGCAGTACTCATAAGGTCCGGTCCCTTATCTAGGCTTGCTTGGGGATATATATCCAACACGTAGTGGCCCGTTCGAGAATTTTAATATTTGGTAAGGGATACACGTGGCGAGTATCATTTATTATTATTATTATTATATTAATCACGCTAAGTCCCTCACGAGGTACGCTGAGTACAGTATTGGTAGCAGGAACATTGTCGACAACGTATTCGAAAACGTAACTCGCGAAATGTCAAAATTGTCATACTAATTTTTAGTTCCACTTTTCACCGCCGCAGCGCTGTTCATTTTTCAGTACAAAAATAGTCGAAGGCGATACGAAAACGTTTTCGACAATGTTCCTGCTACCGGCACAGATCGCCAATTCACTCTTGACTTGCACACCTCTTTTGTTAACAACGATAAACTGCACAATCTCTTTACAACACAGCTTTTACAGCACGGTGTAGTGTTTATATTAGACGATGGCCAAGGAAGTCGTTACCCTAACGAGTTCAGTTAATGCCCTTGGATGTAAGGAGGGAATCGTCTAAAGATCTGCGTTAGAGAAGACCTACGTTTACGATAGGTACTTTTATAGGGCCCTTGAAAACTTACATCGGCGATATTTTTTTATTCTACGTAGTTGGTAAGCGGTAACCGTAGTATATATTAGCGCGTTGCTAACTTTATTGTTAATATCACTGTGCTAGGATCTATTTCCTTACTACCAGCATTCTGTATCATCATTATTAGCAGTATTAATGCTGCTAACACAGTGAGTTCTCGTCCACAACCGGGTTGGAAACTCGAATTACGTGTATTAACATTTTCAAATCTTACTTTCTTAAACTCAAAATGATCTTTATTTGCCTAGACTTCACAGACAAGCACTTTCAAATCGTTAGAATCTACCAATGGATTCGGAAAGTCGTTTTTTGCTGATAAAAATCCGGCAGGGACTCAGCAATTACTCTTTTGAAACCAAAATACTTATAATTTGCATTTCAATTACTACATAACAAGAATATATAAAAAAAAATATTTAAAAAAACATTAGCACATAGACACGATACAACGCTTGCAATTACAATATAAGCTAGTAGTTAATAAAAAGGCTTTTTGAAATACGTAACTGGTACCTCTTACAAACAGCTTTGAGCCACAAATCATTCGAGCCGGAATAAATACTCGATTAAACCAAGCTTGAGCAGTAAAAGAAACTATAATTTTGCCTGCACTGACGTTTACTTTCAATTCTCATGAATGCCGAAACAATAATATGAAGCGTACAATACACAATCAAAGTACAATGCAAACAAGGTTCCCTTTTGATCGTGCGATCCTTGATTTTTTGATAAAAAGCTAGAACGAAAATATCTCGAACATTCTTTGTTTAGTTTCTCGACGTATTAAGGTCACAACGCACGTGTTGGATTTCTCTCACGAATACAATCCGAACCATACAATTTACACTAAGCTACATTTTAAATTATAATCTTGAAAGCATTACAGATTTAATCTTATGACGATACTTTTAAGAGAGTGGAAAACTTTTCACGTTTATCGACCCGTCTTGGGGATAATAATATAATTCTCGAGGAATATATATTATTTAATATTATTATAATATTGAACTGATATTGAAGTAAATATCTTGGAAGGACCGAACCACTGGATGGAGCTACACGACCGGAAAATCCTTTCCTAAGATCTTATATATCTTTTACACCAGAATTGTTCGTTGGAACTAAGAAATATTAAAAATTCTATCTACTTCGTGGAATCCGGTGTTAGGAAAATTTTCGCGTCAGTAGTAAGTATACGTAACTAATATTGCCTTCAAGATATGACTTGTATATGTATAGGCTTGTTAAGAACCATAAACCCCGAAAGCTAAGTCAATCCAAGTCTTACATACCCTTTTAAGAACTCCGCAGAACTTCGGTAACTGTCAAAGGGTCTATACAACTCTCTGCAGACCACAGTCGTAATAAAACCAAAATAGTTACCGCAATGAAGTCGCATATAAGTTTTGTGTCTATCGCATTGGATAGTGGGCATTCTGAAAAACTCGTTACAACTTAGTAAAGAGGCGAGGAGCCAATCTCGCAAGCTCCCGAAGGATGCAATAAGGGAGCGAAAAATTGGATTGACCCCCGCCGCTTAGATGGGAATGCGGCAATTCGTGACACGGCTGCGAAAGGGTGAAGTTCTTGCGGTGTTTTGTTACAAAGATAAGAATTTTCAACGCTATATTTCTCTGAAAAAAAAGTGTGACAAATAAATTGGCTATTATATCTGCGTTTGAATTCGGTAGGTACATATTTTTTAATGCAGTTTTTTAACCTACAGCATTATGTACTCTGAGCTACAGTGATAAGCATGTCTTTTCAGAAAATAGTACATTTTTTTCCTACGTTTTAACTTGAATCAGTATATATTTCTATGGGACTAAACAAATACCGAATATTAAAATGGGAATGCTTCCACATAATTTGAATGGAATGTAATAAATATTATTCTAAAGTATCAGTAAGTAATCTGTGACCTATAACGATGGTTATCTTATTCTACCTAATTCAGTTTCTATACTTTTATTAGCTGATAATAATATTTGATTGTTTTCTGTGAGGGGCTATAGGCTTTAAATTCAAATTCAAAAAGATCTTTATTTGACTAGACTTCACAGGCAAGCACTTTCAAATCGTCAGAATCTACCACCGGATTCGGAAGGTCGGTTTTGCTGAGAAGAATCCGGCAAGAAACTCAGCAATTACTCTTTTAAAAACCAAAAGAATTACATAAAGCTTACATTTCAAATACTAACTTAACATGGATACCTATTGCTCAAAATAATATAGAAAAACAATTGATAACACTAAAAAATAATATAAACACATAGACTTACTAAAACTACTCAACCGAAATGCTACGCTATCCCTAAGTTGTACAGTCTACGGTAGATTTTATTGCAAGCCTAATATAGCTCGTGCATACGTCACGAGCTGTCAACACTCATTCATAAGCTGTCAAAGTTGTCAACCACGAACACGTGCTTGATTACGGTAAGACTCGAATGACAACGTGAGAGACAATAAATCAAAAATATATACTACAGACCCTGCTTCTTCTCAAAGTTTTGATAATGTTTAGACAGTATGCTGTACTCACGTGGTATAGTGAGGGTGATAGGCGTTTTATGTATATTATTTTTATGCAACTGTGGCGACGAATGAAACGCCATATAGCTCTTAATAATATTTATTCAGTTATAATTTAATCATTTAAATTAGAAAAAAAATCTTCATGATTGGAGGCTGTAATTAAATTATTTTAAATAAAAACATTTTTCTTCATGATTCAGTCATGTCAGCTCAAGGTCTCGAATACAAATTGTATTCTTATAATATTATAATCAGCCAGGCACTAGAAGCAAAGCGCAAACTAATCAGACCTGATGGTAAACATTCACCGTAGCCTATAGAAGCTTGAAATACGGGTATCGCTTGCGCGTTGCCGACTATTGAGCTGACCTAGCATTGTGGTATCCATACTGTATTTTTTAAATTATATAACCACGAAGGTGACAAACATGTGCACGGGCCCCCGATGGTAAGTGGTTATCGTATGCAATTAACGCTTGCTACCAGGAGTTTCCTCGCGTGTTGCCAAACCTTACCGCGCCAAAGCCCAATTCAGTTCTAGAAACCTCACCGTAGAATCACTGCATCAGGGTAATTTTATTTGAGTGGGAACTTCTGTAAGGGAAATACAGTACCAAATAAAATTTCCGGAAGTATAAAGATTTTGTATTAAAACTTTGCCGCAGTATTACTCACTGCCGTAATCTCCGTTTCCTATTTCCCGAATTTCAATTCATCAACCGCTTACAGTACTGCCTTCGGCAGTTTATCGCTGTCAAACTCGCTATTCGTTTTCCAAATCCCCGCTTAATCCCGCGTTGTAGGGGATACAGGGATAAGGGATACTGTATGTATAATCTTTAAATCACAATGCGAAGTGTTTATTCCGTTACTTTACGTTAGCAAATGTGATAAAAACTAATATTTTTCAAATGACAGACGTTCATTAGAAATCATTGAATCCTTAAACTTTGTTATAAATTTAACATTTGGATAGATTTTATATTCTGCTAGGTACTTGAATTTTATTTTTAACCGACTTCAAAAAAGAAGTTTCTATGTTTGTCTGTATGTATTTTTTTTAACTTTCTTATCGATATTTTCGCCAATTGTAGCCGATATTGCGAGAGAGAGAAATAGAGTGAGAGAGGCTACCACTAAACCTATTCAAGAAAACAATGGTACAACGTGAATTTCCCTAAGTCATCCGAAATTGTATGTGACTGATTCAATGACGACTTTATATAGAATGTTGTATAAATTCTTTTTTGGCTCTTTAAGGCTTATTACTATAAGAGAAGATATATGAAATGCATATTTTATAAATGAATGACTGTTTGATGCCATCCATGCAAATATTATAAATGTGAAAGTAGCTTTGTTTTTTTGTTTGTTTGCTGTCTTTTCAGGTCTAAACAGCTTATCGGATCGTAATGAATTTTGGCAATGAGATAGATTTTAACCTCGGGAAGGACGGCTATCTTTTGTCTCAAAAATAGTCATTAACGGTGAAACAGGGGTTGAATGTTTGCATACCGTCTTAATCAGCTCAGTAAGAGTGCTCTTCTACATCTACATCTACACTTCTACACTATATAATATTATAAAGAGGAAATATTTGTATTTATGTGGGTTTGTATTGAATAGGCTCCGAAACTACTGGACCGATTTCAAAAATTCTTTCACCGTTAGATAGCTAAATGATCACTGAGTAACATAGGCTATATATTACACTAGCTGCCCGCCCCGGCTTCGCACGGGTGGGCCGCTAGTCTTACATAACGTATTATACACTAAAACCACGCGGGCGAAGTCGCGGATAACAGCTAGTAATAAACAAATTAAAAAAACATCAATAAGAGACAGCTACAAAACTAAGACTGACAGAAATTGTAGTGCGATAGACAGACATGAACATTTAATAAGGCACGAGCACGTACACCGGAGCAACGGAGGATTTACCCTAGTGGGATGAATTACGTAAAGGATACGTTTAGTGTTCCAATATAGCTGTAAATTACATTGAATTACAGGCCAAATTCTGACAAATTACCATGTTACTACGGTGTAATCTTTTAACTTTGGATAGAACATCAAAGTCCCTTTACTAACGTTTTGTATGACCACGTATGACAAAGGGTAGCTAAACTGTTCTTGTGAAATAATTGAAATACAATTTGGATGAGTAATTTCAAAAGAAATACAAGATAACTCAATGCTTTTCTGGAAATGGTAACATCATCTCGCAAGTTTATTAACTTATTCTTTCTATCTATGGCAATCAATCCTCTTCAAGGACTATTGCCCAAATCTCAAATAAAAAAAATCAAAATCTCTAGTTTATTATTTTTTGTGATTTTTTGCATTAAAATTCCTAGTGTCATGTATCTAAACGCCTATTGTATTTATATTAAATAGAAAAATAATATGATAGATCACTTATGATAGGTCACCATATGAAACTTTACTGTAAAAAATGACACCGAAAATACACACTAAAAAGCACTAGTAACACAATCTCTCTGCCTGATTTCCAAAAACTCTGTCACTCACTACGAACACTAACATTAGTCACTCACTTCATTGGACTAGACACACCTAAAGTAAATAACGTCACAATCTAGACGTAATTTATCTCACTACCTTCATTACTCAGTAGCACTGTAGGTTTTGATCTCGGTCTTTTTCAGAATGAGATTTAACTATATTGAAAACTGTAAACATACATGAAAAGTCACACTAGATCAAGGATAACTGGCTTTCTGATAAGATACTGCATTTCCTTAGGAGCACTCTTCAAAAATCCTTCTCTGATTGGTTAGAAATATATAGTGTGTCTCGTTCTCACAATCAATCAGATCTATTATAAACATTCTTTTTTTTTGTTTTTTAATAATAATGCGATGTAATTATTAGAGATTAGATTAATAATAATGTTTAAGAATAATGTACATTATCACACAGCGCCATCTGGCCCCAAACTAAGCAAAGCTTGTACTATGGGAACCAGCAGCTGATATAATACTTATATACTTTTTTTTCTTTGCAAATACATATTTATAATACATACCAAACACCTAAACGCAAGGCAAACATATTTGTCACATAAATGTTTGACCTGGCGGGAATCGAACCCGCGACCTCTAGCGTAGCAGTCAGGTATACTAACCACTAGACCAGCGGTCTCGTCTCTTTATTTTTAATTATCTTCGCGATTTATCATCTCAATTTTAAAAGCCTTATTCGTATTGACTGTACTATGTATTGTGTGGATGTCCTGGGAATAAAATTGTATACCGAAATAAAAGCCGTGGAGGTGGTTGGAATAACATTGTGTAGGTCTGGGAATAACCCGTGTTGTCAACGCAGATTTATTAGTTACTTTGCAAGTAAGCGTTTCAGAATAGTCTTCAGACGGACCACTTTCGATTTTTGAAATGTTCAACTTTCATTATATTTACCCAACCAAGGCGAAGCCAAATGAAAGGGTTATTATTTTAACAGTCTATGTATGTATGTTTGTAGTTACATATGTTCCTCCGTAGCACCTAAATTATTCATCAAATTTTGATGAATAATGTGTCAATCGATTCGTTATTATGGCCCGGGCAACATAGGCTACATTGTAACCGACTTCAACAAAATGAGGAGGCGATTTTACTTTGTAAACACCGATTTTTACCGATTTCATTTTTTGGCGCTTTGAAATTGTTATTTCCGTAGACTTAGAAAAAAAAATTACGCCTGTTCGTAATTTTTTTTTGCAAGTGTTTACAACAATCCTTGCACAAATTATTTCGCTAAGTAAGTAGGTACTCATGACATGAATAATAGCCGTCTCCACAATCGTCAAATTATTTTCACGATGAAGGAAACGAAAATGTGTGTTTCATATGAGAAATAAATGCGTACGGATTTGTGATTCAATGAATAGCTTACGCTGCAAATGGATGGGCGGATTTGAACCGTATTTCTTTATATAAATAGATAACATATTTGCGTCATAGGAATATATCACTTGTTACGTTTTTACAGATATGTAAATCAATTTGAATTTTATTAATGGGCAGATTTGAGTGCTCTTTCCTACCACAGAGATAAATATAGGAAAAATAATGAAATAAGGATATTTAAGAGCCGTGGTGGCCTTGTGGTTAAAGCAACGGCCCGTCACCTGATGGGCTCAGGTTCGAATCACGACCTGTACCAATTTGTTTTTCTAAGCTTAAGTACAGTGATTAATCACACTATGAGCTAAAAAAGAGAGGTAGGTCGAATTGGAATCTCCCGTGGGTTTTCCCATAAATATTGGAGCCCGACTGGGAACTGTACCTCCACCTTACAGAAGAACCTTACATCAAAGCAGTGAAATAACACTACTTTGATCTAGTGTTGTGTTTCTGCAGTAAGGTTGCCAGTGCTCCACAACGATACGCTGGGCTAGTATTAATCCTGCTAGCAGTGAGTCCTCACTAACAACGGGTTTGACAACTCGTTAGTTGTATCCCTGGTATCGCTAGCGGCTATATATAATTGAAATAAAATGGTACAATAAAGTACATTACATAATAATATACTTTATTTTTGTACCTACAGTCATCCAATGACTCCAAATGATGTCAGAAAATTTCGTAAGCTCTTATATTTAATTGCGGTCAGCCAAGAGCTTTTCCGGGTGAAAAATTTTAAATTCGCACCATTAAGAGTAGGGAGGTTTGACCTTTCCTTAATAAACTCGCAAATGGAATATATAATTTCATAACAATGCATATAATTTACCATACCAGTATTTTGCTGGCTTTTCCCGCTACTGCGCCCACAATCTGTCTGTGTTACTGACTGACGTAACATCACACAACCTCATAGTAGTACTACGTACACCACTGAACGGATTGCGCTGAAATTGGCTCACAGATAGTTGACGTTAAAAAGGATTTTCGATAATTCTCCCCCTAAGGGGATTAAAAATTATGCCAGCATTCTTGGCACGCTCCCTCGTGATTCTGGTTTTGGTCAGTGCCGGTAGCATGAACTTTTTCGACAACGTATTCGAAAACGTAGCTCGCGAAATGTCAAAATTGCCATACTAATTTTTAGTGCCTCTTTTCCCCGGCGCAGCGCTGTTCATTTTCCAATACAAAAATAGACGAAGGCGATATGAAAACGCTGTCGCAAAATAACTAATCTGTTTAATGTTAATAAATAAAGATCAACATATTAAATACACAAATCAAGGTGAATTGAAGAGCGATGAGAACCTCTTTCTCTTTGCCTAAGAAGGAATGTTTGTTCCGGGGAAATTTATCAACAATATTCCTGCCATAATCTTGCGCTAATGGTCCCCGGGCTGAAAACTTCTCCATTCAATCTACTTACTAGCAGTCATTAATAATAAAATAAAGCTTTAATATGAATTTAACCTGTAAATTAAAGATGTGTTATTTACGATCTTTTTTCATTATCAAAGAATATTTTTTTTTACTTTTTTGTAATTTGTTCCGTTTTCTCTACTCTACAGTTTAAACTTGTCTAATTGTTGTCAAACACCAAAAGCAATTTAAATAATAAAGGAAAGTCCAAAGTAATTTATTGTGTGAAATGAACTGACAATCAATCTACTTTTAATCAAACCTGTTAGCTTTACGGGGTATTTTAATTAGATTTGCTCCGGTATTTCAGAATTGGCTAAGTTTACCGGCTATCGAATTAGTTTCAGATTTAATAGCTCTATGAATATTTTAATCGGTTCGTAGGAGATTTTGTTTACTTACAAACTCATTCCTTTATTTTTTACTTCGCGTATTGGAAAATAATATTAAACAAAATCCAAATATGTATATTTTTAAATTGATTATGAAATTGAAATTTTTGTAAGTTAATCAAAATACTTGACGACGAAAAAATATCCTTTCAACACTAAATACTTGCGCAGCTCGAAGGACCAAAAATTCCTTAATTTGTTTGATATTACAGGATTTGGAAGGCTAGATAAATGATTTTTAAATGTATTCTCTAGTTCCTCAAAATACGTTATATTAATCATTTTCTAAAGTACAACTACCCACCACTTTTTTTTCATGCCACCGTGCCGAATCATTTTAGAATTTTGGTATAACACATTTTTAAGTAGCTCTATTTTAAATAGATACAGGAATGGATTACATCAAGAATTATTACGTATGCTTAAATCCATTTTACAAGCTTTTGTTTAGTTTCATCGTATCCGGTGTATGTTTAAGCAATTTGACCCACTTCCCAATCTCCGATTCAGCTGAAATTTGTCAAAAACGTTTGGTTCTCGTGACAATGCACGATTATCTTAATGCCGCCATTTGTAATCCAATATGGCTGATTTACAAAATAAGATTTAGGTATCATTGTCATTGTAACAAATGAAAGGGTTAGATGAGCATTTTTTTGTGCATTTCTTGTCTGTATTATATTTTTTAAGTATTTTTGATTCCTGACTTTTAGGTGTTCCAAAAATTAAACTTCTCTAACAAAATTGTTATAGTTTTGTTGTCGTGTTCCTTAGCTTGAATGTATAAAATAGCTATTTTGTCATTTCCAATTATATTCTTGCCTATAATATTATCCCCAATAGTTGTCAGAGGTCTTCAAATTACTCGGCTGAAAGTTATAATTAGTCTAACCAAACCATTGGCACGGATTTACTAATAGGACCTACGTGTGCGGTCGGGGAAGATAATTCCGGGATAGTTTCTGAAACTTACGGCGGTTGGCGCAAACTTATATAGTTTGACATTGAAATTATTGTAATTAATAGAAATATATCATAATTAATAGGATCATTGGTTTAATTGGTTTTTAATTAATGTTGTAACGACTTGGTTTTCAAATAACTTTAGTTTGTTAAAGTATTTTTTTTATGTGTACCTAGCTATTCCCCGCGACTTCACCCACGTAGTAATATAATGTTATAGCCTGTGTGCCTCAGTTATAATAAAGCATTCTATCAATATTGTCTTGCACACCTATTCTGGTTCTTCTACGTTCACAAATCTTTTCATACACGCCTGCCTTTAGTAAAATCTGAATGAAAATGAAAAACAATTTGTTTAGTTTAGGCCCTAATAAGGCACGTATGGAGTTTTAAATTACCACGGGTTCGGAAGAAAAAGCCATCTGAGAAGAAACGGCAAGAAACTCAGAGCTCTGTTCTTTTTCATGAAACAATCATGTTATAAAAATATATTACAAAATTTGTATTATAGTTATGTCCTCCAAAATACATAAATACTAGATGGGATGGATTTTATATCCCTTTCATACCATTTGGCTCTCGTTTACCTGTAGCCAATTAGGAAAGGAAACTTGTAAAACCCTACTTGTGCTTTGTTAATGGCGCAGTTGCCGTGTTAGCCGATTTTTATCCAATTTTGTGGCTACTGACTTAATAATACCAGTACTTCGGGTCTAGTACGAGTATACAAGTTTCTTGAAAATAGTGTCGTAACCTGAAAAATGATTGGTCACCTTATACGACATGACGGTTTTATAAATACAATTATGGAGTGTTAAATAGAAGGAAGGCGTGGCAAGGGACGACCAAGGATAAGTTACATCAAGCAAGTTAAGGATACGATAGCTGTCGTATAAGGAGGTCAAAGAAGTAGCACTGGACAGGCAGAAGTGGAGGGAGATTCATCGGCTGCACTGACAAGAGTAAATCTCTTAAATGAGGAGAAGAACCTGAGTATAAATAAGGGGAATTTTTACCACTAAGATGCCAAACAAGCATACGGCCCACCAGATGGTAAGCGATCACCGTAGCCTATGGACAATTGCAACACCAGGGGTATCTCTCCGTTGCCGAGCCTTCAAAAATCTCTTTACACCCTTCTTGAAAAACCCCTATACTGTACTCACTTGGAAAACCAAAGGATCCTTTTGAAGGGATTTTATTTTCATTTTACTATGCAGAAATAGATTAAGTGAAAATAAATTTTCATTCATCGTCCTTCTTAATTAAAAGTGCTCAAAGATTTTCGATACCTTTATCATGATCAAAGTGATTCGTTGGACGACTATGTATATAAGGAGGTATGGAGCATGTCCCAAGCTTAATATTACATGAACCGTGAATTGAAGCTCAGTCCCTTTGTCTTAGAACTTGTAAACCTTATATTACACTTGATTTTGCCCGTGGCTTCGTCCGCGAGACTTAAGACAAATCCTGTTTTAATATCTTTTATTTCTTAAACTTCAGTTTTTCTTAAATCTCGCGAGACGCGCTGTTTTCCGGTATAAAAAAGACCTTTATTATTTTCACTTCCTTTGAATGAAAGCCTCGTCAAAATCGAGTCAGCAATTTTGGAGAGAAGCGTTGACAAACAGACAGACAGGCGGACAAAGAATGTAAAAGCTAGTGCTTAATATAATCGTAAGACATAGCCTTTATATCGAAACACACTTCAATTGAATTTAGGTATTTGTTTAAATGACTAGATGGTATTTCGCCTGAGATAAATTTCGCTACGAGACCATGATACTTTCATATTGTACGTGTGAAAGACAAACATGGGGAATAAAAGAAAATGCTGGCATTATCCGAGCTGCGTTGTGTTATCAAAGGCTCGCTCGCCCACACAAAGCCTGTCAATATTGCTGACTGTCCGTACGTTATGCTAAGCAGATACGACGACTATTGTTTTCACAGTTGGCGATTCAATAAAATAGCCATTGCGCCTTTGAGAAAAAACAACAATAGATTCGGCGTAGGATTGAGGGATCTTCACGATTTAGAATGGTGAAAAATTTCTGTCTTATCCTGCGGATCGTATTCCAAACATTTCATCTTTCAATGCTCAGCTTTATTTTTACCACCAAAGTAAACTCAACGTTCTTGTAACTTGATTTATGGCGGCCTCGCGAATACCTACGTAGTAAATGATTCACGATAACACAAAAGTATTTTAACGATCACACGATTTTTAACCCGGTTTTCCAATCATGCCCAGGCGTGGTTCTTCCGGACTTTACGCAAAAAAAAATCGAAGGGGGCTCTTACAAACTCATCGCTTTATCGGGCCGAGTGCCAAGTTTTGTACCAACTAAAGTCGCATTATAAAAAAAGTTTTAAAAGTTAATTATAGTCGGGTGAACGAACGTAGCACTGACCTCCTTTCTGCGTGATGTTGAAGGTGCGGAGTCTGTACGAGTCTTCGTCGGGTTCCTCCTCTGGCTGCTGAGTGTTGCGAGGCACGTCGAGGAAAGCATTCGAACGGCGAGGTTGGTTGTGTTGCCCTGGCGGAGGGCGACGGCGCGCGGAGGCTTGTCGCCGAACTTGAGGCGGTGTCTCCGCTTCAGCCAGCCTCGGCTCAGAGCTGTACCTAGCCCTGGTCTCCCTATCCAGCTGCTGCTGCTGTTGCTGGCGACGGTGCCTGACAGACCGGCCGCCAGTTATCCGGGCAGATTGAGACCGTGTTGCTGGTCTCCGCCGTGGAGCAGGCGTGGTCTCCATCGGCGCCGCAAGGGCCTCCATACTCGCGGAGGCGGGCGCGCATATCGACTGCGACCGCTTCGTACGTCCGTCCGTAGCCATGCTCGCGACGATACTGACTGAAGTGACGCTGAAATACATCGGCCTCCCCCCGCGGGCGGGACTTGTTGCATTGGATTATGACCTGCTGCTTTGAATGTCACTAATTTCAGGCTTTGCTGAATGGAGTTACTGCTACATTAGTTTAAAGCTTCACTTATCTGTCGTAAAGGTGTACCAGTGTCCTATATATTTTATTTTGTTCTATTCGCGTCGCGCTGAACACATAAAGTGTATTATTAGAAGCTTTGTATGTTTGTTTATTAATACTTCACGGTCTGAACACGATTCAATGGAACTTTCAGTTTAGAATCAAAAATGTTAACACGTACATTTATAACAAATGTAAAATATTTTTACATTAACATTCGAGCCGCCCGGCTGAGGACATTACCTCCAACTTACAGAACACTGCGGTCAAATACGACAACTTTGTATGTTGTGTTTCTGCGAAAGTAAAGTTGTAAGTGTTCCGCGAGGATTCGCTGGGCTAGTAGTAACGCTACTAGCACAGCGACGCCCCATCAACAACATGGATAGTGATATCCCTGGTATTGCTAGCGGCTACAGGCTACGGTGACTGCTTACCAATAGGTGGGCCGTATGCTTGTGTGTCACCTTAATGGTGTAAACAAAATACTAATAAAGATAATGCTGAATGTAAAAGAGGAAACAGAGGTGTGTAAGTCAAGAGTGAAATGGCACTCTATACTCTGCCTACAACGTGAGGGACTTGACGTGATGATACTCGTAATATTATGTTTGTGCGTTAAATCTTCTTGCTTAATAATAATTTGTAGTCTCTTTAGTGGGCATGTAGGTATACCGTTGCGTTTCACTGGTGATCCCGGAGCCCTCCTACATGCACGGAGGATGGCCACCGGGGGGTTGTAGTGAGTCAAAATCTCACATACCCCGTCTGTTGCCCTTAAGCAGGCGGGTACCTTTTGGAGGTTTCCCCCTCGACAGCAAAAAAAACAGGGTATGTAGTTATGTTTGTTGTGACTGTATTAGTATTAGTTTGTCTAGACAGCTCTTTTGTTTACATTAAACTTGTCATGTATGCTATTGTTCGTGGCGTTTAACTTTGTTGGAACTTTAAATTGGACCGCGCACCTGTATTTGAGTCGAAATTAACTCCTTCGTTGGTGCCAATTCTGTTGTTCAAAATTACTAAGCTTAACTAATTTGACAGGTCTAAAGGCGTCAGTGGTTACAGCATCCTAGGGGTGCTAGCGAAATCACACCCAGGCGCCCCTTTCGGGACACCAATAAACCCTCCCCATCCCAGTCGCCACAGGAGCCGCTCGCGTGACCTCTGAAAGCAGAGACACTAGAGCGGCACCCGCGACTAACGCCCCACCCCCCACCAGGTATTCGTCTGCAACGATTAATACCCCGGGAATTACCTGCGACGGTAAGAAAGTCGCATGCAACTCCCGGAGCAATAATCGATTGAAGTCCAGGGTGCGCCGTCCCAGTCCAATTGCCGTTCCCTCAGACGGTATCCTTAGGAAAGGCAATAGGTCCAGGCGCTCGAGGAGGCTACCTGGCACCGCACCCCAACATATTGCCATCCTAATTTAACCCTGCACATGAGAAAGGGATAGCAAGACTTTAAGACCTGTCAAATTTGTTAACTTTAGTAATTATGAACAGTGTTCTTAGATCTTCTTAGATCATAGGTTACAGACATTATTGCTTTGGCAGTCGTTAGTATCAATTGTTTAATGAGGGACAGTTAAATAATTTATTTACACATCTATACAATATATCTTGATTCTGGATGAAACATAACATGGCCAGAAAGGAAGTAAATACAGAGATGTCGACTGATAGAGAAGGATGGAAGAGAAATACATATTGCGCCGACCACAAATAATATGGATTAAGGGCAGGAGATTATGATATAAGCTTGATTCAAAATGTTGATTGAATGTTTTTTTCGGTAAATATATACTTATATTACATAGCAAACACAAATGCTGTCACATGACTGCTCTTACACAAATGCTGTCACATGACAGCAATTGCACTAGCGGGAGCTGAACCTACGACATCAGTCGTAGCGGTCAAGTTTCCTAACTATTAATCAACGGCGTTGACATATAAAATACTAGCTTCATCCTGCGGCTTCGCTTGTATTTTCGCAATTCACATGTTTTAGGATTGAATTTTGGAAAAGCTTGAAACACGTATTTATTTACAGAAGTAGTAGTAGGTACCTGAGTAAAGTTTCGAATAAAAAAAAAATCTTATCTTGACTAATCTTGTTCTATATACACTTCGGACCCAGTGCGATGGAACGGGAGCCCAAAGATTCCAAAATTCACCTTCTAATGGGATGGAAAATCAATTCTTAGCGGTTGTCTACGTCATATACTATCTGCGTGCCAAACTTCAGCGCACTCCATTCACAGGTTGAGCTGTATGTTGATCGATCAGTCAGTCAGTAACGATTGCTTTTTATAAATACAGATTAATAAAATTAGCTAGGTACATAGCTTTTTGAGATGGCAATGTGTTAGTAACAGAAGCTAAATTGTTCATAATATTCTCAGCCGGTACGCGGTTACCCACAACTCAAGACTTACAACATATTTAGCGAACATTTATTCCTCGTTTGCTTGTAATTTCTTACCATTAAATTCGCATACAATTCAATTGATTAAAAGAATTCTGTGAATAACACATTCGCATCAATTTATTCGCGTATCAATTCGATTCGAATCGAATTAAAGAACAAACGAATTGTCTGTTTAGTTTCAACGATTCAACCGATTTTTTAACATGAATTAATTGCGTGTTTACTTATTTAAAACTAGATTTATTTATTTATTTAAAACTATTCATGTAGCAAGGCATTGTTGGTGATTTAAATGATTTTTATATAAGTTTCGTGGAAGAATATACATGGATACATTCAGACATATTATACTTGCTGGAAGCGTCTTGATAGATAGGCTACGTGACGTCACAAATTAATATGGCGCCCTCTAGAGAACTAAAGTAACGAACCAAAAAAATATCCTTTTTAGACATAAATTATTCCGTAGTCAAGTAATAATTTTGGAAGTTATTATTAAAACCCCCTCCTGTCTAAGCAAAACACGTCATCAATTATCATACATATTTATAAAACCAATTCCTTTGCATATCCAATAATACAAACAAACAAACCAATCACATTAGGCTAAGAATATCAATTTAGATCCAAATCTCATATGATTGAGTGGTACATGAATTTCTTAACGGGAATGTCTTTAATGGAACGGTAAACAACTTGGAACGATTGCTTCAGTTAACTTTGACTTAATGAGGTCAAGTTGTGTTACGAGTGTATTATTTTTGAGGGCGACCGTTCTGAAATGCTCAAGCTGTTGTTCGAAATTCAAAGTTTTTTTATACCTCTAAGGTGGCACGGAAGCGTGCGGGCTACCGTAGCCTATAGCCATTAGGCTATTAGATGACTAAAAAGACTTTTTCTCTCCTCATGCTCAAAAAGTTCGTCATTGTAACGTTCCAGAGATGGGAAAAAATAGAATATCCAGTTCTAGGGGAAAAGTTTTAACTTTTTTTTATTTTTGTCTGTTACTTATAAAAACGAAAATATTTATATTCATTATATAGAACAATTATGAATAAAGACTCGACCTATTACGGTTTTATAAAAAAGAATAATATTTAATTTTTGAAAATGGAACTACCAAATCGGTGATTTCTTCGGAGCAATACCACAGAGTACAAAATCACTACGTTATAAGAGACGGCACTTCACTCTATAGGCTCGTAGCTAATAAAACTGTTGTACAGATTTAGCACCAACCTTACAAAAAAAAATTGTGCCAACATTCAAAAACATTATTTTGTACGTCAGACCTAGTGACGTACTCGAACTATCGATAAAGATAGTGATGTGACTTTGACTATTTGGCAATACGTGCATTGTTGTATACGAGGTAGTTTTCCTGCCGACATTTAGCGAGGGAGCTAATAGAAAACGTGTTACTTTAGTCACTTTAGCACCTTGTAGAACAATCTACTATTAAAATTTAAAACCCCAAAGTTTTTATCCCACCAAATTGGTCGAGGTAGTCACCCTGGATAGTTGACTTAACTTCTTATTCTTGCCAGTAGTTTTTTGTACAATGAACTAACGTAATTTAAAAACACTAGTAGACAAGTTCACAAATAATTTATCGAAGCGTAGATAATTTAGCGAAAGTAGCAACACGTTCGCTTACTTTCCAACAAAGTTCTCACAGTATCTCCTCGCAATACATCATCACAAAAGTTGAGTTGATTTATATCGCCTTGGTACTTTACCATCAATATATTGTATTTCTTTTGCTCGCGGCTTCGCACGCGTGGTGGAGTAAATAAGTCCATTATATAGTTTTAAACGATCGGCCAAAAAAGAACCTATTTTTAAGGAGGAACATTTAAAAATTACGGATTTTTCATACAAATTTTCATTCCCTAACTTACCCCCTTAGGGGTGTTATTTTTAAAATATCTTCCTTAGTGAATGCCTACGTCATAAAAGGGCGAATTGGGATCTGCCGTGGTTTTTCCCATTAATATTGGAGCCGCTCGACTGGGGACTGTACCTCCACCCTACAGAAGACCGCAGTGAAATAGCATTGTAATGTAGTGTTGTGTTTCTGCGGTAAGTAAGGTTGCCAATGCTCTACGAGGATACGCCGGGCTAGTAGTAACGCTGCTATCACAGTGAGTCCTCATCAACAACACGGTTGGCAACTCGTAAGTGATATCCCCGGTATTGCTAGCGGCTATAGGCTACGGTGAGTGCTTACCATCAGGTGGGCCGTTGGACAGATCGATAGAGAATTCAAAACTCAATCGAACTGCATATAAAACTATTTTTCGACCAAAAAAGCGATTCATTTGTTTTTCCTTTCCTACGTTGAAACAAACCGTATTCCCAAAATTGCACAAGATAACCATTTTGAGTCTAGACTACGTTCAGCACGGATTACTGCCTGACTAGATTCTGAACACATCTGCTCGTAGAAACAAATCTTGTTGTGGAGAGTTTTTGAAATGAAAATGTTTTAAGCCTTCCTCACTATCAATAGTTTATTGGATTAAAACCCGGTATTTTTATCTGAATAATAACTTTTTGGAGAATAATAATAATTATTATAAGTTATGAATAAATGTATATACTTATATATGTTTTTGAGTTATAAATATTGTTAAGAACATAAATAATTATTTGGAATAAATATAATGCAGCGCCATTATATTTATTCCAATTAATTATTTGATAATGTCCAAGCATTATTACTTGGACATTACACAGCGCCATCTGGCTCCAAACTAAGTAAAGCCTGTACTATGGGAACCGGCAGCTGATACAATACTCATATACTTTTTCTTTGTAAATATATACATATAATACATACCAAACACGCAGACGCTAGCCAAACATATTTGTCACATAAATGTTTGCCCCGGCGGGAATCGAACCCGCGACCCCTAGCGCAGCAGTCTGGTATACTAACCATTAGAGACGCAGTCTGGTCAAACGAATGCAAACTGAGATTAAGCGCATGAATTTCAGTAAGCGCTAACATGAATAATTATAATTTATTTTAGAAGGTATTTCAATAGTTTATTGTTTATATATATAAAATATGTAATAAACATTGAATATAAAAATTTTAAAATAAATAATTTCATAAATGTTGATCATATGCGGTAAAATACGGGTAAATTTAACATATGTTTTTTTAAACCAAGGACTGTATTTATAGTTTTATTTGATAAACATAACTACTTTATGTATTATATTGAAAATTTAATAAGGATTCCAAAACAGTAAAATATGCGTATACCCTTCATACAAAAAAAATTAGTCATCGCCGTTTTTCTGCACGCGGTCGGAGAGAGCCGCGAAGCGTGCTGTCAGAAGGACAGATAACGCTTACCGCACTCAAACCGCTTCACAGTACCCGAATACGCCAATCGTTAAGAAGAAAAATAGAATACCCGACTACGTAAAAAAGTAGACACTGTATTTAAACATGTGACTATGTGACTGCTATACTTAAAGAGCGAATCTAAGACACTTAATTTAAGTTATAATCCATCTGATGTAAGCAACATAGCGTGTCAAAGAAATATTCTAGACAAACATATTATACTTGAAAACATAACCCTCTTGTGGAGAAGTTGGATAAAGGGTTGTTATGAGATCCGTCTTCGAATCCTCGTTTTGACAAATCGAGCCCATTTCCATTTTCCTAACACAACCAACACAAACAAACATTGGACTCTACGTACACAATCTAGGTATGTTTTTACAAAACCCGGCTGAGCGTGCGTGATCAAATGTTTGTCATATCGTATTTCTGTAGGCCAGCAGTCGATGTTGGCTGTGTTGTATGGGAATTGGCCGTGTCTCACACCGACTCGATTTTGAACGGAAAACTTCTTTGACGACATTTTGTAGGAGCAAAACGTAGACAAAATCAAAAAGTAGACACTATACAGCAATACCAGGGGTATCACTAACGCGTTGCCAACCCTGTTGATGATGAGGACTCACTGTGCTTGCAGCAAGACTACAAGCGCAGCAAATCCTCGTGGAGCACTGGCAACCTTACTCACCGCAGAAACACAACACTACATCAAAGTAGTGTTATTTGGCGTTAGTAGTACAGTCCCCAGCTGGGCGACTCCAATTTTAATAGGAAAACCCACGGGATATCCTAATTCGCCCTACCTCTCTTTTTTAAGCGCATGACAGAATTCTAACATTACATTTCGGTGTAAAGTCAAAGCGTGTTTGTATTATAGGATCGGTCGTTTACAATCAAATTTGCAGCCACAAATTGTAAATAAACATCGTAATTGCTTCTGTATGTTTGTGTGCACCATTAATGAGGGCTAAAATGTAAGCTCGGTGTGATTGAAATATATTGAATACTAGCTGTGCCCGCGACTTCGTACGCGTGGAATTAATTCATTGTGTTTACAATTTCAAGGGTAATTTGTGGTTGTTTTTTTTTTGTTATTTGTTACTTTTATTTCCAAAATAAAAGTAGCATAAGTGATGCCTTATAGCATTGGAGCTATCTTCCAGTGCACGACTCGTTGAAATCGGTCGAGCATGTCGGATTTTGTTCACAATTTCATGTGCTGTTTTTTTGCGTGGAAGTTACGCAATATAGCATCCTATGCATTCAATAAAAAGCTGTTATTTGAGATTACAAACAGAAACTTCAACTGTATATATTTGTATAGAAGATGTTTACAACATATTCTGGAATAAAAACAGTGCAGTTTTAAAAGCTCGCTAGTGTTATTTCAATTGGATAACAATCTATCTCCTTGTATACAAAATTGTTATCGCTTCCGCTATTTATAGATAACAATATAATCAATACACCACAATATAAATATTACTCTGATACTGAATAAGGTCAATTAGGTCGTGAGTGGTTGAAGCCGTGGTGGCCTTGTGGTTGAAGCAACGGCCTGTCAACAATTAGTTTTTCTTAGCTTAATTACAGCAACTAATCACACCATGAGCTAAAGAAAGGTAGGGCGAACTGGGATACGAATTATAAACGATGCTCTGACCCTTTTGGGTCCCAATCGATCAAATCAAAATCAAAATCAAAAATCATTTATTCAGTTTAGGCCCTAATAAGGCACTTATGAAGGTCTACATTACCATGGGACTCAAAAGGGTTTTTGGGGCGTTTTTTATTTGTAAAGTAAACAATAGTAATGCTATGACGTTAGTCCGAATGAATGTTTTGTTATGACTGCCTAGCCGTCGGTAGTTAGATAAAAAAAAATTATTTATAGAGTGAGGTATGAGACATTGATAATTCTTTACGTTACTATTATGCGGGGAAACCCAGAGTAACAGTTTCCAACAGGAAAATGTTTTAGAAGATTTTAGAGAGGTAGGGCGGATTGGGATCCCCCGTGGGTTTTCCCACTAATATTGGAGCCCGACTGGGGACTGTACCTCCACCTTACAGAAGACCGCAGTGAAATAACACTACTTGATGTAGTGTTGTGTTTCTGCGGTAAGTAAGGTTGCCAGTGCTCTACGGGGATAGGCTGCGCTAGTAATGCTGCTAGGACAGTGAGTGCTCATCAACAACAGGGATGGCAACTCGTTAGTGATATCCCTGGTATTGCTAGCGGCTATAGGCTACGGTGACTGCTAACCATCACCACCTTAGTGGTATAAAAAAAGAAGAATCCAAAGAGCTGTTCAAGTCAAGAGTGAAATAGCGTATACTCTCTGCTTACTCTGAAAGGGGCTCATGTATGTAGGTATATGGTGTTTTTCTAAAGCTTTTTCTAAAGGTTCTCTTCTTTATATCACTTTGTATCATTATAAATCGCGTTAAGAACAAAAAAGAATACAAGATAATACAAATGCTTCAGTGTGTGACCGCCGATTTGTTCGTTCACCGAACAAATCGGTATCCAACGCATCCGTTACAATACATTTATATTAACTACAAACCGTTCAGACGCATCTAGACAAAACAAAGTACATAACCTCCGGATAGACCGGATAACAAAAGGCACCTTGTAGAATAAGGGCTATGCTCTCGTTGATATTGATTTATCTATGTTTAACTAAAAACACGCTTAAAATGATACATCATTAATGTCTAGCTTCTGTGGGCGTTTTTCCGAACCGGTAATTATGATCTTAATAAGTGCCTTATAAAATAATTGATAAATTATATTAAATGGATAAACCCACGGGTGATCCGCCCTTGGCACTGTGCTGGTGGTAGAGTGAGAATAGTGTATTCACAGCGTTACAACACAATACTCCGGTTTCGAGCATCCATAAGCTACGGTTAACACTTCCCGTAGACGCGGATAACTTGCAAAAAACGAACTCTACATAACGCTACTAAAAATGGCGTAAGAAAATAAAAATAAAACTTTGACCGCGGGACCTCAGATCAGAAGCTACCGGTCTAACCTGCTGGTCATTACCTTGCCATAGACACATTAATAGCTAGAATAGACCATAAAGGTGGATATACACTAGAGCATTTCAATGTAATGAAAAGGTCCGTTTCCAAAGCAAGACTCAACGTTTGATTCGTGAAATGGTGTTAAACACTCATAGATTAGGTTAATTCTAATTAAAAGTTTCTTTTTTTACATAACCTCACTTTAGACTGACTTCCTTTATATATATAATAATGAATCCCTATTTCCCTTGGTCACGGCATGACGCGTAAACTGGTTCGATTACGCAACGAAGGTTCCTATTAAATAAAAATTTTGGGTATCGCGCAAAACAATTATCAAAAAAAATCAAATTAAAATTTATCAGACAAAATCCAATTATACGCGTTCGAAGTCGCGAGCATAGGCTACTAAACAATAAAGATAAGTCATCTTGATATCGACCAAACATTCAAATCAAATTACAATTAATTACCCTTTATTTATACGAAACAATGCAAGAAAATCTCACAACTGCCATATTTCATTTATGTCACCTCTACACCTTCTTAATTCAGAGGCGCGTGCGCATCTCATTTGATTTGTCAGCGCATTCGTCCGGCGACTGTGGTCAGGAGCGGACGTCATGGGTCAAAGCGTTTTTTATCTCCTCGCGTTTGCAGCGCTCTGCGTTGGACAGCCAAGGGCCGCGCAGTACACTGTACCACCAGCTAAACTTGAAGCTATCTCACCTAAAGGCTTACGGGTGTCCATACCAGGTAAAGTCATATTTAATTTAAAGAAAAAGAACTCTTTATGAAGGACAATTTTATGATACAACAACAATTATTTTATGTTTCCGTGTGATTGTTTGTGTAACACATATTATATTTTGTTCTCCCAGAGGTAAATGTGAGGTGTTAGGCAATAATGAATCATAATTCTAGTGTGTTAAGCTTCACTTTTATTATGAGCGTTGCAGTTTGCAAGATTATTAATATCAGTCATGAATTTGCAAGTTAATCGTTAGTATATTAACAAAGACAAATTTATTTATATTTAATTTGAGTTCCTATAGTTTGGGGACTTCAATATTCTTCTGTCTGTTTGTCTGTGTATCTATTCACCCAGAAATACAATATGACATGTTAGTTTTAGTTAAGAATGGGTTAGTTGAAACGTTGCCTTCTGCTCCTCAGTTCAGTTAAGTAGTCCATACTAATATAATAAATGCGAAAGTAACTCTGTTTGTTTGCTTGCTACCTTTTCATGACCAAACGGCTGAACGGATCGTAATGAAATTTGGTTTGCGACATCAACGGTCCTATCTTTTCTTCAAGTTGACTTACAGGTTTGATATTTTCATAGCTGGAAGAGACCATAGACTCGGATATTTGATATTAATTTCAACTTGACAAGTCCATGCGTTGGAAAAAAGGCCTTGACAGACAGACGGTCAGACAGACAGACCGACGGTCAACAATATGATCCTATAAGGGTCCTTTTGAGGTTAACTTGACAGCATAAAAATACATTTATAATGTCAAATACCACGGACACAAATCTAACGACAACTCATATGCTAAAATCAATGAAGATTTTTAAGCCATATTGCATGCCAAAGAAACAGACATACCGACATATAATATACATAGATAATATGGCGTCGAATGAAACGCCATATAGCTCTGAACACTATTTATTCAGAGTTCATTAAATTATTTTTAATAAAAAATAAACTTCCTGACAGTAGCCATGTCAAGTTCCTCTCTGTTATACAATTCTTATTTTCTTAATTTATTATATCCGGCCAGGCACTTGAAGCAACGCGTCAAAGTATCTACAACATATTTTCACAGGGGTTCAATCTTTGAAGGGTTCAATCTAAAAACACGACTGGCATATTCTGGTGAAACTGCGACAAAGACAAACAGAACATCGTTGGTCACAACAAACAACATGAATTAATAAATTATTCCAACTTCAGGTCACTCGATTTCATTAACATAGAAATGGCTACAGTCCGGACAGGTAGGGTACAACAGGCTTTGAAAATTAAGTTTACTAGTGCAGTACCTTTACCATACGGAAAATAGTAGGTTTTTTTTATCACTTCGAAGGTGGAAAGCGAGCGTACGGTAAGCTTGATGGTAAGCGGTCACCGTAGCCTATAGACGCTTGCACGTTGCCAACTTTATTGTTGAAAGGATTCGTGATGCTACCAGTGCCGATAGCAGGAACATTGTCGACAACGTATTCGAAAACGTAACTCGCGAAATGAAAACAATGTCATAACAATTTTTAGTTCCACTTTTCACCGGTGCAGCGCTGTTTATTTTTCAATACAAAAATAGTCGAAGGCGATACGAAAACGTCGCAAATTATTCATGGTCGCGCTACTGAGCACTCAGATCAAAATTAAAAGATAGATCGAACTTCGTAAACAACGAAGTGACGCCTTCTAAAGTGCGTGGGCAACTTTGTATTCGTTGTAGATAAGGGCTTGTTTTTTTATTATTATTCTTTTATTTTAAGGGGGCTTTGAAAGTTTGTTTATGCCAGCCATCGTGTCTTAATTGTAACAAAAACAACTCAATTTAACTACAGACAAACATTAATTAACCACTGATAAGGCGTATTGAATTTAGTATGATTTATGGATTGGAGACATGGAGTCACCAGTCTATAAATCAGTTATGGGCTTGTATTGTAATTGTACATTGAACATTGCAAGGCGTAGTTTAAACCGGTGTCAGATCAATAAAGAAGGTTCCATACATTTGATTACGAGGAGTGATTATTACGAGATTTAACATGGAAGTGTCTCAAAACTAGACCCCGATTTTCGAGAAATCCCATTTTGCTCTACCTCTTTGTGAATCAAACAAGAAAATAAATAAGGAAAATATTGATGATGCATAATTCATATATTACGTATAACATTACGAAACTGGTTTATGTATTAGAATGCCTGATTAACTTAATCATTATAGTGAATAATGGAGCTGTCGCTAGACGAGGAAACTATTATTTACTAACTTTTCACCGCAACTTGACCCGTGATAATATAGCATTGTAGTGGTGAAGGAGAGCTTGAAATCGGTCCAGTATTTTTTGATTTTATTCATTACAAACAAAAAAAAACCTTTCGAAAGATTTGTATTTTTTTATATATTGAATAGGCTCCGAAACTACTAGACCGATTTAAAAAAATATTTCACCGTTAGAAAGCTACACTATCACTGATTAACATAGGCTAGCTGCCCGCCCCGGCTTTGCACGGGTAGACAAAATATTTGATATAAATATCTACCCGTGCGAAGCCGGGGCGGGCCGCTAGTATTCTATATAATTATAATGTAACATGCTTACACAATATTTATATCGCATGCTGTTTTCGGAATTCGTTTTGTTAATTTGGATTTGGATTTTTATTGCTCTGCCATAAATTTTAAAATATTAATATTACAATGTTCACGTAGGTATATTCAATTTAATAAAATAGGTTGAGTCCTCGTGACAGGCGTGCTGGAACATATCTCGCTCAGAGAATCAGCATTGCTATCCAGCGTGGCAATGCTGCCAGCATTCTTGGCACGCTCCCGCATGATTCCGGTTTGGGTCAGATCTTTTATCTATAAGTAGGTAGGTTAAGATATGTTTTTGTAAATAGTTTAATCTGTTTTGTGTCAATAAAAATTTAATTATAAAATAGTATGTAACATTATATCATAAACTTTATCGCGTTAATGTACACTATTTTAGAATCGTTTAAACTAATACTAATACACGGTGTACTATCCCTCGAGAACCCGCAATTTTCCGGGATAAAAAGTATCCTTTATGTTAATCCAACTTATAAACTACCTCCATTCGAGATTATCATAGAAATGTATTCAGCCGTTGAGGCGTGACGACGGTACAAACACACACACGTACGCATTTATAATATAAGTGGGATTAGTGTGTTGGTGCTAATTCTGCTGTACGAAATCATTAAACTAAAGTAATTTGACAGGATTGAAAGCATTGCCATCCTTATTTTACCCCGCACATGAGAAAGGGATAGCAAGACCTGTCAAATTAGTTTAGTTTAGTATTATGTACAACAGTATCGACACCATTATTTATTTTATATTATACCTAACGAATTAGTAATTGTACTTTACTAAGTATATGCAGAGTATGTAGGAATATGTGTGTTTAACTAGCTGACCCGACAGGCGATGTCCTGTCTTAGATATGAATTCATATGACAAATACACCATAGCAAAAAATACCTTTAGTTTATCGCGAAATAAAAAAGGATCCGGTTTTTTTTTCATAAGATCCTTCTCCTGACATTGTGTTTGTTATTGAACAAACACAAATAAAAAATAATTAGTGAAATCGGTCCAGCCGTTCACGCGTGATGCCGTGACCAAGGGAAATAGGGATTCATTTTTATATATAGAGATATGGGCCGATATTAAAATATGTCATTCGAAAGATAACACTGTGCTTGTACAAGACAAACACATAGTATAACGTTTGCCCTAGCGAGAACAGAACCCGCTGCACCTAGCGTGACCGGTATTACTAACCACTAAACCAACTATGGTGTTTTAGTTGGGTTTTTTGCCACCGGGTCAATAACCATACATTATGAAACTGATCAACTTTATAACTCAAAACGTCTTGATCCAACGGTTCAACGACCTTTATGATGATTACTTATTGGATTGGGTAAAAAAATACCCGTAGGTAAATAATTAGGAGATCGGTGACCCCACAAGATGTGCCAGCTCGTCGGCAATCAAAAAAGATTTTTTTAAGGAAAGTTCAAAGAAATGCAACTAATAATGTAAGAATAAATTGATCAGCCGCAACCATTTTAAATATGGAACGGTTCAAAATTAAAAAAGGAAATTACCTTATACTCCGTATAATATCGCTGTACAATATTCAACTCTGTTCACAACATATAGAACATAATTTACCTTGACCCGAATCTATTCATTACAAATAAAGAACATTGTTACTTTCGAAGGAAAACGTTTAAAAAAAAATTATACGTTTGGTTTAATGAAGAAGGTAATACAATTACCTTTCCTTATGAGTAAGGTAATATAATTAATTTATTATCCTTATCTATCGGGGTATGTAGAGAGGCGTATAATTAAAGGCAGAGAGTTAAATTGGATGAAAAACTTTATACAAATCATACCTACAAATTTGTATGGTTTCCTCGAAACTCATCAATCTATTCAATCATGTAACTTTGTCTTTATTAGTACTTCGTTGATTGGCCATTTGTTACGACATGACGCATTTATACGAAATATCATAGAGGGAAAGATCGAAGGAAAGCGTGGCAGAGGAAGGCCAAGGATAAGTTACCTGCAACAGATAAAGACGAAGGCTAACGTTATGTCGTACCAAGAGGTCAAAGAGATGGCTAACGATAGAACGGCTTGGCGATTGCTCCACCGACAAGAGCCTAGCTCTTAAATATACGATGATGATAGTCCTTCGTACCTAATAAGTTTTTTTTCATTAACCAATAAATACATTAAATGTAACTTAATTAAGTAGCACATGTTTACAAAGTAATCGCGGGTCCCGCACTAAGCGCAGCTTGTATCGCAGTGGCCCCTACTACGTTTTCAAAACAGATTATTCACTTGCGATTTGTGAAAACGGTTCGTATGCAACAGTATTTTTTTAATTATTATTTTTAAGATTATTGTGCGTGTGTGCTTGTGTGAGAGAGTACGATCACCTTAATCGTGTTTCCGCAAAATGTGCAATTTGAGAAATGTTTTGTGTCAGTTTTTCCAAATCGGTGGTAAAGAACTCGTTCGGGTTTAAACAAAATATAGATTTTTGTTTATATTTTGTACTGGCATTGGTAGTAAGAAGACCTCTTCGACTATACGTCCCTAATAGCTAACACAGTAATATCTGTCAACATAATCTATTATTATAAAGAGGAAAGATTTGTATTTTTGTATGTATTGACTAGGCTTCGTAACAACTGCACCGATTTAAAAAAATCTTTCATCGTTAGAAAGCTACACTATCACTGATTAACATAGGCTAGCTGCTCGCCCCGGCTTTGCACGGGTAGACAAAAAAAATGATATAAATGTCTACCCGTGTGAAGCCGGGGCGGGCCGCTAGTAGTAGTAGTAATATTTTGAGTATTACCTCTAGAATATCTGCAATTGCATGTTACACAGACTAGGGTGACCACTTACCGTCAGGTGAACTGTACACTAGTCTACTATTCTTATGTAGTGATAACTGCAACATCATTTAGACTCAACAGTTCCCGTTAAAGTGATACAGTTTTTGTCTGTGGTCGTCGACTTAAGCCACCAAGCAGACCAGACTGATAATGTATATATTAGTAAACCAGAGCCAACGAACTCAATCCGAAATTCACGGTCGAGTAGCATCCGACGCGAGGATAGGAGACCAAACGAGTTTTTTGTATCAGACTAAAGACTGGTTAGCTTGGAATTATAATGCATTAAAGTGGCAAGATCTAAATGGTACATTCACAACAGTAGGTACTTTTAAAATTTGGTTGCTAATCATAGCACCTCCTGCCCTTCGTCCTTCCACCGATATTCTAAGAGAGGTAGGGCGATTTGGGATTTCCCGGGGGTTTCCCATTTAAATTGGAGCCGCTCGACTGGGGACTGTATCCTCCACCTTACAGAAGACCGCAGTGAAATAACACTACTTGATGTAGTGTTGTATTTCTGCGGTAAGTAAGGTTGCCAGTGCTCCAAAAGGATACGCTGGGCAAGTAGTAATGCTGCTAGCACAGTGAGTGCTCATCAACAATATGGTTGGCAACCCATTAGTGATACCCCTGGTATTGCTAGTGGCTATAGGCTACGGTGACTGCTTACCATCAGGTGGGCCGTATGCTTGTGTGCAACCTCAGAGACGTGTAGAGCTCGATGATAAAGTAAATGACTGGTCATTTTAAAAAGGCCTACTGCACCTTCACTTTGAAATAGGGCCGCACTTTGGCGTTCTCAAAACAATAATTAAAAAGTCAATACTAATTTAGATACTGATTGTTTAGGTTACTGCAATTCGCTATGTGATTTTAACTGCAAAGGTACACTGGTAGTAAGCGGTTAGCCTATAGATGATAACAGCTCCGGCGGTACTGCTTCTGTTGAGATTAATCCCTGTAGCGGTACAAAACAAAGTTCCCCTCATAAAATGCCTTATACAAACACTCTTTCAGATGATGGCTTCTCTCTATTTGCATTCCACGGGAAGCTGAATGAAGAAATGGAAGGCCTCGAGGGTGGACACTGGTCTCGAGACATCACTAAGGCCAAGGATGGACGCTGGACCTTCAGAGATAGGAACGCTCAGCTCAAGCTGGGGGACAAGATATACTTCTGGACATACGTCATCAAGGACGGGTTAGGATACAGACAGGACAACGGGGAATGGACGGTTACAGGTGAGCTGAAGTATTTCACTAGCCCATTTTCTGTATTTGCGGTGCTGAGTCCTTGGGACCTGGATGCTCTTTAGCTTTTTAAGAAGGTCTTACGTCGGCTAGTTGACATCTCTCGTGATAGGCGTGCTGGAACATATCTCACTCAGAGAATCAGCGTTGCTATCCCGCGTGGCAATGCTGCCAGCATTCTTGGGATGCTCCCGCATGATTCTGGTTCAACTAAGAAGCATTACAAGACATATCTTGTATGAAATCGGTTTGACAATACTTAAAAAGAAAATTAACCTTCTGTTACAGAATTTGTGGATGAAAAGAGCAATCCTGCGCCAGCGCCTGCCCCTGGGCCGACTCCTGCTCCACCTCAGCCCCAACCCCAACCCCAGCCCCAACCCCCGACGCAGCCTCCACCCATCCAGTGCGACGCCTCGTCGACGATGGTGCAAGGCAAGAGCTCTGTGTGTAAAGGGTCTCTTATATTCAGTGAAGAATTTGTTAAGAATGACATTAATTCGCTTGACAACTGGGTACCAGAAAAGAAGTTTATCGAGGAGCCTGTAAGTACATTTTGACAATCAACCACCGCACCTCTCGCCATCGGCGGGGAATTCATACTGACGGAACCGAAATGGTATCGCACTGCGCGGATCCAAAGGAGCTTCCTCCCGTAAACGATTAAAATGCGGTATGAGTTCTACGCCATGGTAATCCCAAAGGAGTAACGCATGGGGTTCATCGCAATTTGGTACTATTATAAAAAATATGCCGTATTAGTAATGGGCCTTTAATACGACAACGCTAGTTGAGGATTTTTGGAAGGGGAGAAGAGTGCGCCCAGGTTGACAGCAGTGGTTCCATCAGTTAGAAAAAAACGCAACGAGAAAAAATCTAGGATGCCTTTAAAGTGTTATAAAAATTTAATAAGTCAACTATTATTCCACTCTTTTATGTATAATGACTTAAATTGACGATCGTCGTCGTCTATTTAAGAGCTAAGCCCTAGTCGGTGCAGCAATCGCCAAGCCGTTCTATCGTTAGCCATCTCTTTGACCTCTTGGTACGATATAACGTTAGCCTTCGTCTTTATCTGTTGCGGGTAACTTATCCTGGGCCTTCCTCTGCCACGCTTTTCTTCGACCTTTCCATCTATGATAATTCGTAGAAATGCGTAGTGTCGTAGCAAATGGCCAATCATGTTGCCCGTCCTAATTTACAATCGTATTTATAATTATTATTTTTGATATCGTTCCTATATATTCTATTCTTTCAGGACTATCCTTTCAACCTGTATATGACAGAAGACACGTTGAAGCTCCAAGATGGTATCTTGGCGATATCTCCAATACTCTTAGAGGATAAACATCATCAAGGCTTCGTTTCAGAATGTTTGGATTTGACCAACGGGTAATGGACGATTTCCTATTTGCCTACATACCCAATATTTATGTTTGGACATTATCACATGTCAAGCTAAGCATAGCCTGTACTATTGGTACAAGAAAACTGATGGAAGCCATAATATTTTATACACAAGTAATTCTCCGAAACTTATCAACATTAACATCATCTAAATCTAAAAAATGTAAAAAAATCGAGAAACAAACATCAAGCAAATGTTTGATTGTTTGATGTAGATTTTTTTTGTTGTGTTTTTCCTTATCTATACAAAGAACTACGTGCATCATCGCGTCATTTCACTTGCACCGTTTTTTTATTACCTAAATAATTTTACATTTCTCAAAAGACTACTTACTCATCTGAAGAAAATAACTTAATTTGAAATTGGCAAAGAAAGCAATGATGGAAGTTCTCTGAACCATCAGGCATATATGAAGATAAGTGTAGAAAATCGATGTGCATATCAAGAGTGACATGGCGCTTCACACTCTGCCTACCCCGAAAGGGAAAGTCTTGATGATATTACGTATGTTTAATAAGGTATTTTGTAATTCCAGATGTACAGGTCAGAGTGAAACAACGGAATGCAAGCGACAGGCTTCGGGATACCAGATTCTCCCTCCAGTAGTGACGGGCAAGATCACAACCAAACACAAATTTGGTTTTAAATACGGACGGGTGGAAGTCAGGGCCAAATTACCAGCTGGTAACTGGCTTATCCCAGGTATGGTTTCTCTCTGATTCTGATCGCTTCATTAAATTGTTATCAACAAGGACCGTGAACTGAAGTACGAAGATTAAGCTTCGTCATTACACAATTAATACTAGATCCGAAACGTACCCGGCTCAAACGTACCAGATTAAACTATTTACAAAAACTTAACATAACCTACCTGCTAATATATAAAAGATTTCTGTATTGTCAGAACAAAAAAATAAAAAATAATTGCTTACCATTAGGAAATTCAATTAATTAAAATAAAACCTTTAAAATACCCATTAAACATTGGCAATCATGAAATATAAATTCAAATTTTTAGGTAGAAAAATATTTTCTTATTCCAGAAATCAACTTGGAACCTCTGGAAAATATCTATGGAATTCGCCGATACTCATCTGGTCTGATGCGGGTCGCCTTCTCCAAGGGAAACCCCACCTTCTCGAAGAAGCTGTATGGAGGACCAGTACTTTCTGATACGGAGCCTTACAGGTCTTTACTGATGAAGGAGAAGATCGGCATTAACAGCTGGAACAAAGATTTCCACAATTACACCATGACTTGGAGACCAGGTATCATATCTATAGTTCTTTGTCACCAGTTTTTTTTTATACCACTATGGTGGACACACAAGCATACGGTCCACCTGATGGTACGCAGCCACCGTAGCCTATAGCCGCTAGCAGGACCAGGGATATCTCTAACGTGTTGCCAACCATGTTGTTGGTGAGGAGTCACTGTTCTAGCAGTATAACTACTAGCCCAGCGTCCTCGTGGAGCACTGGCAACCTTACTTACCGAAAAAAACACAACACTACATCAAGTAGTGTTATTTCACTGCGGTCTTCTGTAAGGTGGAGGTACAGTCCCCAGTCGAGCGGCTCCAATTTAAATGGGAACACCCACGGGAAATCCCTAATCCTCCCAGATCCTCGTGGAGCACTGGCAACCTTACTTACCGCAGAAACAACACTATATCAATGTAGAGTTATTTAGGCACTTCGGGTTATCGGCCACATCGGGTCTCATCTAGTGCTGAACGGCAGGGCGATGATAACGGCTTAATCACTTCAGATGGCATTGACCTGATGGTGGATGGAGAGAGCTACGGTACGGTGAATCCTGGTGAAGGCTTCTACGCCAGCGGTCGCGAGAATGCAGTCCCTCACGCCTCCCAGTGGCTTAAAGGGACCGTCATGGCGCCCTTGGATCAGATTGTACGTAAACAGTTGATGTTAAACATATTTATTTTCAACTTTTATATCATGAAAGCTGTTTCCCCGCGACTTCTAGGTGTCAATGTAATGTATAGCCTCTGTTGCTCAGTGATAATGTAGCTTTGTAAAGAAGAAATAATTTTTGAAATCGGTCCTTTAGTTTCAGAGCCTATTCAATACAAACATACACACACACAAAAATACAAATCTTTCCTCTCTATAATATTAGTATAAATTGTTACGTGACGAAAGACAGCACTGAGTTGCTTGCCGGTTCTTCTCAGGTAGCTTTTTTCCGAATCGGTGTTTATTTAGACCTTCTTAAGTGCCTTATTAGGGCCTGAACCAAATAAATGATTTTTCATGTTGTTCCTAGCGTTTTTTTATGTTTTTCATGTAACAATCATGATATGACAAAAAATGAATCAACAAAATCGATTAACAATTGGCGGAGTAATCGGGTAACAAATATATGAAAAAAAACATATAGTCGAATTGAGAACCTCCTCCTTTTTTGAAGTCGGTTGAAAATTCTTCTCGAAATTAAAGGAATTTACATATATCAAAAAAGCTACCAATTTGGTTTTGTCACTGCTTTCTTGTCATTAATATTTTTAAAGTACTAATCTTTTCTGCTTGATAGTTCTACGTGTCCATCGGTCTCCGTGTAGGAGGTATCCACGACTTTGCCGATGCCCAGGACAAGCCCTGGCGCAACCGAGCCATCAAGTCTATGCTAACCTTTTGGCAGGACGTGGCCAACTGGCGTAATACCTGGTTTGACCCCGACCTGAAAGTCGACTATGTCAGAGTCTATGCCCTTTGAAACCTGTATGCAACGTGTCAATTTGACAGGTCTAAAAATCATGCTATCCCTTTCTCATGTGCGGCGTTAAATAAGGATGGCAATACTTTTTAGTCCTGTCAAATTAGTTGTTTGTGTTTTGTTCAACAGACTCGAGACCAATGTTGATAATAATTGTGGCCAGTGCTATCTATCATTATCAATATTTTTATTATTACAATAGTAGTTACATGTAAATAATTTCTCTTCTGTTTATGAACCTTTTTTTATGTGTAGCATTCGTCCTCTCGCTGACCTGCTATCTGTGGGAGTGATTTCGTGAAAAGGGACGGAAATGTGTAACATGAAGCAGGGCAAGCGCGCGCTATTTGATTTGACCAATGAGCGCGCGCGCTGTTATTGTTGGCCGTCAGATGGCAGATGTTAACATCATTTGCGACTTCTGTAGGGCTATTTTTGTTAAGTAGCTACTGAAAAGCTTTAGACTTCTAAATTTAAAAAAAACTTTTTTTCCCTCAGTGAAGCGTGGTTGGTTATTAGTTGATATGAAGAGAAATTGGTACTTAACTATTTAGATTATTATTATTAGATATTAATGTGATAATAATCATCAACGGACATATTATAGCTACGTCATATTACACATGTATGCAGAATATCACAGATCTACCTACGCAGTTATGACCAGTCGAAGTTTCTCAGTTAAACTTTGTGTATTGATTTTTCATCAATCCGATAATACTACTTTACAGTTTGAATACTGGACAAACAATATAGAAGATTGTAATAAAAGCCTAAAAAAATACTTTATTCGTTTGCACAGCTGTTTGGTTCATCTCTAAGAATCTCTGCTCGAGGGAACTCCTTGAGACTAATGTGATATGTTTATTTTAGCATGTTAAGTCATTAAATTAAATAATATTTTTGATACATTGTTTATTTTTTATTTGACGTTTAACAAGACGACTGGACCTTTCGGTTGCCTCTATTAATTCCAAAACTTTCTTATTCGGTAGGAAGGTAGGTTTACTCTATAGTAGATGTAATTATCTGTATTGACTCTGTAGGGCTGGCAATGGTTTGCAATTGCGGGGGAAATGTATATATAAAAATGAATCCCTATTTCCCTTGGTCACGGCATCACGCGTGAACGGCTGGACCGATTTTACTTAATCTTTTTTTTCTGAGTTTGTTATAGTCAGGAGAAGGTTTTTATCTACGGTCAACGAGAAGTACCCTGTAGGTTTTGATTCCCTTGTGAAATCGCAAAATATGCGAAAATTTGAGACATAAATGGTCATATCTTTTCTTCATATTGAAGTCAATATGAAGAAAAGATATATATAATCAAACCTGTAAGTACAGGTTTGATTATTTTACAGCCGAAAGGGACCACAGACCCGGGTATTTCATATTAATTTCAATTTGATAACTCAACGCGTTTCTGGGATAAAAAATCTTGACAGACAGACGGACAAGAAAGTGATCCTATAAGGGTCCCTTTTTTCCTTTTTAGGAACGGAACCCTATAATAGCTCAAAATATAGCAGTTCAGAATAACTGGCTTGAAATGTTTTTATACTGATGATCCGGTCAGGACAAAGATATGAAATTATTGTATTATCATTATCATCGGTCGTCATGTGGAAATTTTCACAAAAATCAGACGTCTGGAAGACAATTTAATTTATTAAAAACTTATTTCAGCCAGCATACATCAATGACAAACCAATTAACAAATAAAACATGCTTTGATATTTTAACACTAGTCTACATAGGTACTTCTAATTCTAAGTACGTATAAATACTTATTTTATAATATAAGGGTCGTTTTTAAAGGTTTTTAGGGTCGGCAACGCGCGAGTGATACCCCTGGTGTTGCAAGCGTCCATAGGCTGCGGTAACCGCTTACCATCAGGCGGGCCGTATGCTTGTTTGCCACCTTAGTGGTATAAAAAAAAAATATATATATAAGAAGATGATGAGATGAACATCCAATCTCAATAATATAATAGATTGCTTATTACTGGATGACAGAAAACAATTATTTATAAATTAGGAAAAATACCACCAATAGTTTATTCAAACCTATTAAATATGTACAGCACAACGAATTCGTCGAAATTTCAAAGGCTTCGCGTAAAAACCAGGCCTTGTTTAATTATTAAACTTGAAATAACACACCCGAGTAAATATTAGGAGTTGACTAACAAAAACTATATGTATATAAGCAATATTCGTCTACGTAAAGCTGTGTAGATCACGACTCACGAGTCAAGACACGATTTTGGAACTCCGTGATTAGTTTGTCTGAGACCGTCGGTCGTACGAATCGCGTATTCTGTTCCGCGGATCTTTACAAGATTACCGTATTTTGTAATTTAAATTAAGAATAAACTGTGATGAGTTTCAAAAATGCATTTAATAGCTAAAGTTGTATTTATTTGTTGTGTAAGTCAAGTGTTTTGTTACGTCGTGCCACCAGCGAAGTTAGAGGCTATATACCCGAAAGGATTAAGAGTTTCTATACCAGGTGAAGATGAGTTCTTTTTATACTACTAGCGTGGCAAACAAGCATACGGCCCACCTGATGGTAAGCGGTCACCGTAGCCTATAGCCGCTTGCAACACCAGGGGACTATTTATCAATGTTAGACATTTGTCTACCATTAACCTTACCTCACTTGTACCTACAAGAGAGGTAAGGTTAGGTTATTTTTTTTTTAAGTACATTAATTACGCTACGGATTGCATTCTTGGTCTTGAAGGTTGCTTCGTGAATAAATGGCAAAGTAAATTAAGTCGATTTTTTTATATTTATAACATTTTATATATATTATGTAATAATATGTGTATGCAATAATAATAATAATGCTTGGATATCACACAGCGCCATTTGGCCCCAAACTAAGCAAAGCTTGTATGTACTATGGGAGCCAGCAGCTGATATAATACTTATATACTTTTTTTATGTTTTCAAAAGTTAGTGGCCCGGTATCAAAACATTACTGCAAAAAATATTTAATAAAATTTCGACTTCATCATCTACCTGCATTAGTCTTAAATAAGTTATTTTATACCACTAAGGTGGCAAACAAGCATACGGCCCGCCTGATGGTAAACGGTTACCGTAGCCTATGGCGCTCGCAACACCTGGGTATCACTCGCGCGTTGCTGACACTTAAATTTTGTTGAAACATTTAACAATGTATCTATTCAATTCCATACATGCGTTAGAAGAACCACTGTCTAAATTACATAACAAACCGCAAATAATTGGAACCTAATAGCTCAACTTAATAGACGCTATCATAAACCTGTTGTAGGTTCTTCCTTAACGACCTTGATTGTTGAGTTTTAGCATGTTTTAGTATAACCGTTATGACAATGAATTTATACACATTTTATTAAACGTACAAGTTGATGGAAATCCAGTCATTTTAGAGATAAATAGATTCATTTTAATAAACTTTCCAATTGCAATACCCAGTGCCCAGTAATTTCAATAGCTTTAGTCACACACACTAGCAAATTTAATTTGATTTTTATTCATTCACAAGTATGCATTAATAGTTATTAATTAAAATTTAGTTAGTAAGATACGGAAGAGAGGGTATTCTCATAATAAGGTACTAGGAAATGTCATCTTAAACAGCAATATTCTGAGAAATTAAACAGCAATATTAAATATACAAATTATTATAATTAAGTAATAAGATAGATTATTACCAATTATTATCAATATTAGGTTTAATAAAAAATAGATAATATAAATTAATAAATGCCCTCTCCCTATCACAATTGCTGTGCCCTATAAACAGGGTGTGTACTGTGTATTAGTATAAGTCTAAAATGTTGTATACTAATTGCAATAAAAATTATGATTTATGATCTTTATTAAATGACATTTGACCTTACTTCCAGACGATGGCTTTTCCGTATTTGCCTTCCACGGCAAACTGAATGAAAAGATAGAAGGGTTGGAAGCGGGTCAGTGGTCTCAGGATGTAATTACGGCCAAGGATGGCCGCTGGACTTTCAGAGACAGGAACGCTCAGCTCAAGCTGGGGGACAAGATATACTTCTGGACATACGTCATCAAGGACGGGTTAGGGTACAGACAGGACAACGGGGAATGGACGGTGACAGGTAAATTCTAATCCTAGGGATATTGATGTACAAAGTTTTACTATCCCTTTCTCGTGTGTGGAGTTAAATAAGGATGGCAATACTTTAAGAGCTGTCAAATTAGTTTAGTTTAACAAATTCGTACAGCAGAATTAGCACCATTACCAACTTTATTTGCGGTCCAAAAACACTTAATACTACGAAATATATATGTCAATATTGTCTGATTTTGTTTAATCGTCAAACGTTAATTGATAAATAAAAATATCGATATTTTCAACGGCTGAAAATATTCATTAATTTTTTTAGGGATTCGATATTAATGAAGTTGATGTATTTATATTAGTTCGATGAAGGTGATATAAATATTGATGTGATATTTTTATTCGACATCGTTAATTTTATTTATTGAATATCATAATTATTTTCAATTATTCGTTTTTTTAACGTTTACAAAGTTTAGTACCAATGTATTAATTTAAACTTTTTAAATGGCTTGTGGCAACTTGCATCTGGAAACGGGTAAAGTCTGGTCAGGTGTGGTGTGTGTGTCTTGTTCACAAAGTGTGGTGTGTCAAAGTGAGTTACAATAATTAAATAATAGGAAGCGAAGCTGAGTCTAGAAGCTAGTCTGCGTAGCAGCGTCAGTTCTGTTGCATTGGAAAGGTGTTGAGATGTCGGACACTTAAATAAAACGAATACTAATCGTAATAAGAACCCGTCAATAAAAATTCTATAGTTTAAAAAAAAAAAATACTACACCTATTCTTATTCGAAACGTGTAAGAAAAAAAGAAAAGTATTATACCTATTCATAGTTAAAACGCATAGCACTTATCTCCGCCAATCAAATCATTAGCATTTATTCTAGTTAAGTCAAGCATTCTAAAATTACATAAACACGTATGGTTACTAACAGGCAAAGTAAGTATAGAACTGGATAATTCGTCTATAAGGTTGGATTCTACATATTTTCCTGTTGAATAATATGTAAACATTGTTGTACATAATTGCAAGTAAAGATTACAATATTGTTCAAACGTAGCTCGTATCTAAGCTTATATACACAAATACCTATACAAGAATAATATTTGGTAAATTTTACTATATACTCAGATCACAATAAGTATATAATCAAAGGTCACAAGATTACCTGTAGGGCTATCATGAATAATTGCGACAACTTTTAATAATAATAATTTTTGTATTGAAAAATGAACAGTGCTGCGGCGGTGAAAAGTGGAACTAAAAATTAGTATGACAATTTTAACATTTCGGGAGTTACGTTTTCGAATACGTTGTCGAAAAAGTTCGTGCTACCGGCACTGTTTAGTGATCCATATATACATAAGACTTATCACATTACATTAATGAACAATGGTGTCGAATCTGTTTAATATCACGTAACTAATTTGACAGTATTAAAAACTTTGCTATCCCTTTCTCATGTGCGGGGTTAAATAAGGATGGTAATATTTTTAAGTCCAGTCGAATTAGTTGAGTTTAATGATTTGATACAACACAATTAGCATTAGTATAGATACTAATGAAGAAAAATAGTATACGTGCAAAGAATACTATTTTTCTTTTTCTAATTATTATTTTTATGTTACTACGTATGTATAAAAATAATATTATTTTTTTATATTAACTCTCGCGATAAGCACATATTGATAACATAGAAAACAGGTCTTATAGAAAGAAAGAAAGAAAGAAAGAAAAAACATTTATTCATAACAACACGTCACATGGATAAAGAAAGGAAGACAAGTAGGAGAAGCATATCGTGTCGTTATGAAACGGTCCCAACTCAGCATGTGCTGGTAGTCTTGTGACGGACAACCAGCGCTGATCTTCCGTTGGGACCGGCCCGTGACGTCACGTGTCGAGAAAAAGAAAGAAAAATAATGTAGAAAAAAAATAAAAATAACATGAATATTGAAGTAGAAATAACAAAAGAGTACTAAGAAAAGATATACTAAGAAATTTACATAGATAGCGCGTCGGCTAGTACAAGCTACAAAAGAAAGAATTTAAGATAGTACGAGAACAAACGATTAAAATAAACATAAAAAGTAATAATAATAATGCAAGCATAACGAAATGACAGCAATGTGTTACATCCTTCAGTAGAAGGCATACCTACGCAATAGCGAAGTCGGCATGACACATTCTGCCAAAAAAGCGTCCTACATATAAGTTGGTAAGTTGAAGTGTAGTGTGGAGGGAGGCGTCTAAGGAGGAGAAAATATATAATAACAGTACGATAATTGAAAGGTGATGCATTAGGTGCATATATTATGTATAAGCTGTGGGGGAAATGTGTGGATATAAATGAAGTTCAGAGAATAGAGTACAAACTAAAGAAGTACTAATGATCAAGTAATAAAATGTGTACGTCAGGAGAGGCACAGATAATATTGCCAAATTATATAGCGCTTGTGTCATGTCTATCGTTCTCTTGGCGTTTTTGGTGTTCAACAATGTGCTTTTTCAGTTGAAACCTAAACCCGTACATACCAAGACAGTTCCTAATGGGTGGAGGGATGTTGTTCCAACATTTCGTTGCGGCATATCTGAAACTGCCTCTAAAGCATGCTGTCCTATGTTTCTGGGTCTTGAACTTTATCACACTCTGATACCTACGCGACAGCAGCCACGTGAGCTTGCTGTACAAGTAGCTGGGCGTCTTGTATTTTACGACACCAAAGAGAAGGCAAGCTAAATGGAATTTGCGTCAGTGTTTCATTTTTAAAACAGAGTGTTTGTTCAGATAAGGAGTCACGTGATCTCTTAACGGAATATCGAAACAGAACCGTGCGCATGCGTTTTGAACCCGTTGGATGTGTTTTTGTGTCTTGGTTAATAAGCGGGGACCGAAGACGATATCCATATAGTTAAGCTTAGATAAGACCAAGGATTCTACTAATTGAATTCGTAACGCTTCTTTAATATACGGACGAATTTTGTATAATACTTTCAATTTATAGAAACAATTTCTGACCGACTCGGCAATATGCTTTTCGTAACGTAAGTCACAATCCATGTGTAGCCCTAGGTTACGGACCTCATATACCCGCTCATTGGGTTGACCTAATAGCGTTACTTGCTTTGATGTGTTAAAGGTGGCCCGTTGACGTATGTTTCCAAACAATATATATTTAGTTTTGCCCGGGTTAAGCAGTAAGCAGTTTTCTTCAGCCCATGTAGCTATTCTAGTAAGATCTTCATTTAGGCGATTTACAGCACTATCTATTTCCTCCGGATGGCAAGAGATATAAACTTGTACATCATCTGCATAAATATGAGATTGGCAATTCTTTATCACACCTATTATATCAGCAGAATAAAGCGCAAACAGCATAGGCCCCAGAACAGATCCCTGCGGGACACCTCTATTTACTTGTAAAGTGTCGGACACAACAGAAGAACCATCGGGATTCGAGAGTTTAACATACTGATATCGATCTGTGAGATAACTATGGAACCAATTGGTAGTCATTGCATCGAAGCCGTAGTAGATCAGCTTGGCTATAAGCAAGTCGATATTGATGGAGTCGAAGGCCCTGGAAAAATCAAGAAGTACGAGGAGTGTGCACATGCCTTTGTCCTGTGCACATAGTATATTGTCAGTCACGTCGAGCAAAGCAGTGACAGTGCTACGTCCTTTTCTGAAACCAGATTGAGCCTCTGGGAGAATATGATTTGTTTCAAGGTAGCCCCGTAATTGTGAGCTGACAGCTTTTTCCATTATTTTCGATAGTAAACATAACATGCTGATGGGCCTGAGATCCTTATATTCGAGGGGGGGTGGGTTTTTAGGTAAGGGAACCACTATGGCAAGTTTCCATATATCTGGAAAAGTGGAAGTTTCAATAGATTTATTAATAATATTGAGTATTGCATCAAAAGAATAAGGGAGGGTCAAAGAAAGCATGTCCAGGCTAATATGATCACAGCCCTCAGCATTGGAATTCAAGCTATCGAAGATTTTTTTAATTTTGTCTAAACTTACTGGTTCTAATTGAAACACTGATTCACTATGTTTATGAAATGAGTAATAACTCAGAGTTGAAATTGGAACATCAATAGTGTCGGGAATGTTTAAGAAATGTCTATTTATTAAGTTAGGGTCATTAAAATGTGGTGGTAAATTAGAGTCGCGTCTAGGCAGCAAGGTACTTTTTAGGTTTTTCCAGAGAATTTTTGGATTGTTTAATTGATTGTTAATGCTGAATTTAAAATAGGCTGATTTTTCTTGGACGAGTGCGTAAGATACCAAGGATTTTAGGTTTTTAAAATATTATATGCATTATTAATTTGTTAGCTTGAAGAGAGTTGTTTTAAGCTGTTTTCTTTATTTTTATTATTATTTATTTATTAAGATAACCCAAAGATGTCGTGAATAATGTGAGTCGGGACACATTTTTAAAACATGAAGGTAGATAACAATTTTCGTTCTACCCACGAATCAAGACGAGTGAGCCGAACTACAATCAGTCAGCTCGTGACCACGGCCGATGCAGCTTGGTCGAAACGTCGGGAGGTGAAGTAACAAATTAATATCGCGTATAATACCCGTTTTGTATGTTATAAATATGAATAAATACCTATATTTATATTTTCTTGGTTTCCCAGAATTCTTACTTCCTTCATAAATAAATATGAACTGGTGAATTTAGAAATAACTAGCGACCCGTCCCGGCTTCACACGGCCAGCGTTAGCCATATAAGTTTTAATCCTACAAAACACAAATGAATATGTACATATAAATGTTCCTCTCGAATGGTTCTATCTATTAAAAAAAACATAATCTGTTGCGTAGTTTTAAAGTTCTAAGCATACTATGTAGTGATTACTGAGAAACATGTGCTTGTATTTATCCGTGCCGTGTGTATCATCTTCTTCTTTAATGAAGTGGTTTCCGTTGTCTGTTCAGCAATAGATAGTGATTCAAGAGATAGACGGTTTTTAGACAACATTTAGATTTTGTGTAACCCTTGCGAAGCTGGGTTGGATCACTAGTTTATTTATAGCCTCCTTAAGGTAAACAAGCCTGCCCATGGATAAGCGGTCACCGTAGCCTATATTAAAAGCGCCTAGCCTTACCTTACGTGCATGTTGCGGGAATTCATAGCGCATCTTGTAAAATCTCCGAAAAACTTCTCTCGCTGCTGACTATAAACAAATTCCAAGCCCCACGAGCTGCTATTACTAATTTGGCTGTAGTAGTAACTGCTTTGCCACTTTCAGGATTCGTAGACGAATCCGGATTTCCTGTCCGTGTAAATACGGGCAGCATCAACCCAACGAATGCCATCGTGACACCCAGCCAGTCTAGTGAAGGCTACCCATGCGAGCTGTCACAGTCTAAAGTATCAGTCCCAGGGTTTATCTGCAAAGGCCAACTGCTATTTGAAGATAACTTTAACACTGACATTGAAAAGGGGAAAATATGGACGCGTGAGATTATGTTTCCTGGCGAACCGGTAAGAGTATTTATAAACTACAAAGTTGGTAAATTAGTGCACGGGTGTTGAAAATAATTAAAGTTCCAAGGTGGACATTACTGAAGATTCTATCTCAATCGAGCAACACCATATTTAAAGGGCGATGCAAAATATGTATGCATTCTTAAAAATATAATGTTTGTTTCTTTAACTTGAAGATTTAATAGATCACTCACATATAATTTATATCATAAATTAATCTGCCATATATCAATTCAGATTCTGTCTTGATGTGTGAACTTATGTGCTCACACACGTAGTGGTCACACTCTGTGTGTTCAAACGCCAAGATAAAACCTGAAAGAATTTTGTGAAAATTTCACTTGAATATTCTATCATTCACTTCACAGCTCTATAAAATAATGATGATAGCAGTAATGATAATGTGGTAAAATATGATACACTAATTGTAATGAAATTAATGCTATTGATGAAATGATGACAGCAGATACTAACAGAGATGTTCTTCCACAGGATTATCCATTCAACGCGTACCTGTATGACAAAAACTTGGGTGTGAATGATGGAAAGCTTTACATCAATCCTATAACACTGGAGTCGAAGTATGGGGAAGGCTTCGTCAGGCAGTCCTTGGACATTCCCCTGAAGTAAAGTTTGAACTACATGTTTTCGAAGTTGCTAAAGCACATAATTTTAAAACTATTGATTTGCTGGATAATTTGCTACTGTAACTCTTACGGTCAAGAGGTAGTAGGAAGCAGTAGCCAAAAAATTGATTCTTGCATTTGCATTCACGGTTAGTTTTTGTTCTACCGTACGCTTACTACTTTAATTTGATGACTGTGTTTTTCTTAGATCTTTTTAGCCTTTCTAAGGAATTGAACTTCTAAGGACGCTTGCAACACTAGCGGTATCACTTGGATGTTGCGAATGGCTGAAACCTTTTCAGTATCTTCTCATATGGACAAACATTTTCAATCTATGATTCGCACAGACGTGTTATAGGTTTTATTAACCTCATGTGCAATCACTATAATAATCTTAAATGAATATTCAGTTCAAAAAAACAAGTAGGTACCTAGGATCTGCGCCATGAAGCTAATCAATCATTTTTTGTTGATGCATATGTTAAAAAACTGTGATAATAATAAGCAATGTCAATGGATTACTCAACTGTCAACTTTTCCATGTTTTAGGCAGATTTTTATTGATAAGTTCACTTTTCTGTCGGCAGTTATTACGAATACAATTTCCTGAAATGCAAACCAATTAAGATATAGCACTAGAAAGTTATACGTTTTTACACCAGATGTGCTATGACTACGAATAACTCGAGTAGTATGTTTACGAGAAAAAGTAACGAAATTACAAAAATTATGAGGGTACAATTTAGAACAGAAAAAAATATTTTTTTTGTATACAATCTCACAGTGCGGCAGTTGAAAATAAAGTTGTAAATTTTTGTTTTTCGTAAGAATGAAGCTTTTATATCGGGTCATCGATTAAGAATACATAAGATATACAGTTTTTTTTTTTTTTTTTCGGTCCTATCGATAATTGATCATGCTATTATATCGCGTGTTTTTACACTTAGGTGCAAAAACGTATCGGTTTGCTTAGCGGTATCTTATTTAATGATAGCCTTTTGTAATCAACACCAGGGGTCATGATTCGGACGACCCCAAATTTAGAAATGATGCCCGTTGGTATTGCATATAGGTATTTATTTACTTAAGATTGAATAGCTGACCAGTTACGGTTAACTACGCGTCCAAAATTCGCTTTATGATAATAATATTTTACTTATGTTCACTCATCAGCGATCACTTTACCATCATTCATTTAAATAATATAATATATAAGCATCATGTCACTCTTGACTTGCACATCTATTTGCTTCATCTACATTCATCAATCTCTTCATACACTCCTGCCGGCTCCTTGTACTCTTTTCCTGCATTAAGTACTTTGCCGATGCCCTTTTAATCTATTTGGCGACGGCAGGAAACTTTTAAATGGTATTTATGAGAGCAAATGGTTTATGTGAGATTCTTATGTCGCCGCCCCTGGAACACTCGCGTGCTCTTGACAGCATTTGCCACGTCGTGCTGCCACCTGCCCCGGGCCCGCTTGATGGGGCAGTCAGAGCCTATTCTGGCGGCCCACAGGCCCGCCAGCCCTCTTAAATCGTTTGTACGACAGGCAGAGAAAACCACTGTTTTTTTTATTACCACTAAGGTGGCACACAGCCGCTAGCAATTCCAGGGGTATAACTAACGGGTTGCCAACCATGTTGTTGATGAGGACTCACTGTGCTAGCAGCATTACTACTAGCCCAGCGTATCCTCCGTGGAGCACTGGCAACCTTACTTACCGCAGAAACACAACAATACATCAAGTAGTGTTATTTCACTGCCGTCTTATATAAGGTGGAGGTACAGTCCCGAGTGGGGCGGCTCCAATTTAAATGGGAAAACCCACGGGAAATCCCAGATCGCCCTACCTCTCTTTTTGATTGTCTCTTCATTCTCTCTACCTCTGTCATTCTCTCTGCCGGTCATGACCCCGGCTTATTCGATTATTTTAATGGTTGGCACACATTTTAACCCTATGCTATCTTATCATACAGATGCACTGGTGTTTGGGGCACGATGCAATGTGCTCGGGAAGCGTCTGGAGCTCAAATCCTGCCTCCCATTATCACGGCTAAGGTCACCACCAGGAATAAGTTCGCCTTCAAATATGGACGCGTTGAAGTCAGGGCGAGATTACCTGTTGGAGATTGGTTGATTCCTGGTAAGTGATGCGTCCTATTAGGGACCAAGTGGCTTAGAGCGTTGCCTGTAATCCAAGCGATGCAAGATCGAATCCCACTACGGTCTGTACCAAATACTTTTAACAAAAAAATGTGCCGTGATTAGTCACACCACGAGCTATTCGGTGAAGGAAAACATCGTGAGGAAACTTACATACTTCTGAGAAGAAATTCAAGGACATATGTCTAAGAGACGGACTTTCCATCTTTTACGTTGGCACCTAATCATCTTCGGTGGAAAGTGGGTGTTGACTACTTACCTAAGCTAACTCTTTGGGGACCCTTGTAGGAAGATATAAATGTACTAATATGATTATTAATAATAATAATAAGATTTCTTTATTCAGGCAATAAATCCCAATCCACACATACTAATACAAAGCCTTAAGAGTATAACACAAAAAAAAAAAGTGAATGACAGTAGGTACTTATATATAATAACTAGCGGCCCGCCCCGGCTTCGCACGGATAGACTTTTATATCAAATATTTTGTCTACCCGTGCGAAGCCGGGGCGGGAAGCTAGAATAATATATAGCCTATGTTACTCAGTGATGATGTAGCTTTCTAACGGTGAAAGAATTTTTGAAATCGGTCTAAAAAATAAAAAATAAAAATTTAGGGGTAGACTACCCCTAACATTTAGGGGGATGAAAAATAGATGTTGGCTGATTCTCATAGATACCGGATAAGCACAAAAAATTTCATCAAAATCGGTCAAGCCGTTTCGGAGGAGTATGGCAACGAAAACTGTGATACGAGAATTTTATATATTAGATATCCTAATTTTGTATTTCCCAGAGATCCAACTGGAGCCTCGGGACCACGTGTATGGCATCAGGAACTACGCATCGGGACTCCTGCGCATCGCGATGGTGAAGGGGAACGCGGCTTATGCCAAGAAGTTGCAAGCAGGGCCTATCGTGTGCGACGCTGAACCTTACAGGTATTGAGTCCGTATAATTTATATCTATTTTTCGCACTTTACTTCAGTTCTTCTAACATCGATATAGGTGGTAAAGTAAAATTTGATTTGAAATTTATTCATTTAGAATTAGACCCTAAGCTGTATAAACAACACTGATTTTAATTTTTCCGCGTGGATTCATCATCACTTTCTCCCACTTCTTGACATACGCCTGGACTCAGTCACACCAGTCTCATCCAGTCATTTTCGTTTGCAGAACAGCGTTATTGAGAGAGAAGATTGGTTTCGATGCCTGGAACAAAGAATTTCACAATTACACCTTGGAATGGAGACCAGGTACCGTCTTCAACTACAGCTGCTATAATCCTTAACGGAATTAACTTAGCCGTAGTAGACGGCCCGTACGCATGCTTGTCACCTTCACTTAACAAAACTTATCAAATAAAAAAAGTAACACCGCCGACTTCAAATCCTGTAAAGATCATAGCTTGATTGTTGAAACAAAAAAACTTAAACAAAAACGGTTTTAGTGTAGTAGTAGATACACACGTTATCTTAATACAATCCTCTTTTTACGTCGGGGGCTTAAAACAAAGTTAGAAAAGTCTAACTTATTCATTTTACATAAACAAATAACAATACGTATTCCAGATGGCATCTCCATGTATGTGGATGGAGAAAAATATGGCGAGATTCTAGCTGGGGAGGGATTCGCCCACAAAGCGAAAGAACAGAATGTGACGGCTGCATCCAGATGGGAGGAGGGCAGCATAATGGCACCTTTTGATGAAATGGTATGGCCACATAGACATCACATTCTACAAGCAGCAGCTAATAGATTCAACATTATTTTCTTCTTCCTGGTCGTTATCCCCACTAGTGAAGGTCGTATCTAGATTTCTTGAGAGGTAGGGTGAATTGGAATCTCCCGTGGGTTTTCCCATTAATATTAGAGCCGCCCGACTGGGGACTGTACCTCCTTACAGAAGACCGCAGAGACTCTCAGAGCTCTAACAGAGACCAGTGCTCTACGAGCATACGCTGGGCTAGTAGTAATGCTGCTAGCACAGTGAGTCCTCATCAACAACATGGTTGGCAACCCGTTAGTGATACCCTGGTATTGCTAGTTACACTGGTGTATTTTCGGCTGTTTTTATCACCTGAGGTGTTGGTAACCCAAGAAATGACATTATTTAGTCTATTCATCTCGTTGGTGATCGACTACCTACCCTTGACTTCTCCGCCATAATTAACTTTTCCATGTTTTAAACTTTTGTTCAGCACTTTTGGTCTATTGTTTAGTGTACCTGACTGGTGTCACGGGTTGGTTCTCGCCGGGGCAAGCATTTATGGGACAAACATGCTTTGCGTTTGGGTGTTTGTAGCTTTGTACAAGCTTTGCTTAGCTTGGCACCAGATGGCGCTGAGTGATAGTTACTAATTAACATAACAGGTTTTTTTTTTCAGTTCTACATAGCCCTTGGGTTGAATGTGGGTGGAGTTCACGACTTCGCAGAGGATCCTGGCAAGCCGTGGGTCAACACCGCCGCCAAAGCTATGCTCAACTTCTGGAAGGCCAAGGAGCAGTGGTTCCCTTCCTGGTACCCAGACACCAGCAGTCTGCAAGTAGACTACGTCAGGGTCTACGCTCTTTAGGTATGTTAGAGGTTTATAGTGAGCCTTTCTTAAAAAACTGTGGTGGCAACGGTATCATCTGATGCGCCCAGGCTTAAGCCGCAGCGGCCTGTTCCAACGAGTTGTAGGCTTAAGTACAGTGATTAATCACACCATGAGTTTGAAAAAAAGAGGAAAATTTGAGCTGCCCATCCGAAGGCTCAATCAAAAATAACTCTACTTTGATGAAGTGTTATGTTTCTGTAGTGAGTAAGGTTGCCTGTGCTCCGCCCGCCTGATGGTAAGCGGCTTCTGTAGCCTATAGACGCTGCTTATTTTCGTCTGGCGCTGTCGAGTTCAACCGGCAATATTCACGTGCAAACTCTTTGGCAGCGCTCGATGGGAAATTTGTTGGTAAATAGATATTCTCACCTCTGCTTCCTTTTCAGATGGAGTAGACAAGCGAGAGAGTACTTTAATTTTATGAAATTAAAAGATTTATTACTTTTACCTACTTCTTGTTTTATTTCACGTTCTAGATTTATCAACGCGTGATTGATACCTCTGGTGTTGCAAGCGCTATAGGCTACGGTATCCGTTTACCATCATGCGGGACGTATGCTTGTTTGCCACCTTATTGGTAAAAATATTTATAGAATAGAGCCATGGTGGCCTTGTTGTATGAAGCGTTGCCTGCAATTCTAGCGACGAATCCCACCAGTCTGTACCAATGAGTTTTTCTAACTTAAGTGCAGTGATTAGTAAAACTATGAGCTTTACGGTAGAGGAAAACATCGTAAGGAAATCTGCATACGTCTGAGAAGAAATTCAAGGACGTATGTAGTGCCTAAGCGACGGCGACGGACTCAACATTGGTCACAATGGCATAAAATCTCTTTGGTGGTAAGGGGGTGTACGTTTTAAGTAAGTAATGTAAACATACAGACGAAGCTCCTCCTTTTTTGAAGTCGGCTGAATATAGGCGGTCATGGGGACTACCGATATGATATAAGCGAAACTTAGAAAAAAATGGTTTAGTTTTGTCCTAATTAAATCGCTCATAGCGGCTTAAAAAGATCCTACGTCAAAAATCGTGTTTGAATTAGTAACACGATAAATGAATCATCAAGGAAAACGCGATAAAATTCCCCGCGGGTATTAGTGGGTATAATCATGTTTTTATTGTTATCAATCATTAAACTTGTATCGAAACGGAATTACCAAGATCTCACGGATAAAGCTTTATTCGTAAATTATGCGCACTTCAATTGATAAATCTGAAATAATTAATTACATAATAATCTATTATTTTTTAATTATTACCCACATATACGTTATTGTTATAAATGCTACAACTAATAATAAGACGTCCGTAGTCTCATCCAATAGCCCAGTATCCCAATCCATTAACAGTTCACCATAATAGCCCAATTTTAGTTTTCCATCCCCATGAAATAGTCTCTGCACTCGGCGAGGATCATCCCCGGGTGCATCACTATGCATTCCGGGGATGATACTCGCCACGTGTATCCCTTACCAAATATATTAAAATTCTCGAACGGGCCTCTACGTGTTGGATATATATCCTCACGCAAGCCTAGACAAAGGACCGGGCGTTATGAGTATTGCTTATGAGGCTCCGTGAATTTCAGAGAATAATGTAACAACAAGAGACATAGAACCGACCCTAAATAATTAAGACGAAGGCGAAGATGAAGAACATTCTAAAGCAAAACCTTTGTATACACCCCTCTAAATTTGCGGGACTGAGGAGTATTCAAGCTAGTCTTTCCCTTTCTTATGTGCGGGGTTAAATAAGGTTGGCAATACTTTTTAGTCCTATCAAATTAGATTAGGTATCGAAACCACTATGAGGCTAAATTCCATCAAGCGTGGTGGAAAGCTTTAAAGCTAGCTTTAATGCCTAAAGACGTGCTAAAGAAATAGACGGTAGAGATTTTTGAAGGGTCGGTAACGCGCGATTTATACCCCTGGTGTTGCAAGTGTCCTTAGGCTGCGGTGACCGCTTAACATCAGGGGGGCCGTATGGTTGCTTACTACCTTTGGGGTATAAAAAAAACTTAAATAAATACTCGCAAAACATCACCTCCATCTGAGGCATTCGGGTAAAAACATAAATAATTACGTCATAAAAGTAAAAAAACCGTTGCCCATGCTTACTTATATTTGAGTCATTAATCTCGTGCCAACTTATCTGTGCCGGCGGTCGAAATGAGAACTAACTAACGACCATAGACTCACAATGCCACGTCGACTCTAGCGCCCTCTCTTTTTAACTCATATTTAGTTGGCAACTTATATCCAGGATTCAGAACGAGTTCTTCAATTTATTTAGTAGCATAATGGCCTTTGGCAAAGGCAGTCGTGTTGTAATATGTTTAGTTATTATTGTACACCTATCATGTGGATTGAACCAGATCGACTTGCCTTCGATTCAGCTGCAGGCTTTAAAACCTAGAGGATTTCGCGCGTTTATTGATGGTAAGTAACCTTTTACGGGGTCAGTTTATAAATAACAGTACATTGATAACATGGGTGAACTTTATAACGCTATTGATGATGTGTTTCACTATAATTTCTATAAGTAGACAGCTTTAGTAAACAAACGAATACCTACAACTTTGTTTACGTAATTTTATTGCAGAATTGAAAAAAGGGTTACTTAAATATTTATTGAAAAAAAAAACTCTTTTTTTTTATAAATATTAAATACTATAAACAAATAACTACTCTTTTCAATTCTTATTTTTAGTTAAGTCAAGTCAAGTCTTTATTAGTTAGTGAAGTCAAGGATACAGATTAACCAAGATAATTAATAAATACGTACTTATCGTATCATAACTGAACAAGAAAATAGCATTCGAATTTGTGACCATTTATTTCATTTTCTGTTTATGAATAACATTAAATTATTTTTTTGTTTTCTTTACGAATCTGCCGTATTTGCTAGCTAGCAATATTTTTTATACCACTAAGGTGGCAAACAAGCATACGGCCCGCCTGATGGTAAGCGGTTACCGCAGCCTATGGACGCTTGCAACACCAGGGGTATCACTCGCGCGTTGCTGACCCTAAAGCAGTATTTGAATGTTGAACTCAATTGACCTTTAAAACACAGGTATAATAGTATATGGCAAAACAGGAAAATCTTACATCAATATTATAGTAAATACCCAGTCAAATTAAAAACTAAAAAGCTTGTGACTAATCGATTTTCAAATAAACCGAAAGTCAACAAACGCTATCAGCCTAGATTTATTTTGCCCACACGCACCACTGCTAATTACCTTGGAAATTAAAATGATCGTGTTTTCTCCTGACAATCCCACTGTTTTATTTTATTAATTTATTTTATAATTTTGTACACACAACAGTTTAAAAAGAACAAAATTAACAAAACGGAAACATACTGTACAAGGGCAATGCTTATTTCAAAAGAAATCTCTTCCAGCAGAGCCGCATCTATGTTGTACTACTGGGCAAATGTTTCCCCCTAGTTCTTGCATAGCTGTCTATCCCCTCAGGTGGAATAAAATAGGTAGAACGAACTACGGAAACAACGAAGTAAAGCCGGTTAAAACTACGCATTGCTCTGTATATGTATATAGATAATTACACGAACACACCTACTACGAATACAACGAAACTACGCCTTGCCCACGCACACATGTTTAAAAAACCGGCGTCACTTCGTTGTGTGCAAAGTTCTATCTACCCTTATTTTGTGATCTGATTCTATCCCTGACAATGTACCAGTTATCCTGAATTCGTTCAGGTTTTGTCTCATTATAGGGATTGCTTTGCTCTCTCTTCGGTTAAGAAGTGTAGACTAGTGATTATTTTGTGAAGACAATAATCTTCATAGTCTTTAATTTAGTTTTTTTTTATTTATAACCATTAATGGTATGTTTTTTTTCTTGTGTCGTGTGGAGTGGAATATAAAACTTTCTTTCTTTCTAAAAATAAGTTTAATCCCATTTTATTCCAGACGACCCAGCAATATCGCTGTTCGCATTCCAAGGCAATGTGAATCGTCCAATAGGGGGTAATGACGTGGGGTCCCTATCGGGAGAGGTGCTGCAGGCCACCAATGGCCGGTGGATGTACGAGAACAAGAATATAGAACTGAAAGTCGGCGACGTGATCAGCTACTACTACTTCGTGTCCATCAACCGGGTTGGCTATTTGAAGGACAACTTGACTTTCACTGTTACTGGTGAGTTACTGGGAATATACTGGCTAGCTGTTACCCGCGACTACGTCTGCTTTTTTTTAAAGACAAAGTAGCGTGTGTCCCCACGGTATAATCTATTTCCTTGTCAATTTTTATTACAAACCGTTCAGGCGCTTAGCCCTGAAAAGGTAGCAAACAGAGTGAGTACTTTGGAATTTCTAGTATCAGTATGGATTATTGATACGTAATATCTTTCGTAATAAGGATAAGTTACCTGCAACAGATAAAGACGAAGGCTAACGTTATGTCGTACCAAGAGGTCAAAGAGATGGCTAACGATAGAAGGCTTGGCGATTGCTCCACCGGAAAGATGCCTAGGTCTTAAATAGAAAAAATAATATATTTCCTCTCTCTCTCTCGGTTTTGGGAGTGATTTCGCGAAAAGGGACGGAAATGCATTGCAGGAAGCCGGGACAGTGTTGCCAATTTAGCTTTTTTGTCGGACGACTTTTCTTTAGTCTTAGTGATAAAACAAGTTTATTTTCATTTATGCGTCGCCGACATATATCAGTTGTAACACTTTTTAATTATGCGACTATTGAAGGATCGTTAGTTTTTTTTTTTAACGTCTAGTGAACCAATGCCGGTTCCTTTATGGGGTCATGAACCCCGTAGTTACCGTCTAGTAAGGTCTAAGGGCTAGCCCCGTACTTTAGCGCCAAAAAAATTCGCATCAATTAAAACTATGAATAATAATAATATATCTTCACGCCTTCCCACAAGGGTCCCCGAAGAGGTAGGCAGAGGTGTAACAACACCCACAAAGTGGGTGTTGTTACACCGAACACCGAAGATAACTTGGTGCCAACGTGACAGATGGTGAGTCCGTCGCCGTCTCGTAGGCACTACATACGTCTTTGAATTTCTTCTCAGACGTATGCAGGTTTCCTCACGATATTTTCCTTCACTGTAAAACTCGTGGTATGACTTATCACTGCACTTAAGTTAGAAAAACTTATTGGTACAGACCGGTAGGATTCGAACTTGCGTCGCTAGAATAGCAGACAACGCTTCATACCAACAAGGCCACCACGGCTCTCTGTACTCTTGAATATAACTATGAACGTACTCTTTTCAGAATTAGAGGAGCTGGAACTTACCCCGCTGGATCCCTTAGCCTGTGAACAAACGGTGACTAGAGTGAGAGGGATGGCTGTGTGTGCGGGACAGACGATATTTGAGGACAGCTTCGATACCCTCAGAGAGGACGTGTGGCAGATTGAGCAGTACATACCCAACAACCATCCAGTAAGGATTTCACTATCTTTTATTGGGAAACTAACGTCAATTCATCTCTAAAGAGAGGCTTGGGATTTCCCGTGGGTTTTCCCATTTAAATTGGAGCCGCCCGACTGGGGACTGTACCTCCACCTTACAGAAGACCGCAGTGAAATAACACTACTTGATATAGTGTTGTGTTTCTGCGGTAAGTAAGGTTGCCAGCTCTCTACGAGGATACACTGGGCTAGTAGTAATGCTACTAGCACAGTGAGCCCTCATCAACAAAATGGCTGGAAACCCGTGAGTTATACCCCTGGTATTTCTAGCGGCTATAGGCCCGATGAGTGCTTACCATCAAGTATGCTAGCGTGCCACCATAGTGGTATAAAAAAATTGTCTTACGTATACATATATACCAGAAACGAGCGAAGGGGATGGAACAATCTAAGAACTTCTTATTTCACCGCTGTGCGTTTTCTAGAAAAGTATATATGTAATATATTTATTTTGAATATTTTCAGGAAATTCCATTTGTATCATACCAGCGTCTCGAGCAAGACCCTACTGTGACAGTCCAGGGCGGCTCCCTGAGGATCACGCCCAAGCTCCAGCAGAACGTTCCTGGCTTTAATGTAGACTCCATTTCAACTGGATCTCTTAACCTTTTTACTGGGTAAAACCATGTAATACATTTAAAATTGTTGTTAGAGAAGGTTGAACGAAGGTGGATGGTGAAGGTGATTAAGGCCACTTCTTACCAGCCTTGCATTGTCCAAATGCTTCTGAATCCAGAAGCTCAATTGGTATCTGCCTCGTACAACCGGAATGCCTCTTTCTGTCACATCGAAAATAATAATATCACTTTGTACAACACTTTGTAAAACAGTCCCGCAATTCAGGCAATATTGTAACAGCATTTGATGGCAGAAACCTTTGCGAAAGTCTCAATCAAGTCTCCACGAGGATATGCTATGCTAATAGTAATGCTTCTAGCACAGTGCGTCCTCATCAACAACAGGGTTGGCAGCTCGTGTGCCACCTTAGTGTTTTTTTGTCTTTTGCATTGCTGGCACTAAGGCATTTGCTCCTTTCAGATGCACGCTTGCGGCTGAAGCTTGCTACCGTCAGGCCTCAGGACCAGATATCCTGCAGCCGGTGGTCAGCGGTCGGATCAGCAGTAAGCGGTTCGCATTCACCTACGGAACAGTGCACGTGAGGGCCAAATTGCCGCAAGGAGATTGGCTTTATCCTGGTTAGTTTCCTAAGGTAACCTCTATGGTAAACTTGGTCTTTATACATACCCTTGCTTGTCTTAGCTAGTACACGTGGAAAGTGAATAAGTCAACATTAACTTACATACCCTATTTTATCCCCTTAGGGGTGGAGTTTCCAAAAAAGCCTTATATATGTATTTTTTATATTTCACTGAAAGGCCAAATACCAATTTTCATGCGTTTAACTTCAAAAATTACGGATATTACATACATCCAAACAAATTTTCAACTCTATCATTTTACCCCCTTAGGGGCTACCCCTAAGGGGTAAAATAGGGAGGAGATGAAAGTTAATGTTGACTGACGGGGTAACCCCTAGGGGTGGTATTTACAAAAACCCTTTCTTAGTGGATGCCTACGTCATAAAAGTTACCTACTGTAAAAATTTAATGTCTCTAACTCCAGCCGTTTAGGCTGATGGCTGATAATGGCTGAGGCATGCATATAATACCAATTCATCGGCGCTTAAATTTGGCCTGAGTTACCCGGGCTGTAATAACGATTCGATTTACACCTTATTCATCAAAATCGATGTATCGTTCAGTCGCTACGGAAGATAATACGTAAATTCATATATACGTTATTGTAATTGGCGGTCACTATAGCCACCTAACGTGGTGGCCATGTGGTTAAAGATGGCGTTTACCGTAGTTAACCCGTGACGCTTGCAACGAGGTACTTGCAAATTGAAAATATTTCACACCCTATGTAGTTCTCCCTTCGAAAACCTGGGCGCGGTATTTCACGTAAATATAGATGACATGAATTTTCAGAGATCCTACTGGAGCCGTTTATAATGAAGTATGGCAGTTCGAGGTACGCGTCTGGTGTCCTGAAGATAGCAGCGGCTCGCGGCAACAAGGAGTTAGTGCAGGGTTCGGAACTTTTCGGCAATCAGGTAACAGACACAAAGTGATTCTCTAGCTAAGATTCTCTATTTTGTTCAAAATTTGCTATGAGTTTCTTGCCGGTTCTTCTCAGGTGGCTTCTTTTAACCGGTGGTAATTTAGACCTTCATAAGAGCCTTATTAGGGCTTAAATTTAATAAATGTTTTTTTTTATTTAGATTTTTTGAAAAGAAACCGCGCTGCCTCTGCTTCCACCAAATCGTGGTTAGCGAAATACACAAAACCTTAGTCAATGACAATATATCTGTCTTGCTCGTACAATTAATTATATCTGTCTTGCTCGCACATCCTACTGACGTTGTAACTTTGACATCTCGCATCAAAAATAGTCGAGCATATTCCTGAATTACACTAAAAAAAATTACACACACAGAACGGCTAAAGTAAAACACACGGACGAAGACGTGTGAGTGATATCACTGATAGTTTTAGCAGACTTACAGAAGACCACTTTCAAATAACACTACTTTGATATAGAGTTGTTTCTGCGGTAAGTAAGGTTGCGTGTGCTCCACGAGGAGACGCTGGGCTAGTAGTAATGCTGCTGCTAGCACAGTGAGTCCTCATCAACAACATGGTTGGCAACGTGTTAGTGATATCCCTCATATTGCTAACGGCTCAAGTTGGTCCATTAAACTGCTTTCTCTTTTAATACGGAAACTTCGGAGCGCGAGTCCAACTTGGCCGGTTTTTTTTCCTTTTATGTAAGCTTAGCAATACTTCCTTGCATCAGGTCCTATACGGCGGCCCTGTGATGGATGTGGACTGCCGGAACACCCTCCTTAGGAACAACGTCCTCAACGACGGGACGCAATGGGGAGACGCCTACCACACATATTCTTTGAGATGGGAACCTGGTGAGCTGCCATAAGATTTTTTATTCTACCAAGCAATTTAGTTGTGGGAACAATTCTAACCAGTTTTCGGTGAATAAATTTGTTATCCAATAATGAATGTTACTAATTAGGCATGGCGATTTGAGATTGATTAATCGAAGAATCGATTTTTGGAGCATAAATACCGTTTTTTTTTATCGATATACATATAGATCGATCCAGTGAATCGTTCACCATAGGTTATCGACAATCGATTTTACTGTCGAGTCGATTCTTTTTTGTTACTGATAAGTATAAGCGTTATATGTATTTATTTTTAATGCATTTTAATTTAGCAAATAAACATAGGAATATTTTGCTATGGTTGTAGAAAGAATTGTAATTATTAAATTCCCTGAACTAAAGAATTACCTGATTTTAAAACTAAGAGATCGGTTATTATGATGCCTTTCTTGATCTGTATATGATAGAAAAATAATCGATTTTTGAGAATAAATCTTTTAGATTTGATTTTTTTGTGAATCGATACAGTGGATTGCGATTCGAATCGATTTAAAAATCGATCTTTTTCGGAAAGTATCAGCATCTCTATTGCTAATACAATTATATTTGTGGCAGAGCGTATAATACTGTATGTGGATCAAAAGGAGTGGGCCCGCATTGAGCCGGCGGTGGGGGGGCTACGTGGGTGGTTCCCACAGCACTGCTCCCACTTGCCCCGGACACTCCTCGGCTTCGGCACTACGTTGGCACCTTTCGATGACTATGTAAGTAAAAGAAACAATAGATCGCTAGAAAAAAACAATAGACGGCTATAACGCTATATAACAAATAGGCCAAGATCACAGGGCCACCAGACGCCACGTATTTTCTGACGAAGGAAATGTGGACGATTGTGTAGTGTTAGTATGTACTAAGAACGCATGGCTAGCTTGCTTAGACGGCCAATTTTCAGGTAATCATGGTACATAAAAACATTACTTACTTCACGTAAATTCTGAAAGCTAATTTTTACGTAAGATATTTTAGGCAATATGAGCCTTATCCTTAAAAATAAGTCGCCAATACTCCCAGACACTTTCCGTAGGTAGTTTTGCTTTGCAGCCGCTTTAAGGGTCCCAAAACAATGACTTAACTTCACGTACATTCTGATGCTCCATTTCTATATACCTACCAGACAACAACTTAAAAAAGTTTTACAAGAAGATAGACCGATCCAAGGGGCCAATCATCCCCTTAACTCAACTTCAATGTCTGTGGGTAGTAGCAGCCAAGGCGTATGCAGGCAAAAAAGTGCATCAATAGATGTTTCACATCAAAAAGGACCGAGCACCAGGGGGGAGTATTATCTACCTAATTGTAGACTCAATTACATGATTGGGTATTTGAGATTTGAACCCTACAAATCTTCCTGTTATTAGTTCGAACGGTTCGTACGAACCACCTTACTCATAAAGTTACTGACAGTTTCAAAACTCAATGAAAACTTAGCACATATAGTAATGTATCTACAATTCTACACTAATAATATTATAAAGCCATTTGTATTTTCCTTGTAATGAATAAACATAAAAAGTAATATATAAAATACTTTCACTAACAGAATGCTATATTATCAGTAAGTTACATACCTAGGCTATTAATACGCGGTCGCGGTGAAAAATCTAGTTTTTATGAGCAGAAGCGATACCCTTTAAATGTGCGACATGGCTTCTGAAAAGTCCTCATATTGTTGCCCAAACAGACATGATCTTTTTCATTATTATTTATTTATTTTGTTATTTTATCTCCCTTTAAAGTAGGGGTAAAAATAGCTGGCACAAGAGCCAAGTGTGACAGACTTTGATAGTTATTTTATCAAATCTCATATTGTTATGGGAAACAGACATAGATCTATATTATTATTATTCCAGTTCTACATAACGTTGGGCATGGCAGCCGGTGGCGTAACAGAATTCAGCGACAATTTAGTTTCTCGAGGAAGAACTAAGCCGTGGAAGAATCAAGGTCGGAAAGCCATGTTCATGTTCTGGCAGGACCTGCCCAACTGGGTGTCGTCGTGGACACAGCCGCAGCTGCTTGTAGACGACATCAGGGTTGTCGCGCTTTGAAATAAAGTATGCCTAGTCCCTTATCGTTTTATTTGATCCAAATTTATAAGTAAATGACGCTAGTGCCTTAAGGAGACGAAAAACGGATATACTGCGGCGTATTACACGGCGTATCTTACGTCGAAAATAATGAAATTTCGTAACCCCCTATCTGGATACATCGCCGGTAAGCAGTCTCGAGGAATCGATTGCTGAGGTCCCCTCCCTCTATACTCCTAAACTACCCCCCAAAAACTTTTCAATTGAACCGACCCCAAGATGAACCAAATTTTTTCATGGAAAACTAAATCTGATGTATCTCAAAAACGACGCGTCCTACGTCGAAAATAATGAAATTTTGGAACCCCCCTAGACGTACACCCAAGGGAAGCGACCTCAAGGAATCGATTGCTGGGGTCCCCTCCCCCTACTCCTAAACCGCCCCCCCGACATCTTTTCGATTGAAAGAAAAGACACAATTGAAAAATCATTTTTCATGGAAGACAAAATCTGATGTATCTCGTAAATGGCGCGTCCTACGTCGAAAATAATTAAATTTTGGAACTCGCCTAGATGCACACCCCAAGGAAGTGAACTCGAGGAATCGATTGCTGAGGTCCCCTCCCCCCCTACTCCTAAACCACCCCCCCGACATCTTTTCGATTGAAAGAAAAGACAATTGAAAAAACATTTTTCATGGAAGACAAAATCTGATGTATCTCGAAAATGGCGAGTCCTACGTCGAAAATAATTAAATTTTGGAACTCCCCTAGATGCACACCCCAGGGAAGTGACCTCGAGGAATCGATTGCTGAGGTCTCCTCCCCCCTACTCCTAAACCACCCCCCCGACATCTTTTCGATTGAAAGAAAAGACACAATTGCAAAAAAAAAAATTCATGGAAGACAACATCTGATGTATCTCTAAAACGGCGGGTCTTATGTCAAAAATAATAATGATTTTAAATCTGATCTATCTCGAAAACCGTCACGACTTGGTTTCTTTGAAGTATAGATAACATTATATACAATATCCTCTCCTATCTATGAGATAGTTCTTGTAGACGTAGGGGATAAAAACAAATAGGAAATAAAAGACTGTCGTTCATTTTATATTCGTACTATTATTTTATTTGCACAGTGATAGTGGTGGTTACACTGGTGAGCACAATAAACTCGATAGAATCCGTATTCCTGCTCTGTGTTACTATTCAGTTGTGTTGCCTAAAAGACGTCAGTGCCTAAAAAGTTATTTTATCGATAAGAACTCTCACAATAACTTACGGGAGCTTTCAATAATCAACGTTATATCTTTGATTAACGTTAGTATTTCTGTATCTCTTTTGGACAACACAAGCTGCACGTGCAGTGCATTACTTTCTATACAACTCCCACTATGTTAAGTAAAGGTACAGAATATGTGAAACAGACAAGATAGTTGTATTAAGAATACAAAATTATTGACTGGAGTTGTAAACGCAATACAATTTTTCTTCAAACATATTGATGGATTGGGCCACTAAAACAAAATAAAGTGAACATATTATTAAGGAGGCTTTAATTACGTGAGACGTTTAGGGGGAGGGGTTAGTAAACCCTATCCTGTAGATTCTGACGAATTTAAAGTTCTTTAATGAGTCTAATAAAATTGAATTTCGGATCCAACCGACTCTCGTCCAATCTCTCGTGACGACATCACACCAAGGAGAGGGAATCGAAATATCGCCAAATTTCCCAGGGCGTCATCATTTTTCGCCCCCTAAGAACTTGAGAAAGAAAACTTTTTTGAGTAAGAATATTCTTATATTAATACTGATAATTTTGAACCACATATTGTGTGTATTATTTTACTTAGTTGTCTTGATCATGATAAGTTTTTTGGATCCAGTATTTTCATTAATTAAATAACACTGAATAACGTAACATTTTAATATTTTCGCGGTGACACATCCATTTCCATCTACATCCCATGTACTGTTTACAACTCTAGCCAAATTTACAAAACACTACAAGTACTTTGATCAATTCAATAGATACATTTATATAGCATTGACGCCATGATGACGAAGATGACGGTCCATCATGACGTTAGTTTATAACATTGTACATTTCTGAAATGTCCTTACTCCTTAATATCTACAGAGAGACGACCTAGTTCACACAACAAACGTAGGTAAATTTCAAACATCATAACTTACCTTACTAACATTTTAGCGGATAAAATGGCTGGGGTTTGCTTTTCGATTTTTTATCGGTTTTCAAGGAAATTCTAGGTGACCAATAATTATTTTCTTCATTAAACTCGGTGTCTAAGACCTAAAACGAATGTATTTATGGTAACTAAAATATTTAATATTATTTATTTATCCGCTAAAACGCGACATTATGACATTAACATCTAAAAGATTCAAAAGTCAACCATTACGTCTCATCCTAGGATGTTTAGCCAGTGTATATATATATTTACTGAAATAATGCCATATAAATTAGTCTGTTTATACGGAACGGTTATATCACAGACCGCGTAGTTATTACAGTAATCAATTTACATGAATATCACGCCGATCCCCTTCCCTGCCTACCTGGCAGAGTATAGAACGCTCACTCTCGACGAGCAAACCTCTTTTGCTTATTGTACATACATACTGTCTGGAAGAGATCACATGTTGTGATAAGGCCGCCAATTGTACCGATTTATAATGTATTTTATGTTCTTCAGTTATTGATTTTGGTGTACAATAAAGAGTTATCTATCTATCTATCTATCTATACTTTTTTTTATACCACTAAGGTGGCAAACAAGCATACGGTCCACCTGATGGTAAGCAGTCACCGTAGCTTATAGCCGCTACCAATACTTAGGGGTATCACTAACGGGTTGCCAACTATGTTGCTGATAAGGACTCACTGTGCTGGCAGCATTACTACTGGCCCAGCGTATCCTCGTGGAGCACTGGCAACCTTACTAACGCATACCTTAATCTCTTCATACATGCCCGATTCTAGAGTACTATCAATTTGCAAGTCTGTTTAATTTGATTAATTTTTTGAATACTACTGAGTCGTGATATTTCCGTACCGTATAATTATAATTACAAGCTTTCACTTACCTACAACAAACTTCCCACCTTCCCATAATTACTTTAAGACATATTTCACATCAGCACTTGGGTTTTGTTTTTCCATCTCTCATCGACTGAATATTCTCATGATCTTTTCAATACAAATTATCTTGACTAACACCCTATAATAAATTTATTTTTAATAGAAATAGTAAAATGTTACTTACATGTTTTAACTACATAGTTTCAATACATAATTAGTTCTAAAGAAACAAAGTTACAATAGATAGACTTCAGAGCACACCTAGTGTTTTAAGCTAACATACCGTTAACAATTATGAAACTTATACGTTACGAAATAAATATTAAAAATAAGTTGCCATTTTCCTATGACGTTTAAGCTCGACAAGATGGCGGCATGCTCAGTTAGATAGAACACTTATGACAATTTCGAACTACAATACTAACGAAATCCAATATTTATAACTTCAATATCCCAATTGATTTAAGAGTAATTAATGTTTTTGTATTAATTGTCTCGAGTGATTTTTAATTGAAGTAATATTTGTTTTTTATGATTTAATGACAACACAAAAGTATTTATTTATCTTTCAATAAAATATCATAAAATTTAACATCATCAAAATCTCTCTTGTGTTTGAACAAGCACCATCCTTAGACCAATCCGTTACAATACGCCCGGCCATCATTTATACCCGTGTTTCATTTCATTTGACATTCAAAATGTCAATAATACCGAGACAAACAAACTCTACACAACGTCCTTCATTTGGTAAAAGCTTAATATCAGTAAATTATGTAGATTTATAACAGCCTTATTAGGGCCTACACTGAACAAACACTTATTATTTAGATTTTGGTTATTTTCTTTAAAAAAAATTGATAAGACAATCAAGAAAAAAGACACATAACATCATAGATTTTATGTTTAGTATTTCCGGCAAATTATGTTTGAAACCACAATTCATGGCGGTGGTAGAGTTGACGGTCAGATGTCAGATGTTACACATGAATTGCGACTACTGTAAGGAAAACTATTTTAAATTTTGATTACACCATGCAAGCAATCCGGGACTCGCAATATCACAGACAAACATTCACTCAAAATACACTTGCGAAGTACAGATAAATAATATCTAACAAACAACCCTATACAAGTATACATAGGTACATAGAGTTGGTTATCAATTGCCAATATCGTAACGAAGAAGACAGCGTACTACCAACTCTGTGTCCTAGCACATAAGAGCGAAACTTGCAAACACAACAAGCAGATTTATAATACTTTTACAGCTTACATTACATTTACTACGACTTAAAATGCAATACAATCATTTAATTTTGATCTTTAACACTATTAATATTAAGAACTATTTTCTGTTCTAACACCAATCACGATTCAATAGAAGTACTCTCAGTACCATATTATCGTACTAATGACATGTAATATGTACCTTGTTTAATAAAGAGAGGAATATATTCATCCAACGCGACGCCAACACGTGTTTGACCCTTTTGAAGGGTCATCCATGAATTACGTCACACATAAATTACGAAATGCTGCACTTGAGCGAATAAAGATTGTTATAAGTAGGAGAGAATTTTGACTTCCGTGCCTTATTAGGGCCTAAACTGAATAAATGATTTTTGATTTTAATTCTATTAAAGATATTTTACGTTTTATGTCCGCTATGATGAAAATAATTCCACTGTATGTACGGGAAATTAGGCTTTATAAATGCAAATATAAGTGCAAGCGTTGCTGGGCAAGTTGCGTGAGTTGTCAAAAAGTCGTGAGTAAATTTGAAAGGAATGCAGGCAATTTAATTAGCGATGCGTTATGGAACAAGTATTGTATGCAATAAAGAAGCGTTATAAAATTGTAACAACGCACGGTCGGGATCGACTAAATTTAACATGGGGTGGGAGGTACCCCAAATATCGTGACGTTACATTTTAACACCTAATAAATAATTAAAACTCGAATTTTAGAATTCTTTTTTTATCCAAAATTTACAAATCAAAATGTGACCAACTGTACAAGAACAGGGGGCAAAAATAATTAAAATTTGTGCGACGTAATTTTTGGATGACTCCTAATGTCTGACGACATACGTTACGTGTGAAACATATATGTATATCTCCCTTAAGCATTAACACTATTTACCCCCCTATTACAATCCAATACACAATTACAAATAACTACGACACACACAGGACTTAAAGAGAAATATTTTTCAATTAAATAAAGAACCGGAATGCTGACAAAGAATGATTAAGGAAACACAATTAAAATCAAATTAAATAAAAACTGAGATTACTTAAAAAAATACATTAAATTTATTCATTGTACGTAAAAAACCATAGAAAAAGAATATAAAAATATTATTTATAGGTAAAACATTATTATATTCGAAAAATATTGAACTAATAAACCTATTTATACAACGTGTGATAGTGAAATAAATATTATTACTATACATATTAAACTTTAATTCTATCACAATCTTATCATGAATAATTTGTCACGACCACCACATATTAGTAACTACTAGGCGTTACGTTATAAGAGACATCGGCATTCGTAGAGCGCTATCTCATTCACTCTTATCAAATGTTGAGCAGCGCTCTCTTTCCGACATCCCTTATAAGTAACTTATTTCAGACACTGGCGTATCATGCCAAAAAAATGGCTTTACACAAACATTGAATAAAATAAAAAGAAAAATTCACTAAAAATCCCACACACATGTAACACAATTCAAACATTCAACTAAAACTTTAATCACATCTATACACCCGGCATAGAAACAGCTTCAAAGTTTGCACTGGAATCTGAGCTTTAAACTGTAGGGCGTAAAGTCCACCTTTAATCTAAACGGTTACCGTCAAACTGGTATGTTAGGCTGTAGCCTATCATTGACACATCAGTCAATAGTAGCAACATGATAAAATAAATTATACGCACTTTGATACATATCTTCGCGCCTTCCCACAAGGGTCCCCGAAGAGGTAGGCAGTGGTGTTACAACACCCAGTTGCCATTGAAGATAATTTGATGTCAACGTGACAGATGGTGATTCCGTCGCCGTCTCTTAGGTACTACATACGTCCTTGAATTTCTTCTCAGATGTATGCAGGTTTCCTCACGATGTTTTTCTTCACCGTAAAGTTCGCAGAAGAAGTCATCGGAACAGACCGGTGGGATTGGAACTAGCGTCGCTAGAATAGCAGTCCACGCTTCATCCCGCGGCCACTAACTATATCTTGATATAAAGCTTAAATTCCAGTGCCCTTGAGCTGTTCCTATAAGGGGTGGCCATAAAACATCGATACACAATCTACGAACAACACTCGCAGCTCGGGAGCGTCTCTCGTCACTGGATACACTACACTCACAATTTAATTGTCAAAAAACCACGCCCACTTATGGAAAACCACTAGAATGTTTAGACCAGAATCACCAATGTACTGGTAAAGTTGCTGATAGATATGTTACTTACGTTTTAAGTACTCGTTAGTATTCTAATAGAATATTTAGATTATAGACAAGTACTAAGATTGTATTTACGTGTCTAATAGTGAGATAACAGAGGATTTTTAATCGACTTCAAAAAGGAGGTTCTATATTCGGCCATATCTCTATTAATATATATATATAATCAGCAACTTTTTTTTAAGCACTAAGGTGGCAAACAAGCATACGGCCCGTCTGATGGTAACCGATTAGCCTATAAACGGTTTCAACACCAGGGGTATCACTCTCGTTGCCACCCTACACTGGTGAAGCAAAAACTGTATAGAATTAAAAAGGAATATCAATTTTACCGTCATATATAGAGAACGGGATTAGGGGGCGCGGGCGAGTGGTGCATTGAGGGGTGGGGGGTCCTTGGGGGTCCCTGGAGGTGCCTGGGGGTCCCGGGGGTCCCTGGGGGCCGGATTGTTGTGGCCCCGCGCTTACTGCGCCTTGGGCCTCTCGTGTCATACGAAGTCCATGGCGTCGTGGCCCTTCGCGGAGAACTTGCCAATGGAGCGTTTCTTCAAAGTGCGCTCGATCAGTTTCTTCACCTCACTGACGATGAACACGCTCGACGTGAGACACACCAGGAATATCAGATCTGGAACACAATTTAACATACTATTTAACCGACTGCTTCAATATTAAGTTTTTTTATACCACTAAGGTGGCAAGTCAGCATACGGCCCGCCTGATGGTAAGCGGTTACCGCAGCCTATGGACGCTTGCAACACCACTCGCGCGTTGCCGACTCTTCAGTAATCTCTTCACATCCTTCTTGAATAACCCCATGCTGTACTCCTTTGGGAAAACCTCGGCTGGGAGTTCATTCCACAGTTTAATTGTGCGCGGGAGGAAGCTCTTTTGGAACCGCGCAGTTCGGGACCATTTTGGTTCCAACGTGTGGGTTTTTTTGTGTTCTTATGGTAAAGATAATGTTCTTTAGAAAAGTAAAACACCGGCTCATTTTTAATTATGGGATAAATTAAAGTTATTTTTTTTCTATGGTGTATTTGACATATGAATTCATAGCTAAGACAGGACAACGTCTGTCAGGACAGCTAGTAGTATATATTTTCAAAAGTATTTCGATTACTTATTATTATGTATGTATTATGTCGAAGTGGAACAGCTATGATATATTTTATTTGGTACGTAATATCTCAAAGAATTAAAATCTTAAAATAAACTAAACTAAGAAGAACAAAACTTACCTACACGTAAAATAAATGTCCCGAACCGTGCAATGCTTAGCCTTTGTGCCAAATATTCGCCAGCCCTCTTGTCACAGGAGGCCTCGCGTAATTGGTTTGAGGTCTCCTTAAAAAGGGTATGACCCTCTGGCCCCCACGGCCCAAGAGTTTCGACCCCAAACGCCATAAACATGTATTTGTATTCAATGTGCCAACAATTAACTGGGCGTAAAAATTACGCTTTGTTATGGCTGTTCGCGTCAAAAATTTAATACGATTTAATACGAAAAATGTAATACGATTGTAAAAAGAGAGTACTACTCTCAGCAGCGCCCTACCTCTCTTTTTAAAAGTTTATGGTGTGATTAATCACTGTACTTAAGCTTAGAAAACCTCATTGGTACAGGGCGAGGTTTGAACCTGGGCCCATTAGATGACAGGCCGTTGCTTAAACAACCAGGCCACTACGGCTTAACAGCCCACTTATGAACGTGGTAGTTCAGTTGATGATAGTAGTAGAGCAGGTATTATACCGTGTCCGGTGAGCGCTTCAGTCTGGAACACGCGCTGCAGCGGCGGGAAGTAGATCACCAGCATCTGACCCACCAGGCTGAGGGTGACCGCCACCAGGAACATCCTGCACAAAAGAACATCAAACATGTATCAGTGTACATACTTTTTTTTATACCGCTATACTGGCTAACAAGTATACGGCCCGTCTGTGCCGGTAGCAGGAACATTGTCGACAACGTTTTCGTATCGTCTCCGACTATTTTTGAATTGGAAAATGAACAGCGCCGCGGCGGTGAAAAGTGGAACTAAAATTTAGTATGACAATTTTGACATTTCGCGAGTTACGTTTTCGAATACGTTGTCGACAATGTTCTTGCTACCGGCACTGATGGTAAACGGTTACCGCATTCCATCGACGCTTGTAATCACCCTTGAATCAGTCAAGACTGATATAGCGCTATATACTCCCCTACCCCGTGAGGGATCAAAAGGCGTAATTGTATATATCGGAGGATGGCCAGCATAACTATTCTCCGACATCATGGGCAACTCGGGTACGGGACACAAACAACAATGCCTACAAGTGTTCCAGAACAATCACCATTGTAAAATCTAACTGAATTATCTACTATTCGTAATATAACAAAACATTTTAGCCCAAGACAGCAGTCCGTACGGCCATACTTGGCTTGATTGGACTTCCCGCCACTCGGTGACGTTTTCTTGACGTTCCGCTAGAGCGCGCCGCCATCTTTCCCGCGCTCTTGTCTTAGGCTACTTTATTTTTTTATACCACTAATGTGGCACACAAGCATACGGCCCACCTGATGGTAAGCAGTCACCGTAGCCTATAGCCGCTAGCAATACCACGGGTATCACTAACGGGGTGCCAACCATGTTGTTGATGAGGACTCCCTGTGCTAGCAGCAATACTACTAGCCCAGCGTATTCTCGTGGAGCACTGGCAACTTTACTTACCGCAGAAACACAACACTACATCAAGTAGTGTTATTTCACTGCGGTCTCCTGTAAGGCGGAGGAACAGTCCCCAGTCGGGCGGCTCCAATTTAAATGGGATAACCCACGGGAAATCCCAAATCGCCCTACCTCTCTTATAATAGATGTTTATTATAATATATTACTTGTTGGAGAAGAGTCCGACTTGGAAGACGGACTTGGTCTGCGAGCGGCAGGAGAGCGCGTTGAACATGTCGAACAGCACGAAGCACGTGAACGTCATGGTGGTGTCACGCGGCGTTATCTTGTTGTCGGACATCTGGAATATAACTACACATTTTAACTGCCCTCTTCCCAATGTACAGAACCCGGTTTACTCTCAGTTGCTATTTAATTAAATAGAAATAAAATAAATATATAATGTTTGGACATTATCTCACAGCGCCATCTAGCCCCAAACTAAGCCAATTGGGATTACTTTCGCATATTAGTACGGATTGTTACATGAAAACAAGACAGAGCACTGAGTTTCTTGCCGGTTCTTCTAAGGTGGCATTTTATTCCGAACCGGTGGTAATTTAGACCTCAATAAGTGCCTTATTAGGGCCTAAACTGAATAAATGATAACATAAAAGTGTATGGCACCATACTAGGTCCTGGGTAGAGATGTCGAATATATTCATTAACCAATAAAAATTATCGAATAACTAAAAATAACTATCATATTCAATAAAGAACATTCATTTAACTCGTTAGATATATGGTACAGTTTCGAACGTTCATATATTATTCAACGTTCGAATAATTCATTCGTTCCAACTACGCGATATTTTTATCGTTGACGTGAAACACGATATTTTTATACATGTGCTATTTTTAAGCATTTGATACACGGGGAAGTGAGCCAAGAAGGCTGGCGGCATTGCCACGCTGAATTGCAATGCTTAGCCTTTGGGCCAAATATTCGCCAGCCCTCTTGTCACAAGAGGCCTCGCATAATTTGTTTGAGGTCTCCTTAAAAAGGGTATGAGCCTCTGGCCCCCACGGCCCAAGAGTTTCGACCCCAAACGCCATAATGATAATGATAACATAAGTGTATGACACCATACTAGGTCCTGGGTAGAGATGACGAATACGATGATAAACGATACGAATTAATATTAACTAATATTTTCAACCATTAAAAATATCGACTAATATATAAAATCAGCTAATATTGACATCTCTAGTCCTGGGAGTGGAGGCAGTCAGCAGCAGGTCTTGTTGTGCGTGGTGGTATATAAAACTTGTTGGTAGAAGCATACGTAGTTTATTGATTCGTCGCTGAGATATATACCACAGCGACGGAGACTCTACAGCGCGTGCTACAATAGGTATATTTACATCAAGCGCCATCTATTGTACAAAAACCTAAAACACAATTGTCAGTTAAACAAAAAGTACTGACCTCTCGATTGAAGACCCAGAGGGTGCCGGCGATGATGATGGCGGCGGACAGGAGTACGTTGGCCAGCAGTCCTCGGGACAGGATCCTGCGAGTGGTGTCCCTCGCCCGCTGGCGCACCACCTCGTGGTCCACGGGCTCCACCCCCAGAGACTGCGCCGGGGGGCCTGACACACACAACACTATCAAGCTACCGAGTGACTCACTCAGCTAGAGAGTGAGGTAGTTGGTGAACGAGTATCCCTCTTCTTATTCTTCTCAAATTGGGGACTTGACATAACGGTATTGAGATTGAGTGAGTAAGTGAAGAAATAAGTAAGAAAGTAAGTTAAGAAGAAAGTCATTAAGTTGGAGAGTGAGTGAGACTGGTGGTAAATTAGTGAGTTTTTTTTATACCACTAAGGTGGCAAACAAGCATACGGCCCACCTGATGGTAAGCGGTCACCGTAGTATACGGACGCTTGCAACACCACGGGCAACACTCGCGCGTTGCCGACCCTTCAAAAATCTCTTCACACCCTTCTTGAAGAACCCCAGGTTTGTTTCTTGGTTGAGTAAATGAGGTTGTTGAGTGAGTGAGTCAATGATTTGGTGAGTATTGGAGTGAGTGAGTTCGTTATGTAAGTAAATCGATGACAACTGATGAGTCGGTGAGTACTGATGATTCAGTGAGCAAGAGCATCTTCAAAACAAACAGTAAGCGAGTGAGCGATTGAGTCAGTGTGTAATAAAAATAATGCTTGGACATTATCACACATCACCATCTGGCCCCAAACTAAGCAAAGCTTGTACTATGGAAACCAGTAGCTGATACAATACCCTTTTTTTTTAAATTCTATATTATATACTTTTTTTGTAAATACATATTTTTAATACATATCCAACACGCAGACGCTAAGCAAACACAAATATTTGCCCCGCGACCCTAGCGTAGCAGTCAGGTATTCTAACCACTAGACCAGAGTCTCAGTGTTGTGTGAGTGAGGGTATTACTGAGCGTGTGTGTATGTGGTTGTGTGAAGTGTACTGTGAATAGTTACCGTCCATGATGATGTTGATCCACAGTATCTGCATGGCGTTCAGCGGGTTGGGGATACCCATGAGCGTGGCGAGGGCGATCAGCGACAGAGCCGCGATCGACGTCGACAGCTGGAAGCGCACGAAGTTGCGGATGTTGTAGAATATACACTTGCCCTCCTCTATCGCCGCGCTGAAACACAACGGGTTATTGCCGGCAATCAGACGGAGTAGCTGTGATTTTTGTCGTAAATTGTGATCTTTAATGTGTATTATCGGTTTAATTTTTTTGTACTACTAAGGTGGCACACAAACATACGGCCCACCTGATGGTAAGCAGTCACCGTAGCCGCTAGCAATACTAGGGGTACCACTAACGGGGTGCCAACCATGTTGTTGATTAGGACTCACTGTGCTAGCATCAATACTACTAGCCCAGCGTATCCTCGTGGAGCACTGGCAACCTTACTTACCGCAGAAACACAACACTACATCAAGTAGTGTTGTTTCACTGCGGTCTTCTGTAACGGGGATGTACAGTACCCAGTCGGGTGGCTCCAATTTAAATGGGAAAACCCACGGGAAATCCCAAATCGCCCTACCTCTCTAGAAATCTCATTTCGTATCCTATCACAGAGTAATATAGTATAATATATAGTCATAATAAATGTTGGTAACTCACATGATGGTAGCAAAGTCATCGTCGACCAGTATCATATCGGCGGCCTCTTTGCACACGTCTGTACCGTTCTTCCCCATCGCTATACCTATGTCCGCTCGCTTCAGTGCCACGCCGTCGTTCACACCGTCACCTGTAGCGCGACCATCAATAATTTGCGACAACGTTTTCGTATCGCCTTAGACTATTTTTGTATTGAAAAATGAACAGCGCTGCGGCGGTGAAAAGTGAAACTAAAAATTTGTATAACAATTTTGACATTGCGCGAGTTAAGTTTTCGCTTACGTAGTCGAAAAATGTTCCTGCTATCGGCACTGTACATACAAACAGTACATAATATCATCAAGTAATAACACGTCAAGTAAGGTTATAACTTCAACGCCTTTATGAATGGGTTTTGCGGAGTTGCCACATTTTCGCTAATGTCTCGTTTGTACAACGAAGTACGTGCGATGGAGAGTTTAAGAAAAAAGACCGGTATCTACGGTAAGTTAGTAATTTCTGAGTTGCATAAATAGGCCAGCACAACAGCACAATCTCAGAACGTACAAATGCACAAATAAGAAAGCTACAAAATAAAATATTTAAAAAGTAACAAATAGTTATTACACCTCATCATGTAATGACACGTCAACTGTAGGTACAATAAACATGTAATAATACGTTACCTACAAGTTACTAATGTAACAATATGTTGCATGTGTAATATCTTACCAAATGGTTGATCGTGTGACAACACGTTACTCATGTAGTAGTAACACGATACTCATGTAGTAACACGTTACTCATGTAGTAACACGTTACTCATGTAGTAACACGTTACTCATGTAGTAACACGTTACTCATGTAGTAACACGTTACTCATGTAGTAACACGTTACTCATGTAGTAACACGTTACTCATGTAGTAACACGATACTCACGTAGTAACACGTTACTCATGTAGTAACACGTTACTCATGTAGTAACACGTTACTCATGTAGTAACACTTTAATCATGCCGTTACACGTTTGTTCTGGCTGCAATGTTATGACCCTACCGACTGTTAGCGAGTCCCATCTTCCCGCACAGAACAATATATGTATGGCGATGTATGGCGACACTCCACAAGTATTATTTGGCTTTTATTTATAACGTTAATATTCTCTAATCATATTTATGGGTAAAGGAGATCAACTCACCGGTCATTCCGACAATGTTACCGAGCCTCTGCAGTGATTTAACGATAGCCAACTTGTGTTTGGGTGTCACCCTGTAGAACACGCTCACCTGCAATATAAAAACACATATTTAATTGATGGATGAAAAAAACTATATTCATGAATATCTAAAAATTGGTTATTTCTGAGAAAATAATTCACTTCAAAAATTGTAATAGCAATGTACAATATTAATTTTAGAATATCGAATTCGTATCGACGTCGATATTATATTATTCAGCGCAACTATGACTTTTTATATTATAATAGATTAAAATATAAGTTATTAATATTTGATTGGCGGCAAGTTCAGGGTCTCTCTTACACCACTCAGTAAATAAATGCTCCACGGGCGTGAGTAAAAAAATAACGAAATATCGATACTTTTCACTCGATAGTTCGATCGATATCGATACGGCATAAACATATGGTTTATTTCATATAGTACACATATTATGTAACATACACACAGACATTCTTACTCATTTAGTTCGTTCCAACTCATAATAAAACTTAAGTCGATCGGAATTCAATCATATTTATCATTCTGTTCTCATATAATCATATCATATCAAGCAATATCATCTAACATATATTCAGTTAAATCAGTTTATCAATATCATATCAAGGTGTAGGAGTAAAATCCTATAAACAAAGGTCCGTATCGTGTTAGTATGGTAGAATGGAGACGGTACTCACAGTGTCAATGACCCTGTCCAGTTCCTCATCACCCATGGAGTCGAGCTGGTCTCCCGAGAGCGACTGAGAGTGCAACACGTCGAGACCGACCATTTGTGCTGCAACACAAGTAATTTAAGATATTTTTTATATGCCTATTATTCCATTTTGAACCTAGCTACATAAGACTCTTCCATCTATGAAAAAAATGTGCGATACTTACATATGACATAGATATCACTACATAGTATGAAACAGTCGCTTCCCGCTGTCTGTCGCTCTTTTATAGATAGGATCATTCAAGAGGAAGGTTTATACGTATAAATCATTTGTGTTTTGTAGGTTTTTAACTTATACGGCTAACGCTGGTCGTGCGAAGTCGGCTAGGGTTATATTTCTCTTTATTCACATGAATCTTTTTAGACGTGACAGTTTAGAAATCAAGACATTTAGATTGACAAAAAGAAAGTAATTGTGTATTGATTTATTTATACCACTAAGGTGGCAAAGAAGCACACCGTGTAATTAAGAAGTTATCTAAGCCTATGGACGTTTGCAACGCCAGGGGTAACAATCGCGCGTTGCCGACCCTAAAATGAAATAATAGAATAAGCCCTTCGCAAAGTCCATTAAGTAGGCTTAATGGATCCTGTTAGAATATTGCAATCACTCTAACGTCATTTCCTCATGTGCGGGGTTGAAAAAGGATGGCAATACTTTAAGTCATGTCAGATATGTTTAAAAAGGATGGTAATACCTAAAGTCATGTCAGATATGTTTAAAAAGGATGGCAATACTTTAAGTCATGTCAGATATGTTTAAAAAGGATGGCAATACTTTAAGTCATGTCAGATATGTTTAAAAAGGATGGCAATACTTAAAGTCATGTCAGATATGTTTAAAAAGGATGGCAATACTTTAAGTCATGTCAGATATGTTTAAAAAGGATGGCAATACTTTAAGTCATGTCAGATATGTTTAAAAAGGATGGCAATACTTAAAGTCATGTCAGATATGTTTAAAAAGGATGGCAATACTTTAAGTCATGTCAGATATGTTTAAAAAGGATGGCAATACTTAAAGTCATGTCAGATATGTTTAAAAAGGATGGCAATACTTTAAGTCACGTCAGATATGTTTAAAAAGGATGGCAATACTTTAAGTCATGTCAGATATGTTTAAAAAGGATGGCAATACTTTAAGTCATGTCAGATATGTTTAAAAAGGATGGCAATACTTTAAGTCATGTCAGATATGTTTAAAAAGGATGGCAATACTTTAAGTCATGTCAGATATGTTTAAAAAGGATGGCAATACTTTAAGTCATGTCAGATATGTTTAAAAAGGATGGCAATACTTTAAGTCATGTCAGATATGTTTAAAAAGGATGGCAATACTTTAAGTCATGTCAGATATGTTTAAAAAGGATGGCAATACTTTAAGTCATGTCAGATATGTTTAAAAAGGATGGCAATACTTTAAGTCATGTCAGATATGTTTAAAAAGGATGGCAATACTTTAAGTCATGTCAGATATGTCTAGTTAAAAGATTTCGTACACCAGCCACCAGTGTGTGTACTGACCAACGGCAAGTGCGGTGGGCCTGGCGTCGCCTGTGACCATCTTGACGTCGACCTCTGCTCGGCGGAGCGTGGCCACCGCGTCCCGCACGGTGGGTCGCGGCGGGTCGCACACGCCCACCACGCCCGTATACACCAGAGACTCCATGCGACTGCCGCGGCACAGACCGATCATACGGAGACCTGTGGACGAACAAACATTTGATCAAAATAAAAAAACCGGCCAAGTGCGAGTCGGACTCGCGCACCGAGGGTTCCGAGCACACTTGTAGGTAAGGTTAAATGTAGAAGAACTTCAAATGAGGTCATTATTCGTCGGTGACTCTCAACAGCGCGAACAGGAATGTTTTTTGGGAAATTCGCATTGAAAAATAAACTTAAAATTTACGGTTTTCAGATTTTTTCGTTTACTTGTGCTGTAAGACACTGCTTCCTGCCAAATTTCATGGTTCTAGGTCAACGGTAAGTACCCTGTAGGTTTTGATTCCCTTGTGAAATCGCAAAATATGCGAAAATTTGCGACATAAATGGTCATATCTTTTCTTCATATTGACTTACAGGTTTGATTATTTTACAACCGAAAGAGACCATAGGCCCGGGTATAAAATATTAATTTCAATTTCAATTTGATAGCTCCACGCGTTCTTGAGATAAAAAATCTTGACAGACAGACAGACAGACGGACAACAAACGCTGGTCTAGTAATGCTGCTAACACAGTGAGTCCTCATCAACAACATGGTTGGCAACCTATTAGTGATACCCGCTAGCGGCTATAGGCTTACCATCAGGTGGGCCATATGCTTGTGTGTCACCTTAGTGGTATATTTTTATTTATTAAAGCTCACCCGTCCTGGCGATGTTGAAAGCTTCGTTGAGGAACTCGTTCTGCTTGTCCTTGGTCATCGGGGCGTAGTTCCCGGCGCTGTCGATGTACTGCGAGCAGAGGGGGATCACCTTCTCCACCGCGCCCTTCACGAACACCTCGTCCTTGCCCTCCGTGAACTTCGGGGCACTCTTTACTACCATCATCTTCGTTTCTGAACTGTACAAATAGTAGATTGTTATTGTAGTGTAGGCAACTACATTACCATTAGTTACTAGCGGCCCGCCCAGGCTTCGCACGGGTAGACATTTATCAAATATTTTGTCTATTCGTGCGTAGCCGGGGCGTGCAGCTAGTATAATATATAGCCTATGTTACTAAGTAATAATGTAGCTTTCTAAAGATGAAAAAATTTTTGATTTTGGTCCAGCAGTTTCGGAGCCTATTCAATACAAACCCACAAAAATGCAAGAAATACAAATCTTTCCTCTTTATAATATTTGCATTTGTTATTATCAAATTAGGAGGGTAGCAGCAAGAAATGTTGGCCGTCAGTCCGGAATAAACTCGCTAAAGAACAGTCGTGTGTCTAATTCCAACCCTCCCCCGGAACCTATGGACGTTACAGTCATCATCATTCTCTCTTCAATATGTATTTCTCTTCCATCCTTCTCTATGAGCCGTCATCTCTGTATTCACTTCTATTTCTATTTCGTTTTATAAGTAAAAGACAAAAAAAAAAAAAAACTATCGAGCAGCATATAAAACTAATTTTCGACTAAAGTGGAATCAGGCGGAGCGGTTGAGATTTTTTCCAGTGTCTCGTAAATTGTGTTATAGTGATCTTTAATGTGTATTTTTGGTGTCGTTATGTGCAGTAAAGTTTCATTTAGTGACTTGAAGTGAAACTTGAAAATTCTCTGACACTCAACACTGGCAAAAATAGTCCCTGAAGGGATTGATTGCCATAGTTAGGAAGAAGAAGAAAGTGGCGTGTCATTTGTTTTTTTCTATCCACCGTTGAACAATGTACCTGAAGGGTATCTCGTGTAGCCGAGAGTATTGTTCGCGCAGGTCGGGCAGCCCCAGCTTGAAGGCGGCGGCCAGTAGCGCGCCCTCGGTGGGCTGACCCCACAGACGATCCTCGCGAATGGTCGCATTGTTGCACAACACTCCCACCTGTAACCATCGACAGGCGTGTTGCTTTAATTCATATTAAATTATAGTTTCTTGCCAGATGTTCTCAGGGTAGCTTTTTTTGCGAAGCAGTGGTAATTTAGACCTTCATAAGTGTTTCATTAGGGCCTAAATAAATGACTTTTTTTATTTGATTTGAACTATACGTGATGTTAAGCAGTCACCGAGGCTTACTAGCCGCTAGCAATACCAGAGGTATCACTAACGCGTTGCCTACCGTTTTTGTTGATGAGGACTCACTGTGCTAGCAGCATTACCACTAGCGCAGCGTATTCTCGCGGAGCACTGGCAACCTTACATACTGCAGAAACACAACACTACATCAAGTAGTGTTATTTCACTGCGGTCTTCTGTAAGGTGGGGGTACAGTCCCCAGTAGGGTGGCTCCAATTTAAATGGGATAAAACGGGAAAGCTGCTAGTACAGTGAGTCCTCACCAACAACATGGATGGCAACGCTTTAGTGATACCCCTGGTATTGCTCCACAAGAATTTCAAATATATCGTTATTTTTTTTTTGTTCTTAAATTGTATTTTAACTCCTATTGTATTCAATTTTATAAAATGTATATTCCACAAACACAATGTAAACACTATCACACACCTATCCACACATTTAAACTCAAGCACACACACATTCACCAACATTCAGTTAACAAACGGTCTTCTCTCCTGCTCTATAATATATCGCTCCCTAGGTAACTCAATATTCTACTCGCAATCGCTATATCCAGCCAAAATCACACATAACGCTCAAAATCACATGCAACGCGTTCTTGAACACCTGTTACTTGCTTATATTATGCTTATATTATGGATAATCTAGACACTTTAAGTAACGATATAGAACAAATATCTATATCCGAATCATATATTTGCTCACCAGAAGAAAGTATTGTCCATATTAATTTTAACTGCAACACTTTTAAAATAATGCATATTAATATAAGAAGTATAAACTGCAATTTTGATAGTCTTCTCACCCTATTACAAAGATTAAAATATGAGCTTGATATTATTATATTGTCAGAATGCTGGCTGAGTAAATCTCCCAATATTCCGTCGCTCCAAGGCTTTGATTATCACACTTCAGACTTTAGAAACCAAAATGAAGGTGTTGTAGCTTACGTTAGAAATGGTCTAACATATAGTATTGAAACCCCTATTTTTAATGATGCAAACTGCATTGTTCTTAAATTCTCGCACTATTTATCCGTGATTGCTTTATATCGATCCCCATCATACAGAAACTTCCCACCATTTCTGGAAAGCCTAGATAATGTCTTAAACAACTTAAGATCATATAGAAACGCAGTCATTATAGGAGACATTAACATCAACATTTCACCAGGTAGTATAGACGCATCAGCCGACGAATATCTGAACTTAACAGCAGCTCATGGTATGCTCCCAGCTCATGTTTATCCTACTAGACTAGAAAATTGCCTTGACCATGTAATTATCAGGACTGACTGCGTCTCCAAAACTATTGTTCTAGATTCTTTAATTACGGATCATTCCCCGGTACTCTTTTGTTGCAATACTGAACATAAATTAAATAATATTAAACCAAACCGAAACATTAAACGTGTGGATGTACAGGCTATCGTGGATGATCTGACGAGTGTTGATTTTTCATCTGTTCTTGAAACTACGGATGCTGAACTGGCTTCGAATAATCTAATAGAGATTGTCTCTAAATCTGTTACAAAGCACACTTATTCTTCTTCTATTCCAAGTAAAAGTCGCATTATTAAACCCTGGATTACTCCTGGCCTTCTGAGATGCATAAGACACAGAGATAAGCTTTACCGCAGATTGAAAACAAATCCGGAAAATCCATTCAATAAAACTGTATATACTCGTTACCGTGTTTTCTGTAATAACCCAATACGTAAAGTTAAGCACGACTATGAACAAAATGAGTTTCAGAAGGCCAAAAATAATCCTAAGGCTACTTGGAATATTATAAAACAAATTGCTAACCTCCATAAGGAAAAATATGATTCTTCAGACTTGTTAAAACTTAGCGATAATCCTATTGCGTCTGTAAACTCAATAAATATTTTTTTTGCAAATGTAGGAACGAATCTAGCCAATTACATCCCAAAGTCTAACTATTCCCGGAGGTCTAATTCTTTAAACATTCCACCTTTTCTCCAAAAAACTCAATGGCTCTCTTCAGTGTAGACAATGAAGAGAATGAACGAACAATTTTACACCTCAAACAAAAAAGTGCGGCTGGCTGGGATAACATCCCCACCTTGGTAATTAAGGCAGCGAGACACGTTCTTATCCCCATACTATGTCATGTTTATAATCTTTGTCTCTCTTCAGGTACATTTCCCCTTGCATTTAAAAAAGCTCTTGTGCATCCCATTTTCAAGGGTGGTGATAGAAACAGCGTCACAAACTACAGACCAATATCCGTCCTAACAGCCTTATCCAAAATCTTAGAAAAAATTATTAACAAGAGATTATTGAAATTTATTAAGGAACATGATATACTTTCAGAAAATCAATTCGGTTTTCGAGCTGGCCAGTCAACTGATGATGCTGTTCTAGAGATGTCTGATACAATCGTCAAAAACTTCGATAACAAACTTAAAACTGCAGGAATATTCTTAGACCTCTCGAAAGCCTTTGACTCTGTTTCTATCCCCATACTCCTTTGCAAACTTGAAGATATTGGCATTAGAGGTGTTACTTTTGATATAATAAGTAGCTACCTAAGCAATCGCACCCAGTATGTTGTCTTAGACGGCTACAAGAGCCTAGAAGAAACACTACACTACGGTGTTCTACAGGGTAGCGTCCTCGGACCTACCCTCTTCCTTATATATATTAATGAATTGTGTAACTTATCCCTCCCCAACTGTAAAATCATTACCTACGCTGATGACACAGCTCTCTTAGTCAATGGTCATACCTGGTGCGATGTCCGTAATCACTCAGAAACTGCTCTTAAGCAAGTGATGAGCTGGTTGAACACCAACATTCTTACACTAAATATTGCCAAAACCAAATTCATTCCTTTTTCTCCCCATACAAGCTCACAAGCACCATCCACTTTTACTATCCATGCCCATACGTGTGCCTATAGTGGAGATGTTGTCCCAACAACGTGCAACTGCATATACATTGAGCGAACAAATACAATAAAATATCTCGGAGTCATCTTAGACAGCGAAATGACTTGGAAACAGCAAATTAACTCCATTGCCTCTCGTGTGAGAAAACTTATATTTGTTTTCAAAAAGCTTCGCCCTGCAACGGACCTCAAATGCATGAAAATTGTTTATTTCGCTCTGGCACAATCCATAATAACATATTGCATCACCAGCTGGGGTGGTTCAGGCAAATATCATATGTTAACACTGGAAAGGGCGCAGAGGGCTGTTTTAAAGGTCCTTTCCAATAAGCCAATTCGCTTTGCCACCACTGAACTCTTCTCAGCCTGTCAAGTACTCACGGTCCGGCAACTGTTCATATTTCACACTGTTCTGCGTAAGCATTCCCAATTATATTTTGACCCTAACTATTCAAGCTCCAAACGTAGATCGGATATGGTTTGCCAAACTATAAGACGACGCACTGCACTTGCCGTCACTACCACTACATTAGCCCTATGTTATACAACAAACTTAATAAACAATTAAATATTTACCCACTTTCCTCCTATAAATGCAAACAAAAGTGTTCCGAATGGCTGAAATCTTTATCTTATCAAGATACCGAAGACCTTATAAATTTACGTTAACGCACACACACACAAACACACACACACACATACGCGCACGCACTGGCACACATACTATACACACACATACTATACACACACACACACACACACACACACACACACACACACACACACACACACACACACACACACACACACACACACACATACACACACACAACACACAAATACACCATTTCTCTCTTTTATTATTCTCATATATCATTTAAGTAAGTATTATTTATTATCAAATAATAATAAACTTTTTATAAGATGGCATCGATTCTTCAACATGTAAAACTAACTTATACTAATAAATTATTATACTGATTGCTAGCGGCTATAGGCTACGGTGACCGCTTACCATCAGATGGACCGCATGCCTGTGTATATAATAAGTGTAACCTCGAGCATGGTGTGCACGGCCATGCGCGCGACGTCCAGGTCGCGTCCCTTGTACGCGCGCAGCTGCACGTCGCCGCGGTCGTTGTACCCGCTGCCCGTCACGGTGGCGATGTGACCACCCGACGTCGATATCGTCGTCACCGTCATCTCGTTCGCCGTCAGGGTGCCTAAGAATGACATGTCGTAAGTGGCCGACGCCTGGCCAGTAGGTATTCTTGAGAGGATCACTGCTCAATCACTCAAAAATAGCGACTACGTCCGCGTTGAGTTTACAATGTCAGCGGAACCTAAATTTTTCCCGAGATAAACTCATTTTCCCGGGATGAAAAAGTATCCTATGTGTTAATCCAGGTTATAAATTATCCGTGTCAAAATTTCATCCAAATCCGTTGAGTAGTTTTTGCGTGAAAGAATAACAAACAAACATCCATCCATCCATACTCACAAACTTTCGCATTTATAATATTAAGTAGGATTATTATTAAATATTTTGATTTCTAAGCCCACACGGGCGAAAAGTCGAGCTTATGATCATTTTATAATAATAATATTTTTTTATTTAATAATTTATGTATACACAACAAATTAAAAAGAACAAAATTACAAGGAAATAGATAGTACAAGGCCACAATAATGTGCTATGTATTCCGGGGGAATATCATCCCCGGATATCCACACGCGTATCTATCCGTTACCAAATATTAAAATTCTCGCACGGGCCTCTACGTGTTGGTTATATATCCCCACACAAACCTAGATAAAGTACCGGACCTTAAAAAGCTCCGTGAATTTAAGAGAAACATAATAATAATGCTCGGACATTATCACACAGCGCCATCTAGCCCCAAACTAAGCAAAGCTTGTACTATGGGAACCAGCAGCTGATATAATACTTTTTTTTGTAAATACATACTTATAATACATACCAAACGCCCAAACGCAAGGCAAACATATTTGTCACATAAATGTTTGCCCTGGCGGGAATCGAACCCGCGACCTCTAGCGTAGCAGTCAGGTATACTAACCACTAGACCAGCGGTCTCGTCAAACAAACAAACACACTTATAATACAATACCAAACAACCAGAATGAAGAGAAAACTGACCAGTTTTATCACTGCAAATGACGTTGACGCAGCCGAGGGTCTCAACCGTGGGTAGTTTCTTCACGATGGCGTTGCGTTTCGCCATCCTCATCACGCCCAGGGCTAGAGTCACCGTCACCACTATTGGCAAACCTGCAGAGGAAATAACACAGAGGAATAAACTTAGAAATAAACCAGTAAAAGTTTGAAAGACTCTATTGCGACAAAAAAAAAACGCGCTAATAAAAGGAATGTAATCGGCTAAAATCAGGGTCTACATGGTAAAATCGGGGTCTATATAGTAAAATCAGGGTCTACATGGTAAAATCGGGGTCTATATAGTAAAATCGGGGTCTATATAGTAAAATCGGGGTCTACATGGTAAAATCGACTTCTCCCAGTGTTGAAGTCGAATGTTACCCGGGCTATCTATACTTCTATACTAATATTATAAAGAGGAAAGATTTGTATTTTTGTATGTATTGAATAGGCTCCGAAACTACTGGACCGATTTCAAAAATTCTTTCACCGTTAGAAAGCTACACTATCACTGATTAACATAGGCTAGCTTTGCACGGGTAGACAAAATATTTGATATAAATGTCTACCCGTGCGAGGGCGGGGCGGGCAGCTATAATAAATAATCGAATTACACTTATTCATCACAATCTGATGAATAGCTTAGGCACTACGGACGGTGGAACATACGTTTATATTTACGTATAATACACGATTACCTAGATACTGTCATTTTTTGACCAACTTGGCGGACGACAAAAAAAGTAAATAAATCATTTCCACAGATACCCCTATAACATGCGTATCAAATAAGAGTGCTTGATGTAAGAATATATAAAAAAATACTCTTTTTAACCCGCTTGAGATTTATTATTTATTTATTTAATAATTTAGTACACACAATAAAGTAAAAAGCAAAATCTCATGAAGGAAATAAAGTTAAATTTAGTCGCCATCTTTCTTTTTTATCCACTAAGGTGGCAACCTAGCATACGGCCCACCTGATGGTAAGCGGTCACCGCAGCCTATGGACGCTTGCAGCACCAGGGGTATCACTCGCGCGTTGCCAACCCTTATCTTGTATGGACAGTAGGCATAGTTACCTTCGGGAATAGCAGCGACCGCCAAACTGACTCCAATAGTGAACATGTCCTGCAAAGCCTTCCCCTGCAGCCAGCCAGCCACCATGATAAAGCCGATGATACAGAACGAGTACATCGACAGCTGGGCTCCAAGAGTGTCCATTGATTTTTGGAGCGGCGTTTTTGGAGCCTCTTCCGCCTGCATCATGCGGAATATGTCTCCAAATTCGGACCGTTCTCCCGTACTCACTACTATACCCTGTTAAAGAGACAAATACTGTGGTATTAAAAATAAAAGTAAAACAACTTTTTATATCAATAAGGTGGCACAAGCATACGACCCACCACCTGATGGTAAGCGGTCACCGTAGCCTATGGCCATTAGCAATACCATGGATATCACTAAAGCGTTGTCAACCATTTCGTTTATGAGGACTCACTGTGCTTGCTAGCAGCATTACTACTTGCGAAGCGTATCCGCGTGGAGCACTGGCAACCTTACTTACCGCAGAAACACAACACTACATCAAAGTTGTATTATTTCACTGCGGTCTTCTGTAAGGTGCACTGTACAGTGTACAGTCCCCAGCCGGGCGGCCCCAATATTAATTGGAAAACCCAAGTAAGTTCTCAATTCGCCCTACCTCTCTTTAAAATAAGGTGAGGTAGGGCGTAATGAGACTTCTCATTCGAAAATGGTAGGTTCCCTCTGTGATTCTAAGCACAAACGACGTCGAGAGCAAAAGCTAGTTTTTAATCAAATTAGTAGCCTACCTTAGCATTCCCACACCTAACCAGAGTGCCGAGGAAGGCGATGTTGTCCTTATTGACGCGGCCGGCGGAGGCCTTGTTGGGCAGCACGCTCTTCCCAGCCGGCTCCGTTTCGCCAGTGAAGGACGACTCGTCTATAGCCAGGTCGGTAGAGTCGTACAGTCGCAGGTCCGCCGGCACGCGGTCACCCACGTTCAAGTGGACGATGTCGCCAGGAACTAGGTTCCGTGCGAGGAAGTGTTCCAAGCTTCCCTCGCGTAGGCTGGAATTTAATTTGGAAGTTAAAAACATTTTACAAACACTTTAATGAGAGGTAGGGCGATTTGGGATTTCCCGTAGGTTTTCCTATTTAAATTGGAGCCGCCCGACTGGAGACTGTACCTCAGCTTTACTGAAGAGGCTAAGGTTGCCAGTGCTCCACGAGGATACGCTGAGCTAGTAGTATTGCTGCTAGCACAGTGAGTCCTCATCAACAATAGGTTGGCACCCCGTTAGTGATACCCCTGATATTGCTAGCGGCTATAGGCTACGGTGACTGCTTACCATCAGGTGGGCCGTATGCTTGTGTGCCACCTTAGTGGTATAAAACAATAATAATTAAGATCTGTCACTTATATATTATAATAGCAAGAGCTGAGCAAGTGTCGGTGTAGCGCAATCTCAAACTTTCCTATAAGCTGTGACAGCGACATTCTCGAAAGAGAATTAGAGCGAAATGGGATCTCACGTGGGTTTTGACATTACAATTGGCGCCGCCCAACTGGTAACTGTAGCTTCACCTCACAGAAAGCAGCAGTCAAATGACATTACTTCGATGTAGTGGTGTGTTTCTGCGGTGCGTAAGGTTGGCAGTGCTCCACGAGGATATGCTGCGCTAGTAATGCTGCTAGCAGAGTGAGTCCTCGTCAAAAACAGAGTTGGCAACTCGTTAGTGATATCCCTGGCATTGCAAGCGGCTATAGGCTACGGTGACTGCTTACCATCAGGTGAGCCGAATGCTTATGTGTCACCTAAGTATAAGCTAGCTGCCCGCCCCGGCTTCGCATGGGTAGTTTGATAAATGTCTACGCGTGCGAAGCTAGTATAATATATAGCCTATGTTACTCAGTGATAATTTAGCTTTCTAACGGTGAATGTTTTTTTGCAATCGGTCCAGTAGTTTCGGAGCCTATTCAATACATCTCTTTCCTCTTTATAATTTTAGTGTAGAAGTGTAGATAGTATAGAAAAAAAAACGGTATTACATCACGTATATTTCCACTCACCAATTGCATGACGGCGGTACCAGTTTGTTCAATTCCTCGAGGGATTTTTCAGAGCGGTACTCCTGCACGAAGGCAACGGTCACCACAATGATGATGGCCACCGTGATCGAGATGGCATCGTCGAACTGTCGCATGCACACGCTCACCACCGCTGAGCCTGACAACAAGGATACAATACAATACAAATATCCTTTATTGCACACCAAGTAAGAAAAAATAATTATAGTGTAAAAAAGGCGGCCTTATCGCAAGTGCGATCGAAAGATATTTCACATTTGTAAAAAAAACGGCCGAGTTCATAAAAGCCAAACTAGCCAAAATCAGAAACTTTAATTTTTGGTTCGACCCCAAGGCAAGGCTATTTCATCGACAGCAAATAAAATGTTTGTAATTGTAAATTCGCTTTTTTTTAGCAAAATAGCAATACAAATCCTGTGAGCATTTCAAGCGTCTACTTGTTGCCATTATTAAGATCGAGTAAAGAAAAACACTTCTACTGGAAACGCGTTTTATTTTGCTTTCTTGGGAGCCCTCGATAATTAAATATTTGTTGTTATAGCGGCAACATAAATCAACATTCTGTGAAAATTTCAACTGTCTACCTATTACGGATCATGTGATACAGCCCGCTGACGGACAGACGGACGGACAGCGTATTATTAGTAATAGTGTTCCGTTGGTTACCCTTCGCGCATTGAACCCGAGACGACTAAGTAAAGAATCGTTTGAATTTACAACGTACATAACTTTTTTATTTATGATTTAATTGATATAAAAAAAGTAAAGTTGACCACAATACATTAGTGAAAAGCGATTACAAGTCAGTTAAGGCGTTTCCAAACTAAGCACTTACAAACAGACAAAAAAGTTTTGAGTTCTGTTGCGTGGATAAAGGCCCAATATTCGATTTTCCCATATGTATTCCAAGTACTGACAGCGACCAGTCAAATCCTACTAATATTATAAATGCGAAAGTTTGTGAGTATGGATGGATGGATGTTTGTTACTATTTCACGCAAAAACTACTCAACGGATTTGGATGAAATTTGGAACACAGATAATTTATAACCTGGATTAAGACATAGGAAACTTTTTAGCGCGGGAAAATGTTAAATATTTTAGATTCCTCTGAGATTCTAAGCTCACCGCGGACGTGGTGCAGACAGAAAAGCTAGTTTTTATAATATGTATGTATGGATATGTATTGATGATAAACTTACACAATAGAGCCTTTATCCTATATTTATTCCGAGTCCGGACCACCATCGCCAGCACTACGACCACAACTAATGAAACGACCAACCACCAAGACAATATCTTAAATAGCCGAATCAAATTTCTTCAAATATGCTCCTTCAAAAGACGTAGATGTTTATCCACTTGAGATACACTCGAGAATCGTTATTCAAAAACAAATCACGACCGATAATTCTGTTATTGTAAACTATGGTCTTATAATATTGGTAATGAGGTGTGTTCATATGAGATAAGATCGCCCAAGGCAGTGTTTTGGAATTTTAATTTGGAATATTAATAATATCAAAGACCCCCGAAATTCATTAACGATTCTCCAAATTCATCATCAATTTTTTTTTAATGTGTACTTATCGAAACTATAACACTTTCGGTAGCAACAATCTATTTCAATTTTGTGGTGTTCCTTGGGTAAGACAATTTATTATTTACTAGTGGCCCGCCCCGGCTTCGCACGGGTAGACATTTATCAAATATAGACGACCCGGTGAACTTCTTATCACCATTCATCAAATGTTTGACAGGTAAGAACAGTTTGCATGGGAAAATAAATTTGTCGTTTTTAGTGTTTTACTCGCAATTTTTCCATATTTTCTCACCGTTTAAACCTTCCCTGGATTTCCACGAATATTTCAAGACTAAAATTAGCCAAATCGGTTCAGCCGTTCTCGAGTTTTAGCGAGACTAACGAACAGCATTTGATTTTTATATATATAGATTTATATAGTATCACTAACGAGTTGCCAACCCTGTTGTTGATGACGAGTCACTGTGCTAGCTAGCAGCATAGCGCAGTGTATCCTCGTGGAGCACTGGCAACCTTACTTACCGCAGAAACACAACACTACATCAAAGTAGTGTCATTTCACTGCGGTATTCTGTAAGGTGGAGGGTACAGTCCCCCGCTGGCCCAGTCAATAAAGGAAATGTATGACAAAATAAATTTTATGAAAAAAAATAATGTCATAAACTGTAGTGAACAATTTTTTTTGTAATAACCTAATGGGTACAATTTGTGATCGCAACGGCTCGGATAAGTTGGTGTTATTACCGCTTTTTATACTTTGATGCGGCTAGATAAGTACACATTTAACATCAAGGTTAAATGATTGTTGGAACCATGAGTTAGAAGAGTAGAGAAATATTCTGCGTCTGAGTTGTGAGACTATTTGCAACATGATATTCAACAAAAATTTGAGCGCAATACAAAGATATCAAAGTTCGAACACTAAAACCCGACTACGGAATAATGAAGCTCTAAAAAGTATCAAACAATAAAATATTCTCATCTGATTTATATTTTAATGTATTTACTAGATATTTATAGTGATGTTCAGATGATAGCAGTGAGCTTATGCTGCTTTGCCCTAAATAATTAAAATTGTCTCTTTTTTTTTATACCACTAATGTGGCAAACAAGCATACGGCCCGCCTGATGGTAAGCGGTTACCGCAGCCTATGGACGCTTGCAACACCAGGGGTATCACTCGCGCGTTGCCGACCCTTCAATATAGCTGTAACACTTTTCTACATGGCTGTAACATAACTAAAACCTTATTTAACCTGGCGTAAACTTTATTAATTTCACTACACGTATTATATATGGGACATTATGATACGATTTAAAACTAAAATTAACCAAATATAAAAAAAAAACACTTGTCCCAAAATTTTGTAACGGGGAGGGTGCCAACAAGGCTGGCAGCATTGCCCCGGTATGGCAATGCTGATCCTTTGCGCAAAATATGTTCCAGCCTTCTTGTCACCGGAGGCCTGCTGGCGTGAATTTATTTATTTATAAAAGTATGTATGAAGTTTTTAAATTGTACTCGAGAACGCAATCTACGATAGGTCAATAATGAAAAAAAAAACATAGACCCTTAATCACGATCGGTAATTTACTAAACAATCTTTTGTTACTAGTAAGTTGGCCGGTGTAGAATGGTGTTATGAAAACATAGTGATTAATCGACACTGACAAATTGATATATGAATACATACAAGATGTGTAAGTGAAATATAAACTATAGACTAATCGAGACAATTGTTTACAATTACGATAGTAAATAATGATATTTGTTATTGTCGTAGACCAAATATTATGACATACTGACTTGTGCCTGCCACATTGGCCGCGTAGACTGGATTAAGTCTTATTTGCCATTTAGAATAGATATTCATTCTCCCCCGGTATGGTGATTTTATGGGGAGTGAAATGAATACAAGCTGTAACTCAAAAGCGTAATGTTTGTGCTTATTTTTTGATACTACCAAGTTGGCATACAAGCGTATGGCCCACCTGTTTTGAAGCGGTCACCGTAGCCTATAGCCGGTAGCAATACCAAGGATATCACTAACGCGTTGTCAACCCTGTTTTTGATGACTCACTGTGCTAGCAGCATTACTACTAGCGCAGAGTATCCTCATGGAGAACTGGCAACCTTACACACTGCAGAAACATAACACTATAAAGTAGAATCAAAGTATTGTTTTTTGACTGCGGTCTTCTGTTATGTGGAGGAACAATCCCAGGTCGGGCGGCTCCAATTTTAATGGGAAATCCCACGATTAAGCTTTGAAACTCATTGTTAGTGGCCGGGGCTTGTACCTGGGCCTTTCAGATGACAGGCCGTTACTTCAACAAGGCCACCACGGCATAAAATATGTGCTGCCGACTGAGCAGTCTGTTGTCGGTAGCGCAGTGAAGTCGAAGTATGGCTAAAGCCGGAGTCTTTGAAGTTGACGCACACACACACAAACTTTTTTGGGATAAAAATAAGTTTCCGGTGTGTACGTTTGACTCAAGGTTATTTTGGACTTAAAAGAAGGCACTCAGACAGATAGTTGATAAATTTATGGTACAAACAATCTTAAATTGGCCTGTAGAAAAACTAACCCAAAAAAATATAATTAGAATTAATATATTACTAATTCTAAGTCTACCGTTACTAATTGTTTTTTCCTTGTCTGTCTCATCGAAACAAATATCTGCCTAATACGTGCAAAAACTGGTTGTACCAGAGAGTTCAAGTACAAACGGCAATGACCGCAAATAACGAACGGAGGAGATTTATGCAAGTACTCTTGAAATCATAGAATGAATAAATATTGATTGGACAGCGCCAACTTTATATCACTTAGGAGGCAAACGATACGACCCGCCTGATGGTAAGCGTTAACTGTAGCCTATGGACGCTTGCAAACACTTGCAAATAAGGGTATAACTCGTTGCCAACCCTAACGTCTGGGTGATTGGTATGTATTAAAAAATACACAGTATAAGCTTTGCTTTGGGACCAGAAGGCGCAGTGCGGTGTCCCAGGTGTTTCATTATATTTATTAATATAAAATACAAGCTTCTCCCCGCGACTTCGTCCGCGTTGAGCTTAAAATCTCAGAGGAACCTAACATCCCACAACCCGGGATAAAAATTATCCTATATGTTAATCCAGGTTATAAACTTTCATCATCATATATTTGCGAGCTAGGCTCTTGTCGGTGGAGCAATCGCCAAGCCGTTCTATCGTTAGCCATCTCTTTGACCTCTTGGTACGACATAACGTTAGCCTTCGTCTTTATCTGTTGCAGGTAACTTATCCTTGGCCTTTCTCTGCCACGCTTTCCTTCGATCTTTCCCTCTATGATATTTCGTATAAATGCGTCATGTCATTTATAAACTATACGTGTAACAAATCCCTTGAGCCATTTTACGTGACTGAGTAACAAACATACATCCGTTCATACAAACTTTAACATTTATATATGTATATAATATTATATATCTATACTAATATTATAAAGCTGAAGAGTTTGTTTGTTTGAACGCGCTAATCTCAGGACCTACTGGTTCGAATTGAAAAAATATTTTTGCGTTGGATAGTCTATTTATCGAGAAAGGCTTTAGGCTATACTAGCTGGTAGAGAAAATAATTGATAAATGTCTACCCGTGCGAAGCCGGGGCGGGCCGCTAGTAATATGTATACAAGTAGGATTGACTGCTTTACTATTACTAGGTCAGTGGTTTTACTTGGTAAAGTAAGAAGGTCGTCCTAGTATTCCATAATGAAGGCTTCGACCAAACGAATATGTATGTATGTATAATCAAATTAAAGTCACGTGATGTCTTCATATATACATTGAATAATAGTTCCTCCTTGGGGGCTAGCCTTCAATGATATGCGCTGCGATACTGAGCCTTGTTTCGAGGCAGATAGGGTGTATAATAGGGTTGTCAAGCTAGAAAACAACCCTCGTGCGTGAAATGACAATTATCGCCAACAGTAACACCAGGTGGAGTTTCCGCACTGGCTAATTTATTATGAACCATAAGTTCTACCTTTTAAGTCTCATAGTACTTAGATACTACGTGTCCGTACTTTTAAAGGAATGGGTGTGCCCAGAATGCCTCTTCCATCTTTATCAGTGTTTTGAACACAACATTATCCCTGTCCGAACTTTCAAGATAAAATTACCAAAGTACTCAATGATGGAAGGGAAAGAGTACTCGGATCCGGCGGACATTTATAAAGAGATTGACGAATGAAGAAGAAGCAAAAGAGGTGTGCAAGTCAAGAGTGAAATGGCACTATACACTCTGTCTACGGCACTATAGCTTCAACGATCTAAGGATAATAAATTAATTTGGGTTAATCAAATTACACTGACCCGACGAGACGTCATCTCCAGTGAAGTTCGTATTCTTAGCACTCTACTATGAACCTTATTCGAATAGACATAAGGTGTAATTTAATTAAGTGTACAAAACAGGCCTTTAAACGCTTTTGTCTAACCCAGGTCAAAAACACCGCATCGCATTGCAGTCGATACATCTAGAACTAGTTTTTATGTCAATAACATAGAGTATATAGTTGTCTGTTGATACATTGGCGAACGTCTCCAACTAGCACATAATCAATCAAATATTCTACGCAATGTTTTACGTGCATGCGCAGGAATTCTAGATCTTTCTATGCATATTCTACGACTGCATTGCGGTACTTTTTGGGGAGATGTCATTGAACTCAACTCTTGTTAGGTATTTGAAAGTAGGTACGAAATAATTGATGTTTTTAGAGAGAGGATCTAAATTTAACTAATTACTATATAATGTTTGTGGACTACCTAGTATCTACAGCTCTTAAGAAATTTACGACAGATTTTTAAATTATTTTAATAAACACAAAGAATTGACAGAGATTGAAAACGATCACAGTTACTTTGGGCATTGCAAATAATATTATGTAAACAGCTAATGGAGATGTGGATGAACCCTAACTGAGAGTATCTAAGACGAACAAAAGTTCATTAAATGTGATCATACAACCAGGTATTTAGATGCAAACTATACATTTTACTTAAGCCCAAAAACAGACATGAAAAGTATTAAGAATTAATTTTATTAATAATAAAGAAAGAAACTAAACGACTACTGGAACAAACATTTAAAGCACGACTCTTAAAATTTTAAATACTCATCTCAATGCTAAAAATACTGTCAAAGCGATTAACACTTATGCCATCCCAGTTTTAACCTACTCATTTGGTATTATTCACTGGTCACAAACGAACTTAAAGCAACTACAGCGCACCATTAATACACACCTTACTAAATATAGAAAACATCATCCCAGATCTTGAACCGAAAGGCTTACTATAAAAAAATGTGACGGAGGTAGGGGATTTATCGACATCAAGAACTTACATAACACACAAATAACAACACTCCGAAAATTCTTCCACGAGCAATCACACCGATCACCATTACACAAAGCGACAGTGCACGCAGACAACAAACTAACACCTCTAAGACAGATCAGAACAACCTAATGAACACATCAACACAATCTCACATAAACTTGATACATGGCTGCAGAAATCACTGCATGGGAGATTTCGCCGCGACTTGTTAGACCCAAATGTCGACAAAATTGCGTCGAACGCGTGGCTTCGTAACGGTGAATTGTTCCCCGAGACAGAAGGTTTCATGCTAGCCATACAGGACCAAGTAATAGACACTCGCAACTACAGGAAACATATCATCAGAGACACATCACTGCAAACAGATCTATGCCGGCACTGCCACAGTAGCTCGGAAACCATCCAACATATTACCGGCGCTTGCAGATCAATCACACAATCTGACTATAAACACCGCCATGATCAGGTTGCTGCTATCATCCACCAATACCTAGCATTCAAGCATAATCTAATTGCATCCAAGACAGCTTACTATAAATACACCCCAGAGATAATACTTGATTCCCCCGACTACAAGCTTCACTGGGATAGGACAATAATAACAGATAAAACAATCCACTGCAATAGACCAGATATTACTCTACACGATAAAATAAAGAAGCAAGTATACCTCATAGACATCGCCATACCGAACACGCACAACATCTCAACCGCCTACACAAACTCACCAAATATACTGACCTGAGCATCGAAATAAAAACCCAGTGGAAAGTAGATAAAGTAATAATAGTCCCGATAGTTCTTTCTTCCACTGGCATCATTCCATACACCTTACATAAAAGCCTTCAGACTCTAGACATGCACAAGCTCACATACATACAACTCCAAAAAGTTGTCATTCTAAATACATGCCGAATAGTCCGCAAATTTCTATCGCTTTAGTTTATCCTCTCGGATCTATATCTCTCAAAACTCTTACTTTACCTTTACTTCTCTTACTCTATCTTTCCTTCATCATTTTTCGTTTGGCCAAAAGCCCGCGGAAAATGAAATTCTACCTCGCACCTCGCGAGAGATTAAAACACAAACATATTAATAATAATAATGTTTGGACATTATCACACAGCGCCATCTGGCCCCAAACTAAGCAAAGCTTGTACTATGGGAACCAGCAGCTGATATAATACTTATATACTTTTTTTTTCTTGTAAATACATACTTACAATACATACCAAACACCCAAACGCAAGGCAAACATATTTGTCACATAAATGTTTGCCCCGGCGGGAATCGAACCCGCGACCCCTAGCGCAGCAGTCAGGTATACTATCCACTAGACCAGCGGTCTCGTCATTTATTCTTGGAGCATGGTCTAATCTGCAGGCTTAGCCATGTAAGCAATCTATCATCATTATTGGTCCACATTAATGATTGGCATAGTTATATCGTATCGAACCAATCAATCCTTCGTACAGTACACTGGTGAGGTGCGAGACAAGCGCGTTAATCAGCCGCATATTATTATTCTGTTTGAGCAGCCGTTTCACGTAATAATCTGGCAAGTCATTCAATTATATTTGCATGTCGGTTTCGGGGAAACGAAAGTACTACGTCTCAACGTCTGCAATGCTGATGCATTCCACACTATAAATAATGTTGAAGAAAAGGAGTGGAACTGCATATGTAGAGCGAACCGTAGTATTACGTCATCACTGGTATATTTGGTCTTAGAAAATCGAGGATGGGTTGTTATTTGACAGCTGTAGTATTGTATGCAAAACTATTACATAAAAAATTAGTGAATGTAAAAGAATCAAAAGAGGTGTGTAGTCAAGAGTGAAACGGCGCTCTAAACTCTCTGCCTACCCCGTGAGGGACTTGGCGTGATGATATATAATATATATGTATGAATTTAACTATAATATTTCAGGCACTTACCTAGTAGCAACAGAATGAGTGGATTCTGGAACTGTTCGATGTACTTCTTCCAGAGTGGGTCCTGTTCCTTCACAGTGAACTCATTGGGACCCACGAAGTTCATTCGGTCATTCGCCTCCCGCCATGACAGCCCGCGGCGCACGTCCACCTTCAGACGCTCCGCCACCTAGAAAACACGCGAATCATGTAGGCATAGCAATCAGGGGGAAAAAAAATAGCTCTAATGAAAAAAAAAACTAAAATAGACATGTATTGATCCTAAAGATCCAGATCTCAAATCAAATTATTGTATTGTCATCGGTCCAGAAGCAACTAAAAACTACCCAAAAGAAAAACAGAGAGGACATGGATTGGCAAACGCCATTACGAATCCCTAACAGTATTTAGATAAATAATGACAAATTGTACTCAAATGAGAGCGAACACATCAATTCCATAGTAAGAATATATTACAATGCTTAAAGTAAAATAAGTCATACTATTTTGTATAATGGTCACGGTTCAAGTGTCTGTTTGTTCCGGGAACACACAAAAACCACTGAAAGTAGTTGCACGCTTCTATTTACGTTTGACTAGCGTGAGAATTATGTTTCAAATTGAGCCAATATTTAAATTATTGTAAAAACACTCTAAAAAAGATATTGTAGCGACGTGACTATGAAATTTTTAGATATAAAAGGAGTTCTTGAAAGTTATCGAATCGGAAACAGGTTTGAGTTTCAGCGACATCTCTGCCGTCTACACTAGGATTATTCTCAGGTAGTTCTTTTGAAGGAACTGTGGAGTATTTCTGGTCTCTAGTTCCTTTAAAGGAGCTAAAAACTGAAACCAGATTTTTTTATAGAGGATTGTAGTTTTTAGGGTACCGTACCATAAAAGGAAAAAAGAAACCTTCTAGGATTACTTTGTCGTCCGTCCGTCTGTCTGTCTGTCGAGAATTTTTATTTCAAGAACGCGTGAAGTTATCAAATATAAATTATGATGATGATGATGGGACGTGGAAGTCTTGAAACACGTGTCGGAAGAAACCACGCCTGAGCTCACACCTGGGCGCAGGCCGTTCGACCCTATCACACTCATTTAAGCGGACAAAGCAAATTATAATATATTTTGTATTATATAAATATGAATTTCCGCAAAGTAACACCTGAATCAATTCAATTCAAGAAATTAATATGAAGTACCCGGGCCTATGGTCGGGAATAATGACCTCATTTGAATTTCGCCTACTTTTAACCTTACCTAAAAGTGTGTACGGAACCCTCGGTGCGCGAGTCCGACTCGCACTTGGCCGGTTATTATAGAGTATAGAAGATTGTTCTCCCCATTCGGGCGGCTCCAATTTAAATGGGAAAACCCACAAGAAATCCCAAATCGCCCTACCTCTCATTTTAAAAGCTCATGGTGTGAATAATCACTGTACTTAAGCCTAGAAAAACTCATTGATACAAGCCGGGGTTGAACCTGGGCCCATCAAATGACAGGCCGTTGCTTCAACCACAAGGCCACCATGGGTTTTAAAATGCTTACCAGCAGGTGGGCCATAAGCTTGTGCCACCTTTAAAGAAAAAGGCGTGTTTAAAGAGAAAGGCGTGTTTTTAATTGGTCTAATTACAGAGATAAAATGTCGTGGCTAAATTACTGCAATATTAATATCGATCGACAAAATATCTCGGGGTAAATTGGACCATACCATTTTACTTATAAAATGACTGTATGTGAAAGAGGCAACTCGGAAATGCAATTCCGTTTCCATACGGTTAATTTGATTGGTGGTCTTTTGCATGGACTTAATGGAAATATAATACCTACCTACACAGCTCAATGTATATAACATTATTATATAATACACCACTGTATGTATAAAATGTTTGTATACACTACTAGCGGCCCGCCCCGGCTTCGCACGGGTATCGCACGATATCAAATATTTTGTCTACCCGTTTTTAGACATTTTCAGGCTATTTTATATTTTTTCCTCTCCGTAAGAACCATCCTCGTACACAAAGGAATATTCGAACAAAAGAATTAGCGAAATCGGTTCAGCCACTCTTGAGATCAGAGCCATCTGTGGGACTACGAAAATTAGAGGAATTGCTAAGGATCTGCTGGGAATTCGGGAAATGAATTCCTTTTAGAGGAATTGCACAATGTGGCCTTCTTAGACCCGCTGCGCTCAGCAACACATTCAGCGCTTCATTTTTATATTATAGATTATCAAAACGGACAAGGTTAAAGAAATCACTTTAAAAGTAAGAATAGCGAGCCAATTCCAGGCGGGGAGGAACAAGGAAAAGATTGTTAAAAAACTTATATGTGTATGAATGTGGGTCCAGGGGTCGAGGCAGACCTAAGAAAAGATGGATGGACTGTGTAATAGACACGGCTTGAATGGGACTAAATACCGAGATGACGACAATATAATGACTTAACAAAGTGCACATGCGCTGATTAACAGAATACCACCTTTAAACAAAAAAAACTTATTTGAACCTTAAAACCTGCGACGTACATAATACGATCCCAGAAAATCACATTTCTCAAAACACGTTCGAAATTCTAATATGGTTGTTTTATTCGAATCCAACGTAGATAGAGTCAGAGCCGTAGCAAATATAAAGTAGGTCAACCGTATCGTACTATAGCGATATATATATATATATAATATATAGTTGCAAGCATGCACCGGTCTGCCTATAGATTTAGACCGTCAATAATCCACCTGAATGTATTAATAACGCTCGCGACATTTCCACATCTGTTAGCTGCATTAAAATGTCCACACTTAGGGATATTATAATTAGAGAAGCATTGAAGTTTGAACGAGAGAGGAAACGACTTATTTCGCTTTCCCTGCACTCTTATAAAATGAGTTATTATTACTGCTAACATTGATTTAGAATTGATAATCTTAAACTTATGTTATACTATGTTTAAAATTGAAAGCTACGTTTATGCATAGACTCGGACGCAATCGAGAATTATTAATATTAGTAGGATCAATGCAAAATTGGTGAAGAGACAAATAGAGATCAGGATACAGAACTAAGATAAAAGAACGTTAGAGAGTTTTTGGCGGGAATCAGGCGGAGCGGTTGAGATTTTTTCCAGTGTGTCGTAAATTGTGTTATAGTGATCTTTAATGTGTATTTTTGGTGTCGATATGTGCAGTAAAGTTTCATTTAGTGACTGATTTATAGGAGCATTGGAAATAATGCCATAATACGACTTTTGGGTTAAGTGATTTATCATTTTGGTCAATAGGTTACCTCTAATCTAAAGGCGTGTTACGATCTGCTACTGCCGTGGGTTGTCTCCAGAAACTCCATTGGGCGTTAGAATGCATGACACTAGGCATTTTAATGCGGCAAACACGAGAAATTTTGCAACATGAAAATTCTCTAACACTCGACACTGGCAAAAATAGTCCCTGAAGGGATTGATTGCCATACTTAGGAAGAAGAAAAGAACGTTAGGATTGTCTATACTAATATTATAAAGAGGAAAGATTTGTATATTTGTGTTAAAATTTGTTTTCGGTAAGGCTACTGAACTCAAGGTTTAAAAAAACTATCTGCGACACATACAAGCTGCAAATATGAAATGAAAGTTTTAAATTACAAAACATATCGGCCCGTAAACATCATATTAATATTGATTAGTACAATCTACCAGACACCATTTCTCATTTCGAATAATAAGCATACTTATCACAGCGTGTAATATGATATGACATACTCTTTGTTTATGAAAAAAATTATGTCCTTAACAGGCGATCAACATAATTAGAAAAAATAGAAATTAACCTACCTACTTATAGATAAAAGATCTCACCCAAACCAGAATCATGCGGGAGCGTGCCAAGAATGCTGGCAGCATTGCCACGCTGGATAGCAATGCTGATTCTCTGAGCGAGATTTGTTCCAGCAGGTCTGTCACAGGAGGCCTCAACCAGCCGTCGTGAGACCTCCTTTAAAAGCTGAAGAGCATCCGGGTCCCAGGGACCTAGAGTTTCAACCGCAAATGCAGAAAATATGTGCCCTGGACCAAGACATGCATATTTCCGGCGCTTGAGGCACTTATAACAATTTGGTTGTAGGCACGAGATAGCACTAGTGATAATGACGTGTGTACATTCATACGGGCCGATTCTTATACAATACAAGTTTATTTTAATTGAACTATGGGTACTATTTGGTCGCTTTGAGATTCCATCAAAACACCATTATTGTACAAAGTTCTAGACATTGCCAGTTGCTACTTTATAATATTCCAAATTACAAGTTTTGAATTTTCTATCTAACATTTTACGGCCTGTCATCTGGTGGGCCCAGGTTCAAACTCCAGCCTGTACCAAAGAGGTTTTCTAAGCTTAAGTACCATTAGCTTGCAAAAACAGAGGTAAAGCGAATTGGGATTTATTAAAATTATGCGCTGGTAGTAATGCTGCTAGCACAGTGAGTCCTCATCAAAAATAGGGTTGGCAACTGCGTCTATAGGCTACGCTACGGTGACTGCTCACCATCAGGTGGTCCGTATGCTTGTGTGCCACCTTATAGGTATAAAAAAAATAGGGAATAGTTCTATTTGTATTGTGGCCAGTGATGGTAATGTGTGGCTAGTGCGGTGCATAAATTGCTAAGGCTCAAAGGACTCCATGCCACACGGGTCACGTGTTGATAAAAACTGTGACGCCTGTACACCGGCTGAATACTGAAACGACATTCATAGTTTGAAGGTCCACGTAACAGTTTGAAGCGTCGTCAAAATACAAATTCTCATTTGAAATGGCAGGCCAATCGAAATGAATGTGGCATCAGATTTGTGGCAAATTATTTATTCATATGGCTGTGCATTGTTTAGCTCTTCATATAAAAACCTAGTAACGAGCAATTTCGGCTACATACTAAATACATCGCATATGGGTAAATATTATTTACTAGGTTTTGCCCGCGGCTTTGCACGCGTGATTAAATGACTAAGTGAACATGTACCTATAAATAAATGATAGCTTTCACCCTAGGCTTATAATATAAGTACCTATTAACTTCAAAAATTACGAATTTTCATAAAAATTTTCAACCCCTATTCTACCCCCTTAGGGGTGAAATTTCCAAAAATCCTTCCTTAGTGGATGCCTACGTCATATAAGGTACGTACTGTCAAAATTTCAAGTCTGTTACCCCAACCGTTTAGACTGTACGTTGATATGTCAGTCAGTCAGTCAGCTTCGTCTTTTATACATACAGATTTCAAGGACACACCAATTAAAAATAATATCATATTTAAGGCTGTGTTTATACATGTGTTGTGTGCACAAAATACTCGATAGTAGGTACCTTACGTAAGGAAAACATCAAATATCCTATCGACGATATCATCACGTTGTTTTAGTGCAATATCGACACCCAAATATCGACTTTGTGGCGTTCGATGTACGGTTTATACTGCTGGTTCATATAAAATGTGTTCCCTTCTATATTATCAAACAGCAATCATAATTGGCTCTTCGTGCGTCAACTACAATTACAGGGCAATGTGAATTACTAGTCGCGATACGTAAATTAAAGTGTGCGACACTGAAAACATACGTGGCGCTTACATAACAAGGTTCTACAACAATACATTCAAACAATCCATACTAATATTATAAATGAGAAAGTAACTCTATTTGTTTGTTTGTTAGTTTGCTACCTATTCAGTGCCGGTAGCAGGAACATTGTCGACAACGTATTCGAAAACGTAACTCGCGAAATGTCAAAATTGTCATACAAATTTTTAGTTCCACTTTTCACCGCCGCAGTTCATTTTTCAATACAAAAATAGCCGAAGGCGATACGAAAACGTTATCGCAATTATTCATGCTTGCGCCACAGGACTAAACGGCTAGACGGATCGTAATAAAATTTGACAATGATTATATCATGGGGAAGGACATGTAACGTTTTTCTTCAAACAAATCCAGACGAAGCTGCGGGAAACAGCTGATATTCAACCCGCTGACAGATGGACGAACAGCGAAGTCTTATTACATAATAGGGTTTCATCGATAAACCATAGGGATTAACTACGAAACTAAAAAGCTTGTATTTACTCCTTGTATAATTATAACGTAATTATAAAGCACACTATAGACAAGCAAAATTAAATGAGGGTATACACATTTAATTCCACGACAAGTAACAATACATATAGGTATAGGTATCAATCCAGTTTCGGAATATCTGCGAGTGATCAATCGTAGACTGGACCAACCGGTTCGCCAGTGCTATATTGGTGACATAGTACATTCTAATCCATATATATCTATTTCTAACTAAATATTGCAAATATATATATATATATTATACAAAAGTAATTAGTATTGATAAATCTAAGTACGAGCAAAAATTAAGAGAAAAACTTTTAAATTTTGCGATGACTACTAACCATCAGTAGTAGCACGAGCATGACTATATTTTTTCGTATGATTGTATGATTTCGTATCACCTTCGACTATTTTTGTATTGGAAAATGAACAGCGTTGCGCCGGTGAAAAGTGGAACTAAAAAGTAGTATGCACATTTTGACATTTCGCGAGTTACGTTTTCGAGTAAGTCGTCGAAAAATTTTCTTGCTACCGGCATCGGCACAGGCGGGCCGGGCCGTACGCTCTGCTTGCCACCCTCGTAGTGAAAAAAAATGTTTTTGTACCGACCTCCTCCCAGGTGAGTATGGAACTCTCCACGGCGCTGATCCACATGTCTCCTGCGCCTGCGCTCACGTCGCCCACGATTCGTCTCCCCCCGCCACCTTCCTCCGAATGCTGGAACAAATAAAAGATACATATAAAATCTAAAATTCTACAGTTATATGAAATTAGGTCTGTTTTCAATTACTGGTTATCCTATCCAAATTATTAATAAAAAAAACTATTAAAAAATTGCGTAGTTACAAAAGTATACGTAGGGACAGACAGACAGCGTGAAGCGACTTTGTTAACTATGTAGTAACTAGCGAACCCCCCGGCTTCGCCCGGCCTGCGTTAGCCATATAAGTTAAATTCCTACAAAACACAAATGAATTATCAACATTTATATTATTATAAATACCTATAAACCTTCCGCTTGAATCACTATCTATTTAAAAAACCGCAACAAAGTCCGTACGTAAAATCCGTTGCAGTAGTTTTAAAGATCTGAGCATACATAGGGATAGACAGACAGCGGGAAGCGACTTTGTTTTATACAATGTAGTGATTTTACATGTTACCTTTTTAAAACTTTTCGCATGTTATGCCACCTTCAAATGTTATGCATTTAATTACTAATTTTAGTATCACTTATGTACGTACGTGCATATTGGGAGGACCTATTTAATCTTTATCAATCGATTTATCAACTTTTATACGGTGTGGGTAACTGTTAGGCGATGCTACATCGCTATGATTTGCAGTATGATACGCTGTGGTAAGTACCAGATATGTTGTTGCAATCAAATCGCCTCGTCCTTTATTGTGGAACTAGCTGCCCGGTGTTTCGGAGCATAGACACTTATTAAATATTTTGTCCACCCGTGCGAAGCCGGGGCGGACAGCTAGTATAATATATAGCCATGTTACTCGGTGATAATTTAGCTTTCTAACGGTGAAAGAATTTTTGATTTCGGTCCAGTAGTTTCGGAGCCTATTCAATACAAACCCACAAAAATACAAATCTTTCCTCTTTATAATATTAGTGTAGAAGTGTAGATAAAAGCTTACAAGATTGCACCTTTTCCATTAAACCCATTTAAGTTTAGAATAAATTTGAAGATACGTATAAGGATAAATACGGCAACTATGAAATAACAATGTAAAGTTGTTAATTATTATTTTTATGCCACTAAGGTGGCACACAAGCATACGGCCCATCTGATGGTAAGCAGTTACCGTAGCCTATAGCCGCTAGCAATACCAGAGGTATCACTAACGGGGTGCCAACCATGTTGTTGATGAGGACTAACTGAGCTAGCAGCAATACTACAAGCCCAGCGTATCCTCGTGGAGCACTGGCAACCTTACTTACCGCAGAAACACAACACTACATCAAGTAGTGTTATTTCACTGCGGTCTTCCGTAAGGCGGGAGGTACAGTCCCCAGTCGGGCGGCTCCAATTTGAATGGGATAACCCACGGTAAATCCCAAATCGCCCTACCTCTCTTTAAAGTTCGAAAATTCGGAAACTCCTTCAATTACCCTTTCAAGCCACCGCAAAGATATCACAGGCAGGTAATAAACACGCATAAAATGTAAATGACGTAACGCTTAGAAGTAAAGTGACTAACTAAAACTATTATCTCACGTACATGTTATCTGCACCACAGTGAAATACACGAGAACAATTTGCATGCAAATGTACGAAAGTCGTACCCAAAATATTGTATCCAAATTTAGTGGCAATTTGTTTTTTACATCGTCCAGGATCAAGTTGTCAGCGAAATAGAATCGTACCTGTTTATTACCAAACTAAATTTCTAATACACCAAATTATGTCAATCTTTATTTTTTGCCAACTAGCTGTCCCGATAGACGTTGTCCTGTCTTAGTTCTGAATTCATATGTCAAATATACCATAGCAAAAAGGAGCTTTAGTTTATCCCGACTAAAAATGTTTCGTTTTTTTATTCTTTTCATAAGAACCTTGTCCTGACAATAACCAACACGAAAAAAAAAAGAATTAGCGAATTCGGTCTAGCCGTTCACGCGTGATGCCGTGACCAAGGGAAATAGGCATATTTTTTTATATATACCTAGAGATTATTAAGCAGTTTAAAATACAATTGTAAAATGGTAATTTTGTTTTATACTTAGTACCTATACTGTATTGTTTTCATTTTTTTATAGTTTTTTTTTCGAGAAATAAAGTAATCTTAACCTTATTATCACCTCAAAATAATGTATTAGAGTTTAATTTGACGGTTGCTCTTCATATCACCGGAGTTTTACTTTCAAACTACATATGTATAAGCATTGGATTGTTAACCAAAGTCACAACCTGATTAATATCCAAATCACTATCAAAAAGACGGACTTACAAAGCAACTACGGAAAATCCATAGAAGGCAATCAATTTTAATGTAAGCGAGAGACCAATAGCGTACTAAACTAAATTTAAACGACATGGCACCAACAAAATTATTGGCTGGTGCGACGACAAACGAACAACATAATATAGAAGTAATTAGTTAGGTATGTACGTTTCTTTCGCATATATTAGCAAAGATAAGCAGGCACAGTAATATAAGGAAAACCCAAAATGCCTACATGATATCATCAGCCGAGTTTCAGCATTTATTACACTATCCTATTGGTATAAGGAGAAGATATAGAGCGTACACACCACACCTCTTTTCTTCTTCAACATTAGTGATTCCCAAAGTATATAAAGGAGTATCGACGGGTATTTGTTGTTGTGAAAAAATAGTTAGGTTTGGAATATGGTAGAAATATAACAGCAGGGGTCCACCGAAAGCAATAAAAATTTGAAAGTGGTCTAAGAGAAAAAACTTTGGGGGCCTGTGTTCTACATGCATATTGTTTTAGCTCTGATTTTAAGCCTGCGTCTGACTATAAGCTATAAAACGATTGGAAGATAAGATAGACAAGAAGGTAACTGGTAACGTAGATATTCGATTTACTGCAAAATTAATGTTTAATGGAGAGCCCAAAGAAAATGTCTATTTGACACATGATAACAGCGAAACGATTTTTTTTTGCAAACGGAATGCCTCCATAAATTCAACGTAAAACGGTTTAAAACGAACAGTAAAACAAAGGTTATCATAGCAAGAAATAAAACTACCGGCCACGTTACTAAGACCGCTGCTAGGCTAGCTTTAAAGGGCCTCATGCACATAGAAAGCTCAAGACTTTCAAAGCAAAACCTGTGCCGGTAGCAGGAACATTGTCGACAACGTTTTCGTATCGCCTTCGACTATTTTTGTATTGGAAAATTAACAGCGCTGCGGCGGTGAAAAGTGGAACTAAAAATGAGTATGACAATTTTGACATTTCGCGAGTTACGTTTTCGAATACGTTGTCGACAATGTTCCTGCTACCGGCACAGAGTAGGTATGTGATAATGAATACAGACAATACTGGCAAAACACAATGACATTATCCAACTAAACGAGTACCGAAAAGGCACCTTGCAACACTTATTATAAGCAAAATAGTGCCAATAATAAAGCACTTCTACCCAGAACGAATAACTTCCGCTGAAGGACACGTCAAGACTTTATTTACAATAAAAAACGAAGCTGCAAAACATCATAGCAACTCGTTCATTGGGTCTGAATTGAAATTATTATATTTCCACTGACAAAGGAACGTTAATTGCCTCACAATAGCTAAAAGAACACCCATTATGAAGTTAATTAACAATTGCCTGCCGTCTAAATGGTTTAACTTACCAAAAATATTAATGCGAAAATGTTGATGTACGTCTGTCTGTGTGTTTGTATATGTTAATCACGCCAAAACGGCTGAGCAGACATTTTCTGAAAACCACTAAGATGGCACACAAGCATACGGTTCACCTGATGGAAAAATAGCCTAATAGCCCGGCTAGCAATACCAGGGGTATCACTAACGCATTGCCAGCCCTGATGTAGTCACTCACTGTGCAAACAGCATTACTACTAGCGCAGCGTATCCTCGTGTTATTGGACTGCGATCGTCTGTACGGTAGACTTACGGTCCCCAGTCGGGCGGCTCCAATTTTAATGAGAAAACCGACTGGAGATCCCAATTCACCCTACCTCTCTTTTAAAGCGTGTGATTAATCACTATACATAAGCTTAGGAAAACTCACTACGGACCGGGGTTTGAACCTGGGCCCATCAGATGACAGGCCGTTACTTCAACCACAAAGCCACCACAGCTTCGAAATTTAAAATTACATAGAGATAGACATGATCAGGAGTCAAACATCACTAAAATAGGGTAGGAACATCTTTAAATCGCTCCTTCTTATTCTATTTCCATGCCAAGGAGCCATCACTGATACAAACTTGTTTGGTATAAAAGGTCTGTTTAAACGGGCATCGTCACAATTGTGGCAAAACTTGAGATTTAATATCCGGGCATAGTTATAATTTAATTACTGTCACCTGGGCGATATTGATGCGGTTTATCCCTTAAAGTAGTAACTAGTAGGTAAAGGTAATAGAATCAATCGCAACAAGATCATCAATGCATTTTGTTGATGTCATCTTCTTGATAAAATAATGTAAAAAAATACAAAAATATGCGTTTACCAAAGTATAAGAATATCAGTCATCGGCCCCTATCAGTGATATTGCTTGGTTGATAATAAGTTCATAACAGACGAATCTGATCCGAGTCATATTAGACGGCAAACATACGATTTTATCAGCCAAGGGATTATAGACCTTCTTAATATAAACCACAAATCAAAATTGCTGATAACATACTGATTTAGCATTGAAGTTGATACAGTATGGCCAATCACAGTCCGACACTAAAGTTTTTCAGGCCCTAGGTTTGCGATTGAAAAAATAGTCAACAAATAGTGTGGCCGTAGGAGCTCCGTTCTTTTGGTAGTCTGCTAGTTAAGAGCCGACAAAGCATATTGGAACTGGTAGTACCTATGAGTTGTGACGGTATGAATAGTTTTTCAAGCCAATGCAAAGAAATTTCGCTAGTCGAAACCGCGTTAAAAAATTTAAATAGAATCATAAAGTTGATTACTAACGCCTAATAAAAGTGGTAATGAAAAAAGTTGTTTTAGAATAAATACAAAAATCTTCAAACATCTAAAATAAAACACCTAGAAACTTCTTAAGTGCATAACCTATTTAATCGCTTAGGTGCTTAACAATAACATTGACCAAGGTGAGCTTTGTAAAATAAATACGTAAAAAGAAAAAATGCAATAAAACGTGAGGTAAAGCTGATGGAGAACAGAGCTGGCTAAAAACAGTTTAAATGTTTAGAATAGCAACTCATTACCAATAACAAAGTAATAAACTGATGCATACAAAACCAAAACGTTTCACATGGCTTTAAATAGAGAACATCTCAATTTCAGCTGTTCTCTGGCATGAAATTGTTCATACACTCAGTGATATTTTTCCTTGTGTACTCATTGGATAGTAAGCCTTTGTTACTATCAATGTTATATTACATGATATAGACAAAGACAGCTGTTTCCTACCACTGGTCTAGTGGTTCGCATATCTGATTGCTACATTAGGGTTCCGGGGTTGATTCCCGCGACAGCAACATGTGAGGAACATATTTGCCTAGTGTCTGCATATTGGGTATGTATTATAAGTTTTTTTTATACCACTAAGGTGGCACACAAGCATACAGCCCACCTGATGGTAAGCAGTCACCATAGCCTATAGCTACTAGCAATACTGGGAGAATCACAAATGAGTTGCCAACCCTATTATTATTGAGGACTCTGTGCTAGCAGCATTACTACTAGAGCAGCCCACCTCATGGAGCACTGGCAACCTTAATTACCGCAGAAACACAACACTACCTTAAAGTAGTGCTGTTTAACTGCGGTCTTCTATAAAGTGGAGGAACAGTCCCCAGCCTGGCAGCTCCAATTTAATGGGAAAACCCACAGCTGATTCCAGTTTTCCTTACCTCTCTTTTAAGCTCATGGTACTTATATTTACAAAAAACTCATTGGTATAGGTCGTGTTTCATTGTTAAATTTAATGAAAATAAAATAAAATTGAATTATTTATAATGGATTATTAAATGACTAGTGTTATGTTTTAAACAAAAAAATCATAGTAATGAAGTGTGTAAGCATTTTTGCCACTGTAAAAACATTTTTTTAATTATTATAATCAAATATATTTAGGTAAGTGAAAGGTATGTTGAATATAAAAAACATTATTAAACTTGCTATAATTTATATTGAAATTGTTTCATTAAATACATACGTGAGAGACTAATTAATTACTAATGGGGCAAAGTTAGAGAAGTAGAGTTAGTTTTCCCAAAGGAGTACATCATGGGGTTCTTCAAGAAGGGTGTGAGGATATTTCTACAGTCGGCAACGCGCGAGTGATACTCCTGGTGTTTTAAGTGTCAGTGGGTAACCGTTTACCGTCAGGCGGGCCGTATGCTTGTTTGCGAACTTAAATAAAAAAAAGAGTAGATACCTGCAATTTTTTTAATTGTGTTGGTCTGCACCCAGACATATGAATTCTAGGTATACATAAAAGCAAAACGAAATGTATCACGTATCATAGTGAAAGTGGACGTGTGTAGAGAATGAAAGCATTGGAAACGTCGCGAATTGTGATTTGGCAGTACTGAGTTGCAAACGTTGAAATTAAAGAAACTCCTAAGTCGTAAGTACAATTATCTGCGTAAAAATAAAGAAAGAACTAGGTGGAGCGCGATGTGTTGAAAAAAAATGCTTTTGAATCCTAAAAACGCCGCTTAAATTGGTACATTTTGTCACGAAGCTGACGACTATCACATATAAATATCGAATATACATCAGAACAGCTGCTACAGTCACTGTGCTAGCGTAAAACATGACCAATCGATAGCATCTTAGAATACACAAACAAAATCAATAATTTCAACTGGGAACTAAGTGAACTAACCACACTGGCGGTGTCTTGGCTGTCTAATGAGTACTTATCCGTTTCTTTTCCTTGGTGGTCGCTGGAGAAATTCTCATATTTACGTGTTGGGCTGCTTTTCATTGTTCACACTTGCCTCTGGGCTTAAGCCTCGAAAGACATTTTTATTTACCGACTGGACGACACGAATCACCAACGAAAGAAAATTCACTGACGAACAGACATAGACGGGGCGGACACGACACAACGAGCACGCAAGATACTTATTCTGACACTGACAAACAGCTCACGAATCTGACAGCTGGCGGACAGCTCGATACATCAGCGATGCGACAACTCGACTAGTATTTTTTTTATGTTACTGATTGGATTGTTAGCAAGTCCAAGCCCAAACGATGAAACTAAGTAAATGATGATGAAGATAATTATTATGCACATCATGAAATTTTAATCGCTCAGCCATATTTAGGCGAATATTTAAAATTCAACGCATCATAATATCCTGTTTTTCTCATGCCACTGCGGGTTCCTGGGTATAGGTCGCGGCACGAAACTCTAGCGCTGACCGTTATTGCGCAGAAGTAAAAAATAAGGTGTCTTGGCGGGGTACAGGGGTGAAGGGCGAGCGTGCGTTGCGCCGATTGGCTCTCCAGTCGTACTCCGTCCCCCGTGCCGATACGACGCTCCGCGCACTTCCAGTGTACAGTCGCGTTCTGAATTGTTTTGTTGTCATCGTTAATTTTTGTTGTTGTTTTTTGTTAAGTTTGTTTTGTTGATTTGTTTGTTGTGTTTGTTAGTTTATTCACTGTTTGATTAAGTTTGAACAGTTTTTAAACAGTGAAAATGCCGAGGCCGAGAAGGAATACTGTTTTGAAAAGACAGGCACGGAAAATGGTGTTTGACGTGCATTGTTTTCTGAAAAGGGAATCGAATGATTTCATTAATTCCCTGAAACAAATTCAAAGTGAAATTGGCGAAGCTGCGAGTATTTTACTCGATTCTGACCGCAGCACTGTAGATATAAGTGAAATAAAACAAACTGCAGAAGTTATTCAGGCGGGAAATATAAAATTAAATAGTATAATTAGTGACTGACAGAAAATTCAGAAAAGGACAGCTGAATCTACAAAGACGTCCATAGCAACGGTAAGGAAAATCTCCACTGAAGCCAATAATTCCGACTTATTATCAGTATTTAGAACACCAGGCAAAAAACGCTCCAGATCAAAACCGGTCACAGATATTGATAACTTTGATCAAGGATTAATAAAGAGGTGCATACATAACTTTCATAGGACAAATAATGAACTTCCCACCGTCGGAAAGTTGAGAAAGAAGCTAGAGGAAGATATAAATTTCAAAGGCTCAGAACGAAGTCTTCGACGAATAATTAAGAGTTTAGGGTTTCGGTGGAAAAATACTGAAAACAATCGAAAAGTACTGATTGAAAGTTCAAATATACGTTTACTACGTATCGAATACTTACGCAAAATAAAACAATATCGCCAAGAGGGAAGGCCCATCGTATATACAGATGAATCTTACGTAGATTCATCGCACTCTGCTCCAAAAGCCTGGACCGATGGTACTACAAAAGGTCTCAAAAAACCTATCTCCAAAGGACAGCGGGTGGTCATTGTCCACGCAGGATCAGAGGCTGGGTTCATACCGAACGCACTGTTAACTTTTAAAGCTGGTGCGAAATCAGGCGACTACCACGACAATATGAACTACGACAACTACGAAAAATGGCTGAGGACACAGTTATTGCCGAACTTACCGCCTAATTCTGTCGTGGTAGTCGACAACGCATCATACCATAATAAACAATGGGACCTTGCACCCACTTCTAATTCCAAAAAAGCTGACATGCAGGGTTGGCTTACTGAAAAGGGCATACAATATGAGGAAACTCTACTAAAACCTCAACTATACAATTTAATACGGGCTAACAAAGATAGATTTAAAACATTTTCAATTGACAGGATACTAGCAGAGCAAGGACATCAAGTGCTAAGACTGCCACCATACCACCCAGATCTAAATCCAATCGAAATGGCATGGTCTGACATAAAGCAATATGTAGGCAGTAAAAATGTGAAGTGGAGTGTTGCTAAATGTATAGAACTAATTCAAGAAAAAGTTTTGCTGATGGGTGCTTGGGATTGGGGAAAGTTATGCCAAAAGGTAAAGGACATAGAAGAGCAATATGTCAAGAGTGACCATGTCGTGGATTTGGTTACAGAAGAATTCATCATTCGCGTTGATGGTGACAGTTCAGAGGATAGCCTTGGTGAGTCTGATGACGATGACGCTGTTAGTGCCGACGACCGAAGCAGCCCTGAGCCGGGGCCCTCAGTAAGCAAAAGGCCCTGTTGGGATACTATTGAAGGTGTAAGACCATTGTCTGATTCGGACTAGATATCGGAAAGGAGAATGCGGTGTCTGATGTCCACACCCTGCCGAACTCGCAGGTTTCTTCTATCCTGAGAAGAAACTTCAGTAGGTTCTTATGTAATTCGGACTTAATATAATTTTTTTTATTATTTGGTATTTAATATAAAAATTTACAAATCCGATAGTGTATTTATTTTTCTACTCCCCATAAACTTGTTAAAAATTATATTGTAGGTAACATGAAGTAATATTTGCGTGCGTGACAGTACCCATACGCAGTTAAGTTCCACATTTTGTTCACCGCTAGACTTACTATTTGACTTTACATTAAAACATTATTTTGCTGTTTTTAACTAAGCAATTAAATTACTAATTTGTATTGCGTGCGCGATGGTACCCATGCGCAGCTATCCCCTCCACGTTTCGCTCAGCGCTAGAGTTTCGTGCCGCGACCTGTAGGCGTAATCATTGCCCTTTGAAAATAATGTAAGGATTTAATAACTTGTTGACTTAGAGTCACTAGTATAAAGCTAGCATTCTATAAGCTCGTTACTCGTTAGTCTGTTGTTGACAAATTAAGCGTCCCTAGTGTGAGCAAGATTTACCGTTCTCACTTTATTCTAATATAATCAAAGCGTTCTCATAGAATCACGCAGCGTTATATAATTCGATTTTTTATGTACTTTAATTCTTTGATTAAGTACTTACATTTTCGATTGCCTCTTCCCATATTGATATTTTGGTGTATTCTTTGTAATCATTTTTCAAATTTCTACGATACATCTGAAATCCGCCATGATGGAAAAAATTTACTTCTTTTAAAACACACAAAAACGTCAAAAGATGATTAAAAACCACTGCACTCACACTTTATATTAAAACCTTTTTATTAACTTTACGTTCTATTTTCTCATATCGCTAGTCGGTACACACACAGCTGATATCATAATCAGTGGGATACTGGGCGATATAATGTCCATAATAAAATTCTTTATCAGTGGCAATTTATTTATCAATATTCCTGGTTTGATAAGGCTTACGTACTATAACCATTTCGTAATGAACCAACTAAGTAGTAAGTATATACCTCAATTACTGTGCATGCGCAAACTAAGCAGTTTTCCTTATAACTGTACGAAGTTAAATACGTGTAAATATGCTATACCTACTTACAATACTGAAATTACAGACTGCGTGTTAAATTATACCATTGTATCAATTAATTTTATATTGCAATCTGCAATTTGTAGTATTTAAAGTCTTTGACATAAATAAAAAGAAGTGGTGTTCTAACATGATTTATTTAAATATTTCCTAGGACTAGTAAAAAAAACATTAGGCTTTGAGCGCGTCCTGTACTCCGAAGCCAGGTCCTTTGGGCTCCTCAGTCAAGGAGGTCAGCCCACCGAGAGGTTCCGCCGCGAATCTGCCGCTCCTGTCAGAAATTAGGAAATATGAGCTTTCGTTTTTATTCTGAAGGAATTACATTAATGTAATTGAACTCCAACAACAAATTAAGTCCAACTCGCACTTGACCTAAATGGCCAAGTGCGAGTTGAACTCTCACACCGAGGGTTCCGTACTAAAAATAAATCAGTTTAGATGACAAACTTAACTTTGTGTTTCGATCTCTAGAGATAGCTATTGCACACACCGCAAATAAAAAGTTTGTAATGGTAATTTTGCTCAATTTTTTTGAAAATATGGCAAATCACATTCTATCGGCATTTCAAGCTGTAAGCAGTATATATTAGTATAATTGGCTTGAAGCCGTTCTAATTAATTAAAATAAATGGATCATGAGATATAGGCCGCTGACAGACTGACAGACGGATGGACAGACGGGCGGACGGATGGACTAATGGACGGACAGCGCAGTCTTAGTAATAGGGATGATTACCCGTTGGGTACGGACCTCTTAAAAGCAAATTTAGTGAAGCCCAATATGATCTTAGATCAATATGAATACTTTTTTATTTCTGACTTATAAAGGCGGAAGTAAAGTCGTCTTTAATGTTTAGTCCTACCTTGGGCCTGGTTTGGGTTTTTCGTCCTTTTTCAGTTTTTCTATTATTTCCTTTGTGTCTTCTACACTTAGATCTTCCTGGAAATTACAGAAAGTTTTATATGTAAATAATGATTACAATAAAGAAATGTACGTATTGAGTAACCTATTTATCAAATTGATTCATAATTTAGTCATTTATTCCAATATATTAAAAGTTACGTTAGTTCTCAAGGTACAAGCTATGTCCTTGTAAATTTTCACCAATATCGGTTCCGCTGTGGATCAATTTAAAAATGAAACAAACGCACTGACATACACAGCACTTTGGCGTTTACAGTTTTTTTTTATTGGTACAAACTAATGGGACTCGAACTTACAGACAACGTTTCACCACACGGCCATGTCAATTATATTATGGGGGCGAAATAAATAGCTTTATTGATGTATACTCACATAGTAGTCGTCATTAACTTGGACCATAGGAGCATTCACACAGGCCCCGAGGCATTCAACCTGAAAACAATTCAATAAAATATTATATCAATTTATGCATTACTGTGTTTCGGTGTGAAGGGCACCGTAGCTAGCAACATTACTGGCCAAAGAAGTCAATAAAAAAAACCCCGCGCGTTTCGCCGACTTCCTGTAGCACACTTCCGTCCCTTTTCACGAACTCACTCCCACAGATGCAAGCGAGAGGAAATATGTTACACATCAAAAATTGGCGAAGTACGAGGTGCACTCGCACACCGAGGGTTCCGTACAAACAAACCAGTTTGCGGTTCTGAATTAAAATTTTCACAGAATGTGTATTTCTCTTGCCGCCATAACAACAAATAATAAAAATGAAAATGGCAACAGAAATACACATTCTGTGAACTATCTACCAGTATAACGGGATTGTGAGATACAGCTCGCTGACAGACAGACGGACGGACGGACGGCGACGTCATAGTAATAGGGTTCCATTGGTTACCCTGTGGGTACGGAACCGTAAAAAGGGAGTGATATCATCATTTTCATCCGAATTTTTAGGAAAAACTTGTACGTCTTTCTGCTTTTGACAGACCTTTATCAACTGCCAATGACTGACAACTAGGATGTATGACTTTATTATTGTTATAAATGAAACACCATCGTTTATCTTCAAACACCGCGTCACTTACCACGTGACATTAGCGAAATAGCTGTATTATAAGCTCGTCGCCATAAACTCAAAGAAGAAGAAAAAATATATACCTCGGATAAAGAGAACTTTCCGCAAGGGCTGTTGCCTCCGACCTCACAGCCCGTGGCTTCCTTGATAGCATTCAGGACGGCGTCAGAGCCCCGCAACCAGCATGGGGTGGTGGTGCACACTTGGACATGGTACTTGCCAATGGGTCGTCTGGAACATTTCAATCGGATTGATTTACCAGCTGGTTACTCATTGCTGCGTGCATATGCGTATGCATACTGTGAAGTGAGCAAGTGAGTTTAAAGGGAGAAAAGAGAGGTAGAGGGAATTTGGATCTCCTATAGGTTTTCATAGACCTAGGATTTTTTTCAGTTTTCCCAGTTTTTTATACCACTTGGCACCCAAGCATACGGCCTACCTGATGGTAAACAGTCACTGTAGCTTATACCCGCTAGCAATACTAGGGGTATCACTAACTGGTTGCCAACCATGTTGTTGATGAGGACTCACTGTGCTAGCAGCATTACTACTAGCGCAGCGTTTCCTCGTGGAGCACAGGCAACCTTAATCACACAATCACAGAAACACAAAACTACATCTCAAAATCAAAATCAAAAATCATTTATTCAGTTTAGGCCCTAATAAGGCTCTTATGAAGGTCTAAATTACCACCGGTTCGGAAAAAAAGCCACCCGAGAAGAACCGGCAAGAAACTCAGTGCTCTGTCTTTTTTTGCATTTAACAATCATTATATAACAATTTGTAACAAAATTCTTCTAGAAATTGGTATGAAATTACAAATATCAAAATGAAAGCTACCAAGTTGGTTTTGTCACTGCTTTCATGAAATACATATTCCAACTATTACAATTACCAGGAGCGGGGAGCCACTTGTGCAGAGTGAGTCTATATATTCCAAGCATTTTTATCATTTACATAATCATTAATTTTATAATAGGCTTTATTTATCAAAATTATTATTTATTAAGAAATAAGAGTGCTCTTAACATACTAGATAAAGATCCAATTATGAATGGAATGCGAAAGTTTGTGAGTATGGATGGATGTTTGTTACTCTTTCACGCAAAAACTACTCAACGGGTTTGGATGAAATTTGGAACACAGATAATTTATAACCTGGATTAACACATAGGATACTTTTATCCTGAGATTTTTTTTTATCCTGGGAAAACTTTAGGTTCCCCTGACATCCTAAGCTCAATGCGGACATAGTCGCGGGCAAAGCTAGTCACCATATAAAATTAAGGCCAAATATCAATCATAGAATCTGGGTATTCAAAATCTTACCTAATAAACATAGTGTAGAAGGTAGCAACTTCGTATACCCTCATGCGGGGTAGGTTCAGTACTTCGGCAACCTTGTGCATGGCAGAGATGGGCAGCCACCCACCATTCTGACGCTGTGCCAGGTCGAGCAGCGGGATCATAGCCGCGCGTTTGTGGCCTTCAGGGTATATCGCTAGCAAGGCATCTACTCTCTGCAATCACATATTAATACACATTGATATAAAATATTTATGTGTTTTATATAAAAAGCTTTTTAAATTGTAATGATTGTTTCATGAATTGGCATGTCTTATTTATTGCTTACATTAATAATAATCAAATAATTTAATGCTGTTATTTTATTGCCACTTCTCAGGTGGCTTTTTTTCAAGCCAGTGGTAATGTGTGTTCATTAGTGCCTTACGAAGGCCTAAGTTGAATAAACTAATTTTAAATTAACATTGTATAGATCTTTTTGTAAATTAAATTCAGTCACTAAATCTAAATATTACATACCAATTTTGAAATGTATGGGTCATAAATGCATTACTAAAACATATTGATAACCTAAAGAGTACATAAGTAATAAGCAAAATTACTTCATGTAAGGCTGGATTATTTTAAGGATATTTTTTAAACTTAAATCTAATGCATCAGGAGTATCCATAGCAACCTTGATAATGATTCTTCTGTCAAGTGTCACACTAAATTGAAATCAGAATATTCGACAGATTATAATAAAAACAAATGAGGTACCTTTTGGTTAGCGGGAGAAAACTCGAAAGGAGTGTTAGCGTTGTCTTCGGGACTGTCTCTGTGGACGAAGAGGCTATCATGCTGCAACGCTGAGGTAGTTTGAAGACTCCTAGCAGACGCACGCCACTGAAAAGCCACAATTTCTGCATCACGATGGCTCACATACGTCAAACGGTTATATAATAAGACTGTTTTTATTAACAAAGTTCATTAAATGTATATTTATATTTTATACCAAGGTTTGTGCCCCTGTCCTGAGACTGGACAGCATTTTATTTATTGTAATATCAGATTTTTTGTTGAGAAATTATTGCGAAACTCTGTTCGCGAACAAAATAAAATATTGCTTTGCTTTGCTACCTCCTCCTAACTTCATGTTGGTGTTATCGTTTTGTTTGACACTTGCTTGACAGACAGCTGTTGCGTTGTATTTCTAAACGTTAAAATTTGGAGTGCTGGAACGAAATATCAAGAGATTAACTGAGGATTTTATGAGCATTAAGTTATTTACAAGTAGTTTGTAAGCTAAGAAGCTGTTAATATTATTTATTAAAACAAAAAAATCATAATTATTATTAATTTCGACTACCCGCATCGCATGCAACACCTTTTTGAACGGAATCCCGGAGCCGGAGCAAAGTAGACTAACTAACTTCACTGCTTAAATTATACAAAACATGGAATAAAATTCTACTTACTGTTCATTACATTCAGTTCATTCTTGACTGACAATTTGACTCAGACCTCCATGAAATCTATTCAAAACAGTGAGCTTTAGTTATTGTTCTGAGTTCAAGACTATCGAAATATTAAATTTTAATGTAAACAAGCACCTGTAACGCCTGTTCATATTAGGTAGGCAAAAATGACAACTCTCGTAATCGGCGCGGCATTAACTATTGGCGTTTTCTGTAATTATTTTACAAACGAAGCCAATAGAGGGCGTTACGTGGCATGAAATTTGTGTAAACTTTTGAGATAAAGGCTCCTGTCATAAGCTCCTACTAAATTATTTGTAAATTCAAATTAAAATTCAAAAAGATCTTTATTTGACTAGACTTTACAGGCAAGCACTTTCAAATCGTCAGAATCTACCACCGGATTCGGAAGGTCGGTTTTGCTGAGAAGAATCCGGCAAGAAACTTTTAAAAACCAAAAGAATTACATAAAATTTACATTTCAAATACTAACTTAACATGGATACCTATTTCTCAAAATAATATATAAAAGAACAATTGATAACACTAAAAAATATTATTAACACATAGACAAGTATGTAGTAAGGTAGAGTCGGCAAAATGCTCTTAAAAAAATATTTAAATGCTTAGTAGCTGTCGTCGGTTCACTAAAGACAGGCTACTTTAATTCGAGGAAAATAACGTGCTCTAAAAAAAATGTAGGTATACGACCGACCATCCCTAAAAAAAATTTAATTTTATAATGTAATGTGCAAACCTGTTCTTCTTTAAATTCGTGATCACAAACATCTAATTTTATTTATCATATTCAAGAACAAAATATATATGTACTTGTTGTATGTTTATCTATGATCGTTAACGCTATAGAAAGCAACGCAAGGGAAACTTGACCACGTGACATAACGTAAAAGTTATTAATTCCCATACATTTCGTTATGTAAAATAATTATTTACTTAATTGCGTAAGTATTACGTATCCAAAAATGTACATGACCTGCCAACCTCTTAATAAGTTAGGTATCTGTCGAATAGCCCTTAAAATTTAAAAGGAAATTTCATAAGCTCGAAACGCTAACGGCCAGTACAAATAAACTTTGTAAAGGGTTTGTAAAAGGCATTGTCTGGGAGCTCCGCGTGCCTGGTTCGTATATTTCGGCGAAAAAGTAAAAAAAAGCTAGAATGAATAATAGACAGCGTGCTATCGACAAAACAAAAACGTTGCTAATGTTGCTATGCCGCACTCGTTCCTGCACCAAGTTGCTACTCTGCTGCTTACATACATGGGCACAGATCAAATAAAGAGTGGTAGGGTGAATTGGAATTAAAAGGACTGTCTGAACCTCCTCCTTACAGACGACCGCAGTGAAATAAGCCAACTTTGATGGTTAGGACTTCAATAAATTAAATTGGTACCTACCTAGTTAAGAAGCAATGTGTTATAGCGCTCAGAAAAAAATCTTAATAAGAACTTTACTGTAATAATGAAAGAGGTAGTTACCTCGTACAGCCTGCATTTATTTACAAACATTTTTGACATAATAACCTACATGGAACCTTTATTTGATATACACAGCTTTCGCAGGCTGTATAGACCAATGCACTGTGCTACGAATGGAAATTAAAAAAATACATCAAGCAAAGCGTCATTGGTCACGGTTGGCGGCAAAATAGTGCTCTCCATTCGTTCAGAAATGAGATAACGGTACGGCCGCTGGCACCATTGATAAGGAATTAAATACCGAACGAATTCGGCGTTCGATCGACTTGACAATGTAAAAGAAATTGGTGTTTTAGAAAGCATAGGTTGTGTACGATAAGAATTATCGATCTGATATCAAATTAAATAGCAAATGCGGCTGAGATTTATTTCTAAATCGATGTTTTTAAATAGATAGGGCGCTAGGTATTTTAGCAATGGCGGTAGTTTAGTTGAACCCTTGCCATTTGAAGTGGTCTAGGCTTAAACCTGGTTTAATTCTCATGTCAGTGTAGCTGATGAAGTTTTTTTTTTTATACCACTAAAGTGGCACACAAGCATACGGCCCACCTGATGGTAAGCAGTCATCGTAGCCTATAGCCGCTAGAAATACCAGGGGTACCACTATCGGGGTGCCAACCATGTTGTTGATGAGGACTCACTGTGCTAGCAGCAATACTACTAGCCCAGCGTATCCTCGTGGAGCACTGGCAACTTTACTTACCGCAGAAACACAACACTACATCAAGTAGTGTTATTTCACAGCGGTCATCTGTAAGGTGGAGGTACAGTCCCCAGTCGGGCGGCTCCAATTTAAATGGGATAACCCACGGGAAATCCCAAATCGCCCTACCTCTCTTAAAACTTCTCTCAGTCCAGTGCTGCTTCTTTGACTTCTGACCAAGGGCGAAGGGATGCAGCTTTCAAGCCTGGGGATTGATATAGTCGAGGAATATATCAATCCGATGACGAGGACGAGTCTAAGGACACGCTCCAATTTCGCATACACAGAAATAAATTACAAAGAAAGGACATCATCCATTTTGGTCCAAATCTCAAAGGGCCGGCCAACGCAATTTTTTTGTATATTCTGTTAGAGCTTGCCCGTCTGAACATAATTATATTGCTATGGCACCAAAGCAGTCGACCTTTGTGCTCGATTTTATTTGAGTTCGAAAATCAGAATTTTCATACATTTTGTTGAAAATAAGAATTCAATAATCAAATCCAAGTAAATGTCCTGTAATGTCCAAATTTGGTGCCATAGTAATAAATGCTCTAACAGAATATACAAAAAAAATCGTTGGCGACTTTCAGATTTGGACCAAATCTATATGAAACATGGATGATGTCCTTTTATTTTATTTTTATTGGTACGTCTAAATAAATTAAAAATCTATGTAAATGACATTTTTCTTTTCTCATTTTTTTTCTATCTAAACACGAAATTTTGTACACGAAGTCATAACTGACTTCGTGTACATTAGTAGGTACACCCAGCCCTTGGTCACGACCCCGACTCCCGTCGATCGGCCCTTGCTTTTGACGCAACTAAAAAACGTATAGTTAAATTAATAAATTAATGTTTGGACATTATCACACAGCGCCATCTGGCCCCAAACTAAGCTAAGCATGTACTATGGGAACCAGCAGCTGAAACAATACTTATATACTTTTTTTTTGTAAATACATACTTATAATACATACCAAACAGCCAAACGCAAGGCAAACATATTTGTTACATAAATGTTTGCCCGGGGGGAATCGAACCCGCGACCTCTAGCGTAGCAGTCAGGTATACTAACCACTGGACCAGCGGTCTCATCGTTAATAGTTATCAAGTTTTTCAGAAAGCGTTTTACTATCAAACATAAACTTTAAAACGCATCCTAGGTGGTACTTTAATTGCATTCGCCCCATACAATGTCAGGCCACTCTTGGTAGCAACATATTTTTTTTCTACGATGTAAAACCAAACTTATTGCATTGCATTTTTATATCACCTTTATCAGCGGTTGGTTGCCGACGCCATCATAACTTAGATTTTAGGGTCGCTTTGACCTTTGGTTTTTATGGGATTCTAGAAATAATGTTGGCAGTCGACCTACAGACGTTCGCAGAACCAGCTCTCTAAAGTACCTACCTAAACATATTGGCAACAAATATTTTCGGTCAATAACTTTGGCCACGACTTCACTAAGTGATTTTTATCATCTCAAACTTATTCCGGCGACTTTGCCCGCATAGCAATAAAATATTTAGTCTATGTTACATGTTACTATGTCATGTGTAGACAGATTTCGAATATGTAGGAGTGTTTTCGTAAAATGGGACGCAAGTATCTTACAGGAAGCTGGGGAAATTTAATAACAATAATAATGCTTGGACATTATCACACAGCGCCATCTGGCCCCAAACTAAGCAAAGCTTGTACTATGGGAACCAGCAGCTGATATAATACCACTTTTTTTTTTGTAAATACATTATTATAATACATACCAAACACCTAGATGCAAGGCTAACATGTTTGTCACATAATTGTTTGGCGCAGCGGAAATCGAACCCACAACAACAACAACCTCTTGCTTCACAGTGAGGTATATTAACCACTGACCAGCGGTCTCGTGAATACTTGATCTTGATAAAATCTGTGACAGTGATTTCGTGAAATGGGACGGAAGGAAGCGCGCGCTATTTGATTTGATCAATGAGTGTACACGGTGGTAGAGTTGGCCGTCAAATGTCATATGTTACACATCATAAGCGACTATGTAAGGTTCGCTTGTTTTTTGTAAACTTTTTAGGATATAGCATATCGAATTTTAAATTTCAAATTTTAAATTAATGCAATTTATTTTTATTATCGGTGGGGTATGTTATAAACATTTTAGTTATACATATAACATTAGTGAGTAGCTATATTGACATTGGTAAATGCAAGTAATTCACTTTTTGTTCGCTTAAATTATGGAATTTAAAGAGAGGTAGGGCGAACTGGGATCTCACGTGGGCTTTCCCATTAATATTGGAGCCGGGGGGATTAATACTGGGGACTGCATCTCCACCCTATATGAAAATAAGTGAAAATCGCAGTCAAATAACACTACTTTGATGCACTGTTGTTTTTCTGGTTCGGTTAGTAAGGTTGCCAGTGCTCCACGGGGATACGCTGCACTAGTAATAATGCTGCTAGCACAGTGAGTCCAACAAGGTTGGCAACGCGTTAGTGATATCCCTGGTATTGCTAGCGGCTATAGGTGACTGCTTACCATCGGGTGAGCCGTATGCTTGAGCGCCACCTTAGTGGTAAAAAAAAAATTGAGAACTGAAGCGAGTACTCCTGGTTATCTACAATAGTATCAACAATCAAGTATTGATGAAAATAAATTACCACAGTTGATGATTACCACATCTCATACTCTACAAGTACAGGTAGTTACCCACCTTGTGGAACACTCATGCTAGTTGCTAGTCCAGTAGTACATGGTAGCCTCGTTTCGTGTTTCACACGCGATAAGCGCATTTAGGACAGCTGCAGGTACGTAAAAGTAAATTGTAGTAGCTTTGAATTATACGTTTGGGACGAGTAATTGATTTTTTTTAAAGCTCAAACCAACTCTGGTGCGACGGCTTTCTACGGAAAATTGACAAGAGATGGCGCTACCTGTCGCTAAGATTAAAGTGACAGCTATGGATATAAAATTTAGGAATATTTTTTTTGTGTTCTTATTTATTATTTTTAATAATTATCAAATGATTTAATACTTGTATTCGCAGTGCTTGATATTTAGCTTCTTCCAGATTTCATAAGTCATTCAGTATAAGCATATTTATAATTGGCTTCAATTTGTTTTTTATTTGTTAAAATATCGCCATAACCAAAGTGACGTATGAAAGTTACTTTAGGTATATATATGGGTACATAATAATATTCTTGCTTGTCAATCTTTTCATCTGCATAAAGCTTACCATTTTTTTTCGCCAGTCGCCGTCATTACCTGCGTTTCCATTATCCGCTTATTACCGTGAAACCGGTGAAATGTCCGTAAAAATGAATTAGAACATTTACAAAACTATAAGCGAATGATTTCAGATTTAGTTAGAGGAGTATAAAATAAAAAAAATACGTCCGAGAAAGCGTTACGCGTTAGTATTCCACCAAATCATAGGCAGAATCTTTTCGAGTCATGACCACTTCTGAAACAAAATTCTGTAAAAACAAAATATAATAAAAATCAATTTACGCGACTTTGAATGAAAGTTATAATTGCTCACGTATCGGCGTTGCGATCTTTTTACTCTAGTCGGGACTCGAACCTCGCACAATGGGTGCAAGATCGCGCCATCACTGCGCTAACGGTCGCTGACAAATCAGATTGTTATTACACGGTGTTTTTTAGCTGCGAACATTGCTGGACGCAAAAAGGTTTGATTTGACCGCTGTGTAGTCGCACTCTCGAGTGTTGGTTGATGAGGATGCCAAAATTATTTGTGGTTAAATTTTAATCACCAAGGAAAATATCGTTACAAAACCTGTCGTCTGAGAAGAAATTCAAGAACTTGTGTGCCAACTTAGTGGTATAAAAAAAACTGCCCACTGCTTAGGTAACCCTTGTGGGAGTTGTGGGAAGGCGTGAAAATGTATTTTAATTTTGTGGTGACTTTTATTTATATCATCGTCACGCCGAATCACTTTCGGGGTAAGCAGAGAGTAAAGAGCGCCATTTCTCTCTTGACTCTTGACCTTGCACACCTTTTTTAATTAGAAAATCTCTTCATTCATGCCCGTCGGTTTCCAGTCCTCTTTATTTTTCTATCATGGCTCGTTTTGATGTGGGAGCTTGAATTATCTTATAGGTACGAGTAACATAGCGTAAAGGCTGATTAAATTATCAAGAGTGTTAGGTATATATGCATGGAATAAAAAAAAACATCAAAACTATAGTGCTTGGTGATGTGTAAAGAATTTTAGTGTGTGTATCAAAATAGGCTTTGACGTCATGACATGATGTGACATGATATTGACATGAAGTACTTCCAACTCAGAAGAAATTTCAGTACAATATATCCTTTTTTTTAAAGCAATAGTCATACAAACTAAGAATCATCAACATCATAACTTAATTGAAAACGACTGCAGTCGGAATCCAGTAACAATGACCAATCCAAGCCGTCCCAATAGCAACAAGGCGCCACGCGAGCGCGACAAGTGTTAAATTGGACTCGGGCGAAAGAAGAAAAAGAATAAAAAGAAGCTCGATGCTAGACAGAGAGAGGTGTACTCACAAAAAACAACAAATTGTTGTGTCGATGCTACAGCCTGGAAGCTAACACTTTCTAACTGCGGCTGCGGTCTGAGCGACCGACGAACGGGTTAGACTCACTATTTTAGTTAGGAACGCGACTATTTCTGTACCCACCTCTGACTGACTCATCGGGTGCTTCAAACGAGCTAAGTTTAGTGTTAGAGTTGACATGACAATTGTATTCCTCGGTCCTCAGCTTCTGTTTGTAATTCCAAGCCATAATAGCGTAAGCTCTCTGAAGACATAGCGCTTACGGATCGCACTTCGCGTAAAAAAGCATGACTGAGTTTCAGACTAACTACTACATGTACATATACTTATATTGGAATTTCCAAAATAATACGTAAAGTTCTTAATTTTTAACATATATGTATAAGTAAAATATATCACGATTCACGTTCAGTCCCTCACGGGGTAAAGAACACAGCATTTTTAACAGAGAGTCATTTATTCATTTCTTTGCATGGAAAACATTCAAAATTTTCATTTGAATGCAATTTAAACTGATTCTTTTACAAACTTTCATCTCCTATTAAACCGTTTTAAGTGGATGGCATTAGCCGTTTTTTTTCTAGTTTTGCTTCCTTTTCGAATAAGGAGGTACTATGCCCTCTGCAATTTTAGAGGCAAAGTCGGGTCCTAGACAGCGAGTAAATTAAATTAATTAAGAAAAAAAATTTGATAAAATATCTAAAAATATTTGTTCTAAGTGGCCTTACGCACACGATAGCTTGATAGTCATCGAAAAAATAGTCAGACGAACGATAGTGTCGGAGCGAATCGGGATTAAAACGATAAAACAAACAGATAATAAAGCAATCGGCGTCCCACTCAAATTACATAACGGCAAAAAATGTAAACATGTCCAAACATCTTGCGGACTGACTCGTAATTGTTTCAAAGAAATAAAAAGCGGTACGCAACACACCGAGCCCGCATGAATGGGGCACCAACAGCCGGGAAAACGATAAAAACGACGCTCCATATTCGTGAAATGATTAAAAAAGAAAGAGCGGAGAAGAAAAAAGAAAAGGACCTAAGAGTTTGCGGCACGTACCGTCTTTTTAAAAAGAAAACTATTCTACCGGAGCGTGAATGAAAAACGCGCTCACTACGACCGCGTAACCGTAATCTTCTCGTTATTATTTTATTTTGGAATCGTTTTGAACCTTTTTTTATTATTATTTAGCCTTTTAATTTTAGTTTTATTGTGCTTTTTATCGTGTAAGCTTCGTATGTAGGTCAGGAACGATGGGTGATCTTTTTGGATTTCGATGGCAAGGCCGGTGCGTCGCCGTCCGGCGTCCGCGTGGTTTTGTGATGAGCCGCGCAATTATGGAAGTGCGTTGAACTTAACATCGAGAAACCTCTTTTTCACTTTTGATGGTTTTTGTTGACGACCTTTTGAGGGTTGTCAATCAAATGTTAAAATTAAGAAGGTATACGAGAGTTTTTGGGATTCAGGCAGAGCGGTTGAGATTTTTTCCAGTGTCTCGTTAATTTGGTTATAGTAATCTTTAGTGTATATTTTCGGTGTCGTTATGTGCAGTAAAGTCATTTATTGACTGATTGGAAATTTCTGCGGTAAGCAAGGTTGCCAGTGCTCCACGAGGATACGCTGGGCAAGTAGTAATGCTGCTAGCACAGTGAGTCCTCATCAACATCATGGTTGTCAACGCGTTACTGATACCCCTGGTATTACTAGCGGCTATATGCTACGGTGACTGCTTACCATGAGGTGGGCCGTATACTTGTGTGCCAACTAAGTGGTAAAAAAAAGCTGTAATATTGCTTTGGGGTGAAGTGATCTATTATGTTGGTCAATATGTTACCTCTGACCTAAAGCCATGTTATGACTTGCTACTGCCGTGGATTGTCTCCAGAATTTCCATTTAATCATCACAATGCATGACACTAGGCAATTTAATGCATGATACAATTTTATTTTATTTTTTTAATACCACTAAGGTGGCACACAAGCATACGGCCCACCTGATGGTAAGCAGTCACCGTAGCCTATAGCCGCTAGCAATACCAGGGGTATCACTACGGGGTGCCAACCATGTTGCTGATGAGGACTCACTGTGCTAGCAGCAATACTACTAGCCCAGCGTATCCTCGTGGAGCACTGGCAACCTTACTTACCGCAGAAACACAACACTACATCAAGTAGTGTTATTTCACTGCGGTCTTCTGTAAGGCGGAGGTACAGTCCCCAGTCGGGCGGCTCCAATTTAAATGGGATAACCCACGGGAAATCCCAAATCGCACTACCTCTCTTTTTAAAAGCTCATGGTGTGATTAATTACTGTACTTAAGCTTAGAAAAACTCATTGGTACAGGCCGGGGCTCGAACCTGGGCCCATCAGATGACAGGCCTGTTGCTTCAACCACAAGGCCACCACGGCTTTAAAATTATCCAACATTAGACACAGGCACAAATTGTTCTTGAAGATACTTGATTGCCATAGTTTACTACGAGTATAGTAAGCACATTCACAATTTACATGTGCCTGTTCACATATTCAGGTTTTAATTTTCATCATTCGACTTCAACGAGTTTCTACGCAGGAAAATTCTGTCATATGTACCTACACCTAGATCATTAAAAATACCCAAAGAATTACTAATAGTCATTGGTTTTACCAAAGGTGCTGGTTATTCTTTTTATTTTACTTTTATATATTTTAGTTTACTTTTATTCCAGTCAGATGAAAAGGAGAATTATGTTAATAGATATATTTTGCTAGCATATACAAACAAATTATGACAGGGCGAATTAGAAAAGGAATAAAGAGCATGTTTCGCAGACCAAAAAAAACTTTATTTTTTTATACCACTATGCTACCGTATGCTTGTGTGGCACACAAGCATACGGCCCACCTGATGGTAAGCAGTCACCGTAGCCTATAGCCACTAGCAATACTAGGGGTATCACTAACGGGTTGCCAACCATATTCTTGATGGATATTCACTGTGCTATCAGCATTACTACTAGCCCAGCGTATCCTCTAGGAGCACTGGCAACCTTACTTACCGCAGAAACACAGCACTACATCAAGCAGCGTTTTTTCACTGCGGTATTCTGTAAGGTGGAGGTATAGTCCCCAGTCGGGCGGCTCCAATTTAATGGGAAAACCCACGGGTAATCCCAAATCGCCCTACCTCTCTTAAAATGATGAAAAGCTCGAAAAGCAGTCTAAGTTAGCGGCCATGTATGAAGAGATTGAAGGATACAGAAGAAACAAGAGGAATGGGTTACGATTTTAGCAGTCTATGTGTGTGAGCTTCTGCCCGCGACTACGTCCGCGTTGAGCTTAGTATCTCAGAGGAACCTAAAATTTTCCCGCGCTAAAAAGTTTCCTATGTGTTAATCCAGGTTATAAATTATCTGTGTTCCAAATTTCATCCAAATCCGTTAAGTAGTTTTTGCGTGAAAGAGTAACAAACATCCATCCATACTCACAAACTTTCGCATTTATAATATTATATTATGGTAGGAGGATGTAAGTGAGTATGTTTCTGTTTACGTAAACTGTTCGTCCGATTTTGATGTCTTCGTTATTATGGCCCGGGTAACATATGCCAGCTTTTAACCGACTTAAAAAAAGGAGTCGACTTTACCTAGTAAATCCCGAATTTAGCCGATTTCATCGGATTTCATTCCTTTTCTTGAGTGGGTTTTAAATATTTTTGCTGTAGTCGGGTAACAGTTTTTCACACATTTTACTTGTTAATGAACTAGGGTACCTACTCCCAACATCGCTCGGTTAATGTTTGTTCTGAAAACGTCACATTTGCATATAGGGTTGTCGAATAATGTTTTATAAAAAAAAAGTGTCTAGCAATTAAATTGATGAAACGATGGTGTTTCATATTTAGTTTTAAAATGTATGAAACAATAAACCGTAGTGGCCTTGTGGTTGAAGCAACGGCCTGAAATCTGATGGGACAAAGTTTGAGGCCCGGCATTTACCAATGAGTTTTTCTAAGCTTAAGTACAGTGAATAACACCATGAGCTTAAAAAGAGAGGTGTGGCGAAATGGGATCTCCCGTGGGTGTTCCCATGAAATTGGAGCCGCCCGGCTGGGGACTGTACCTCAACCTTACAGAAGGCCGCAGTCAAATAACACTACTGTGATTTAGTGTTGTGTTTCTGCGGTAAGTTACGTTGTCAGTGCTCCACGAGGATACGCTGCGCTAAAAGTAATGCTGCTAGCACAGTGACTCCTCATGAACAACTGGGTTGGCTGGTATTGCTATTGGCTATAAGCTACAGTGACTGCTCATCGTCAGACTAGCTATACGCTTGTGTGCCTCCTTAGTGGTATAGAAAAGCAAAAAACTATTATTAACAAGTTTATTGTAAGTGCTAAACTTGTACCATCCTCCTACTTCAGTATGTATAACTATATAGCCTATGTTATCATACGTTAGTACAATAAAACAGGCCCCGGTCTCGCCACTAACTTCTTAACGCATTTAGTCATCATTCCGAGGAAAAGTAAAAATAGCCTGACCAGACTCCGCATCTCGGTCTCAAGGCCAACTCCTGACTCCTGACGACAGAGACGCACTTATACAATCCCTAACTAGCCAAACAGAGACGGCGTATCTGGTGTCTTCGTCCTTTGGAAAAGGGAAAGTGGTAGTTATAACACTGGTGAGAGTGAGATAAAAAAATGACCGAAGGGCAAACGAAGACGGAATATACATAAATGACTGGTGTTAGAGAGAGATGCACGAAAGGAACCGGTTAATTTTGAAGGGCTCGTGACCGTGGTCCACGTTGATGCTGGGTTAAATTATAGATATATTTTATTATTATGTATTGATTCAAGATTATTTTTGTAGATGTATTAAGTTGCTAGATAAGTTTTTACTTATCGCTTATTCGAGAAAATCTAAAAAGGCAAGCTTGAATGTATGACAGAAGTATGGTCAATTTTCAGTTGCTTTACCTTAGCATTAAAATAAATAGAAAAAAAATGTCGAGGGCCTTTTGGGACCGGGACCGCGGTCCGAAAAGCCACTTTGGATTAAAGAAATATTACTGAGGGAAATTAAATTGATCATTATTTTGAGGTACATTGAGACTTCAGATTAAGACGCAGCTCTTGTCGTTATTAGATTTTCGTATGTAGATACTTTGAAATTGTCGGATTACAATGTGCCGGATTTGGAGGGTCCAACATATTATCAGGGCCTGTTCTTTGTTAGATTCTCTTATAAAGTTATAAATTCCTCTTTTAAAGTTATCAAGTTTCAGATAACATAGGTAAATAGCTAAATATTCAATAGTTTTTCTTCATATAGGTAACACACCAATCAATCTTAGAGTAAAAAATAACAAACATGTTACTTCCAGATTATGGAAACAAAAGTCCAGCTTTTAAATCAAATAATAGTAGTCCTTATTCAATTAATAATAATTATTATTATCAATATACAATTTGCCTATTATATTATGTACTATAGGCTAATAATAATACAAACTAAAACTAAAGGAAAAGAAAAAACAGATTATAATTATTTGCTCGATACTTTTAATACCACCATGTTTGTAATTATTTAAATAACATTGTAGCCTATTATTTTAGTTTACAAGGGTCGGCAACGCGCGAGCGATACCCCTGGTGTTGCAAGCGTCCATAGGCTGCGGTAACCGCTTACCATCAGGCGGGCCGTATGCTTGTTTGCCACCTTAGTGGTATAAAAAAAAAAGTTTTCCTAAATATTGTTTTTTCATATTATGTGCTTTTATATTTTCGGTATTGTACACACCTGTGTTAAATACATAATATAAAAAAAGATCTTAAGTATAGTATAGAATCCATTAAAGCTTTGTGAATTGTTCGTCCGGTTGTACGTCTATTGGTAGTACTTACAACACCGTTTCCAATCAGCGTTTTCTTGTTTCCCTACAAATTCCTAGTTCCTACAATTCTCCAATGTACAATGCAGTGAGAAGTATGTGAAGTAGCTGTGTTAATTAGAATGAGGCATAGTACTGGGAACTCGCAGCGGCCGCCTGATTCGCGAGTAGGGTCAACCCGGCCCAAGGTCACAGGAAGACGGACAGGAGATGCGTGGAGTGGAGTTGGTGCTACTTTTGATTCAAGTTAAAGTAGGGTCACCAATGCGCTCTGACTGCCCCTTCAAGCGGGCCCGGGGCAGGTGGCAGAACGACGTGGCAAGTGCTGTCAAGAGCACGCGAGGGTTCCAGGGGCGGCGACATGGCTGCCCCCGGGACGTGCTCAGGCAAAGTGCAGGAGGGCACCGGTGCGTTCCACTGGAGATCCCGGAGCCCTCCTATATGCACGGAGGATGGCCACCGGGGGGTTTTAGTGAGTCAAAATCTCACATACCCCGTCTGCTCGCCTTAAGCGGACGGGTACCTTTTGAAGGTTTCCCCTCGTCAACAAAAAAAAAGGGTCAGCAACGCACGAGCGATCCCCCTGGTGTTGCAAGCGTCCACAGGCCACGGCAACCACTTACTATGGATCAGGATGGTCGTATGCTTGTTCGCCACCTTAGTGGTATAAAAAAAGTAAATGTTTATAACATATCAATGAACCCCTTTTAGACCCAAAATATGGATAGCTTGCACCATCAAAACTGATAGAATATTAATAATACTCTCTTTTTAGCGCTTAACTTCGCCGTGCGAAAAAGTACTCTAAATAGTAATTATAAAAGGGCGTATATAATATCACATTTTAATTAGGCCGGCAATTGGATGACTTATGAAAAGCAAAAAGACAAAATCTACCACATTCGCCCAGTACGTAGTGTACCTTATGGGGTCTATTACGATTCGAGGAGCCCTATTCTGTTACACCCAAAACTTTAGAAAGAAATGGCGACTCCACAGTGCATCTCTGCTGCTCCGAAGTCAACGTTTACCAATAAGTATTTGTGTCCACACATACACAAACACACAACACCATTGCACGTGTGTGCGTGCGTTGTACACTGCACAAGAATGCAATGCGTTGTTGACACAGCCAACTTCGATATTCCTTTATTTATTGCTATAAAAACCCTTGCATCATCACAAGGTCAAAACCACCTTATTACTCACTATTTTAAGTGTTATTTCTATTGACACATAAAAATCTTACAACCTTCTTTATATTACAACGCAAAACCTTCTACAAAGCGATAATAATTCCTAACTTAGTGGCGTTAGAGTAAGAATTTCCTTAGACGCATTAACGTCGCATAATTCTCTTATTGATAAATGGATTAAAAGGTATATTTAAATAAGGATTTATGTGTTGCGTCTGGATATTTGGCGAGTTTGGGATAAAGTATAGCTTTGGATTGTAAAAAGTGGAGATTTGGCCACTGATTGTGATTTTGGGAAGAAACAATGGGTATGCTATAAGACGGAGTGAGGTATCTATCACCTCCAGAAAACAAATAAATAAACAACTTATTGAGAAAAACGTACCTAATTAAAAGCTTTAGTGTTCACGAAATACTGTTTTTTCTTAATTTAATTTAACTAAGATGCACTAACTACCAATAGGTTAAACATGTTCACTTCTTTTAGCACCGTAGGATATGGACGCTTGCAACACCACGGGTATCACTCGCGCGTTGCCGACCCTAAAACTCAATAAAATATGTACGTATTTACGTAAGCAGCTGTTATTAAAACATGATATAATTTTAAAAAAGGACCTGTCTTATTTTTATTTATGTTGATTCCGAATAAGCCGTGTTATAATAAAAACAAGCAATTAAAATTACTGGTGCGAATATAAAAATCAACAATCACATATCAACAAGCGTTGACTGTTACCTACATTGTTTCTCACAAACAACTTAATGTTACCAGCTCTGTAAGTAGATAGAAGTATATGTAATAGTCGGTCTGCCTATGCAGTACGCTCAGATATTAACACTGGTGCCAAATCTGTTAAACAATTTGACAGGAAGAAAAAGTATTGCCATCCTTATTTAACCCCGCCCACGAGAGAGCGATAGCAAGACTTTTACTCCTGTCAAATTAGTTTTTTGTTTTATTTTAGCGATTTTGTAGAACACAATTGGCACCAATATCATAATTATTTACTAACTAGCGGCCGGCCCTGGCTTCGCCCGGGTAGACATTAATAAAATATTTTCTCCCGTTTTTAGACATTTTCAGGCAATTTTTAAAATACCACTCCGTTAGAACCATAATCGATCTTCAAGGAATATTCTAAAAAAAGTATTAGCGAGATCGGTTCAGCTGCTCTCGTGATTTGCGCTTAGCAACACAATTAGCGATGCATTTTTATATTATAGATAAAGTAGATAGACATCAATCTGAAATGAGTGATGAAAGACTGACTAATAAGATATACAGTGCGAATGTGAGTGAAAGAAGAAGCCGTGGAAGGCCAATTAAATTAACAAAGTACTCAATAATAGAATGGTAAAGAGTGCTCGGAACCGGCGGGCCTGTATGAAGAGATTAATGAATGTAAAAGAAGCAAAAGAGGTGTACAACGCAAGAGTGAAATGGCGCTCTATACTTTCTTCCTACTCCGAAAAAGGTGGAGTAATTAATTTACATTTTAAGGATGAATTAAAAATATTAAAACATTAATTTACATTTTAAGAATGAATTAAAAATATAAAAACTAAAACTATGATTACGCGTACAATTTACGAGGGACGTGGTAATAGTTTTTATTTCACGTCAAATCTAGTTCCACGCAGTAAAATAACTATAGCGATCATATAAATACACAAAATAGAAAAGTAACCACTCCAAAAGTTGCAAATTAAAAAAAAAAAATCTAACCACTAATAAATATTCACTATTCTTGACAAAAGTTTGTGGTATAAACTCAAGACTTCAATACATCTACATCCAATCAAACCATGTGTAATTATGACGGTCCGTAACGAAATCGAAAGTAAACTAGTAACTACAGAAAGAGAAAAAATCACTTTCATTAAACCTTTCCCACCGAGATTCAGAGTAAACCTGCTCCGATAGCGTCCTAACCAAAAAAACATTATATTAATTTGGGATCCCCACAAAAAACAACGATAGCCACACGAGTAAAAAAAGCTAATGGCCAGAAAAAAAGGATCGATTCTTTAAAAAAAGAAAAAACCCGCTTCGAAGAAAGGGTTACAAGCTACAGGTTGCTTCATTGTAATCGGTCAGTTATTTTTTTGAAGTTCAACGAGTTGTATGAACTCATTATTTTTTATTGAATGTCAAGTTATTTTTGTCACATCCTTCAGTCAAGTTCAATGTTTTGTTTCGTGTTACACAATAATTACGTAGTATCAGTAAGAAGTAGGTATATTGAATGTTTTTTTTTTTATTATCTTAAAGTCGAATTAGCTTAGATCGTTTTCCGTCCGGCATTTCCGCTATAGTCATGGAACAGTACTTGTATAATGTTTTTTTTTCATTATGCTTAAAACACAAAAAATAATAAAAACTGGCCAAGTGCGAGTCGGATTCGCACCGAGGGTTCATATCTTTTCTTCATATTGACTTATGGGTTTGATTATTTTACAGCTGAAACGGACCATAGACCCGGGTATTTCATATTAATTTCAATTTGATAACTCCACGCGTTCTTGACAGACAGACAGACAGACGGACAATAAAGTGATCCTATAAGGGTTCCTTTTTTCCATTTAAGGAACGGAACCCTAAAATCAAAAAGCGAGCAGTACAATAGCCGCATATGATGTGTAACATAATTCTTCCTTTTTCTAGCGACTTTGTTGTAGAATTTTTAATATTCGGCATTATGATGATTAAATTAGATACTAGATATTTTGTCAAACATGGAGAACTCTTCACAACTCAATTGCACATAGTTTGACATGCCGCAACTAAGTCGCATAACTGTAGTCATCCTAGGATGTGTTTTTTTTTATTATTCAATACATCTTCATCACAATACCGGTCTTATTAATTGGGTTCCTCATAAATAAAGAGCGCCTATAAAACCTCTATCAATCATATTGCAGAGCAAAGTACAAAAATAAGAGAAAAACCAGTGTTCTGTACTTTTTATTGTCTCGTAAGAATGTGGTCCAAGAGATCGAAAGTTGAACAATCTATTTATAAGGACCGTGTACCGTTGGCTTTGCCTACCACGTTTTTTGGTCTTTTTTCTCGTATACTTGTGACAAGTGAATTTTTATTTCTATATTTCCTGTCATTACAGGAATTCTTAAATTATATTTTTCTTTGTTTGTTTTTTATAACTTGGTTTCCTTGAATTGCCCCTTCATAATTATATTTAAATTAACTCCTAATACCCGTATTTTCGTCTCATACAAAACTTCCAAATACAGAATAGCTTCAACAATATGGATAAAAAATCAAATTACTTAAGATGTAGTTCAAGATGGTAAAACCTCTTTTTTACCAGCCTGTATAAAAGCAGGGTTGACACAGATCTCCCGGTGTCAATGCGGGGTTGGTCAGAAATTCCATGGTAGGTATCTGTTATTTAATTTTAACTGCAACAGCTAATAGATACGCTGGTTTTAATTGTCCTTACCTCACATTTTAATTCGATCAGATACATTCCGATTTCACTAGGTATTGTTGCTTTAAGGTTAATATTCCGGTCGCGCTTTGCAGACATTTTAATAGCAGGAACATTGTCGACAACGTATTCAAAAACGTAACTCGCGAAATGTCAAAATTGTCATACTAATTTTTAGTTCCATTTTTCACCGCCGCAGCGCTGTTCATTTCCCAATACAAAAATAGTCGAAGGCGATACGAAAACGTTGTCGACAATGTTCCTGCTACTGGCACTGGAGTTTGAATCTTAGATACTGAAGAACTCAATACTTAAACTCTGGTCAAAAATGAAATAAGAAAAAAATACCCACAGTCAAACATCTATTAGAACCTCCTCTATTTTTGAAGTCAGTTAAAAACAAATTAGAAGGTGAGCTGATTACGTGAATTATAACGATTTTTCTTTTAAAAGAAAAAAATCGATCATGACCGCACGGAGTCATAAATGCAAGATTTAACAATAAAACATAAAAGTGCAATGTGTGAATTAAAATTACCCTAATATTGTTCCCACGAAATAAATCTTAACAAAGTCAGCCTTCATATTTTACGAAGCAGAGAAAAAACAATCTTAATACGTTACAATAACAGTCAAATAAAGCGCAGAGCGTGAATTATTGTCTTGTGTAGGGGTAGGCCGAAGGAGCCCGAAGTCTGACGAAGATTTCCGAACGCTTGCGGCGTGAACAGGTGCGCTATCCATCTTTGACCGGACGCTGAGAAGAGCATATCATTTTGATACTTGAGTAACCAGATAAGTTAAGATACAAACAAAGGAATTCAAAATATTATAAACTAGCGTTTACCCGAGGCTTTGCCCGCGTGGCTCTAGGTAAAGATAGCCTATATACTTCCCGAATTGATTTGATTTGAGGTTATAATCTATCGCATTGCCATATTCAAATTTCATTACGATCAGTTCAGCCGTTTAGTTGTGTAAAGCTACTTTCCCATTATTATTTTAGTATGGATTAAAAAAGCAGGATTAAGTGAACTGACTTCTATCACTAGATCGACGACTAAACTTATATTATAATAGGGTACAATTTGTTTGTTTTGCATACATGCGGTATGTAGTCTCTGGAATTGACTTACTTGACTTATGTTCCTGTGTCCCCTAGATGGGGCAGAGGGCTTCCACAGTGCTCCGCCATCCCACTCAGTCTTGAGCTTCGCGCTTCAGATCGCCCCAAGTCTTTCCTATGTTCTTCGCCTCTGCGATGATCGTCCGACGCCAGGTCTGCTTAGGGCGGCCACGTTTACGTTTTCCTTGGGGATTCCAGTCAAGGGCTTGCCTCGGTATATGATCAGGGTCCCTTCGGAGCGTATGGCCGATCCATTTCCACTTGCGGCGTTTGATCTGCTGGTCGATCGGGGTCTCACCGCAGCGATCCCACAGATCTACGTTGGAGATTTTCTCTGACCAGTAGACTTCGAGTCTCTGGAATTACTGAACAGATTAAAAAAATCTTCCACTAACAAAAATACTGTGTTATCTCACTTCTACGCGGGAGAAACCTAGTAATAAAATATCTCTGTTGATTTATCAAAGGTCATCTAGCTTAGAAAGCATTCAATTTGATTTTAATATAGTGATGTTAAAGAAAAATCAAAAAATCCAATTCTCTTGTCAGACACTCAAGTTTTTTTTAAAATTTAATTTAACCAACAAATTACATTATAATCAGAGATCCAACAGTTCAATGAATGAACAACAGAATATGATAAATATTTTAGTTTACTTTTATTCCAGTCAGATGAAAAGGAGAATTATGTTAATAGATATATTTTGCTAGCATATACAAACAAATTATGACAGGGCGAATTAGAAAAGGAATAAAGAGCACGTTTCGCAGACCAAAAATATTTTTTTTATTCCACTAAGGTGGCAAACAAGCTTACGGCCCACCTGATGGTAAGCAGTCACCGTAGCCTATAGCCGCTAGCAATACCAGGGGTATCACTACGGGGTGCACAACCATGTTGCTGATGAGGACTCACTGTGCTAGCAGCAATACTATTAGCCCAGCGTATCCTCGTCGAGGACTGGCAACCTTACTTACCGCAGGAACACAACACTACATCAAGTACAGTTATTTCACTGCGGTCTTCTGTAAGGCGGAGGTACAGTGAACTTGACATAAGGTGAGCAGGATGATGTCCCCGTAAAGTATCAAGATAGATCACCCGCACTGTACATCTCACCTGGCGTAGAGGGGTTAGCTATTAAAGAATGCCTTGTGTACGCGCATCCGCAGTGTACATTTAAGAATATTGTTTGTCTGTCCACCTGTGATATTGGCATCAAGATAAAGGACAATCTATACTAATATTATAAATCTATAGATACTTATTACTAATTTACTAATATAATTTATATCTATACTATATATATATATATCATAAAGAAGAATTTATTTTTGAAAAAAGACCAAAGATTTGTATTTTTGTGTGTATGTTTGTATTGATTAAGCTCCGAAACTACTGGACCGATTTCAAACATTCTTTCACTGTTAGAAAGCAACACTATCACTGAGTAACATAGGCTATATATTATACTCGCTGCCCGCCCCGGCTTTGCACGGGTAGATAAAATATTTGATAATTGTCTACCCGTTCGAAGCTGGGGCAGGCCGCTAGTCTAGGATAAAAATAAATCTGTAGCCTAGTTTCACAACTTTTTGTTCCTGTAAGTGTAAGTAGGTAATGGTATTGCTATCCTTATTTAACCCTACACATGAGAAAGAGATAGCAAGAATTTTAGTCCTGTCAAAATAGTTTAGTGATTTTGCACAACAGAATCGACACCAATGCGTTTCTTGCAACCCTAAGGACTACCAGCACACTATGGTTCTGCAAGAAGAATGTAAAGATTTTGGCAAGTGTCTCTAGTGACAGCCATGCATTAGCTGATTACCAACAGGTTGGTCTGTATTAATATTTGCCATCTTCATCATCTTCATCTAGAACTTCATTCTTTGGGGGTTTGTTCCGAGTGGATTTTTTGAACATGTATGCGAGCGATGTATAGATCTAACAACCAACACCTTGCTTAACAACCACGAGACATATTTTAACTAATATTTTAATTGTCTTTGAGCCATACTCAGTTGAGTATAATAGCAGGCGACGCGCGAAGTTTCTCGCGTCGCCTGCTATTCTAACGAATCAAGTACGAGTCCCACTCATCTGTACCAATGAGTTTTCTAACTTAAGTGCCGTGATTAGTTCCACCACGTGCTGTACGGTGAAGGAAAACATCGTTAGGAAACCTGCATACATCTGAGAAGAAATTCAAGGACGTATGTAGTGCCTAAGAGACGGCGACGGACTCACCATCTGTCACGTTGACATCAAATTATCTTCGGTGGACAGTGTGTAGATATATTATAATTATTTTTGAAATGCGAATGAATAAAAAAGGGAAAATAATGAAGCAGAATCTATTGACGAAGTAAAAGTATTTATCCAATACAGCGTCGTCAACTCAAAGGAAACTGTTCGATCTAAAAACACTGGTATTATCATATAACCTAAATTGTTAGCGTGTTTTATGTAAAAATTTAAACGGAGCGAGACGGCTGGTAAAAAATATACGTTTGATGGGGTGTAGTTTATCTTACAACTGGGAAAACATGCTGAAAAAACATCGCGCGCCAAGGAAAATATTCGTAAATGAAAAAATAGCAACCTGCCCTATGTGGGTAGGGCTGCCACGGAAGGTAGATGTTTTAAAAATATTACATCTAATAAGAAAAACATTGTTGAATATAACAAGATATTGTTAATGTAGGCATGGTAGGCAGGTCATTTGCTTTAGGATTCAGTAGGGCTAGCATGAATAATTGCGACAACGTTTTCGTATCGCCTTCGACTATTTTTGTATTGAAAATTGAACAGCGCTGCGGCGGTGGAACTAAAAATTTGTATTCAAATTTTGACATTTCGCGAGTTACGTTTTCGTTTACGTAGTCGACAATGTTCCTGCTACCGGCACTGATCATAGCCAAGTCGGAACAGAATCGAAGTTTAAGGTTAAATAAGTACTTGTACGCAGTAGTTCTTTGGGATAGTACTAAGTGAAATAAGCTTATAGAATCAAGGCATTGGTTCGGTTACAAAATCTTCAGGGAAGAAGTCGTTTGTTTTGGATATCGTTCCTTTTTATTTATTTAGTTATTTATTATCTGCGGTTGAAACTCTGGGTCCCTGGGGCCCGGATGCTCTTCAGTTTTTCAAGGAGGTCTCACGTCGGCTGGTTGAGGCCTCCTGTGACAGGCGTGCTGGAACATATCTCGCTCAGAGAATCAGCATTGCTATCCAGCGTGGCAATGCTGCCAGCATTCTTGGCACGCTACCGCATGATTCCGGTTTGGGTCAGATCTTTTATCTATAAGTAGGTAGGTTAAAATATGTTTTTGTAAATAGTTTAATCTGTTATTTATTTTAGTTCCTGAACATATGCATCCAAATCAAATTGTTCATTGATTACTTCCAGCCATTACTTATACGGTAGACATTTATCAAATATTTTGTCTACCCGTTTTTAAACTTTTTCAGGCAATTTTAAAATAAAAAATATCCCCGTAAGGACTATCCTCGTACTGCAAGGAATATCCTAAAAATAGAATTAGCGAATTCAGTTCAGCTGCTCTCGAGATTTGCGCTTAGCAACACCATCATCGATTCATTTTTATAATTATAGATATTTATTTATTTATTATCAAAACCACAGCTAACAAGCATATCAAATCACATCTTGTATTAATTATATGTAACATACTTAACATATTATGGCCAATGAGGCTCACACACTTTAAGTTTTCTAAATTCCTGGTTTATCTAGCTTTTGTTGTAGGGGACTACAAAAAAAGCTAGATCCTAGTTATATTGTAAATTCGAAAGTTTGTGAGTACTATTTGGATGGATGGATGGATGTTTGTTACTCTTTCAGGCAAAAACTACTAAACGGATTTGGATGAAATTTGGAACACAGATAATTTATAGCCTGAATTAACACATAGGATACATTTTATCTCGGGAAATGTTTTTATCACGGGAAAATTTTAGGTTCCTCTAAGCTCAACGCGGACGTAGTCGCGGGCAGAAGCTAGAAAGACCATATATGTTAATGTACACGTATAAGTATAAAATGTAATTATTCTCAGTAGAAATTATGGTTCCGTTATACTATGTGACACACAATGAGTGCCAGCCCTACTGTAGGAGCGCCCTGTCTGCGCAGAAGCGACACTAGCTCGCTTAGTTAGCACCAACCTTACATTGAATTAAGACAGAAAGATATTGTCTACAGCTATGCGATCTTAATATCTGTGTCTGATTCAGCGGCCATCTTTGACATGTCGCTTGTTACTTGGAAAATCTGTTACATACTAAAAACTAAATGCCGAATGGAACTACTGGATACATCAAAACCCTTGTAGTCGTGAAGGTTGTAACAGAAATCGTTCACATTGTGGAGGCTTGTCTAAACTAAAACCGGAAAATAGACACAGATTCGCTTTACCAGTTTGCCATACAATCTGAACCGGCCGGAGTCTGCTACTTTATTGAAAAACTATCCACATATTTAACATAATTTAGAATCTCGTTCAATAACATAATATGACACAAGAAAGAAAGTATAGGTAAGGTAACATAAGGATTGCTTCCCACGGATTTCCCTCATAGTATATGGTAAGCGGTTACCATCAGACGAGCCTATTTACCATCATTAAAATGCATATGTATATAAACTTGGACTAACTAGCATTCTAATTTCAAATTCCATTCCACGAAACGAAATAGGGTTACATTCGTTGAAAAAACCTGCCAATTTTTAGGTTAGCAACTCTCATATTCCGAGGTACGAGATTACAAAGATAATAGCTTCAGCAAATGAACCAACGACATCGCGATATAAAAACACTGACGAAAATCTCCCTTTAGTCCATGTTGTTTTAGGCTCTCGGAAAATATTGGGCTTCGTAAGCGAAGAATAATACTGGCGTGTGCGCAGGGAGGGGTGAGGGGCACGCCCAGCCCCCTATGCTCTCTTTGGCCCCGTTTTTCACATATTACATTGGATTTCACTAAGGGAAAGCGTTTCTCTTTTCTTATGAATAATTTTTGATATTTTGTGATTTGGTGTAAAATGCCTTGTATATTATAATTATAAATGCGAAAGTTTGCGTGTGTGTTTGAACCCTCTTCACGGCTCAACGGGTGAATGGATTTGTATGAAATTTTGAATTTAGGTAATTTATAAGGCGGATTAACTATATACTTTTTATTTCGGAAAATTGTGTGGTGGATACTACCTATAGTATAGAGAATAATGCAGGCGAAGCCGCGTGTAAATCCTAGTTACACGTATATGCAGAATGTTATGTTCTCAACAGCAGTACCTAGGTGTTACAAAGACACATACAAATGTGGACGAATCAGTTATCACATATTTAAGCCAGAAATTGCTTATAAAGAATTAATTACATCTCAGTTTCGCATTTAAACTAAGAAATTAAGGCATTAAAAAGTAAAGCAAGTTAATTTTTTAGCTAAGTGCCAGTAATAAATTTTCTGCACGCTTTTACTTAGCTAATCGAATAGAAAAGAACAGTCGATTAGATACGTTAATGACCAAAAAATCCAGACTTTCCGGTTAAAAGACAGTGCCTTTTCCGTTTAGTGTTTCCAACGGAATTAAAAATCGATTTTTGCATAGACCGCCACGCGCCACGCCGGCCGGATCGATTCGATTCTTTGCGCGTGCACTGTCACGCACGTTCCGCCCGATCTCGATGACCGCGCGATTCGATATCGATTCGTTTTTTGTTTCTCATCAGTGACGATATCTTTTTATACTTTTTTTAACAGAGTTTTTTGGCTCGCGTCTCGCTTGTCTCGACCAATCTCTTTGGTAATTTTCTTTTTGTCGATCCCTATTGTCATCTGTGGTCCCGTGGTCGGCGGTGGACACTGCCACGGCTTGTTTTTAGATTGTATATACACCGTTCATTTCTTAATGGCCGGATTAGCGTCTGCGCAGTGCCGTTACAAACATTTTTTGTCACAAACTTGTAATTTCTGATCTTAAACCATTAAGTGGGCTCCAGATACTTACAAGGTAAAACAAAAAATCGGCACAACGGAACATTCTACTGTCTTTATTCACTCGTACACAATACTCTACTCTAAGACAGAATGTGTCATTAAATAATCATGCATTTCAATTAGTGCAGTTTTGGAAAAACAGCGAGTGAAATCGCTCTACCCTTTTTAAAGCGAAATTTCAAAATTGTTACGTCACCACATAGTCATACTAGTCTGTGCGCGCGAGACAATACACTGCTAAATTACAAAGATATTAATTATTTTGCGTTTATTAATTTTTAACGTAACTAATAATTATAATTTTCGTGTTCGCAAATAGGTAATACATGTTCATAATACAAACCATACAATGTTAGTCCAACCGGGAATCGAATCGCAACATCAAGCGTTACAGACGGGCTTACTAACCAACGGTGATGTCAAAATGGTAAAACCATAAGTAATTTCCGAACGAAAATCTTCGTGCCTCTTATTTTATAATACTATTCTCGAATTAACACAGAACCTGAGTGTTATATCATTTATTTATTAACTGTAGTACTCAGAAAGAAGAAATAAATTAATCTCCACACAATAATCGAGAAAAAATTCTTTTCATCCCCCACTTTTTTATATATGAAACCTTATTAAGAAAAAGTGTCATTTTTTTCACAAATATTAGGTTTGGATAACTAACTTTTAAGCATCTACTTAAATACAACACTAAGCAAATGCCAAATGTCCAGTAATTACCGTTCGCGTGCTGGTAAGTGTTTAGAATTCGGCTACCGAGTGACAGCGCCTGCGGCGAGACAGTCGCTTGCCTTCTTTCACTCACCACCATTTGCATTTCAAATGGGCAACTTTATATTAATAGTAGGTATCTCTTATTCTGAAGAAGATTTTGAAAATAGAATGCCTTCTACACTGGCCAGTAATTCAAATCTTTGCGAACAAAAAGGTTTAACAATGGTGCTAATTCTGGTGTACGAAATCATTACACTAAACTAATTTGACAGGACTATATCTTGCTACCCCCTCTCATGTGCGGGGTTAAATAAGGACGGCAATACTTTAAGTCCTGTCAAATTAGTTTAGTTTTATGATTTCGTACAACGGACTTAGCACTATTATGGGTCTTAAAAGTGACTATAGCAGGGCCAAGATAAAAGATGACTTTTGACAGCTAAAAAAGTCTTTGAGACCTAAACGCAATGGCAGCATATTGATAAAAAAATATGAACCCATTGATATTCAGACCAAAAATCACCCTCTATCTTGACCTTACCATAGCGGGAAAATTTTCATACAAAAATGAGAACTCGAGCGATCAAAATTTCGTTTGCTTTGCCTTATGCATCTATCCATACATTATTATAAATGCGAAAGTAACTCTGTTTGTTTACCTTTTCAAGACTAAACGGCTGAACGGATCGTAATGAAATTTGGCAATGAAATAAATCAATTGTAACCTGGTGAAAGACATAATCTAGAACCACACGGGCGAAGCCGCCGGCAAAAGCTAGTTAGCGATGTATGTCGCGCTCAAACACAAACTAATGTCATTAATGACGAGGTATGTTTTTTTTTATACCACGAAAGTGGCACAAGCATACGGCCCACCCGATGGTAAGCAGTTTGACATCTCGCATCGAAAATAGTAGCTGTTTTTGAAGAATTGCGCGGCATTGACTTTGCATCTACAGATAAAGAGCTTTGAGCAAAGGGTTATCGTTTTGAAGACCAATTAAATTAAACATTCTGGTTTGATAAAGCGGTTTAGTAAAAAACTTCCTTACTGTTCTACTTTGATAACATCGATTAAAAGACAATTTAAATTGTTTTTAAAAATCAATTGAGTAAATAAAAGTTTCGTTTTAAATTAAGAACTCTAAAGAAAAAAAAACTTTTAAACTCTGTTAATTGACTCGCTAATTACTAGTTTAAAATACTGTCTGAAATACTAATTAGTTTAAAAAGAAATGACTTAGTAAATTATTCACTTATGATGATGATGATGATGATGATGAAAGCCAGCCATTGCTAACAAGAATAAATGCGAAAGACAGTTTGTTCGTTTGTTACTAAGTAACGCCATAAAGGGTGAACGGATTTTGATAAAACTTGGCATTCGTAAAGACTACATAGATTCATGAACAAAGGCGAAATCAAAACTTTTTTTGTCTTAATCCAGACGGACTAAGGCGCGAACAATAGCTTGTGTATTATGCCTCTTCTCTATCCAGTATACGATACGTAATTACGTATAGGTACATGGTTGTGTGATTTGATAGCTTACAAATAACTACATGATCTTAAAAAAAGTCTTTATTTACATCACAGATAGATATTTCAACCGTATTCTTTAGTAGATGTTATAAAGTGATTATCCCGCTTTCTTTAAATTCCACCAAATCAGTCTCAAACACGCCGAACGGTTCAATTTGTCAGTAATCACAATAATTCGTTCTAGTATTTTCAACGAATGTATTTTATTTAACAGTACTACCGACCACGCTAATGTCATAATTACAAGCATCCTACTTATGTGTCGGTGGCGATTGCACTCCACGCCAGAGCTACCAGTGCACGATTTGATAGACTATTCTGTGATTATGTTCGAATTACTTGGCGTAAGGTGAGAGCGCTTCACGTTCGGTTTATGGTTTTAGTTTTATGTTGTATATCTTTAAAAAAACGCTAAGAATAATTGATAGATAGAGTGTGTTAATAACACTTATATTATAAATTTGCATAAAATTTGGAATGGTGGTAAGTTATAAGCTGGAATAACATATAGGATTTATCCCGAAAAATTGTGTTGTTCATAGCGTTCATACCGTAGCCTATAGCCGCTAGCAATACCAGGGGTATCACTAACGTGTTGTCTAACCTGTTGTTGGTGAGGAGTCACTGTGCTAGCAGCATTACTTCTAGCACAGCGTATCCTCATGGAACACTGGCAACCTAACTTACCGCAGAAACACAACACTACATCAAAGTAGTGTTATTTCGCTACGGGTTTCTGTAAGGCGGAGGTACAGTCCCCAGCCGGGCGGCTCCAATATAAATGGGAAACCCCACGGCAGAACCCCAAATCGGCCTACCTCTCTTATCTTTTAAGAACCCGAATAATTCGTGATCCCCGTCATGAATGGTGAATTAGAAAGGCTGTCATTAATTCATTATAATTGATTGATTACGATGCTTTTAAGTTTTAATTTTACACTTGCTTGCCGTTTGAGCGGTTGTACTAAAATGTTCAATTTCCTTTTTTATTCAAGCTGTTGTCGATTATGAACAGCTTCATTTATACTTTACTACCTTTTGCCCGGGGCTTTGCCCACATGGTTCTACATAAAGATAGCCTATGTCCTTCTCTAGATTATAATCTATCTCATTGCCCAATTTAATTACGATTTGTTCAGCCGTTTGGTCGTGAAACAAACACAGAGTGTTTTTCGCATTTATAACATTAGTATGGATTTTGATGGAGCTGATGATCTTCAGACGGTTGGACAGACTTTCTTTGAGTTCATCCGTTTAGGAGCTACGATGCCACAGACACAGATACACAAATACACACTACAAACTTAAAGCACGTTTTTCTTCGGGGGTTAAAAATATTCGACATTCTTATTTACAAACGAATAAATATTTATCATCTTGTATGTAGACTAAATATCACATATTTATTTACCCACCCCGTGTGGGATTTGGCGTGCCGCGTGATGATATGTTATTTTATTATAATACATATATACATACATAATAATGTTGTACATGTCAAATGCCGACACTCTCCTTTTGGCTTCGCCGTAGTCGGGTAAAGCAAGAGTGTTTTACGTTTGTATTAAAATATATATTTTGTGTTGAATATATTTTGTGCTAAATATGAAATAAATATCTCTGTAAATTTTCCTCCCATATTTTTTCCAACGTGTTGATTTGAACCCGTGACCCTGACTACCAGGCGGCTGCTAAGCGGTGATTGAAGGCACTTAACATTTGATTCTAGACAGACAGACGTTTTGGAGCGAGAATGGCTTCCGACTGCCAAGCGTGACTGCATAAGATTTGTACACCAGTTAAACATATACTAGCTTAAGCTAAGCGTAGCTAACTAAGCGTAGTCAAAATTATTTATGAAAAAAAATCTTAAGTATGTTTCAACCAATGTCTGCTATTTTTACGCATATTGAAAACAAATAAGTCAGAATAAACAAAACAATTCAGATAAAGTACAGCATTAGTTCAACAGATTTTACTTGTACGGATAAAACTCAATTAATTTAACTCAATAACATTACTTAGTGGTCGTAGTAGTAGAGTATGGTGTTAAATAATAAAATCAATCGTTCGTCTTAACTATTGTCACGTACGAGCGGGATAGGAGAACAAATATAATTTGTTGTAAATTTATTGATACATATACTTCAAGCTATTTACATTAATATAATAGATACATCACATTCACCTTAATGACGACGTGAAGTTGTCATCGGGCATCAAAACAAACGGGTATTTTTGTAGCTCATCTCATCGCAGCTTAGCTTTAGGTACACAAAGAGCTTTACCACATAAGCTACCGGTAACCATGTAAGAGCATTTCATATAATCGTCATGCGTTCCGTGATCTCGCCGAGTAATATACGAGAACGGTTGGCATTCGAAACATCTAATCGATTAGCATCTCGCCAGCTTACCATTCGATTGTAAAATGAACGCCATAAAAAACACTCTTAATATTTAGATGCAAGGTAAGTACTTAAGTTTTCTACGGTACTTGTGAAATGAAGGCAATTTTTCGTGACTACCTACAAGTGCTAAAAGCCTTAAATTGACTTAAATGGTTTTGTTTTGTAGTAATCACTGCCGGTACGTTCGTACCCAGTCTCAGTTTAAACTATTTTCAAAAATTCAATTCAAAAAATACAAAGAGGTAAAAGTCGACAACTATGAAGTTAAAAGAACACTGGAAGTATGTTGAATATATAGTACTCGTAATCCTTGGGCATGTATGGAGAGAACATAAAAACCTAAATTTAAAAATATTTAACAATCCCTACTTACTATCCTTTGAAAATCATAGCTAGGAACAGTCACGATTCAGTCTCCTTTGAGACAAAAAAAAACCAAATCAAAAACGGTTTTCCTTTTAGGAGCTATGGTGTCACAGACAGATACACAGTAAACTTATAACCCCCCTCTTTTTCTATCGGGGTTTAATAATAAAGGAATAAAGATCAGAGCTACTCGAGAATACACTCAGCTGGAAATAAAGAAAATCTTACGCTATACATGCCTACCCTTGGTATAGCAAGCAACTTAGCTACAGTGCCTGCTTACCATCAGGCAGATCATTAGCTTGCTACCCTAAGTAGTAAAAAAAGAGCCGCCTGAAACTAGAGATCTCTACATAGATGTCTACCTAAAAAGCACGTAGTACCACGGTCAAATAAACAGTAGACCATTAGCATCCGAGTTTGAATTAAAATTGGGTCAAGGAATCTTAAATATGAACCCAAAACACAGAGCTTTGAGTTCTTACTTAAACCAATCAAGGCGGTGTGAATATATCAGCAGAACTCTTTGTACAGTTATCAAAAATATTAACGGTATATGTTGTACATAGCATTCGAAGGGCAAGTGAGAAAACAAGACTGAACTAAGGTGTCGAGGTGACGAGCGCAGTGCAGCCACGCGGGAGTTTACGATTAAAGCTCCTGGGTGGAGCATCTGTTGCATGGCACGTGACGCTTACCATCAGGAGAATGACTTGATCATCTCGTTTCCTTGTATGAAAAAGTACATGTTGATGTACTATCGCCCAACGTGACGCCTGACCAGTTTGAAATTGTGTTTGCTTGCACTAGTATCTGTAACTAGCCCAACTCTGCTCCTTGTACACTTATTGTGACCAATAGGAGACTTTAAACATCTCTTTTGTGCTAAAATTCTTTGTTTATTTAATTAATTATATTGCTCCTGCTTATTGTTTGTTAAGTTAACGTAATAAATATTGCACAGGCCTTTGTTATTGTGTCGTCCCGAAATCTAGCAGTACTATTGGTTTTCAAAAGCAATGCAAGGTGGGGGCTATTGACTGGTCACATCACAGAATATGCACCCTTAGGGTGTCAAGGTGAATTTTAGCGATGATATATAAAAGGTTGCGCACGTGTCAACTAGTCTCGTGATCCGCGGTACAGAACCATTGGGCGCGCGTGCGAAAACAGAAATTAACCCGACAGTTAGTCTGCCATTGTTGAGGTCGGTCATTAAGGCCACAGCGTTCGGATGACGGGTTGACTTTGTTTTAGGTAATCGTGACAGTGATTCAGTACATGAATTAATAATGCAAACACAACTACTCTTTATTGCACCATGTAGGTGGTAAAATAGCAACTGACAGCGAAAATATTGCCGCAGATTATTAAAAAGCGCAAATAATAATAATAAAGCTTGGACGTTATCACACAACGCCATCTGGCCCCAAACTAAGCAAATCTTGAACTATGCGAACCAGCCGCTGATAGAATACTTACATACAACATTTTTTTAAATACATACCAAACACCCAGACGCAAGGCAAACACAAATGCTTAACACATAAATGTTTGCCGCGGCGGGAATCGAACCCGCGACCCCAGTGTAGCAGTCAGGTATACTAACCACTAGACCAGCTGTCTATATACATTTGAAGTAATCGTGGAGGTAAAAATCTGTAAGTGATAAGCATTACATTGCTCTAATTCATACGGTAACCACGCGCTTTTCAACCGACTTCAGAAAAAGAGGAGGTTCTCAATTCGACTGTATGTTTTTTTTGTATTGGACGTTCTGTCCTCAGTCAGGCGACATAAAACGGCACATACAAGATAGTAGTATTATTTTGTAGCTTTTCCTTCCTTTAAGCTAGGTCTGTAATATACTATTATTCTATTCAATACCGATTTTACAAATTCCATAGAAACTCATCATTCTTTATCCCATGTCATTTGTGATCCGCGCAATTTATTTTATCTTCCATTCTTCTCTACCAAACATCATCTCTGTATACACTTCCCTAGCATTATCTTCTTTCATACAGTCCATCCATTCTCAGGTCTGCCTCAACCCTTGTAACATCCACATTCATACATAAAACTACCAAGGCTATGCTTGGTATTCCTATAAGTTTATTAAGCTCTACCGCACTAAATTTGACGAGACCGCTGGTCTAGTGGTTAGTACACCTGACTGCTACGCTAGAGGTAGCGGGTTCGATTCCCGCCGGGGCAAACATTTATGTGACAAATATGTTTGTCTTGCGTCTGGGCGTTTGGTATGTATTATAAGTATGTATTTAAGAAAAAAAAAAGTATATAAGTATTATATCAGCTACTGGTTCCGATAGTACAAGCTTTGCTTAGTTTGGGGCCAGATGGCGCTGTGTGATAATGTCCAAGCAATTATTATTATTATTATTATTATAAATAAGCTACATATAAAGGCTGACATAACATATCCGACAAATGGGTTAATCTTTGTTGTAAAGTTTCCGTCTCACCTCAGAACTGTCGACCATTGACATTTGCATGTTAACTTGCCTATTTTTAGCCGACGTAAAAAATAAGGTTATTTGTCGCCTACATTTGATGAACGGTCGTGCGGTTTTTTAGACCATTGCGCTAAAGGTAGGCACGGACGAACGGGACAACAGTTCGGTTGAGTACGTGATAAAATGAATATTTGTTTATGTTTCAAAGTTATTTCAGAAAAAAAATGCAATGACATCGATGTATTGGTTTCATCGAGGTACTATTACATAGTCATTTGCTGTAAGTATTTGTAAGCGGTCATCGTAGCCTATAAACGCTTGCAATACCTAGGATATCACTTGTTTATTCCCACCCTAATTTTTGAGACGACTCACCATGGTGTTCTTACTTCCAGCAGGACTACTCGAGGAGCTCTGGAAACCTAACTCCCCTCAATCAACACTGCATCAGCACACACTTCATACATCGTTCATCATCAGCCAAAGGTTGACTGGTAGAAAAGCATTAAGTTCACCTGTGCAAACTGTATTTGCATGAAGTATCAATAAATAAAATACATCAGAGTATTTTTGACGTGTGTAGGTGCATTTCCTGGTGCCCTAGCACCAGTCGCCACAGGTAGTGATTCTGCTTGAGGCAGGCTCTGTATTCCCTGGTGCGGGGCGCCAGCGTCGTCCAGCACAGCTCACCAGGTAAGCGAGCAGTCAAATATTTGCACTCAACGCGGCCCAGCGCCGTCTCACACATTCAATAACCGCTTTCCTTCAACATCATACCCTCCTCCTCGTTACTCATCACCATTTCCATCTTTTTTATTGGTGTGGAGATTCACTCTCCAATCATCAGCTCCAATTATTTCAATGGCGAATCCCATTACGCCGTACCTCTATTTTACGTTAGTGATATACTTAATCACTGTACCGTTTAGGGAAACTTATAGGTTTTAACCCGGAGCAATTCAAATGGCAGGCGATAAGTGCAATCACACAGTCACCACGCCTTATACTACTTATGCTACGTTAAGGCCACCCTGCTAGTTGCTCTGACTGACGTCTTAGTTATGTGTTGGTTAACTACCCGGTAAAACCCAATAATAAAGTTTAATATGCAACTATTAAACGTATACTAAGAGAATGTTATTATATGCTTGTTATGTTAGTATAGCACAAGATATACACTGCGAATGTGAGTGGAAGAAAACGTAGAAGGCCAAGATCTTTTTTTATACCACAAAGGTGGCACATAAGCTCTGTAGCCTCGTTGCCAGCCTTGTTGTTGATGAGGACTCACTGTGCTAGGTGCATTACTACTAGCTCAGTATATCCGCGTGGGGCACTGGCAACCTTACTCACCCCAGAAACACAACACTACATCTTACAGAAGACCGCAGTCAAATAACACGAATTTGACGTAGTGCTGTATTTCTACGGTAAGTAAAGTTGCCAGTGCCCCATGAGGATACGCTGCGTTAGTAGTAATGCCGCTAGCACAGTGAGTCCTCATCAATAACAGGGTGAGCAAAGCGTTAGTGATATTGTTATTGCCAGTGGCTAAAGGCTACCGTGACTGCTTGCCATCAGATGGGCCGAGTATTACACATACATCAACAGATAATCACACGATTATAGAAAGTAAATGCCTGCTATCACTAGTGATTCACTACACTTAACTCTTTGTAATCACATCACCAATAAAAGAATCGTTCACGTCCACAACAACTCAATTTAAAGCGCCCGCAAATAAACTACCCACATATTGTACGCTACAAATAACTTAATCTAATTGACAGGGCCCTTTGAATGTACTTCGACTAAGCTAATTTGGGTCGTGGTTCTTATGTGGCAAGTACAAAACATCGGATGGAGATGAGCGAGAGGTCCTCTTATCAGTATCACTACCATCTATAACAGTACTCGTGTAATTATTATCTTCTCTTTGATGGAATAGATTCGGCAAATATAGATGCCCACTCGCATCTGGTAGCGTTGGCAGAACAATTGAAAAAGTACAATTTTAATGCTATTTATCATCATCATCTTCCAATCGTTTTGGGTCGGCTCTGAATTTTTTTTGATGATATTGCACTCTTTCTGCAGCTGTACCAGATGTTAATTCGCATTTTTAATGGTAGTACAACAAAATACATTGGAATCGTTTACTTACAAGTCAAACAAAATGTTCTCAATAAAGATCAAGTAGTAATCATATGAATTTAATTTGATCATTTCAGGTATATCTGCCTACTTAGTACACTCATTATCCGTGAAGGTTATTATAAATATTTTTTAATTGCAATTTAGTTACCAGTTTCCAAGTAAGGAGTTTTTAATATCATTATCCTTTTAAAAACTTGTATTTTTTATAGTTTTAGCGCCGGTTTTAGACAAGAAGGAGGCTACAGACAGAAATGCATTTTCGTATACGTATTAAGGCAAATTAATCTTTGTGTGGCAACCGTCACGAAAGCTGCAGGTGCCAATACTGAAGCTTACCTACTTGGTACTGTACGCTTTCGACTATTTTTGTATGGGAAAATGAACAGGGCCGCGGCGACGAAAAGTGGAACTAAAAAATCGTATGAAAATGTTGACATTGTGAGAGTTACTTTTCTCCTGACTTCAAAAAGGAGGAGGTTCTCAATTCGACTATATGTTTTCTTTGTCGCTAACCATCAGGTGGGCCGCATGCGTATGGCAGCTTGATAGTATAAAAAAAAATTGTGATTATTATTTGATTGTGCTCCACTTAATCTGCGGACGGTAGCAGTGGACGCATGCGCGTCAGAGCACGTAAGGAGATGGGCATGACATGCACAACCTCAGCATCTCGCCTGACATTACTTCATTAAAATTCTATTAACGGAAGCATTCTTCGCACTTAACCAACCGTGGAGCTCTTACCTGAACAACTAAGCGCAAGCTAATACACATTCTACTCCCCAATTACAAAGTACTTATTCCAATAAAAACTGCGCACCACTTACGTCAAAAGGAGAATGGCTACGAACTTTGTTTGAAAATGAACTTTAGTGCAAATGAATTAAAGTGGCATTTTCTTAAATATATCTAACGTTCATGAAAATTATGAAGACAGGCAGGTAGTATTCACGTGATCGCGAATCGAGGATCGAAAGTAATGTTTTTGATTGAAAAATAAGTTAAAAAAGCCGGAGAAAGGCCGAGTGAGTGTTTATTATGTTTCTAATGGGCTACGTCGATAGTTATTGAGAGTATTGATAGGTGTCAAACTTGAAAAAAAACCACATAAACTTATATCGTTCGCTCGTTGATTGAACACGCGCTTTGTTTCAATTATCGTTAACATTTGTCATGTTAGAATAAAAAATCACAGTAACAATATTCTTTTTCCGATTCACCAGTCAACACTACTTTTGTTTAAATGCATAATTGTGCTACTGGTAGCAAGAACATCGACTACATTCTCGAAAATATAACTCTCAAAATGTCTAAGTTTTAATTTGAACTTTAGTTCCACTTTTCGCCCCTGCAGCGCTTTTCATTTTCCCATACAAAAATAGTCGAAAGCGATGCGAATACGCAGCCTAAAGTAATTCGATAACCTTCCTGCTAAGTTTACTCATTTTTACGTTAACCGTTTGTTCATCGCAACCCATTTTTACTTAAGATGCATTGAGCCAGAATGTAAAGAACTTGATACGACTTGCAAATCACTTTTCCAGAATATTCTTCTGTACTTTAATAAATTCTTCTGTACTTAAATAAATTCTTCTATACTACAATAAATGAACTTAAACATAACAAAGAACAAAACAAGTCATGTCAATGAATATTTCCTCATCATTAAAACGAGCTCTCCGTTTGCAACTGCGTAGAATAAGGTAAACAAATTAAGGAAAAAGATCTAAAGGTCTAAAGTATAATCTATCTATATCTATACTTATAATAAAACTGTGACACGTCCAATGCTGTACATTGAAGATTTTTGAAAAAAAAAAATTGGATGCACTTTTACGTTCGATGTTGAAGCCTTTCTTTCTTTTTAGCTCTCAATCATTGAGTGTGAGTGTCAGTGTGATGGTCATCAGTTCGATTTGTAATTAGAGAACATTTCTAAAGATTTCGTGCCAATAACTTTTTATTTCTTCTGTAGCCGCAACGCAATGCACGTATTCCATTTTCATAAAACAGTAATAAGTCGAGTCTTTCTTCTTCTTCTTCTTCCTAACTATGGCAATCAATCCCTTCAGGGACTATTTTTGCCAGTGTCGAGTGTTAGAGAATTTTCATGTTGCAAAATTTCTCGTGTTTGCCGCATTAAAATGCCTAGTGTCATGCATTCTAACGCCCAATGGAGTTTCTGGAGACAACCCACGGCAGTAGCAGATCGTAACACGCCTTTAGATTAGAGGTAACCTATTGACCAAAATGATAAATCACTTAACCCAAAAGTCGTATTATGGCATTATTTCCAATGCTCCTATAAATCAGTCACTAAATGAAACTTTACTGCACATATCGACACCAAAAATACACATTAAAGATCACTATATCACAATTTACAACACACTGGAAAAAATCTCAACCGCTCCGCCTGATTCCCGCCAAAAAACCAGTCGAGATCTTTATTCATAATTGTTATTTTTATAAATACATATTTACGTTTTTGTTAGTAACAGACAAAAATAAAAAAAAGTAAAACCTTTTTCTATTAGAATCCTATCCTAATCCTAATCCTAGAACAGGATATTCTATTTTTTTCCCGATTACAATAACGAACTTTTTGAGCATGAAGAGTGAAAATTAATTTTCATTTTTCGGTGAAAATCAACTCTCAGAGCGTCGTTTCCAAAACGGCCAAGTTGGGATGCAAACCATGGGGTTATTGAAGAAATCACCATAAATCAGCTGGTTGGCAAGGCGTTTGGCAACGACCGAGGAGCGGTTGCCAAGTGCACTTCCGCCGGACCGGGGTTCGATTCTGTTGTGTTAATTTTTGGCTTTACTTGGCATCGGATTTTTAGATACTAGGGCTTAAATGTAGAGAACAGTTATATATTTTTTATACCACTAGCACAAGCATACGGTCCACCTGATGGTAAGCAGTTACCGTAGCCTATAGCGGCTAGAAATGCCAGGGATATCACTAAAGGGCCAACCATGTTCACTGTGCTAGCAGCATTACTAGCCCAGCGTATCCCCATGGAACACTGACAACCATACTTACCGCAGAAACGCAACACTACATCAAGTAGTGTTATTTCACTGCGGTCTTCTGTAAGGTGGAGGTACAGTCCCCAGTCGGCGGCTCAAATATTAATGGGCTTGTTCTTAGATAATTCCATATCACTGGTTTTTGAGAAAATGTAACTTTAATCTCGCTGTGAAATCGGTAGTAATTTAGCAAGTGAAATGTTAAGTTTAGATGCCGTCATAAATATCTGTGTGTCAATCTATAATATAAAAATGAATCTCTGAATGTGTTGCTAAGCACAAATCTCGAGAGCAACTGAACCGATGTTGGTAATTCTTTTTTTAGAATATTCCTTGAAGTACGAGGATGGTTCTCGCGGAGAAAAAAAATAAAAAATTGCCTGTATAAGAACGGACAGACAAAATATTTGATAAGTCCACCCGTGCGAAGCCGGGGCAGGCCGCTAGTTTTCAATAAAATCTTTACAACTGCTTTGACGTGATTTAATGAAAACAAAAACACATAAAAAGATTCTCATTTGATTTGTAAATTTGATAAATGGTACGTGCTATGCTACTGGTATACGTCTCTATTGTGGTCGAGATGTGTTAGTAACCCTCTTCCTATTTATAAACATAACTCTTCTGGCAAAAACTGCAAACTCGGGTTAGTAGTGCGACACACAGAAACCGGTTGTGCAAGAACGAGCCAAGAATGTTTTATTTTTCTCTTTGCGCAGGTTAATAGTACTATGAGATGGGTTTGAAACTAAGAGTGGTCTGCGTACATGGTTTATTTTCTAGCTAGTTCCGTTGGTAATTGTACTGGTTCTTTTTTTAATGTAACTAGCGGCCCGCCCCGGCTTCGCACGGGTAGACATTTATCAAATATTTTGTCTACTCGTGCGAAGCAGGGACGGGCAGCTAGTATAATATATAGCCTATGCCACTCAGTGATAATGTATCTTTTCAAAGGTGCAAGAATTTTTGAAATCGGTTCAGTAGTTTCGGAGCCTTTTCAATACAAACATACACACAACCCTTTTTTTTTGTCTCTTTAATGTTAGATTATTATAATTATAAAACTAGTTTTTGCCCGCTGTCATCGCCCACGTAGATTTCGCACTCAAGAATGTCTAAAGTAACATGGGTAGCATGAACACCCTTTCAATTAATAAACTCATATATATATGTTAATTGTCAATCGGTTTATTAGTCTTATATTGTTATCCTCCTATTTCAGATTGGTTAAGTTTCGCATAACACCAACCAAATTATTCCGCCACAGTCGGAATTCCCAAGTCATGTTACAATAACTCCTAATTATGATTTTATACATAGTTTAAGGTTAAAAATTGAGGTAATCATACACTCAATCTTTGTGGTTTACGGAAAATACCTTGACTAGATATTTTGCATATATGTATAGAAAAATAACAAGAAACGTAAAAAGCTCCTTAGAGAAACCAGCCTTATAGTTGTAGCAACGGCCTGTCATCTGTTGGGCCCAGGTTCAAATCCCGGCCCGTACCAAAGAGTTTTTCTATGTAAAGTGAATAATCACACAACGAGCTTAAAATGAGAGGTAGTGCGATATGGGATTTCCCGTGGGTTATCCCATTTAAATTGGAGCCGCCCGACTGGGGACTGTACCTCCGCCTTACAGAAGACCGCAGTGAAATAACACTACTTGGTGTTGTGTTTCTGCGGTAAGTAAGGTTGCCATTGCTCCCCGAGGATACGCTGCACTAGTAGTAATGCTGCTAGCAAAGTCAGTGAGCTATCAAGCAAGAGTTGGCAACGGATTAGTGCTACCCCTGGTATTGCTAGCTACTATAGGCTACAGTGAATGCTTACCATCAGGTGAGCCGTATGCTTGTGTGCCGCCTATATATATATATATATCACTTTGGCATTCATGTTATCAATACAGGCATCCTGTTTAGAGACGCTTGACGGGGAACTGTACCAGTGTACCTCCACCTTACAGAAGATCGCAGTAACACTACTCTGATGTAGTGTTGTGTTCCTGCTATGAGTAAGGTCACCAGAGCTCTTCGAGGATACGCTAGGCCGGCAATAAGGTGACCGCTTACCATCACCCTCGTAGTAAAACACTGAGGTAACTCAACAAACACAGTTCCTATTTATCGAGAAAGTTCTTGCATTTAAATATTTTAACTAACTGCATGCTGGTTACATTAAAATTTGAAAATGTTTTTTATCTCGCCAAAACCAAATCTAATCTAGATCCGTATTAACGGTCACTAGCCCATCTCGTTCCTACACGTCGCGCCAGAGAGAGATGGATTCAAAACTGCATGATTTAGGTAAGCACATTAGGTTTCTCGGTGTTTTTTGTGTCTGCCGCCAGTCATTAATATACGATTAGGTATGTCTGTCTGTCTGCAGTGTATGTACAGTTACACGGCTATATGTCGCGTTATACGCTTATGAATACGCTGAAAACCTCAACTCTTATTGCCAAATTATTGTCTCCCTAGTAAATATAAGCAACAGTATCTACAGAATTCAATTTGGAATGTTCTAACAACTAGAGAAGTACAGTATTATACAAAATTAGCGACATACTAACTAAGTTAAAAGAGCGAAAATATAACAAATACTCGTAGTATTTAAAAAAATCACATAAATTAATTATTACATAAAATTAATTCAATTAAATCATTTAAACGGAACTAAGCACAAAAAACACTACAATTGACAACAAGCATACGACCCGCCTGATGGAAAGCGGTTACCATAGCCAATAGACGTTTGAAACACCAACTCCAGCACCATAGCCGATCCTAAAAGATTTTTGCAGGGTTGGCTACGCGCGAGTGTTACCCCTGGTGTTGCAAGCGTCCATAGGCTACGGTGACTGCTTACCATCAGCTGGACCAGATGCTTGTTTTCCACCACAGTAGTTGTACGTAGTATATTTGATCTACTCTGAGATAGTAGTATAAAAAATCTCATCCCAGCACAGTCTTATTGACTTGCGTTACTGATTCGCACACATCTGTGTGCCTTAACTCAGCTTGTTAAATGACCTAAGCATTTGTTCAGATTTACTGTAGTAGCACTTATGACTTAATTCTGGGTTACCAATCGTAATGGACAACTCATACAATTTATATATTTTTTGCAATCAACATTATTTTTTCTGCTGACATTTTTTACCGAATATGTATGATGTTTGATGAGATTGTTTCGAGCGTGATTCTCATTTTGTTTTGAGTGTCAAGAAATTAAGTGAATGTTAACCGTATTCTTATAAAGAAGACGAGAGTGGTAATACGTGTTGGATTTCGTTAAATATTTCACCTAGTTCTTGTTTTATACTCCTATTTTATCAAATGGTACACTGCAACATAATTTTTTATAAAAAAAATTAGGTGTGGCACTCGGAGACTGCCGCGGTAAAGCTATTGCATAGCATTTTTTACCAACTCATGCAATTATAATTATTGATTTATTTTATTAATGCAGTATTTTTTTATATACCTATATACTTTCTCACAAACAGCTGATTACGGTAGTTTTCCAATACAACCAATGCCACCTAAAGGCGGGTTGCTGAACTAAAGAGACAAGCGTGATATTTCAAAAAGTCATTAAAAGTTCTGGTATTTATCGATAGATGGAACTAAAAAGTATCACCGCTGTGCCGGTCGGAGTGGGGGGTGTTAGGTTTTTTTCGTTACGGAATTTCTAGATTCGGTCCCCACGCTCAAGGCCCGCGATAAAAGCTATGCAATAGCTTTAAAATTGTTTTTAAATGTAAAATATACAAAGACGACAAAACACTAGCCTTTATTTTTTAAGGCACTTAAAAAATTGGCAAGCGGTCACCACAGCTTAAACACATGACTGCTACGCTAGGTGCGCGGGTTTGATTCTCAACCGGACAAGCATTTGTGTTTGCCTTGAATTTATATTAAGTAAGTATTCTATCAGTTATCTGGTATCCATAATACAAGCTTTGTTTAGTTTGTGTCATAATGTCAGAACATCATTATTCATTTATACACATGGCAAGTCAATTATACCTTACATAAAAAAACTAAAAACATTGACAAGATTCAAAGCAATTCAATATTCTAGTCAGAAATCTACGTCGGACATCTGCCTCTGCGCAGATTTATCTACCTTTCCCGCCCGGTAGAGATGGCAGATACGAACGGAGCGCTATGATAAGCTGATAATTCGCGCGCTTGCTTCTGATTGGCTGATGTTCCCGTACTCGTGTTCTATTGGCCGCTATAAGCGGCGCCGGCGCATGCGGTAAAATTAATTTCGCCATTATAAGTCCTTCCAAGTGGCTATTAACATGTGAACCGATATTTACGACTGCTCATCTAATTGGTGGTCTCATACAGTGGTTAAGTAAACATATAATTGTATATACATTTATTATGAATTCATGTTTTCCTATTCAATAGAAAGCAATTGAAGATTCTTATGAGAAGCCGTCCAAGAAAAACCTGTCTTTGTGCTTTATTTAATGGCAACACACAGATTCTTTCGTATTTAGCCCCTGACGCAAAAAGCTTTTAAAGCTTAAAAATAGCTTTTAAACGGATGTACCGATTTTGATTTAGTTTTTTTTTTCAAGGTGACTTATCGAGGGTGATGTTAGCTATGCTTTCTACAAAAAAAATAAGTCAGGTGTCCTTAATTTTTATTTATACCAATATCAAGTTACTATTTAAAGGATTTTACTATACTGAGTTAAATACTCTTGGCAACGTTGTACGGTGAACAGACCACCTAAGGCGGACAAATCTATTGACTTCATATGAAGTGTTTTTGGCTTGAAGTAGTTTGGGAAATGATTTTGGAGTACTATGAGAACAAACCACTGTAACAACCCTGAAAAAAAATTAAGTAATTTTTCGGTTCCAATACGAAATACTTTTGCGCTGCCAAAAAATCCTGATCAATTCCTTCCAACCCATCATAACAGACCACCATTATGATACAACATAACGCGTCACAACACAGTACATTCCTTTAACAATTCCAATGCCTAAGCCTAAACGAACAAACAAGGCGGGTAGGTATAAGTAGATACACAAAAAGGCAATTTTGAATTTCATCAAGGTAAACCGTTATATCTAAAACGGTTGTCGCTTCTCATTTCAAATTAGTTCTGCTACACTTCCAAACATTAAAACATCTATTTTGAATTAAGAAGGTGTTGACGGAGTTTTTGGCGGGAATCAGGCGGAGCGGTTGAGATTTTTTCCAGTGTGTCGTAAATTGTGTTATAGTGATCTTTAATGTGTATTTTTGGTGTCGATATGTGCAGTAAAGTTTCATTTAGTGACTGATTTATAGGAGCATTGGAAATAATGCCATAATACGGCTTTTGGGTTAAGTGATTTATCATTTTGGTCAATAGGTTACCTCTAATCTAAAGGCGTGTTACGATCTGCTACTGCCGTGGGTTGTCTCCAGAAACTCCATTGGGCGTTAGAATACATGACACTAGGCATTTTAATGCGGCAAACACGAGAAATTTTGCAACATGAAAATTCTCTAACACTCGACACTGGCAAAAATAGTCCCTGAAGGGATTGATTGCCATACATAGGAAGAAGAAGAAGAAGAAGAAGGTGTTGATTTTGACATATATAAACGTATGAGTTTGCTCGCCTCTAGTTATTTTGTTATTACTAAACACCATTTGTCAATTTTTATTAGATACGACTAGGCAGCAGTTTTTTCTGTAAAAGTATTTTGGTATTGCTAGCTATAGGCTACGGTGACTGCTTAGTGCTTACCAACTATGTGGGCTTGCTTGTGTGCCACCTTGGTGATATAAATAATAATATTTACTGAATTTCAATAAAACCTTAAAGACGTATATTATTTCTTAAAAGATTTATTTCCAACTCTTTAAGTGAGTGCATACACTGCTTACGTGATAAAAAATAATTTGTTGTCAATTTTTTTTTGTTTCCCAGCCATTTGCGACATCAAACCGTATGACTATACATGAGCATAGTATAACTGTGAAATTGTGTGAAGCTCAGCTGTTGTGACAGCTGGTTTCAGTAATAACTTATTTTCCATGTATTATTTAAACTTTACTTCAGATCAAAAATGGAGCGGGTTATGTATCACCGTGGCGATGTTAAAAATCTAAGTAAAACATTTCTCTGGCTCGTTACTCAGCTCGGATTGGCTCGGAGCCAACCTTCGTCTGATGAATTTATGTGCGTGATCTTCTTGCAATAAAAAAAAACAAATGAAAATCTATTGTGATTATCTTCTTTGTACTTACTATAAAAATACTTGTCCTGACTGACTGACCAATCTATCAACTCTCAGGCAAAAAATTGAATTTTTCGACAGTGGTGACAATTATGTTGTATGAAATTATTTGACAGTACCTATCAAAAGTGTTGCTATACCACTCTCATGTGCGGGGTTGAACAAGGATGGCAATATGTACTTTTAGTCCTGTCAAAATGATTTCGTGAAACAGCATCGACACAAGTATGTTCCTTAATTACGACGTAGGTTAATTACTCCCAAGGAAAGTATTATTGGAAAAATTGACCGAATTTTAAGGGTGTGAAATAAAGCATGAAAGTCATACATAATCTTCCATTTTAGAACTGATAATTTTAGAATAATAATATATGAAACAATAATTTCCAATTTCTGGATTGATGTTTTTGTTTTTTTTTATATAACAGGGTATTTTTGAGTTCTTTTTTATATTGTGTCTTTGTTGTTGGTTTTCATTAAATGTGTGAAGACGGACGAGACAGATGGTATTCCAAAAAATATCCCAAAAGAGCGTTTACTAGGCGACTTATAAATAAAACAAGCAAATCACGGAAGTGATCGATAACAAGTTCCAACAAAATGTGGACTACTTTCGATTAAACAAACGGGGATCGAGTTATTGAGTTAATTTTGTGATACATCAAGGTTATTGCAGTTTGTAGATAAATTAAATGTGAAGTCTAGTGTCCACCCAGTGGTCAACATTCGATCATCATAATTTTTGTAGATGTGAGGAAAACACATACGTCACACCACAAGCTTTACGGTGTAGGAAAACTTCGTGACGAAACCTGCATACGTTTGAGAAATTCAAAGGACGGCGACGGACTCACCATCTGTAACGTTGGCACCGAATTCTCTTCGGTGAAATTGGGCGTTGTAACACCTCTGCCTACCTCTTCGGGTACCCTTGTGGGAAGGCATAAGAAGATATATAAGGAAAACAGATAAATTTTCATATTTCCAACATAACGTCAGTAGCTATTGAACAAAGACAAAATCGGTTCACGAACTGAAGAGATCATTTTTCTTACCCTGTTTATATTGGAGATATTACGAAGAGTTAGGAAGAGGTGTAACGTCAGTCGACTGCCTGCTGCGCCTGAGGTTGACTTCCTCCGACAAGGGTTTAAGGATCTGCACGGCCCATCATCAGGGTACCGCGACGTCACGAAGGCCATGCGAGACCACACGACGAAGTATTGAATTTTTTTTTATACCACTAAGGTGGCACACAAGCATACGGCCCACCTGATGGTAAACAGTCACTGTAGCCTATAGCCGCTAGAAATACCAGGAGTATATTTTGTTGATGTGGACTCACTGTGCTAGCAGCATTACTACTAGCCCAGCGTATACTCGTGGAGCACTGGCAACCTTACTTACCGCCGAAACACACACAGAGTCTGTTATCAAAGCTCAGAATTAAGCTTCTAATTCATTAAATTATGATTTAATTAATTAATAATAATATTATGACGGACGGACGGCCCCCCACTAGATGGACCGATGACCTGATAAAGGTCACGTCATTGTGGACATCTATGGGGGAGGCTGATGATGATTATTATGAGTGCCAAATTTCATACACATGCGTCCGCGCAATTTTCGTACAGTGTTTGCTTCACGTATTATTATTATTATGATATATCTAGTGCGAAGATAGCAATGAATCAGTTGACAATAATAGTCCCGACTGCAAAGACTGTATATCTATCGACAATGGCTCTATGCCAGTAGCTCACTCGTCAAACTTCTTTGAAAGACAATCTCACGTACAAGTGGCGTTCAAGAATTTTACATCGAGTAAATGACGAGATAAGTACAACATAGGGTTCTTCATAAAGTGTGTAAAGAGATTTTTGAAGGGTTGACAACGCGCGCGTGAGACCCCAGGTTTTGCAAGTGGCTATAGGCTACGGTGGGCCGTATGCTTGTGTGCCACCATAGTGGTATAAAAAAAACTACTGGTTTAGTGTAGGTACCTACACTACTTTGTACATTTATATGAAATAATGAAAGTAATAATACAAGCGACATAATATATCTCGATGTTGGTCCCGACCCGAGGCGCTAACGTTAGCGGTCGTTGGCGCCCAGCCAGTGACGAATTTATGGACAAGTAGGGTGACCAAGCGTCAAGCTCAAAGTATAGTTATACATTGTAAACTTCTTATAATGAATCAAAGAACAAAAGTAATCATCAGCTTGAGCCATGCTTGAGCTAACTTATTTCTCACTAGCGACCAGCCCCGGCTTCATACGGCCAGCGTTAACCATATTAGTTAAATACCTACAAAACATAAATGAATTATACCTTCCTCATGAATCACTTCTATCTTTTAAAAATAAAAGCTTTGCAACGTGTATATGCGAATATCGATTTTATTTTATTATTTATATTAAGAAGAGTTGGTTACCCTATGTGCGTGTGGCGCGTTATACATCGCATTTTCAGCAATGAATTTTAGGTCGAAAATGGATCTTGTAGAAAGTTTCGAGTGAACCCACTATCGATTAACTTTGTTTTATTGAACAGCTGTTAAATGACTAATTATGATAATGGTTTTTTTTTTTCTACAAGCGACTTTGTCGGGAGTAATGGTAAGGGTTGTTCCAGTATTTAGTAAATTGAGATTTAGTGGACTTCGGTGGTGAGTGATTTATTGCGTAAAGAGTCCTATTAATTTATAGAGGTAAAAGGCCAGTTACAAAAAGTTGTCATCTGCCATTAAAAACGAAAACAAAAACCAATCATAAAATAAATATAAAAAAGTTAATAATCTATGAAGGAGGTTGGTGGACAAGTCTTTTTCTCCGAATCGATGTTAATTTATACCTTAATAAGTGCCTTATTCTTATGTTTTCACAGCTTTGTAGGCGTTTGATAACGAAGATATACGAGTGTCCAAACATATGCCACAACCGCAAGCAGTAATGTATGTATGTATGTATGTAATAGGTATGTAGTAGTTTATTATTTTATTTTCAATTATATATCTAATTGTAGTTAGATATTTAATATGTTACTACTTCAGTAAAGGCGAAAACGGGTATCTTGTTCATATAATATTGTGTACACCGTCAACTACCCTGTTTCAAACTCCATTCTCTAGTCACTACCCAGGTTGTCTGGAAGAGATCACATCTTGTGATAAGGCCGCCAATTGTACCGATTTATAATGTATGATAGAAAGATAACTCTTTATTGGTGTACAATAAAGAGTTATCTATCTATCTACTCTGCGAAAAATATGCTGTGTTATACAGACGGACAGACTTCAAGACAGACAGAGAAGGACATGGTTACATAAAAATAGAACCCTTATTTATCTTCAGAAGCTTTAATTTCATGTTTATATCCCAAATGTATTAAAAATCTCAATCTTAATTCTGTCTACACAACTGTTCTTTAATAAATAGTTTGAATGGAGACTTTCGTTTTATTTGACGTGGTTATGCACAAACTAACGAATTTGGTTTTGTTCTTTTATTGGCAATATTTACTTCGATAGATGTATCCTATTTATATATAATATTATAAATGCGAAAGTTTGTGAGTATGGATGTTTATTACTCTTTCACGTAAACAAAAAAAAACTACTCAAAGGATTTGGATGAAATTTGGAACACAGATAATTTATAACCTGGATTAACACATTTTTTATCCCGGGAAAGTTTTAGATTCCTCTGAGATTCTAAGCTCAACGCGGACGTAGTCGCGGGCAGAAGCTAGCATTATTATATTTTACACACTTAACTAATTAATACAGAACTATACAAAAAAGATAATTAAAATAAACTTAACTAAAGTGTACAAAACTTAAAAACCAACTTACACGTAAAAAAAATGTCCCGAACCACTGCCACGGGGAAGTGTGCCAAGAAGGCTGGCGGCATTGCCACGCTGAATTGCAATGCTTAGCCTTTGTCCAAATATTAGCCAGCCCTCTTATCATGGGAGGCCTAGACATTTTATTTGAGGTCTCCGAAAAAAGGGTATGAGCCTCTAGCCCCCACGGCCCAAGAGTTTCGACCCCAAATGCCACAAAGATATAACCGCCCTTCAGAGATAAATATTTACGTCGATTGAGGCAAAAATTACGAATTAATTGAATTTCGAATAGCGGTGCAATCAAAATAATCATATTGTAATGTGATCGCGCACCAATTAAGACTAAATAGAGGCAGAATAGAACCCGTCGCTGTCAAAGTTGACCCCACGAGGCGAGGTGCTATTTTTTCACGAAGCCACCCCTTTAGGGGCTGCGTTTGGTGCTGGTGACCGTTGCATTTCTATTCTAAGCTCGCAACGAATTGGTTGTTGAAAGTAAATATTTTTAGTTGACAACAATAGTCGATAATCTTACCAGAATTATATATCTTCACGTCTTCCCACAATGGTTCCCAAAAAGGTAGGCAGAGGTGACACAACACCCACTTTTCATCAAAGATAATTTAGTGCCAACGTGACTGATGGTGAGTCCGTCGCCGTCTCTTAGGCACTACATACGTCCTTGAATTTCTTCTCAGACGTATGCAGATTTCCTAACGATGATTTCTTAATTTTTTTCTTTCGTTGTGCGCCAAATTTCGATAAAGTCAATTCCGCCGTTTTCGCGTGACTGAATAACAGACAAACGTACATCTAAAATCTAAACTGTCAAATTTATTATATTAAGTAAGATTATCAACAACGACCAATTCAAGATGTCGTCACAACAGCCGCGTCCATTTTGACGTGGCGATTTTTTCCCGCCCACCGCATGTTTTCGTTTATTTCGCTGCACACATGCGCCCGATCGGCGAGAGCTCGATCGATCTGGGGCCAGCCTTCCGTCAGGCTGTCACCTACCTATAATGCACAATATTTCTGCACATGGACGGTGTGGCCGACACCCTGATTGATCCCCGTAGCTAATAAGAATAGAAGGACAATTAACCATGTTATTTTTTATGGTTTCTGTTATTTTGCGTTCTATACTCTCTGCCTACCTCTTGAGAGGCCTGGTGTGATGATATGTTAGCTGGTACGTCAGGCTTAATATTTTATTTATTTATTATCATTGTAACGTTTTTATGTGTAGTTTTTGAAGAATTAGATTTTAGAAATTGTGTCATCTGTAATATTATTAAAATATTTAATTCTGTCCTAAAATGAACTTAAATCTATTCTAGGAATTCAGATTCTATTCACAGTTCATTCATTATGGAATTCCATTATGGAATCTGTGATATTGTTAGCCTTTGCTTTCTAATTAACCAATCAAAGAAAACAATGAGCCAAAATTTCTCCACGTAGCATTGTCGTAGCCGTAGTAATAGCTACGGTGCTACGATGTTACGTGAAGTTTTGCTACAAATCAACAAACGCGCGTTATTCTGTTTCCTTTGACTACTCACCATTGGTATGATGTCAAATTTATATTTTTATATCACTTAGGTGGACAGCCTGCCCGACGGTAAGCGGTTACCGTGGCCTATGGACGCTTGTCCATGCCATTATTAAGTATAAAAGCCCCTTAATTGTACCTAGAAACCTACATTGCAAGTCACTATAACATGCACCGTTAGTACATCACATTTGACCTGTGATCTGTAAATTACCAATTAATGGATGCACCACCCTCTCCCTTTGAAGGGGCGGAGGGGGGGCTCGCTTTTTTCCGCACAGCTACTAGGTACCCTGGGATGAACTGACAGGGTGTATAGGGACCCGCTCTACAAGATTCGTCCGGAGATAGATTTATTTTTATACCACTAAGGTGGCTCACAAGCATACGGCCCACCTGATGGTAAACAGTCACCGTAGCCTATAACCGCTAGAAATACCAGGGGTAGCACTAACGAGTTGCCAGCCCTGTTGTTGATGAGGACTCAGTGTGTTAGCAGCATTACTACTAGCGCAGCGTATCCTCGTGGAGTACTGGCAACTTTACTCACCGCAGAAACACAACACTACATCAAGTATTGTTATTTTACTGCGATCTTCTGTAATGTGAAGGTACATTGAGTCCTCATCAACATTAGGGTTGGCCACTCGTTAGTGATACCCCTAGTATTGCTAGCTGCTTTAGGCTACGGTGACTGCTTACCATCAGATGAGCCGTAAGCTTGCCACCTTAGTGGTATAAAATAAATATTATTTGAATGCCCAGAAAGCTTATCCTCCTCACACTATACCATATATACCAGATATTTCCAGCTTTTTTCGCCGTAGCCCGCAGCATTCGTTTTTCTCGACCACCTCTAGCCCCCAACCCCACAAGGGGTGCCACCCTCTATAGCCCCGCGCAGAATTTGATTAATGCTATGTTGTCCATAATTATTCCTGTTACTATTTTTTGACAGAATGCATTTTTTTAACGCGCCACCGTTTCGGCAGCCGAAATTGCGTTCGTTAATTCAGTATCTACTTTTATTGGCAAGTAACAAGATGAAATTAATGGATATTTTAAATAAATGTGAAAATGAGCTAAAAAATCCCCAAATCTTATCCGAAATAACTCCATGGGATCCTGTTGTTTCTACGGAGTAAAGTAAAGGAGCTTTTATTACTTATATTAATATTCATTAACTATCAATGGAGGTCCCGTGCCAATCCATTCAGCGGATTAGATGATATTAGGGAGGTAATACAAACAGACAGGAAGACAAACATTTAAAAACACTTGCAAATTACGGTAAAACGGCCTTTATTTCGAAATTACCGACATTTTTTTTCTTTCGTTGGTATCGATAGATTCCTGCTGCAACGGCTGCGTAGAATTTGGTGTTTGACCCCTTGGCTAACAACTCTGTGTCACAGGGCAATACCGTTAGATCCCGGGATAAAAAAATGCATGCTAAAACGCTATAGACTGCTATATAAGTATTGTATCAGCTGCTGGTTCCCATAGTACAAGCTTTGCTTAGTGTGGGGCCAGAAAGCGCTGCTAGATGGCACTGTGTGATAATGTTCAAACATTATTATTATTATGTTTCTCTTAAATTCACGGAGCCTCATAAGCAATACTCATATGGTCCGGTCCTTTATCTAGGCTAGCGTGGGGATATATATCCAACACGTAGAGGCTCGTGCGAGAATTTTAATATTTGTTAAGGGATACACGTGGTGAGTATTACCCCCGGAATGCATAGTGATGCACCCGGGGATGATCCTCGCAGAGTGCAGAGACTATTTTATGGGGATGAAAAACGAATATTGGGCTATTGTGGTGAACTGTTAATGGATTGGAATATCTGGGCTATGGGATGAGACCACGAACGTCTGCCATGTAATATGTCTCAATATTAGATAAAAATTGGCAGACGGTGACACGCCACCTACTAGATGGGCCCCCCTTAAGTGCGGCGAATTATTATTATTATTATTTTACTGTCTTCAAATAGTTTAACTATATTGGGTGTAGGTATATATACATACTATTTCATTGATCCTATTACACAGTGCACTTTTCTAAATGAAAACCGGTAAAAAAGTTAGGTTTTAAATTGTATTATGCAATGTATAGACGGCAGAAAATTCTATTAGAGTTACTGACTTCTAATGGAATTAGTAATGTAATAGAATGATTTACAGATGTATTGTGATTCTATGGTCGTATTAATCCAGAAGATTTCTGATGGTGAGCTTGGTGGGCTTGTGGTATGAAGCGTTGCCTGCAATTCCCACAGGTCTGTACCAATTAGTTTTTCTAAATTAAGTCCAGTGATTAGTGACGCCACGAGCTTGACGGTAAAGGAAAACATCGTGAGGAAACCTGCATACGTCTGGGAAAAAATTCAAGGTATGTAGCGCCTAAGAGACAGCGACGGATTCACCATCTGTCACGTTGACACCAAATTAACTTCGGTGAAAAGTGGGTGATATAACGCCTCTGCTTACCTCTTCGGGGACCCTTGGGGCAAGGCGTGAAGAAGAGGTCTATTTATTAGGGTACTAGCGACCCACCCCGGGTTCGCATGAGTGCAGTTAGAAATGAATCCAAATTTCTGACGTTTACAGTGGAAATTTCCAAAAAATACTTTCATACAATCCTTGTCCTGGCCATTACAACAAATGACCTGCGCTCGTCTAAACTTCGTTCCCTACTCTCTTCTATTAACCTCCATATCTTACCTCTCACTGCAACTCACCACTCTCCTAATTGCAATCCATCTCTTCTCGATCTTATGATCGTTTCTTCTCTCGAGCGGGTCGCAACTCATGGTCAATTAACTGCCTCTTTTTCATATCACGACTTGATATTTCTTTCCTTTAAAAGCCGTCCACCTAAGCGTAGGCCCCAATTCCTTTTGCTTCGCAATTTCAGGGGCATTAATTTGGAGGAGCTTCAACATGACGCGAAAAATATGGACTGGTCTGATATATATGCTGCCTCCAACGTTGATGCTATGATGGCTTTAACGACAAACTTATTGCTTTGTATGACCGCCATGCTCCCAAACGACGAGTTAGGGTCAAACATGTTCCTGCTCCATGGATAACTGCCGATATCAAGGAAGCAATCATCTGTGCCGAGTTGCCAAGAAGCGCCATTTCTACAATTCTCTCGACAATCGTGATTCTTCCGCTGTATGGAAATTCCTCAAGTCACATGGTATCGGTAAATCTCCCACCTCTATCAGTAATGATCTTGACTTATCCGCCCTAAATAAACATTTCTCTACTCCTCCTTCTTGTCTTGACACTCTTACCAAATCTACTACACTACAACAACTGACGCAATTACCGTTACCTCAATGTTCTCCCTTTAATCTTACTTCTGTTACCGAGGAGGACGTCAAAAAATCTGTTATTTCAATTTCTTCCACTGCTACTGGTCTTGACAATGTTTGCTCGAGGATGATCACCCCTATTTTGCCTCTCTTACTTCCCGTGCTCACTCATACTGTTTTACATGTACACACATACATTTCTGCTCATCCTGTTTTCCCACGACTTGGAAACAAGCGTATGTAATTCCTTTACCTAAAGTCTCAAATCCTTCTACACTGTCCCAGTTCCGCCCCATTTCTATTCTTCCCTTTCTTTCGAAAGTCCTTGAGCATATCGTACATCGTCAATTGTCTGCCTTCCTGACCAGTAACAGTCTTCTTTGTCCTCTTCAGTCTGGTTTTCGCACTGGCCATAGCACAGTTACGGCCTTACTCAAAGTCACTGATGATATCCGCTGGGCTATGGAAAACAAATCCCTTAGTATTCTCATCTTACTAGACTTTAGCAACGCTTTTAATTCTGTCGACTTTGATGTCCTTCTCGGTACACTTTCTTCTCTTAACTGCTCTCTTAGTAGTGTATCCTGGCTAGATTCCTATCTTCGAGGGCGCTCGCAATGTGTTCGCCTTGACGAGTCTTGCTCTGATATGTGTAGTCTCATTGCGGGTGTTCCTCAGGGTGGCGTTCTTTCTCCCTTACTTTTCTCTATTTTTATTAACTGTATTACTAGCGCTATTTCATCTAATTTCCATCGCTACGCAGATGATTTGCAGCTTTACCGGTCATTTTCCCGCGATGATGCTGCATCCGCCATTGCTGCCATTAATAATGACCTGGACTTCATTGGCCGATGGGCTAGGTCTCACGGCCTTCTTATCAATCCATCTAAGTCTCGGGCCATGATCATTGGGAGTGTGGGGATGCGCAGCGGGTTAGACTTTACGAGCCTTCCATCGGTTTATTTAGACGGTATTCCTATAGTTTACACTGAGACTGCCAAAAATCTGGGCGTAACTATTGACTGCAATCTCTCTTAGAAATCGCAAGTTTCCGAGGTCAGCAAAAAGGTCCACTACACAATTCATTCATTGAAGCGTCTCCAAAACTTTCTGCCCTTGCAACGAAAATCTCTCTTGCGCAAACACTCTTACAACCCATTTTGGACTACGCTGACAGCTGCTACCTGGATGTCACAGAGGAGCTATTGAACAAACTCGAGCGCTTGCAAAATTTATGTATTCGCTTTATTTTTGGTCTTAAAAAATATGATCACGTTTCCAACTTCCGCAAGGATCTCAAGTGGCTCCCCATCCGTCTTCGCAGGAATTCTCGTATATTGTGTCTCCTTTTCAATATCCTACATAATCCCTCATCACCATCCTACCTACGGGAGCGCTTCTCCTACACTTGTACTTCTGATGCCCCATGCAGATCCCACCTTGAGTCCCTACTCAAGTTCCCACCTCATAAAACTCATTTCTATACCAAGTCCTTTACGGTTCATGCGGTCAGGTTGTGGAATTTTCTTCCGCCTAATATCCGTACATCTAAAACCATATCTCTGTTTAAGAAACAAGTGAAAAACCATTATCCCTCTTCATCGTCCTAGTTGTATATATGTATTTGTATTTAGTATATTTATATGTTATATATGCCTATTTTAATATTTGTGTATATTTAGTATGTAGTGTATGTATGTTTATTGAAATATGTATACCTATGCACACTATGCCTATTTTCCTATTAATCTTTCCTCTCGCGGGTCTGCTGGAAGAGATTTCTTTTGAAATAAGCAGTGCCCTTGTACAGTATGTTTCCTTCTGTTAATTTGTTCTTTTTAAACTGTTGTGTGTACAAAATTATAAAATAAAATAAAAATAAATAAATACAAACACAGTAAAAACTTAGTCAATCCGGTTGAGCCATCTCAAGTGATAGCGTCATACGTATGGCAATTGGATTTTAATAATGTAGATGGATAAAATAATACATTTAAGTATACCACATATTTTAAAGCTTCCATAGAGATATCTAAGTAAGATTTCATTTCCATTTAGTGATATTTTTAATTTTTATTTCTCACTCACAAGCTTGTGATTGTGCCGTTACGATCAAGAAAATGGGCACCGCATACTAGTCGGGAAAAAAGGTATTTAGTAAATTATTGTCAATTCTACAAGGATATATATATATATATGTAAATATTTTTAAAATCATCTACTATATAAAAATAAGTCGGGTTTTCCTTCCTGACGCTATAACTCCAGAACGCACGAACCGATTTCCACGGTTTTGCATTCGTTGGAAAGGTCTTGGGCTCCGTGAGGTTTATAGACAAAATATATTTTGATAAATGTCTACCCGTGCGAAGCCGGGGCGGGCCGCTAGTTTCTTATAAACTGTCTTAATGTGTATGTAATGAATGTATGGAACTAATGTTCCAGAGATTTTCTCTACGTACAAAACAGACTTAAATCCATTTTAATATAATAGTACCATGAGGTTACAAAAAGAGGTAGGGCGAATTGGGATCTTCTGTGGGTTTCCCCATTAAATTTGGAGCAGCACGACTGGGGACTGTACCTCGACCTTACAGAAGCAGTCAAGTAACACTACTTTGATGTAGTGTTGTGTTCTGCGTTGAGTAAGGTTGCCAGTGCTCCACGGGGATACGCTGCGCTAGTAGTAATGATGCTAGCACAGTGAGTCCTCAACAACAACAGGGTTGGCAACTTGTTAGTGATATCCCTGGTATTGCTAGCGGCTATACGCTACGGTGATTGCTTACCATCAGGTGGATCGAATGCTTGTGTGTCAACTTAGTGGTATAAAAAGAGAAATATTACCATAGAAGTACAGATGACTGATCGTGACTGTACCGTAAGTTTCAGAAATAAAAGTGAGGTAAGAATACCTATCTAAAACAATCTCCGGTGACTATATCCGGGCTTCGGTTTTTTCAGCCCGCATACACTGTTGGAAACCTTGAGGAAAAGGTAATAAGTGCAGTGTAGACCTGCACACGATAAAAAGTCTTAAAGCTTTACAATACAGTTGCTTTTCACTTACAAAATAGTGATTGACATCGATATATAGATGTATCTTCAATTTCTTTTCTAACAACCAAAAAGTATGTACTAATAATGTTGTTACGCTACGCATGCGTGTATCAAGTAATTTACCGTCTACTAGTTCTCTAAGCACATGCATATTAAAATGCATGACCATGTTATTCGGAAAGTTTTTTTATTAAAATATCATACATATTGGTTTCGATTCTGTTGTTAAAAAGTACTAAACTTAACTAATTTGACAGGTCTAAATGTATTGCCATCCTTATTAAACATCAGACATGAGAAAGGGATAGCAAGTTTTTTTGACGGCGGCTTTTTAAGCGGTTACCGCAGCCTATGGACGCTTGCAACACCAGGGGTATCTCTTGCGCGTTGCCGACCCTTAAAGCCTACGTCAGTCAGTCAGTTTTTTCTTTTATATATATATACAGATAGCACAGATATGTGATGATAAAGAATACGGATTCCTCACTCAATTCGTGCTCGACACACCGCGCATTTTGCAGAATATTACCGCCGCCGCTATAAACTTAAGCATACGTACCTCAATTCACAGAATAGGCCTAAAATTATAATCATCTGAGCGCCAAGTTATTGTCATAAAGAAGGGCTTCCGAGTTCTTCACGCGAAGAGTTTTGTCTATTGTCGTCGCTACGTATTGTCTCCAGACGACCATTACCGACCCTGTGTTAATTACATGTTTTGTCTTCTCCTAGTACTTTATGCAGTCGCTGAAAAAAAGGTTTCGCCCGGAAGATTGCCATTAGCCTACGCCGTATCTTATCTTACCTTGATGGTATTTTGTATACTACGCAGGTGACAATTATACTTCCAAGCTGGGAAGCAACCGTACGCCTGAAGGCAGTCATCATAGCCTATAGACTTGCAATACCAGGGGGTGCTAAGCTTTTAGTTCAGCCTCGTACTATTAAGTTGGCAATGCGTGAATGGTATCTCTGGTATTGCAGAATTCCATATACTGCGGTAACCGCTTACCATCAGCAGGTCAGGTTATTAACAAACAATTTGTGTCCCTAATCTTAGATTTGATTTCGAGGCTCCCAAATACCCTTTGTTTTTTTATCAAACTTCAAGAAACCACTAATATAACTATAAACAGGTACCAGGGAACTATGAAGCAGAGTGGGTAATACCTACTTACTTTTAAGATAGATGTTTGCTGAGACTGTGATGGACGGTCGAACAGCCATTATGAAGCGATGCCGCATATTGTTGCACTTTCAATGGATACTACACAGGCTGTTCTAACACAATCTTTTGTCACGTGTTACTGCTAAGCAAAGTCGTTTCGAGCCCATCATTTCGAACCCGATGTATAGACGTATGGTTGGGTACATGTATAATATTGTATGTGAGATCTGGTGTTGTGATCTCTTTGAAAACGTATGATAACACTTACAAACAGTGGAATCCTTGGAAACTCTCGTTATATTTTGGTCGAAGTTTGGAGGAAAATATAATATGTATTTTAATAATAGTAATAGGAAAGCTTATCATGACTGAATCCTTTTTTTTAACTGTCCCTAAAGATATTACTTTTTATCTAAGGTAGGTTAAGGTCTGTTTTTAGGGTTCCGTACCTTAAAAGGAAAAAAGGAACCCTTATAGGATCACTTTGTTGTCCGTCTGTCTGTCTGTCTGTCTGTCTGTGGTCCCTTTTTATAGTTATATTTTTCGAGTGTGAGTATATTTATTCATTCAGCACAATCAGAAGCGTGAGAATGGTCTCAATAATGTGAATTGTCGTTTGTCGTGACATAAGTAGTATATTTATATGTGATGTGTGCAAATAAATTATAATTGGGTGATATAAAAAAATATCACAATCGCTCGGTTTGTTTTTATTTAGATTTTCCTGTTTCTTGTTTTAAATGTCACGCGAGTAAAACATTTATGTACTTTATAAGAATGTTGTATAATTTTGTCACGCTCTAGCTTGATAACAGTTGTAAAAATAACAGATGTCCAATAATGACACGAAAAATGTTGTGTTCCAAAGTGTGGCCCTAATATGGATGCTTACCCTCTAATGATAGATCCCAACCCTATTCCTGTCAAATTATATTTTTTAAACACTTCACAGTTTCTTCGAGATCGTTAGCATTGTGGTTGTATGGCAACATATGGCCGTTTAGAGCAATTATAATGACATCAATCATCAAAACTATATTTTGATATGAACAAATAAATTAAGCACAGCTCCTTTTTTAATACCACTAAGGTGGCACACAAGCATACGGCCCACCTGATGGTAAGCAGTCACCGTAGCCTATAGCCGCTAGCAAAGTGATGCCCCTGGTGCATCACTAACGGGGTGCCAACCATGTTGTTGATGAGGACTCACTGTGCTAGCAGCACATACTACTAGCCCAGCGTATCCTCGTGGAGCACTGGCAACCTAACTTACCGCAGGTCTTCTGTAAGGCGGAGGTACAGTCCCCAGTCGGGCGGCTCCAATTTAAATGGGACAACCCACGGGAAATCCCAAATCGCCCTACCTCTCCTTGCCTATTCGGAGTACTAATGTTAGTACTTGTACGTGCGGGTACGAATGACAATATTGACGAATGTAAAAGAAGCAGAGGATATGTAAAAGTCAAGAGTGAAATTGGGCTCTATTCTCTCTGCCTACTGATTTGGCGTGACGATATAATATAATTATGTGATCTTAGATATTTCTAAAAATAATAATTTAATTTATGTTTCAAACAAATACATAGGTAGGTATTTGATCAGAAAACTATTTAATCGCCACCGAACATTCCCAGGGCAGTCGACATGACGGGTCAACCTTCCGATAAAATCAAAGGAGTTATTCATCACCACACGCGGTCCCAATTCCAACTCTATTTGTTTAAAGATAAACACGAAAATTGCGTAACAAGTGTCTGCATCCTTACATTCATCCTTGCCTTTAGGTCGTGACTGTCAAATGGGTTCGCGGACAAAAGATTTTGAGTTTTATACGTGGAGTAATAAGGTGTATAATGTGTGGGTTTTCGAGACCTCAAGTGGCTAGGACGGATGAGGGTGGAATCCGACAAAAAGTAGTTAGACCGGTCTTGGGCTGGCTTGTGGCGATTCGAAGCCGTACCGCTCAAAAAGAATCAAATGCCCCAATAATATATTCATATTTTAAGATTGATTAGACATTCCACATTTTTGGGACTCAAAAGAGGTATTTGTTTGAGGTTGGTACTTTTATTTGACCCATGTCACGTATTTCATGATTCCATTTACAAATTACAATACATAGGTATATTATTTACTCTTCAAGCTTATAATGTTGGCGCAATTAAGGATCTACGTACAGGGTCCAAGTTGATAGCAGTACATAATATGCATCCAGGTCAGATCTTGTGTGATAAACCGATAAATAAGCATTATTTCAAGCATACGGCCCACCTGATGGTAAGCAGTATTCGTAGCCTATAACCGCTAGCAATACCAGGGGTATCACTAACGGGTTGCCAACCATGTTGTTGATGAGGACACACAGACACAAATTGTATTTGCAATTAAATTGAACTGGACTAAGGCTACTACTATCTAAACTTATTGATTAGTCTTGTGAATAAAAATTTAGCTTTCGTTAATTGGTTGGCAAAGATACCCCTGGTATTGCTAGCGACTATAGGCTACGGTGACTGCTTACCATCAGGTGGGCCGAATGCTTGTGCGCTACCTCAGTGGTACAAATAATAATAATAATTAAATTGTCATAATTTTCTTGCCCTCATCTCATGTCATTTGTAGTCGGCGCAATGTGTTCCTCTTTCATTCCTCCCAATCAGCCGTGACATCTGTATTCACTTTTCACCATCCACATTTTCATAGGTGTGCCTCGTCCTTTGAACTCATTTTACTCGCTTTCATTCAAACATTGAGGAAAAAGTTACATCAGTAGTTGATATCTACAAATAAATGGTCTCGCAGAAAACTTAACTGAGTCAATTCTTAAGAATGCAGTAAATCCTTATTAGATGTCCTTCCATAGAATTTAATTCCTCCATTAAATTGAATATACACGAGAGTCATAGAATAAGTCGCCAAGATACCATGATAATAGTTTTCCTTGAAACAAGATGAATTTCACTGCATATCTAAAACATTAAGCTTATATATCTTATATAGCTTATATATGTATGTTTGGACATTATCACACAGCGCCATCTGGCCGCAAACTGAGCATTAGCGTGTACTAAGGGAACCTGCAGCTGATAGAATACTTCACCCAGACGCTACAGAAATATGTTTGTCACATAAATGTTTGCCCGGCAGGAATCGATTCAGCGACCTCAGGCTTAGTAGTCAGGTATACGAACCACTAGACTAGCGGTCTCGTCAGAAAGCTTATATGGAAGTAGGAGAAATTTCATCTAAGTGTGTCCATATGGATAATGGTAAACGCTTACCATCAGGCGGCTAAAATGTTTGTTTGTTTGACACCACTATGCTACTAAAAGTAATGACGATGCAAACAAATTAAAATAGATATCCTCCTAATATTATAAATGCGAAAGTTTGTGAGTATGGATGGATGGATGTTTGTTACTCTTTCACGCAAAAACTACTCAACGGATTTGGATGAAATTTGGAACACAGATAGTTTATAGCCTGGATTAACACAGGATTTTTTAATCATTTTATAGGAATAATTCATATTCATTACAGGAATTATATAATTACAGAGGACCGAACCAAATGCGTGATTAGAATAAAACTATTTGAAAATGGAAGAAGCTTAATTTTTAAGGCTTGAAAAGAATGTAGGCCTCAAGTATTCTGAAACTCAGTGCTCAGTGGTATCTACATGGCATCGGTTATCTTACGGCCATGCTAGCAGATATCGAGTGAGCTGAATCACCGCACTTGAGGTCATCTGAAGTCAGTCGCATTCAGCCGGCCTTCGTTCGTTCATTACCAAGGCGTTGGGCTAATCCACTGATGCTGTAATCGTACTAATATTATAAATGCGAGCTTGTGTGTGTTTGTAACCTCTTCACGCCTCAATAGCTGAATGGATTCGTATGAAATTTGCAATGGACATAGCCTATAAGCTGGATTAGCATATAAGATTTTTGATAGTTACCTGTGTTTTGGAAAAAAATAGGGTTGCGCTAAAAATACGCATGATATGAAAATCCAAACTAATTCCACGAGAACAGTTACGGGTACAGCTATGTAAATATATAAATTAATCAAATTCAAGTGCCTTTTTTACTAATTGCATATGAAAATTTTTTTTTTTATATTGTTGTCTGTTTGTTCAGGCTAATCTCAAAAACGGCTCCACTGATTTTTACGAGATCTTCACTGACAGATAGCTGATATTATAAGTTGTAATTTAGGCTACTTTTATTTCAGGAAAATAATTAAGCGTCCGCGGAACGAAACAAAAACCCATGATAATGCGAGCAAAATTAATTCCACGCGTACGAAGTCTCCAAGCAAACTAGTTTCCGATTCCTAAATTATCTTACACATTACCTTGTATAGAAGTTCAACTTGTTGAGTAATATAATTTGCGATTGAGGTCAAGTCGAGTCAGTGACTGTAAGTATGCCTACCCTTCACTAAGTTCAATATCAAGGTGGCTATGTGAGAACGGATTGGTAGCTTACTGCTCACTCTTTTCATATTTTGTTTAATTTATTTTCAAAATGGGGCAACGTAGGTTTATTTTTATCTTAAGTATAAGTAGGAAAAAAAATACTAGCTTCTGCCCGCGACTACGTCCGCGTTGAGCTTAGAATCTCAGAGGAACCTAAAATTTACCCGGGTTAAAAAGTATCCTATGTATTAATCCAGGCTATAAACTATCTGTGTTCCAAATTTCATCCAAATCCATTGAGTAGTTTTTGCGTGAAAGAGTAACAAACATCCAACCATACCCACAAACTTTCGCATTTATAATATTACTAGCTGCCCGCCCCGGCTTCGCTCGTATGGGCAATTTTTTTTGCATTTATGGGGATGAAAAATAGATGTTGGCCGATTCTCATAGATACCGGATAAGAACAAAAAATTTCATCAAAATCGGTCAAGCCGTTTCGGAGGAGTATGGCAACGAAAACTGTGACACGAGAATTTTATATATTAGATTAAGTATGATGAAAGAATGATTTTATGAATGCAGATGTAACAAAGGAGTGTCTGTGCAAGTCAAGAGTAGAATTCCGCTCCTTTACCCTCTGCCTACCCCGTGACGGACTTAGCGTGATGACATGTATGTATGTATAAATTCTATAAATATCTTTGACCTAACAGACTCGCAGCATAATAAGCCAGTCTGAAGCACGTTATAATCCTTGTGTCCGCATAATTGAGCTCGACTAGTTGGGGTAGGTCGCGATCGTCGCGGACAAGGTGATTGCCGCATAAACTGGCTAGATATGTACAATCGAACACAAAACTGTTTATATCACAACACTTTAATAATAACACACAACAGATTAAACTATTTACAAAGGACAAAACTTAACCTACCTACTTATAGACAAAGATCTGACCCAAACAAGAATCATGCGGGGCATGCCAAGAATTTTACAGCATTGCCACGCTGGATAGCAATGCTGATTCTCTGAGCGAGTATGCTCCAGCACGCCTGACACGTGAGACCTCCTTAAAAAGCTGAAGAGCATCCGGGCCCCAGGGACCCAGAGTTTCAACCGCAACCGATTGCAACACTAAATTGGTAATAAAGAAAAGGGAGTTTTTAAGAATTACCTATATCTATCACTTTATTGTCTGGCAAAAATAGTAGAAAAAAATAGGGGGCCACTGTGCTGTTCGTATGATAATCTTATAGAGCATCAAGCGTCTTGATTGGTTTATTTACATTATACGTCATAACATGGATTCCATTTTGTAAAGGTTGCTAGTAGCCAAAAATTGTTGTCCCTTTACTAAACTTTTTTGCCAAGCTACATACAATGACGTTGATTCGTTGCTTCGTAATCGTAAAAGAAAACAAAGCAATTCTGCCAAATATTCACTTTTTTTGTGTACCATTAAGGTGGTAAACAAGCATAATGGCCTCGTAGCCTATGGACGCTTGCAACACTAGGGTTATCAGCCACGCGTTGCCAATACTGTGATCTAGTTAAGATGTAAGTAAGGAGATTTTTCTCAGTATTATACTACAAATTTCCTACTATAATTATAAATGCGTAAGTTTGTGAGTATGGATGGATGTTTGTTACTATTTCACGCAAAAACTACTCAACGGATTTGGATGAAATTTGGAACACAGATAGTTTATAACCTGGATTAACACATATGATTTTTATCCCGGGAAAATTTTAGGTTCCTCTGAGATTTTAAGCTCAAGCGGACGTAGTCGCGGGCAGAAGCTAGTATTGTTATAATAATAATTATCGTATAACACTGTAATAAGGTATTTACCTTTCCATCATTGAGTACTTCGGAATAAATAAGGAACTATATTATAGTTTTGATAAAAATGCTCATAATGCGCATCACACTTTTATCTACGAGTGTACCTACTATATATTATATTTAGTCAGATTTCTCCGCATCGGTAAAAAATGCACCGGTGGAATTCACTTCTGTATGATGTATGATAATTTTGTATAATGACATACGAAATACAGTCAAAGGACATCATCCATTTTGGTCCAAATCTGAAAGTGCCGGCAACATTTTATTTTGTATATTCTGTTATAGCTGGCCCGTCTGAACATTTATTACTACGGCACCAAAGCTGTAGGACCATAGTCGTTGATTTTATTTGAGTTCGAAAATCAGAATTTTCATACATTCTTGTTTGAAATAGGAATTCAATAAAACCAAAATATATGAAATGTCTTGTAATGTCCAGATTTGGTGCCGTGGTAATAAATGCTCAGACGGACGACAAGCTCAAACAGAATATACAAAATCGTTGGCGGCAGATTTGGACCAAATCTCTATGAAACTTGGATGATGTCATTTGTTCTTTAATTAATTCACAGTTTGTTATCACCGTTGTCGATGACTGCATGCCATCTTAAATGCATATAAAAAGTAAGGATATAAAAATGTAGGTCTTGAATATTTAAGCCTTGCCCTTGCGCATATATTTGATAATATTGTGATTGTTGATTTATACATTATTTTTGGATTAAAAGTAGGCTTTTTGTGACGCCAAGGTCTACCACTTAAACTAGTAATTTTGTTGCTAGAGTTTTTCGGAGCATTTTAGTGATTCCGTATTTCAATTTTTTTTCTAGTATAAGGTTGTGTTTGACTTTATCTTCTTCTTCAGGTTGTTTTTGGTAATGGCAACATTTTTTTCCTTTTTCTAGTAACAAAATTTCCTTAGACATGGCAACCTAGCATCTTCTTCAAAAATCATTTCAATCAGTAATAAATGAGGATAAAAAAAATGTTGGATTTCAGAATCTCATTCATTACTAGAGATGACCTGAAGGACCTTGTAGCTTGTATGGAAAAAATAAATTGTATCTCTATTCACTATTTTTCTCACCATTAACCATAAACTGGAAACTGGATTTCCACAAGTATTTCAAAACCAAAATTATTTCACCAAAAATCCAAATTGACTTATCCCTAGTATATTTTACTAATATTGAATATATAATTATTACATAACCTAAAACTAAAAACCTTAAAAATATAATATTAATATTAGAACATATTATTAAACGGAGTCCCTGTGGGCAAGGTTCCGAAGATACTGGCAGCGTTCAACCTCTGAATAGCAAGACAATCTTTGTCCGAGGTAGCTGCCAGCTCTTCGGTCTCCTGTGATGTGATTTTACTAATATATATTAAATATCTTATCTAACCTGTATGTTTGTATGCATGGAATAATCTCTGGAAGTAATGAACCTACTTAAAAAAAACTTTAAAAGCTACACTGAGTTTTCTAAGCTTTGCTCGCTAGCAAAGCCGACAGAAAAGCTATTGTAAAATAATCGTCACTTAACAGAATATATGCTACGGAGGTTTACACAATTTACTTTATTAATTTCATTACACGTAATTATGGGACAATAATAATACTTCTAAAACTAAAACTAACCTAATAAAAAAAAGTGGAGGTATATTTCTTTCTGTCTAAGAAATTCGAGTCTTCACGAGACAAGCAGATCCCTAAAGTGATAGTTCATATTAAAATAACTTTTTTTGGTTGTACTAAAAATCAAAAATGTCACAAAAACCAGCTCTTTGATGCTGCTTAAAATGTCGTGAATAATCGAGAAAATCATGTTTTCCCGAATGGCAACTATTTGACACGTAAGCATATTTTTTTGTCTGCATCTTCATAGATTACTAGCTGCCCGCCCCGGCTTCGCTCGTGTGGACAATTTTTTTTTGCATTTATGGGGATGAAAAATAGATGTTGGCCGATTCTCATAGATACCGGATAAGCACAAAAAATTTCATCAAAATCGGTCAAACCGTTTCGGAGGAGTATGGCAACGAAAACTGTGACACGAGAATCTTATATATTAGATGTTTCTTAATCCTTTTTAATTGAAATAAATTATAAATAATAATAATAATGCTTGGAGGACATTATCACACAGCGCCATCTGGCCCCAAACTAAGCAAAGCTTGTGCTATGGGAACCAGTAGCTGATATAATACTTATATACTTTTTTTTTTGTAAATACATACCTATAATACATACCAGACACCCAAACGCAAGGCAAACATATTTGTCACATAAATGTTTGCCCCGGCGGGAATCGAACCCGCAACCTCTAGCGTAGCAGTCGGGTATGCTAACCATTAGACCGGCGGTCTCGTCAAATACACATTGAAAGTCTGTAGAAATATAAAAGAAAAAACTGATTGACTGACATATCAACGCACAACCTAAACGGATGTATTAGACACTTGAAATTTTGATATTAAGCATCTTTTATGACGTCATCCACTTAGAAGGCATCCAGTTAGAAAAGGTTTTTGAAAATGGGTGCTATTTTCAAAAGGGGATGAAATGGGGATGAAATTTTGTATGAAAATCCGTTATTTTTGAAGTTAACGCTTGAAAATTTGTATTTGGCCTTTCAGTTAAAAATGTCGTCATTTTTATAGTTGAATCCGTGAAAATATCTATTACAATTTATATATAGGTAAAAGTAGACATATTAAATTTACCGCGCGTGCGAAGCCGCGGGCAAATGATAGTCACTTATAAAAATGTAAAACACACATAAACAAGATACGGCTTTTAACAGGGCTTAGAATGAGCCAGTTAGGGCTAGACATTTTTGTGGGGCAACTTGATGCAGTTTTTGTGCGGCAAACTTCACTCATTCGTTTTCCCGCGATGCATGGGAAAAGTTACTGACAGATAGGTACACTTGAAGGTGCTAATAATGATACATATTATTTTTTATACCACTAAGGTGGCACACAAGCATACGGCACACCTGATGGTAAGCAGTCACAGTAGCCTATAGCCGCTAGCAATACTAGGGGTATCACTAACGGGTTGCAAACCATGTTTGTTGATGAGGACTCACTGTGCTAGCACCATTACTACTAGCCCAGCGTAACCTCGTGGAGCACTGTCAACCTTACTTACCGCAGAAACACAACACTACATCAAGTAGTGTCATTTCACTGCGGTCTTCTGTAAGGTGGAGGTACAGTCAACAAAAGGGCGGCAGCTCCAATTTAAAATTAAAAGCTCATGGTGTGATTAATCACTGTACTTAAGCTTAGAAAAACTCATTGGTACAGGCAGAGCAGTGAACCTGGGCCCATCAGATGACAGGCCGTTGCTTCAACCACAAGGCCACCACGGCTTAAAATAATGTGTATTGAAACTGATTGCTTAAACAAAACCTCATTAGCTAACTGAAATAAGCTTGGAAAGTAGTAACGAACATGCGAAAAGAAAATGATTTATTGAAAATACATAAAATTACGAAATCAGTCGTGAAATCGTAAGAAAGTTATATTAAAAAAAAAAGACAGAGCACTGAGTTTCTTGCCGGTTCTTCTCAGGTGGCTTTTTTCCGAACCGGTGGTAATTTAGACCTTCATAAGTGCCTTATTTGGGCCTAAACTGAATAAATGATTTTGATTCTTAATTTCGTTTATTTGGCCTGCAGTGTACTGGGCGGGTCCGTCACCGTGTTAATTTATGGAAAAGCTCCGAAGTCGCGGTTACCAAGTTGGTGCCAAGTTGAAGTTTGACGTGCCGAGTTTACCTATCAGGGTATTGGGCTTCGAGAGTTACTTTTTAAACTTTTACTGGTGGATAGCTGATTCTAAAATGCGTAACATAGGCTACTTTAAGTTTGGAAAAATAATTAGGGTTCCTCGCAAAAACAAATAAATGTTTGATAAGTACATACTTTTGTATCTTGCTTTGTTTTTTTTTTAGCAGCAATACCAGAGGTATCACTACGGGGTGCCAACCATGTTGCTGATGAGGACTCACTGTGCTAGCAGCAATACTACTAGCCCAGCGTATCCTCGTGGAGCACTGGCAACCTTACTTACCGCAGAAACACAACACTACATCAAGTAGTGTTATTTCACTGCGGTCTTCTGTAAGGCGGAGGTACAGTCCCCAGTCGGGCGGCTCCAATTTAAATGGGATAACCCACGGGAAATCCCAAATCACCCTACCTCTCTTTTTTAAAAGCTCATGGTGTGATTAATCACTGTACTTAAGCTTAGAAAAACTCATTGGTACAGGCCGGGACTCGAACCTGGGCCCATCAGATGACAGGCCTGTTACTTCAACCACAAGGCCACCAAGGCTTTTTAAAAATTGTTTCAATAAAATATAAACGTACGTAACACCACTAAACAGCACTAATTGGTAAAAGCTCATCCCAAATTCAATTCGAATCCATTTTGCTTTATTTTCAAGAGTCAATCAATTGCTAAAAAAATCCATGTCGGATCGTTTAATGATGAGAGGGGTTCCCCACCACTTCTTTCCGTTCCTAACATTGAGTGCTAGATAGAGTGGACTGCTATCCTAGGTTTGTAAAAACATGTTACTCACGTTGTAGAACACGTATGAGTTTGTACCTATGCCGCCCGCAAGGTACCACCGCAATGCTAGATAATTTGCCGTCAAGAAGTGATGTGTATTCATTACGAATGCGGTTTGAAGTGTACTAGCTAGCGAAAATACTGGGCAAAGAACTGCACTAAATCAAAATCAAATAATTTATTCAGTTTTGGCCCTAATAAGGCACTTATGAAGGTCTAAATTACCACCGGTTTGTAGAAAATAGCCACATGAAATAAACCGGCAAGAAACTCAGTGCTCTGAACTAAGGTCTCGAGGTCCAACGTGGGACTTTACGATCAAAGGTCATAGGTTCTAGGGGCAAAACATCAAAGGTTCTAGGGACTCTAGGGAATCTTGGCCGCTCGGGCGTGATGCCAGCTAAGGACTTGCTAGTGTCAGCTAGTTGAATAAATAAAATGGAATCACAATACCCGTTTCCTGCGGAACCCAACGCGCGCAATATGCAGACGATCCGCATTGCGCTTAATCAGAAAAATCAACACAAGCGTAGCTCACATTGGAAAAACATCATCCATGTTTCATAGAGATTTGGTCCAAATCTGAAAGTGCCAACTATTTTTTTGTATATTCTGTTAGAGCTTGTCCGTCTGAGCATTTATTACTATGGCAACTATTATTATCATGCACTTATCTGCCACAAACCTATTGCAATCACAAATTGGGTAAACAAAAGATAATCTGTGATTCTAGCGCCCACACAATCGTCATTCTGGCCCGGACGTAGGTATACATAATTTTATATAATGTATTCATTATGTACAAATATCACGAGGCTAGGACAGGCGGAGGTCAGCAAAGTGCATTGGTGCACTTATACAAGTTTTATAGTGGCCATTTTATTATGTTGTTCGTGGCGTGAACTTAAATATTATACTTTTAATGCTACGCATACCTACGATTAAATAGATTTGACATACAAATAAAGAAAAAAGCTTATATAATGAGCCTTTTGACACTTCACCAGATTGTTTTTTTGTTGGTCTCATTTTTTTTATTATCATAGAGTACAAAACAGATTACAATCATGATAAAATACAGATTAAAAGAAAATTATAATATCGTTTTGGATTGTAGTCCAGGTACTTGTGCATACAACAATACCACATATTTTATTTATGAACAAAGCGAGCAGTTATTAGGGATCAGGAACTAAGAAGTACTTATACTAATTTACTATAAAAAGAACAATAAATTAATTGGTCAAATGAATCCTAACAAAGAGGATATCTTTCACACAATTACAGTACCTATCTAGAGAGTTTACCCTCAAATATGTCTATTATCTCAATTCATATTATTACAAAAAATAATAATTTTGCACTTAAAAATAATTACGTAATATTTATATTTTTTAAATAGGACGAATCTAACGTCTTATAATTTTAAGTCTATTGAGCTGTATAAGCTAGTTTGCCAGAGCAATAGACATACATACACAGTTTTATATGCATACCTGAAAAACTATCGTCTGAGGCAGTCGGGTAAAAATTTCAATTTGGAAAAGTAATTTTTAATTGAGAATGAAATTGAGCTCTATACTAATACGTAGTATATTATCTACTCTAAACTATCTGCCTACCCCAAAAGGGAATTGTCGCGATTTTATTATTAGGTATAATAGATCATCACGCATTCCTACAAGGGTCCCCGAACAGGTAGGCATAGGTAATACAACACCCACTTTCCATCGAAGATAGTTTGATGCCAACGTGACAAATGGTGATTCTGTCGCCGTCTCTTAGACACTTCATACGTCCTTGAATTTCTTCTCAGCCGTATACAGGTTTCCTCACGATGTTTTCCTTCACCGTGAAGCTCGGAATGAGAATAATAACTACACTTAAGCTAGAAAAACACATACAAAAATTCAAACTTGCGTCGCTAGAATTCTATGGATATTAAACTGTATACATGAAATTTTCATGTGTATAAAATTATTAAAATATCCATGTTTTAAAAACAATTTCACTAAGGTCATTGACTGCCCTCCAGAAGACAGTGGATATGAAGTCATCTCGGTCAGCGCGACCTTTCCAACAGATACCTACATCACGCAATTATTTGAATTCATTACAGAACTAGTTCCATGACTGATGCCGAGTTCTGTGTTATCATATGACTATGATAAATAAATAAATTAATAACAGTTAATACTATATTAATTTAATACATACATAATAATACACTTATTAATCACTGTACTTAAGTTTAGAAAAACTCATTGGTACAGGCCGGGATTCGAACCTGGGCCCATCAGATGACAGGCCGTTGCTTCCACCACAAGGCCACCAGGGCTTCAATATTCTTGCCCGGGGCGTCAGTGGCCCTAACGCCGGTACTGCCCACCCTCTAGCACCTCTGGAAATTCACAAAAGGAACTCTATTGCAAATGGAATGGGACATATCATGTTTATTCTTATAGAACATCCAGCTTATCTAATGGAGCTATTTTGGATCATTATATACCCCAAGGCCAAACTCACATTTAGAGCAAACACAAAAGAATTTGGGATTTCAATAGGCTTTATGTTTAGGGCAAACTAGTTTGGGATTGAGTACTTCACCTTGACATTCTGTACTGGTAGCTAGAACATTCAAAAACGTAACTCGCAAAGCGTCAACGTTTTCATACGAATTTTTAGTTCCACTTCTTGCCGGCGCAGCGCTGTTCATTTTCCCATACAAATTGAAAGCGATACGAATACGTAGAAGTTGTTCTGGCTAAGGATACTGTTTATCAACGTGCCTAGTTTTCTAAGAACATATCTTAACGCCTTCCTGAAGGGTAAGGCAGAGTCGAAAAGAGTTACTAAGAGGTATATGAAACACAACGTAGGCTTCTTCAAGAAGATTTTGTTAAACATTATATTATGACTGTTTCATGAAACATGAGCACTGAGTTTCTTGCCGGTTCTTCGCAGGTGGCTTTTAAACCTTCAGAATGTATGTAATTTAGACCTTCATAAGTGCCTTATTAGGGCCTATAATTAATAAACGATTTTTTGATTTTGATTGATGTGTGTAAAGAGATTGATACCATAGGTATGCCTAGCGTCTAAAGACTGAGGTAACCGCATACTATCAGGCGGGTCGCATGATAATAACTAATTAGTATAAAAATTTATAGTGTAGATCACGTTTGTGACCGCGTCGAACCGCGATCATATATTAAGGATCAGTCCCGCGGGAAAGGGATTAATGCATCACGCAGTGCAGTGTGGCCCAATTAGAAGCGATGAGCGTAAAAACATTACATGCAATTTTTTTTCTATACTATTAATTATCTATTGCCACATCGTCTTTTCATACCTATATCTCATGTTGTATGTGGTCTAAGTAATATGCCCTTGTTTTCCATTCCTGTTATCAACCCTTATCTCTGTATTCGTCTTGACATTTTGTTTATCACACTCAAATTAAATATCTTCATTACCTAGATTACATAGATTTTACACGATAAACATTGGTCCCCGCACTAGGCGAACACAACTAGGTCGGTAAGAATAATGATAGAATAGTATTTCTTACTAGGCGAACACTTTATCCTCTACTAGGTTTAAGTCCACTCTAGATTATCACAAAATAATCATAAATTACGGATGATAGTGATCGCTGACGATAAGTAGATATAATGATTCCTTTCACAGAGAGGTCATGTTACATACGGAAGAGATTGTACTACAAGCTAATGTAATGAAAAGATTTTACGTAAAGAATTATTTTCTAATCATATCTGTCTGACTAACCGCTGACCGCTCACACCTTAGCCCTCCGCCTTAAACTTCGGGTCGTGAAGTAGATGGATTACCGTCCGGAGCGTCTGCTGTACCCTTTACTTATAATGTATACTCATGGGCACCCCGCCTAATATTCTTACATTATATTGAAAAATCTTTGCGATTAATGAGTAAAACGCTATTTATAATTGGATTTGATAGTCGGTGTTAGTAATTACAGGTCATTGACCTACTATTGCATACTTTCAGTCGCCATCGAAATAATTTTTAATTAAAATACATTCTGAATTAAAACGTGAAGGGTATATCTATTCTGGTGATTTTTTTTTAACTTTTTGTACTATAAGTATAAGTCTACTCACCTATTTTTTTTAATTTCTTATTAGTAGCTATTACAGCATGTAAAAAAACGGCACCGGAGAGCATGTATGAAGAGATTGATGAATGTAAAGGAAGCAAAAGAAGTGTGCAAGTCAAGGGTGAAATGGCGCTCTATAATCTCTGCCTGCCCCGAAAACGGCTTGTTTTTTACCGGTTGTATTTTCTTAAACAACAAACAATACGTCAATCTTGGCACAACCACTTAATAAGTGTATCAAAAGGGAACACAGGATGAATAATCCTTGCTAGAAGTGTCCAAGAGACTGTTGCACTCTGTACCAACACTTGTTTCGGAAATTAAATTCAAAGCCACATTCCATTCTGAAACTAGCCGTATCTTTAACATTACAGAGTCAAATTTCCACCACACAGAAGATGAAGTTACATCCATTTGTAAGCCGTAAAGTGCTGCATCACCGCCAGCCAGACAAAGACAGCTAGACACCGTGGCTTTGTTTTTTGCTGGTGTTAGAAAGAGATGAATATGTCAGCTTGTGTGCATCACGCTAATGCAGTCCGTCTGGTCGGTGACGATGATGGATGGCTCTTCTAGTTAGACGTTGAATGAGTGCACGAGGTAGAGCGAACAAACGAATAACCACTAGCCATATAAGAATATGTAATTGTTAGTTTTATTCGGGTAATTCAGGTTAATTCACTACGTTCGCTATCATTAAATCTCGATCACTTATCACTTTCGTTAAGAGCTTATTAGTGGTATTTTAGCTGAATTCGTTGCTTGGTGATAGATAAACGGTGTAGTAACTCATTTTATTGATAATTCTTTGCTTAAAAAACGCTGTACGTATTCTAGTGATTCCGTAATTTTTTAAATTTATTCTATAGATTTTTTTCTTAAAAAAATAAGCTAACAATTAGAGATGAAACGGATAGTGGTTTGACCGGTTACCGGATATTCGACAAGTTAAAAGGCCGGAGCACCGGATATCCGGCTGCCGGATAATCAACCCTTTATCGTGTTAAATTGATTTGAATTTAGGCGCGGTGAACGAGATCCGAGAACGAAAATATTCGGGCGTGTTCGGGTATTATAGGAGATCGGAGATAGGGACGACTCAAGAAAAACAAAATCCAATTGCTAACGAGATTGACTTTTTCTTAAAGACATCTCGAATAGATCGCAACTTCGTCAGTTAATTTGAATCAGTACCCGCATTTGTCAAGATTTGCTAGAATTTATACGATCCGTGTCCATAACCTATTTTATTTTATTTTTATTTATTTGTTAGGCACACAAAACAGAACACAGTCATACACAAACAGGTGAAAAGTTAAACAGTTATAAGCTGGACTGAGTCCCAAAAAAATGTGTACACAGCATGACAGGCAGGCAAAACTTATTAAATAAATTGTACTAACGAATTATAACACGAAAACAGAAAAAAAAAACAATAAGTGAAATATAATAAAGCTACGTGGCTAGGGATTGAGGAGTGATTTGAGGATTCAAGATCTTAAAAGCACGTTTTTTGTACAAGAGATAACGAGAATCGAAAACATCGAGATTCCTATGGACTGAAACCACCTCATTGTATGTACGACACATCCGTACAATGGGGTTATAATAAGATGTATTATTAATATGAACATTAAGAGTAAAAGTTTTTGGATTACGAAAAGTGTAATTTGTATTGATGTTTACCATGTTAAGTAAGGTAGGTGAATTTAGTTGATGGTGAAACAGTTTGTGTAGGAATAGAAGATCAGCTTGTTTGCGTCTTATGTATAAAGGAGATGTATGGAATTTGTGAAGTCGTTCTTCATAATTTGTCAGTTGTCTACCAAATCCATGTCTATAGCTTATAATCTTCAAATATTTTTTCTGAACGGCTTCTATTTTGTTTGAATGAACACTATAACATGGAGACCAGATTACCGACCCATACTCTAAAACATTCCTAACAAGACTTTTATATAAAATACATAAACTTTGTGTTTTTTTAAAACCCGCAGTGCTTCGGGTAATAAATCCTAATAATTTATAAGCTTTATTTGACATATAAAGATAATGGTCACGGAATGACAAAGTCTCATCAAAATATATGCCTAGGTCTCGAGCGACAGACTTTCTATCAAGAATTTGATTGTTGATTTCATATGAGTAGGAAATTTTGTATTTTTTGTTGGTAAAGGATATCACAAAGCATTTACCTATATTAAGATACATGTGATTATTTTGACACCAATTGGAAACTATGTTGAGATCTTTTTGGAGTAGTAGGCAGTCGGATCTATTGCGTATGGCTTTGAATATTTTTAGGTCATCAGCATATAATAGATTTGGACATGATAATTGATTGATGAGATCATTTATGAAAATTATAAAAAACAATGGACCTAAATGAGAGCCTTGTGGCACGCCAGACTTTATGATAAGAGGATTAGACCTATATCCGTGAATTTTAACTATTTGACTTCTATTTTTAAGATAGGACTGGACCCATGTTAATAAATTGCCATGAATACCATAATAAGCCAATTTCTTACACAATAGGTGGTGGTTAACTTTATCAAAAGCTTTACGAAAATCTGTGTAAATTGAGTCCACTTGTCCGCGTAGTCCAAATTCTTTACATAAATAATGTTTGTACTCCATTAAATTAGTGATTGTGGACTTCTGCTTCACAAATCCATGTTGACTATCGGAGATAAATGGTGTCACATGGTGGTATAAAAAATCATATACCACCGACTCAAAAAGCTTTGCAGCACATGAAAGGAGGCTAATGGGTCTATAGTTATCACAGTTTGATAGATCTCCAGACTTGTGAATTGGTACAACATAAGCAAGTTTCCATGTATCAGGAAATGTACCGGTGGTTAATGATGTATTAAATATCATACTTAGTGGTTTGCTGAGTTCCTTAGCACAGGTTTTTAAGAAAATAGCAGGAATACCATCAGGACCAGGCCTTTTATTTGGATCTAGTTGCATCAGCTTATTTTGCACCAACTCCTCGGTCAGGTAAATATGAGAGATACTGTGACTGGTTCCGGAATCATTAACATTTGGGGCTGAATGACTATATGGTGAGTCCTCATATACAGAGCCGAAGTATGTGGAGAACAATTCACAAATGCTTTGGCCATCAGAAGCCTCCTGTTCACCTAAATGCATTGTCTGTGGAACGCCTTTCCTACCCTTTTTATCGTGAATGTATTTCCAAAACGTTTTTATATTAGTACTTAGTGATTCTTCCACGGAAGAAAGGAAAGCAGCGTAATCCTTCTCAATTAGCTGTTTGCACCTTGTACGGAGCATGGCAAAAGTATCATAATCTCGTGGGTTATGGTATTTCTTATAACGCTGGTGATGTTTCTTTTTTTCTTTTAAACATTTCCTAAGAGCCGGTGTGTACCAAAATGGGAAATTTTCTGAACCAGTTAAAAAGTAGGGTGTATGAGCAGATATAATATCAAATAATATTTGTTCAAACTTTTCGACCATAAGATTTACGTCACGAAACGCGAACACCTCTGCCCAATTAATAATAGCAAGACTAGTCTTCACTTTATCGTAGTTACATTTATTATAATTAAAATTCTTTTGTTTTACATTATTTAGTTTTTTAGTTTCAAATGTTTTTGCTAATATGATTTTCAAAGGAGGATGGTATAAGTCTATTCGGGAAAGTGGGTCAGTTTCTGATACAGTGATATTATTTAATGTAGATAAGACAAGATCGAGGAAACGATTGTTTTATTGGGGACCGTATTAAACTGAATAAGGTTACACAGTGCTAGATTATCGGTTAGCATGTGTGCTTTGGGATCTGAGCTATGTCTAGGGACACATGACCCATTGGGCATAAAATGCCAAGTAAGATTAGGTGTGTTAAAGTCTCCAAGTATAAGAAAGTCACCCTGTATTTTATCGTTTAAAATTATATTTTCAATACTTGAATAGAACTTTTTTAAATCAATCATATTAATATCTGGTGGCAAGTAGCAAAGACAAACATTTAATATTGGTAGGTTATTATCTGACATAATAGTTATCCATAAGTCCTCAAACATACTCTCCCAATTCGGCCTTCTGATTACAATATACTTTTTTTTAATAGCAATTAATACTCCTCCACCTTCAGCTTTCTGAGAGTGCGAGCTTTCTCTATCCCTACGATATACATTGTACCGCGGGTCAAACAATTCCGAATCATAAACTCCAGAGTTAAGATTTGTTTCAGTAAAACAGATCAAATCATAACTATGCTTAAGTATTTCAAAATATACCGAATTAGTTTTCGAACGTATTCTATTCACATTTTGATAGTAAATATCCATAATTGAGAATTATAAATTATAGCTAAGTGTAAGTGCAAAATATCTACTTATTTATATGTATCTATTTTAATCTATCTAATGTCAAATAGTCTTTTATCTGAATAGCAGGTGCATGTTCATCTTTTCTCACGTAAATACGTCCAAACTTAATCCAAACATAATTATAAGCTTTTTCTTTCGCTATTTTTCTAGTTGCAGCATGTAGCTCTTTTACTTCGGGAGCAAGGTGCTCAGACACGTAAATTATTCTTCTTTCGCCATTAATACCTATTTGTTCGGAGTTCAAGGGATTGGTTTTATTCTCCTTATTGTAGCGCTTGTAACAGGATATTATGTTATCACGATGCCTTTCCGATGGTAGGGTAACGAGTATATTACGCGGTCGGTTGGAGTGCTGGTTCATCTTGGCTACCCTGCGTACTGAACATATTTCATTTTCATTTAATGGCGATTTGATTGCTTCACATATTTTTTTCAGAACTGTCAATAAATTCTCCGTATTTTTTTCTGGCACCTGCTGTATTTCGACATTGCAACACCTGGATACCTTCTCGATCGAAATCATTCGTTGATTTAACCGTGATACATCAGCGACCAATTTTGCTTTTTCCGCCACAAGTGATTCGATTCTATTATTTGCTGAAGTTAAATCTTTTTTAATATCACTCTGTTCTAACGCCAAGAAATCAGTAGTTTCCGTGAATTCTTCTTTTAATTTCTTGATTGCCGAGTTTAGGTCATCCCTGATGGCAGATCGTATGTTGTCCAGCTTAGCATCTAAGAGTTGACTGAACTGCTCAAGGGTAATAGCACTGGGGCCTGAGTAAGACGGCGGAGTATCTTCTGAACCGGTATTTTGTTTTTTAGTAGGTGACAGTGTAGTGCTACCGTCTTGTTTATCCTTGCCAGAATTCAAAGGCTTATGTGTGTCAAATTGTTTACAGGCAGGTTTATTATCATCTTTGCGGCTAGTAATATTTGTACAAGAATGACATTTCCACGAACGCTTGAGGTCAATAAGGTGTTCTTTGTAATAGGAAGCAGACATATTCAAGCATTTGTAATGATAAATACCCTTGCATGCAGTACATTTTAAATGATCATCAGTACGCACTGATTTATCACAGGCTAAGCAGTTCATATTGTATAAAGTTTAAATTATTATATAAGCAGGTAGATAGTAGAAAGCCGTATGCTGCGATGTAATGTGAAGTTGGAAGCGGATTAAAGTCTGTCGGTAACGGGTACGACTCAGCGCTGCAGCGTTATATTATTAGATAAAGCAACGCACAGTATGTATGAAAGTCATCAAACAGTCTAACAAATTCTAATCAGTCACAAGCGATGCAGCGCGTAATACCCGATAACATTCGATCTTCGTGACGATTGCACTCTGAAGCGCTGAATGCAGCTTATAGCGATACTAAAGTTCGGAATACCGGAGGGGTCGCACTGTGCTTCAAGCGGCTGTGTAGTCACTGTGCAGTGGAGGTGTTAAAACTCAACTCGATGCTAACTGAGTCACGCTTACACTGATATAATAGCCATTTTGAGAAACTATTTTTGTTATAACTCACTGATATTGAATGGGATTCGAAATCCAATAGCACTGTTGAAATTGTCACTGAATGCACTACAGTTTGATGTGGCAATTGAGCTACTAACTTGGTAAATAACGTTGGGAATGAATTAAAAACACAGAACGATCCATAATAGATGTTGCCTGCGAAACGGTTTCGGACGAAAAAAAAAAAAAAAAAAAAAAAAAAAAAAAAAAAAAAAATATTGTGGTATGATTAGACTTGTGTAATTATTTTTTTTTTATTTACTATCCGGTATCAGGCTGGATACTGAATTACTATCCGGTATCCAGCAGGATAGTGAAAACAAGACCGGATAGGCCGGAAATCGGATATCAGTTCCATCCCTACTAAAAATTACAACTTATTATTTGTGTTCTGTCTCCCTAGCACGACAGAATCGGAATTTAAACCCGCCAATGGGCTTAGCGGAAACAGCAGCTGATTCCGCGTGAATTTTGATTTTGATTTTTGATAAAGCGTCGTATATAGGGACACAATACACTGATTCAAGAGAGTAGTAAACAAAACCTATATTTGTCCTATCCTTAATTTTCTTTACTTAATATATGTACCAAAACTAAGTTCCAACAAAAAAAAAACTTTCTGGGTGCATCCTAAATCTATTAAACTCAAAGTCAAACCATAAGTCATAAGCGACAAGCGTGTAAATTAATCGTCACTTGTTTCTGACTTGCCGGCAAAATGATATGGCATAGGTCGGATAAGATGTTTAAATCCACAATTTTTTGTGTACAACATATGATGTATATCCCGATTTTCACATAAATAGCTGCCTTATTAGAGCCTGAACTGAATAAACAATTTTACATTTTCAAAGCAAAAAGGATTTTTATTTATTACCGAGTACAGTATATTCTAATCCTGAATATTCAGGTTTTAGATAATTGTCATGATTATAAAAAATATTTTGTTATAGGGCTGACTCCTGATTGTGCCGCGGGCGAAATAGCGCTAAATAAAAGCAAGTGTTCCAAATTTTCAATAAAGTATAGCTTTCTCCGCTCTTCGCTTACAACTCAGTCCACGCACAAATCCAAGGAGCTTGGTGCGTGTGGAGACCGGTTGTCCTTGCACCGACCACTTTCCGTTTCCATTATAGCCTAGCCGCTCCTGGTTTATATCGATTGTTATTGAAAGTTATGGGAGCGAATCAAAACGATATAATGTTTTTCATACATTGTTCATGCATATCAATGACACGTGTGACCTTACAGTACTGAAAGAAAGAAAGAAAGAAAAAAAAAAGATAAAAGAAATTGCCCTATATACCGCCGGAGTACCTGCTGTACTGGAACCAGTCGGTTTGGCGCGAGGCGATGGCCGGAGGCCGGATGGCATGTGGTTGGTGCCATGGAGTTTGAGTCGGCCCCTGGTGTGGGATGCAACTTGTGTCGATACCCTGGCTCCGTCTCATCGCCCTGGCACCTCGGTGGCAGCTGGCGCCGCTGCTGCTCAGCAGGAGTGCCTCAAGCGCCAGAAATATGCATGTCTTGGTCCAGGGCACATATTTTCTGCATTTGCGGTTGAAACTCTGGGTCCCTGGGGCCCGGATGCTCTTCAGCTTTTCAAGGAGGTCTCACGTCGGCTGGTTGAGGCCTCCCGTGACAGGCGTGTTGGAACATATCTCGCTCAGAGAATCATTGCTATCCAGCGTGGCAATGCTGCCAGCATTCTTGGCACGCTACCCCATGATTCCGGTTTGGGTCAGATCTTTTATCTATAAGTAG